>CM042165.1:6131469-6387168 GCA_023376005.1 Doryteuthis pealeii
TTACTTATAACCGCCATTTTTATTTCTACACTATTGCACATAAATATTAGGAATCTAATAATTATGTAACAATAATCGCCTAATAGCATTACAAAGCGAAATAAAAGAAAAGGGCGCAAAGATCTCATTCCGTTTATTCGCTTTCTGACCTAGAGATAATACCTGTATTGGGTCAGTAAAATGATAATTGCGGATGGACATGAGACCAATAGGGTTACCTTCCCTTTCTTTAGTTGTTTCACCGATAGGTGGCTAGAGTATTTTAGGCAGCAGCCTGGGAATTCTTGAATTCTGTTTCTCTTGAGTCAGCAACGACTTCACATGGTTTAGGCGCTTGGCGCCTCTGCCCCTTAAGTGGGGAGCTTTGTCCCCCAACCAACTATCAGTAAGTGACATTCCTGCAGAAACTCTGCGTCACTTCTTTAGAACGTAGGTCCTACAATTTTCATATATATGTTTATGTATCTGTTATGTATATATTAGTATACCTTTTGTGATGAGTATGTGTATTCCTGTCTTGAATGTATTTCTCTATGTACTCACATATTAAGTCTATGTTGTTATTATATATATATCTTCTTTGTTGGAGTAATTTGTGTACACACATGTATCCTTGTTGGAAGGTTACTCTGGGCCTTCCGACTTATATTTTACATCTTACACTTGTATCACCATTAACCCCAGTTACCTCGGCCACATTGGAATACCATTCTACAAAAAATAGTACAGAGTACTCAACGCCTTAAATTTACTTTCATACATACAGACCTATTTAGTAATTTAACACAACGAAGAAATTCTTCTCAAATATGTAAATCTCTCATAAACTTTCATACCTACGATACGGACATTTCTACTGACCCACATTTATTCAATCTTTATGCAATCTCTTTTCTATTCAGTTTCTTCGTCGATAAAAGTTGTTGAATTGTACATTTTGTTTTTATATACAAACTTGAGAGGAAATTACATTTTATTGAAATTTTATGTTATTATCTTCGGTCTACACCGGCACTTGTTCTCTAAGGGGGCAGGGATCGAGTGTCACTGACACACATCAGCAGCAGCCTACCCTAACATTTTTAGTCACATGGTGAACTTTATAAAAGGTCATGACAATGGCTACTCCTCCTCTTATAGTTGCAACCCGTAAGGGGTTAACACCTATTCTAACACCACCACCCCCTTTGGGTGACTGCTAGCTTTCAGCAATACCCCTCGTGGTCTACAAGGTAAGTGCCCTTAGCACTCTCTCTTCATATGAATTAGGCTTACGGATAGAATATAACCCAAGACGGACTTCATCCATAGCCTGCTTCTCAACAAGAGAGATTACTATCTTTTGACCTTTGAAGGCCAATAGTAATTACCTTTAATCACCAGGATAAACAACTAAGGGAGCCGACGAGATAAATGCAACCTCGGACAAGATTCACCCCTTGATACCAAACAGCCGTATTTTTCTAAAAAATCCCCATATACTCTTCCAGTGGTTCTATTCTGTCACTGGTCCCACTTCTTTTCTTTCCCCTTTTATACTTAGTTCTGTTACTTTGGTAACGTCATTTAGCGGTCATTAACCGATATTCTTTAACCAACAAAGAAGATGCTGCTATAATGAATTGACACTACATATGTATACATCAAGCGAGTGGTATAGTTTAAGCAGTAGTCATATGTGAAGACAGAGGCCAGACTATCAAAATCTAGTCCCTACGCAATAGGTTACTTTGTTTTGTTTTACGACATATCAACCTCGATGGGTCATTTAATGCCGACAAAGTTTTGAAATAAACTAATTCTTGATGAGTACTCAATTTTTTATAAACACATTTTTGCTATTTAATCCATAGATGGAACACTAATAGATACAACCACTCGGTCTTTGAACCAATTTTAGCATTAGTATATCTGTGATATACTAACACTGAACACAACGGAAGAAAAGACAAGATAAAAAGTATTATCTCCAGTATATCAGCATGGCCTTTTAAGCCGTTTATTGGAATGCTTGGAAGTTGGGAAGATATTTTGTTGAGCCTCTATTCACCAAGGACGAATTTTAGTATTAGTATATCTGTGATATACTAACACTGAACAAAACGGAAGGAAAGACAAGATAAAAAGTATTATCGCCAATATATCAGCATGGCCTTTTAAGCCGTTTATTGGAATGCTTGGAAGTTGGAAGATATTTTGTTGAGCCTCTATTCACCAAGGACGAATTTTAGTATTAGTATATCTGTGATATACTAACACTGAACAAAACGGAAGGAAAGACAAGATAAAAGTATTATCGCCAATATATCAGCATGGCCTTTTAAGCCGTTTATTGGAATGCTTGGAAGTTGGGAAGATATTTTGTTGAGCCTCTATTCACCAAGGACGAATTTTAGTATTAGTATATCTGTGATATACTAACACTGAACAAAACGGAAGGAAAGACAAGATAAAAAGTATTATCGCCAATATATCAGCATGGCCTTTTAAGCCGTTTATTGGAATGCTTGGAAGTTGGGAAGATATTTTGTTGAGCCTCTATTCACCAAGGACGAATTTTAGTATTAGTATATCTGTGATATACTAACACTGAACAAAACGGAAGGAAAGACAAGATAAAAAGTATTATCGCCAATATATCAGCATGGCCTTTTAAGCCGTTTATTGGAATGCTTGGAAGTTGGGAAGATATTTTGTTGAGCCTCTATTCACCAAGGACGAATTTTAGTATTAGTATATCTGTGATATACTAACACTGAACAAAACGGAAGGAAAGACAAGATAAAAAGTATTATCGCCAATATATCAGCATGGCCTTTTAAGCCGTTTATTGGAATGCTTGGAAGTTGGGAAGATATTTTGTTGAGCCTCTATTCACCAAGGACGAATTTTAGTATTAGTATATCTGTGATATACTAACACTGAACAAAACGGAAGGAAAGACAAGATAAAAAGTATTATCGCCAATATATCAGCATGGCCTTTTAAGCCGTTTATTGGAATGCTTGGAAGTTGGAAGATATTTTGTTGAGCCTCTATTCACCAAGGACGAATTTTAGTATTAGTATATCTGTGATATACTAACACTGAACAAAACGGAAGGAAAGACAAGATAAAAAGTATTATCGCCAATATATCAGCATGGCCTTTTAAGCCGTTTATTGGAATGCTTGGAAGTTGGGAAGATATTTTGTTGAGCCTCTATTCACCAAGGACGAATTTTAGTATTAGTATATCTGTGATATACTAACACTGAACAAAACGGAAGGAAAGACAAGATAAAAAGTATTATCGCCAATATATCAGCATGGCCTTTTAAGCCGTTTATTGGAATGCTTGGAAGTTGGGAAGATATTTTGTTGAGCCTCTATTCACCAAGGACGAATTTTAGTATTAGTATATCTGTGATATACTAACACTGAACAAAACGGAAGGAAAGACAAGATAAAAAGTATTATCTCCAGTATATCAGCATGGCCTTTTAAGCCGTTTATTGGAATGCTTGGAAGTTGGGAAGATATTTTGTTGAGCCTCTATTCACCAAGGACGAATTTTAGAATTAGTATATCTGTGATATACTAACACTGAACAAACGGAAGGAAAGACAAGATAAAAAGTATTATCTCCAGTATATCAGCATGGCCTTTTAAAGCCGTTTATTGGAATGCTTGGAAGTTGGGAAGATATTTTGTTGAGCCTCTATTCACCAAGGACGAATTTTAGTATTAGTATATCTGTGATATACTAACACTGAACAAAACGGAAGAAAAGACAAGATAAAAAGTATTATCGCCAATATATCAGCATGGCCTTTTAAGCCGTTTATTGGAATGCTTGGAAGTTGGGAAGATATTTTGTTGAGCCTCTATTCACCAAGGACGAATTTTAGTATTAGTATATCTGTGATATACTAACACTGAACAAAACGGAAGGAAAGACAAGATAAAAAGTATTATCGCCAATATATCAGCATGGCCTTTTAAGCCGTTTATTGGAATGCTTGGAAGTTGGGAAGATATTTTGTTGAGCCTCTATTCACCAAGGACGAATTTTAGTATTAGTATATCTGTGATATACTAACACTGAACAAAACGGAAGGAAAGACAAGATAAAAAGTATTATCGCCAATATATCAGCATGGCCTTTTAAGCCGTTTATTGGAATGCTTGGAAGTTGGGAAGATATTTTGTTGAGCCTCTATTCACCAAGGACGAATTTTAGTATTAGTATATCTGTGATATACTAACACTGAACAAAACGGAAGGAAAGACAAGATAAAAAGTATTATCGCCAATATATCAGCATGGCCTTTTAAGCCGTTTATTGGAATGCTTGGAAGTTGGGAAGATATTTTGTTGAGCCTCTATTCACCAAGGACGAATTTTAGTATTAGTATATCTGTGATATACTAACACTGAACAAAACGGAAGGAAAGACAAGATAAAAAGTATTATCGCCAATATATCAGCATGGCCTTTTAAGCCGTTTATTGGAATGCTTGGAAGCTGGGAAGATATTTTGTTGAGCCTCCATTCACCAAGGACCAATTTTAGCATTAGTATATCTGTGATATACTAACACTGAACACAACGGAAGAAAAGACAAGATAAAAAGTATTATCTCCAGTATATCAGCATGGCCTTTTAAGCCGTTTATTGGAATGCTTGGAAGTTGGGAAGATATTTTGTTGAGCCTCTATTCACCAAGGACGAATTTTAGTATTAGTATATCTGTGATATACTAACACTGAACAAAACGGAAGGAAAGACAAGATAAAAAGTATTATCGCCAATATATCAGCATGGCCTTTTAAGCCGTTTATTGGAATGCTTGGAAGTTGGGAAGATATTTTGTTGAGCCTCTATTCACCAAGGACGAATTTAGTATTAGTATATCTGTGATATACTAACACTGAACAAAACGGAAGGAAAGACAAGATAAAAGTATTATCGCCAATATATCAGCATGGCCTTTTAAGCCGTTTATTGGAATGCTTGGAAGTTGGGAAGATATTTTGTTGAGCCTCTATTCACCAAGGACGAATTTTAGTATTAGTATATCTGTGATATACTAACACTGAACAAAACGGAAGAAAAGACAAGATAAAAAGTATTATCGCCAATATATCAGCATGGCCTTTTAAGCCGTTTATTGGAATGCTTGGAAGTTGGGAAGATATTTTGTTGAGCCTCTATTCACCAAGGACGAATTTTAGTATTAGTATATCTGTGATATACTAACACTGAACAAAACGGAAGGAAAGACAAGATAAAAAGTATTATCGCCAATATATCAGCATGGCCTTTTAAGCCGTTTATTGGAATGCTTGGAAGCTGGAAGATATTTTGTTGAGCCTCTATTCACCAAGGACGAATTTTAGTATTAGTATATCTGTGATATACTAACACTGAACAAAACGGAAGGAAAGACAAGATAAAAAGTATTATCGCCAATATATCAGCATGGCCTTTTAAGCCGTTTATTGGAATGCTTGGAAGTTGGGAAGATATTTTGTTGAGCCTCTATTCACCAAGGACGAATTTTAGTATTAGTATATCTGTGATATACTAACACTGAACAAAACGGAAGAAAAGACAAGATAAAAAGTATTATCGCCAATATATCAGCATGGCCTTTTAAGCCGTTTATTGGAATGCTTGGAAGTTGGGAAGATATTTTGTTGAGCCTCCATTCACCAAGGACCAATTTTAGCATTAGTATATCTGTGATATACTAACACTGAACACAACGGAAGAAAAGACATGATAAACGCATTTGTATAGAGAAGATTTATTTAATGTTTATATACATACCAATGATAAAAAGCTTACACAAATATATCCGAATAGCTAGAAATATACACATATTGTTCCATGAACAAGAAGACGTACTAAAATAGAAAAAAATGTTTACTTGTTCAGGGAAAATAAAATAGTCATGTGACTTTATCTTTCCCTGGAATAGTCCAAGACATGTTATTTCTGTTCAAAGAACAGAGGCAAACGATATCAAGAATGTGTTTCTGTGACAGTCATGTAACACCCAACAAGGCACCCAACGCATATACCCATTCTCCAAGGGAGATAATTATCTATTGTCTCCCTACAATAGATTAAGTCTTTCATTAACGATTAATATATCTTGGTAAAATAGCTACGTGGCTTTACTGAAGCGGTTTCAGGGACTGTCATGTGAAACCCCACGAGGCAGCCAATGAATATGCTCATTATCCAAGGGAAATAATTATTCAATTATTCATTGTTTCCCTACACCGGTTTAGATTAGTCGGTAGAGCACCCGCCTCGGAATCAGTAAGTTCTAGGTTCGATACCGGTCCCCGCCAAATTAGCGCATGAGTAGCACAGTTTGGGTAATCTGATCTGTGCAGTGAAATGAGGAGGGCTGATGATAGGTGTGGCGTTCCACCTTAGTATAGAACTATCACCCTAGCACTGGCGAAAAGGGGATAGACTCCTTTGCTGTCTAGCTGATACTGACAATAGGTCACTCTACTAATAACTTACGCCATGTTCAAAGAAAGTAGTCGCTAAAAACAATGGAAAAAACGTGAAAAGAAAAAAAGTAATTATTTTATTTTCTTCTTTACTGCCAGATTTTGCTGTGACACGCATTATAGGAAACCTCATTTATAGAGTACTCATTAAAGATTGAACTCGGGATCAATAAGTTTTAACCTTCAAATCACTGCTCTACGACAAGCGACAATAAAAAAAAAAGGAAAATAAAAGAGAGAGAAGATTAATAGCTTTCTATTATGTTTCATTGTCACGTGAGAATGTTCTATTCTTTATTCTTTAATATTTTATGTTCAGCTTGAAAATAAAAAAAACTTTAGTCGATAGATGATAGAACGTTTTTGTTGTCGGTGAATCAGAGAGAGAGAGGGGGGGTAGAACTTGTTACTTATTCTCGGACAATAAATACTCAGTTGAAACCATTGGTCATAGTTTTCACACACAGGCGTATGGGGTTAAGTTAAGTTCGTTTGTACTGGTATCTTGTCTCCAATAAAGCTTGGTTCTTTATTCTTGTGGGTTGGTCAGCTGAAATGGAATCTAAGGAACGAAACAAAGGCAAGAAGTAGTTTTACGACTTAAGCTTTATTGAACGAGGCATAGTCGGTCGTAGTAAGGGGACATGCACCTGGCCAGGAAAACGACTGCACTCAGTTGCGGTCTAAATTTAAATGGCCGAATTATTCTTTTGGGGGTAGGGAGTCAGTCCTTTTTGTCGGACATGCGCAAAGGGGTTCTTCCGGTCAAGGCCCCATGGGAGTTTGTTGGTTTTTTTAAATTTTCTTTTTTTATTCTTATTTTCGTTTTTTTAACCCTCACAGACGATGGAAAGAGTTATAAAAAAAACACGTTATTAATTTTTTTAATTCTCCGCTTTATTCGATCTTTTATTCTTGAGCTGGCTGCTTTAGAGTGTGGCGTTTCAATTTTTTCAATTTTTGGTTTGGTTTGGTTTGGTTACAATAACATAGAAACCTGGGCTAACTTCTGATTTAGGTCGGAAAATTAAAACGGAAAGTTTTTTTGGTGGTACCCAATGACAGTTTAACTACAATCTATGAATTAACATTTTACGAATTCGGTTACGGTTTTAGGGGATTAAGGTTGTTTTTAATTACGTATTGCTTAAAAAACAAAAAAAAACCAAAAAAAAACAAATTACTATACATTTAATTAACCATTGAAATTAATTATTGAATCTATTATTGAGACAATTGTTTGTGTTAGTATTGCAATGTATAATTTCAATTAAATTTAGTCTAAAAAATATTTTCAACATTAAATGTATAGTAATTTGTTTTTTGTTTTTTGTTGTTTATTTTTTAAGCAATACATAATTAAAAACAACCTTAATCCCCTAAAACTGTAACCCAATTCGTAAAATGTTAATTCATAGACTGTAGTTAAACTGTCATTGGGTACCACCCAAAAACTTTCCGTTTTAATTTTCCGACCTAAATCAGAAGTCAGCTGAAACCTGTTACTTTCGCCCGGACGCACTTCCTGTATTCTTTCGGAAATAAACAGAATGCCCACGTTGCTATTGTGTCTATCCAAATTCATCCAGTATTCTTGTAAGTAATTCAGCAATAAAGCCATTATCTATGGACGGAGATAATAATTCAATATCTGTGTTACATAAACAATAATAGATATCTCCCGATTCACTAATTACCAATTCAATTCGTGCACACACCGCAATAAAAAAGATACACACACTCGACAACAAACAAAACATAAGTTGTGACACCAACTGGAAGTTTACTCCATGGTAGCCTAAAAAGAAATGACCAATCTAACACATCTTTGCGCATAGGCTCCGATTGAAGTTCCGGTTGGAAAACAAGAATGCCCAAAAAATAAAAATAAAATAATTTTGTAAATAAACTCACATTTTCATCCAATCGAAAGCTCTCCCCCCAAAAAACAAAAAAGGCTTCGATGATTCGATTTGGGATCACACAGGCCTATATAAATCGACTTTGAAGAACCGACAACCCAGACATCACCAGCGACACGCGCAGATCACTTCACAGGCGGCCGGTTCAACCCTCACCTATCTCTACCCAAAATCAAGACAGACCGGTAGTCAACAAACGAACACTTACACATCATTCAGCGATACCAAGAAAAATACGCAAACTATCATACGCGAAATTCTGTCTACATCACGAGCCCACTACCACATTACCACGGTAATCCTGACATTTTTACTGACTTTTAGTCATTTTACTACTATCACCAAAATCAGACTTTCTCTCTTAGATTCAATTTCTGCTTTTCGCCGTTCTCGTGTTATTTTGTTCAATAAAAATTTGAAACTTAAAATCTGAGTTTGTTTTTCCTTGCCACCATACGCTTGCTACTAACCCTGTTTATTACATCTGGGAATAATTTCATTTAAAGTATGATCATGGGGATTTTGTTTTATCTCATTATAGTTATAAATCCCTTAGGATCATCTGTGTGCCTATGATAATCCAGCATGGTTTGGATTTTACAGCATCTCAACTCATTGGGTTATTTTATGCCGAATATATATTTTTTTGTTCATTCTTCATGGGTACTCTTTTTTAATTCAATTTTTTTAAACATATTTTGCAAACACATTTTTTCTCTTTAACCCATAGATGGAACCCTAACAGGTACCATTACTTCAGGTCAGAGTGGACCTGGGAGTAATGGCGATAAGGGGTACTCCACATTCCTCAGAACACCAGAATTTAAATATCACCATTAGATGCAGTTTAACGTCATATTCGTAACACTAAGGTCCTCAACCATCGCTTTATAGCCTATATATGATTAGCGCGTGGCGTAATGGTTAAAGTCATGGGAAATGGACTCGTCGCCTCGAGTTCAAATCCTGGACGTGGTAATTGCATTTCACTTAGCGCTAATACCCTTGGGAAAGGTATGAATCCTACTCTCCCTCCAGCTATGGGTAAATAGTAGGGCAGACTAGGCTCTTTAACCTTGGTTAGGCAACCGGTCTAGGAGAAGGAAAACTCTGAATTCAAACCTGTTAAACTCCGCTTAAGAAATTGACCTTGTGTCGCATCCTGCTCGTGCGGAGGGGTTGGTATATATATATATATATATATATGATTATGTTGGAAATTTTATTTTATCCAAAAAAAAAAATATGTATGCTATTTTGAATGCCTATTTTTTGTCTGCTTTTCGTTATCTCTTGTTTCGTATCTTCCTACGAAAATAAACGAAAAAAAGGGCCCCGTGGCTGGCTCTGGAAGCTGGACATTGGTCACGTGTCCCCTAAATCGCCCTTTTTTGGATCAGGGAACTGGAGCGAGAAGATGCCTCAATAATTCTGGCGAGCAACCAGCAGTGTCCATTCTTAGCGCAGACTGACAAAGCCCTAGCAGCTAGAATATAGACATTGGCCGGTCCCTTGGAGATACTTCATTGAGAAAAGTGGCTTATTGCTATCGGATGCCAGCCAAATCCCTTGAAAAACGGAGCACGGAAGTTCTAGATAATTCCTTTGACGAGAAAGGTCGATATTCTTTGCATCTACTTCTGACGAGAGAAGAACCATTGTTGTAAATTGTCCACCCTTTTCGGCGAAAACGGACAACAACGCGTGAGAAGAAAGTACCAGCGGGGACATCCGTATTTCAACCAGGGGCCTCGTTTTTTGGCAAGAAAGAACGAGAATATTGAAAGGACTTTTATCTTTCTGTTGAACTATTTTTTGACCTCTCCTGCGTGGGAGAATATATTTTTAAAGGGTTGTTCTTTTATTGTATACACCCTTTCATAACAGTAAGTATAACGTTCCTCATTTTTATACATATTTTATTCTATTTTTGTGCTTTGTTACTCGGGGACTAAATTATCTATTTAGCGGACGTTGTGCATGGGGAATTTCACGCAATTTTAATTTGAATTGTAAATATTTCATTTTTGCCTCCTTTGCGGAGATATTTGTGAATACAATTCTTATTTACTATTATGAAAATTCCCTTTAAAAAATCAAATCAAAAATGACTAAAGTATATGTCAAAAAAAGAAAACACGAATTTAAATGTATATGAAAATTTCCTTTAAAAATCACAACAAAAACTTGATTAAAGATGACGTGTCTATTAAAGATATGTCCCATTTCTTAACCCGAAAGCCTTGGGACTTTAAGGCGCCAGATTCCAGTGCCCTTCTGCTACGTCATCGATCCCCACTGTTAACGAGAAAACAGTCAGTGGTCGGTTCGGCTTAACCTGTAAGGACCTGAATGAGTTAACTCCCTCAGACTGAATTGGTAAATAAGTTGCCACTCGCTTCCAGGAGCAAACCTTGAAATTCGACAAATTCAACTTGAAAGAATTATACTACAGAAATCATCTCAACTCAATTTAGGGTTTGCAACTCAAAGACAGCTTCCCTAAAAAGCAACCTCTAAAATTCATCACCAACAAAACATACGAAATTTCAAACCCGCCTCTGCCGATAGGTTGGCGGGTCATTCTTCACTTCAAAGAACTTTGTTAACCGGACTCTGAGTTAAGTTCTCCGCAAATCACACCAAAATTTGCAAAAACTATCCTTAAATCTATCTTTCCCCTTTTTTTTGTTTATACATATTAAAGTTGTTGTTAAATATATTTGTCTTGTCTTGTCTTTTCATTCAGTGTCCGAACTTGAA
Organism: Doryteuthis pealeii; assembly: GCA_023376005.1. NCBI lineage: Eukaryota > Metazoa > Mollusca > Cephalopoda > Myopsida > Loliginidae > Doryteuthis > Doryteuthis pealeii. The sequence continues at coordinate 6,142,669 of CM042165.1, forward strand.
AGTTGCGGTAATTCCCCCCACAAGTGAGAGTTAATCCTTTTACAGTTTTAATTCCCATACTATCAAGCAAGACCGTTCGTAGCTTCATTTTTTCCATACCCTTTTCTTTGATGACGTTGGCTTAAGTTCAAGGGTCGGAATTTATCTGAAAGTAGAAAATTTCCCGACAATTAAAAGGGTTGGGGGTTTGCCATAAAGGCAATAGGGTTGGGACAATCATATAGATGCAAGGGTTTGACGTGACCAGCTGATTGATCGGAGAGGGCCTCTCCGACTGCCCGTCTAGCCTAAGTAAGGACCAAAATGGAGTCTTACATGTCATAGACTACTTAGCCACCAGGATTCCGTCCTTCTAAGCATCACGGGTCACTCCATCCCCACGGCCAACATGTGACTCCATTGGGGGGAGGGTCTTACCCCTGTTTTCAATTTAAGACGTCATTTTGTCCCCAGGATAAATTCTTCTTTCATTCAATTTTAATCGGTGATAAAATAGAAAAAGAAGGATTTCTCTTAATGGAGATGAAAGAGCAAGTTTATAATGTTTGTCATAAATAAAGATCTTTGATGCTAGTGAGGTCAAAGGTCAGTGGACAGAGAGTATCATTTTTTAAGTATTTATATTTGAGTGGCCCGCGCGAGGAAATCTTTTTCCTTCCTCGGAACCATGGCTCCATATATTACCAGGAAGAAATTAGGGTAAGACACAGTCGTGGCGGCAGACCAGAGCAAAGAGCTGTTTGTGTTGGAGTATGTACCCGCCTTGTCCACTGAAGTTGAAAAAAGACGTGAGAGTTAGGAGCTGACCATTGGAAAAGTGGGACTGGAAATTTCGTCTGCCGTCCGTGATTGTGATAATTGGGAATCAGCACCTAGGTCTATTTTTTGTTAAATGTTTTCGGAATTATTTTTTCCATTTTCAGAGAAATACCGACCATTGAACTAAAATGACTTTATTCACCAGTCATAGCCACCACGTGACAAGAAAATATCTTCTTGGCCAGTAATAGTGATTAGACACAGTTAAGGCCTAAACTCGAATGGCCGTGAGATTTTCTTGGGGTCGGAAGTGGGTCTTTTTACCGGTGATAGCTTATGGAAGTTTGTTATTTTTTTTAAAATTTGTCGCGGTGGTCGATAAGTGCATCGACTCCGCGGACTTTTGTTTAAAAGCGATTGAATTGCACAAACCAGGTAAAGGAGGACAAACGAGCAGATTTGGTTAACAAGAAACAGAAATCTTTATTTACCGAAGTACAAAAAGATGAAGGTTGAAAGTTGAAGGATATTGGTCGGGTCGTTGGTATCTTAGTCCGGGAAGATGTCGCTTGCGTCAGATGATCGGTTGCGTAGACGATCGGGAATGTGCGCGATGGGCACTGCGGATCGAAGGTCGATGTAGATCATGGCTGAATGTGATGGGTCTTCCGGAGGCTGGAGATACGTCAATGAACCAATGTGAAGTAATGCTGATAAACGAAGGTAGTAGCTGGTCGCTGAAGGAAGAGTCGAATGAGAAGGCTGGTTCGAGGCTGGATCGGCGGTAGTCAGAGTCGTCGGTAGTGAGGTGCGAGAAGTAGAAACCTGGCGGGGCCGAGTCGAGGCAGGTCTGGTCGTCGGTTAGCTGGGACGTGTGCAGTTTGCCAATACGTGGGATACTGCAGGAACGGGGTACCAAGGCGTAATCGAGCGATGGCAGCGGACCGGTCGATGGTCGGTCGGAACGTGTACGGTTTGCCGGTACGTTGGGATACCGTAGGAACGTGTATACGCGGTTCACCAGCGGGTCGGTGATACCGTGTGCGGTCGGCGGGGAGCGTGGACAGAGACGAAGCCGAACGAAAGGGCCGGAACCGAGGTATATACGAGCGGGTACCGAGAGACCCAGGCAGAGCCTAGGTGCAGGATCGAACCGGAGCCGAAGGTGGCCAGAGGAGAGGCCAGAGGAGAAGAGAAGTGAAACGACTAAGATGGTCCTGAAAAGGACCGTTGTAGAAGAAGAGGCTGGCGCATAGAGCTGGTCGAGCGAGGTCGCACTGAAAGGGCAGGCATAGGTCGTCGGGACTGGAACGTCGGCGGGCAGGAACGGAGTAGTGAACAGCTAGCTGGAGGCAAGAGACTGGAGGCGAAACCCGGGAGCCGAGATGTGTATGCGAGCCAAGCCGAGGTCGAAGAGAGAAGAGAGAGAGGGTTTTGCCAGGAATGGAATCTTGCCCTAAGGCTCACCAAACTGGACTTGTTCTTTAGCAACTGGAGGCAACTTAGGTCGGTTTGATCGATGCGCTGGGAAGCCGGACAGTATCCGGTCAGCCCGACCCCGTAGGGTTTATTTGTCTCATACCCCACCTGTATGGACTGGGCACAAGGCTCCGTTTTAACGTGGGCCCACCCACAAACCGAAGCAAATGGGTGGGAGAGAACAAAAATTGCGTCGATCCCATCGGCATTGCCCCTCAAGGGGGGCGCCTCAGGCGCTGGGCAATAAACCCAGCCCTGCCCCCAAACGGGCAGGTAATGCCTGGAGGGATCTGACGCCTGACCGGTCCAATGGCCGAAGCTCACCGGACCCCGTTAACTGGAAATTCTCGCCGCTAACGCGTCGCGTTTCGTGGTGGAAATGCGTTTGCCGGCAGAATTAATTATACGCAAGCGGTCAGGACCGGACTTTCGCAAGGCAGAAAGCCATGACCATTTATAACCTTTCGTTGAGGTTGTTACGGCCTGGTGCAGGTCGTAATGCACAGAAAACGCGCATTCGTACAGGAATGTGGGTATTCTGGCCAGTTTAGCGACGGAAGTGGGAGAACTAAGTCTATGGGGCGAACTTGACCTTGCTTAGAAATTTGGCCCGGCTGCTGGCCGCCTGCTTGACCCAGTTAAGTCGGGAGTCTGAGAGAGGAAGCGGGCGAGTAGGGAAGCAAGTAATTTGGAGCGTAGTAGTGGACGCGACAAATTTAAATTTTTATCTAATTTTATTTTGATCCCCACAAAAAGCATCAATTGGTGTGTGAAACTCAACATGTTCAAGAAACCAACAAAATCACTTCTTTTCTGTTTCTCTTATTACGCGACAATCCAATCAATTAATCAGTCTATATCGATCCACTCTTACAAACTTTATTTATTTCTGTTCCTTGGACATCTGTGGGACGATCGATCTTGATATGAAGTGGTTTAGTCGATTCATAGTTTTAGTAAGAAGGAGAACACAACACATATTTTACCGACACACGTGATTACACGTTTGTTTACTGCACTGAACTGAATGTACAAGAAGGAATAAAGACAAAAGGAAAAACGAATTGCTATTGGAAATTTTTATCTTTTTAGATAAATAAAAATCATTTCTGTATTATGCATGCCTTTTTTCCCTTTTGGTCTGTCTCTCTGTTTCGTTTCGTTTTTTGCTGCGAAAGCGAAAAACGGGGGCTCCTGGAATTGGCGCCTGTCTGGATTTTTTTTGATCACGTGTGAGCTGAGATCTGCCTCTTGGAAACTGGGAAGTCGAGGCGTGTGGACGCGTCTTAGATTCTGGCATCGCAACCAGCAGGTTGTCCTTTCATAGCACTGTGAGACGAACCCTAAGCTGCATGAATACAGACATTGGCCGGTTTAAAAGAAACCTTGCTGTTGCAACCCTACAGAATTCCCAGAACAGCTGAGACGGTGGTTTCCTCATTTTCCTTGGCGAAAAGGGTCGCGGTTCTTTTCTCTGTCATTCTTCTCCCCACGGAAGAAACTTTGTTGGAGTGTCCATCCCTTTGAGGAATAACGGACAGCTACGTGTGAGAGAAGAAAGGTACTAGCGCAGAGGGCCAGCCTTAATCTACAGCCGGGAGCCTCCGTCCTTAACGAAAAGGAACGAGACATTTTTGACAGAACTGTGAGTTCTGTGGAACTGCCTGTCTCTCCTGCGAGAGAGAAAATCATTTTTTTAAGGTATTTCATTGTGCAATACCCTTTTGTTTCTGTAAGGGAAACCTTTTTTTATTCACTTTAATGTATTTTTGTAATTTTTTTTTTGTTATTCGACCCCTAAATCTTAAATTTAATTCGTGCATGAGAAATTTGTGCAAGTTGTTTGTCTTCAATTGTCTGTGATTCATTTTGCCTCGTTTAGTGGAGAAATTCTTATAATAAAGATTCCATTTCTTTATCAAACAAGACCAGTTTTCCTTTCTTTTTTCAACACCCCTTTTTAAAAGACGACGCCTTTCTGTTTTACGTTTGCCTTTTTCTGAACAAGGAAAAATTGCGATATTGCTTGTCAATTCTTGGTGGCACCAACAACATGTCGCGTAGTAATTTACTATGTAGTGCTGGAGATGCGACTTACAGGCAGTAGCCTCATATGCCAGAGGGACTATTTTAGTTGGTAAAAATTAACAACCGAGCGTCCTTCTTTGGACTGGTCGAAGATGGAGTTATAATAGAGGCTGATGAGCGTGGATATGATAATGAAAGAGGGTTTTTTTTTTATGTAGCAGGTGTTTACGCGACGGCTCAATACAAGTTGCGCGAGTAGACGCGCCGGGGAGTGGGGGGGGGCTGTAACGGGATATGACCGTTCAGGAAGTCAATTGAAGTGTGTGGGTGACAAGTATTCTAATGTTTAGGTTGAAAGGTATGTGGTTATTTCTGATGCGTGTTCATGGGGTTTCCTTTTAACCCCATCATGTTCGGCGGTCGCACTGAAATGGAAATAAAAAAAAAAAAAGAAAAGGAAGAGGGAACCATAAAGGGTAGGTTTAGGATTCAGGCTTTATTCGCAGGTCATAGCCACCACGTGGAGAGGAAATTTATACCTGTCCAGATAGAGTGTCTCATCCCAGTTTAAGCCCTCGTGCGAATGGCCAGGAAATTATCTTAGTGGTCAGAAGTGGGTCTTTTTTCCTGCACATGCTCGGAGGGTTCTTCCGGTCTAAAGGCAAAAGGGAGATTGTTTTTTGTGTTTTTTTTTTTTGTTTTTTTAATTTTAATTTTATTCTAATCCCCGCAAATGTCCGTTGTTTACTCAATTTTCTCGACAGTTTCGAGTGTAAAATGATCAGCACCAACTGAAATCCAACAAGTTATGAAAATATTGCATAATACTTTTCTAATTAGTATGTACCGCGCTTAGCTGGTCCCATGATCCATGAAAAATCAATAGAAGCAGAGTTATTCCCCTTCACCAAAGGAGAAAAACGTGCGATAAGAATACGAGTTAATGTGACATTTTTTTTCCTAAGGTGTATATATCCATTTTTATATTCCAGTCAGCATGTTTTCGTTTTTATGAATATTTTTTTTTCTCTTCCAGCTTCTTTCTAATCATATTTATTTTCTTTCATCATCATCATCATCATCATCATCATCATCATGTCGTGTTGGCAGCACGGATATCCATGACAATCTCTCGCCATCCCTCTCTATCATCCATTGCCCCTGGGAGATTCTCTGTGCAGCATCCAGTATCCGCGCAGAGTTGATCTGTGTACGTCTTTGCTGGGCGACCTACTCTGGCGTGCCCATGTGATGGCTTCCACAGAAGAACGTTGTTGCGGGGCCGATAAGGATGTCGACCCCACAGACTTTTGAATAAGTGAAACGACTGGAGGCAATGAAAGAGACAAAGGCAGAGGATTTAGATGGCAGGAAGTAACCAGGTGGTCAATTTATTCACGAGAATTGACAAAGGTAAATCGGCAAGTTGAGTTTTCGTCGCTCGAGGTTGGTCGCTCAACGTTCGGTCAGTCTTTCGTTAATCTGGGTGGATAGGTCGTCCGTTGTCGGATAGGCAGCTGGAATCCGGAATCGGGATACAGTGCGTCTACGGGTTTCGATTGACGTCGTGGTCGGTCGGTAACGGTCTCGGCTTGCGGTTGTATCGGCTGCGAGCTCCGGTCGTAGTCCCGTCGAGGACTGTTCGGGTACGAGCGTGAAACGTAACAGCGACGGACCGTTCGCTTAGCACGTGCGTTGCTTGGGTCTGATTGGCCGCGGTTATGCGGGATTTCAGACCAGGCTGGTACGTGTGCGCAAATGCCTCGAGTAGCTAGGTGTTTGCTCGCGGAAGATCGAGTCGGATCTACCAAGCTAGGACCTAGCGTACTGTCGGCGAGGGACGCCCATCTGGTCGTAAGATCCAGATCTTCTAGGGATTTCGCCCTAGGATCGCATTCGTGGTTAAGGAAAGACTGAGGTGAAAAGGGCCGACTGGTTAGCTCTGAAAAGAGCTGGTTTGTTTAGCCTTGAAAAAGGCTGATATTGCTGGACTGGAAATGTTTGTGTCATCACAGCGTCGTCTAGCGTCAAAGAAAGGCAGGTCGTTCCAGCAGCGTAGAGAGGCAGGGCGGTCAGGAATCAGGAAAGGCCATTTGTTCAGAATATGAATCAGGATGGTTAACTGTCGGTGGCTGGCTGGAACTGTCCTCGTCATCGCAAACGATTTTCTTAAATACCCGAAATTTGCCGGAAATATCAAATGACGTCAGGGAAAAGTTCGTTAGAAATGATGATGACATAGTTTTGGCTACGTGACCCAATACACGTGAAAGGGGGTGGAGCTTAAAGGGTTAAAGCTGGGCAAAAACTGGATATATTTGGTCAGAAATGGAAAGGGGTTTGCTTACGTGCGAAAATGCACACGCGTGCTCTGATTACGTGCGTTCGTTCAGAGAAAGGGGTCAAGGCTGTTTTGGCCCGACAAGGCCCCCCTCCTAGAAAATTGATCGTATCAATTAAAAGAATCGATAGTCGCAGAGTTTTTTTTGGAAAGGTGACTCTGCGGCCTGATTTGGTTCGCTGTACAGGAGGCGCTGGGGTGTCTTCGATCGTCGGCGGTGCGGGTTCTTCGTCGTTTGCTCCGAGTCGCTCCAGAAAAGCAGGTTTAGTTCGATCAAGTGCGATGGTATCAGTCGTGTTACCACGCTTGATCGTAAGGTGCTTGTCGGAACGGCGAATAACTTTGAAAGGTCCCTGGTAAGCAGGTGTGAGTGGTTTCTTCACCGTGTCGTTTCTGATGAAAACGAACTCGCAGTCTTGCAGTCGTTTAGGGACGTATGTCGAAGTCGATTGTTGTCGTGGAGGAGTGTATCTTAGTCGTGCCATCTTGTGGTGAAGTTCCTCGATGAATGGTGTCGTTGCTTTCGTGCTCGTAAGAGAGTCGTTGAAATACTCTCCGGGTAGCGAAAGAGGCGTACCAAACACGAGTTCGGCGGGTGAGCAACCCAGGTCGTCCTTAACGGTATTTCTCCAGGCGAGGAGGGTCAGAGGAAGGTTGTCAACCCAGTTGGTTGAGTCGGTTTTCGTGGCCAGGGATGTTTTGAGAGATCGGTGGAATCTCTCCACAAGGCCATTAGCGCATGGGTGGTATGCCGTCGTCTTGATGTGCTTGACTCCGAGAATGTTGGTAAATTCCCTGAAGAGGGACGATTGGAATTGCGCGCCGCGGTCAGTAGTAATGACCTGAGGTGTGCCGAAGAAACCGATCCACTCCTTCAGGATGGTCTTGGCAACGGTGCTGGCAGTAATGTCCTTGATGGGCACGGCGGTTGGCCATCGGGAGAAACGATCCACCACTGTCAAAAGGTACTGGTAGTCCTGACACATAGGCAACGGTCCCACCAGGTCGATGTGTATGTGTGAGAACCGTGCGTCAGGGTTGCTGAAAGTACCGACGGGCGATTTGGTGTGGCGATGGATCTTGCATTTTTGGCATGCCAGGCACGTCGAAATCCATTCTCGATGTCCGCGTTCATGTTCGGCATACGAATCGATCCGCAATGAGCTTAAGAGTAGCTCGCTTACTCGGGTGAGATAGTCCGTGGAGGTGTTCAAAAACCTGTTTTCGTAGCGTAGGGGGAATGTAGGGCCTAGGGATGCCTAGGCTGATGTCGCAGTACAGATTGTCGTCACTGAAGGATGCTGGGAACTCCTGAAGTTTCAGGGACGTGTTCGTCAGAACGTCTGTAGCGTTGGGTCGGACTTTGTTCTTTCGCAATTAAGTCCTGACTCAAGGGGTCGTTGCTGAGGGCGTTGATATCCGTTCGGGATAGAGTATCTGCGACAAGGTTGTCGTTTCCCCTCACGTGTCGGATGTCAGTCGTGAACTGCGACAGGTAGTCCAAGTGCCTGATCTCACGGGAGGTGTATTTGTCCGAGCTGGTGCTCAATGCGGTCGTCAGGGGCTTATAGTCGGTATAAATTGTGAAATCTCTACCTTCCAGTAAGTGTCGGAAGTGTTTGATAGCCAAATAGATCGCCAGTAGTTCCCGGGAGAAGGTGCTATACCTCGTTTGGGCTGACGTCAGTTTGGCCGAGAAGAAAGCAATGGGTTTTCGCACAGAATCGATCTCCTGTTCGACCACTGCTCCTATCCCAGTGTCCGATGCGTCGGTTGTCAAGGAAATTCGTGTCTTTGGGTCGTCGTTGATGAACGAAAGTCTAGTGAAGTTCACTAGCGCGGTCTTCGCTGCGTGAAACGCGTTCAGGGCGTTGCCTTCCAAAGTAATGCCTTTGTTCTTTCTCTGTAAGAGGTTCGTCAGTGGCTGGAGAATCGTGGAACAATTCGGGATGAATCGTCGGTAAAAGTTTATCATCCCGATAAAACGTCTCAGCTGTTTTATCGACGTAGGCGTTGGAAAATCCTGAATCGCGCTGACTTTAGCTGGTAGAGGTGTGATCCCATTCGAGTCGGTGTGGTGCCCTAGGAAGTCGATGCTGGGCGCTCCGAAAACGCACTTGTCGAGGTTTAGCTTTAAACCGTAGTGCGAGAGTCGCTGGAACACTTCGTGAAGGTGTTTCTTGTGGGAATCCACGTCTCTACTCGCTATCAGGATGTCATCAATATACGCGTACACGAACGGTAGACCTCGAAGAACCTCGTCCATCAATCGTTGAAAGGTTTGGGCAGCGTTACGTAAACCGAATGGCATTTTCACGAACTCGTATAGGCCAAACGGTGTTGTAACTGCTGTTTTCGGAATGTCTTCTGGTGCCACGGAGATCTGGTGATACGCCTTTGTCAGGTCGATTTTCGAAAATACCGTGCTACCTTGTAATCCAGACATGAAATCATGGATGTGAGGTACAGGGTAACGGTCAGGGATCGTCGCTGCGTTCAATCGTCGGTAATCGACGCATATCCGATACTCCGTGCTGCCAGGCTTCGGTACCAGGTGTAGTGGTGATGCGTAAGGACTGTCGGAGGGACGTATGACGCCGTCCTTTAGCATCTCGTCGAACCGTTTCTTGGCGTAGTCAAGTTTCTGCGGTGCGAGTCGTCTTGGGTGCGAATATGCCGGTGGTCCGCTCGTCCTGATGTGGTGCTGAGTTTGATGATTATCTGAAACAATATCTGCACAAGGAGTTGTGATGTTAGCGTACTGCTTCAGTATATCCATATACTCGCGTCCATGGCAAGTTGCTACGCTGATTCCCGTGGTATTGTGGCGTGTAGGAGTGCCTATGACGTGAAGTTTCGTCAACGTGTCGGATAGGGTCCTAGTGCTCATGTGCACTGCCAGCTCGAAATGTGCCAGGAAATCTGCGCCAAGGATGGGGATCTTCACGTTGGCGAGTGTGAAAGTCCATGTGAAGTCCCGTCGCATGCCGATGTTCAGGGTTAGCGTTTTGTCTCCGTATGTTGTTATGCTGGAACCATTGGCAGCTTGTAGTTTGAACAGGGTGGGCTTAGCGAGGGTTCGTTGCTGTGAGGTATCACGCTGATGGCCGCACCTGTGTCTACAAGGAATTTTTGCTTATTCCTCCGGTCCCATACATAGAACAGACGACATCGAGAACTTAACTACCGGGTGAATCAGTCGTCGCGATTCCCCGGTTTAGTCGTTTCCCTGTGCCAATCGGTGGTTGCAGGGAAGACGGCAGTTTTTGGCATCGTCACCAAAGGTTCGTGGTACCAGCACATATTCGGGTCGAAATCAATTCGTTCTCGGCTGGTCGAGCGTCCTGGTTGTCGATTGGGCGAGCGCGTCCCTGTCGGCTGGATGTACGTTTCCGGTATCGGTGAGGTGCTGGGCTTCTCCCGCGTTGCTCCAAGGAGAGTTTTATCTCGCGCATCTGCTTGGTAAGCTCGGCAATTGCCTTGTCCGTAGCACTCTGCTCACACCGTGCTGTGTCAGGTGTGTGTACGGCGTGAATGCCCTCGTCGGTCTCTTCGTAGACGAGGTCAGCAGACTCGGCAATGTCGTCCAGGGCTGCGGATCTGGTCATTGGAGCGATGACCTCGTGACGGATTTCGGTAGTAAATCCATCCACAGGTCGCGGAGAATTCTTTCTGACACCTCATGCTGGTCGAGTCGACCACGTATGTAGCGTAACAGTTGGGGTGTCCTGTCACCTCTCGTGACGTTGGCCATGATTTCCTGAATGACGTTTTTATCCGGCTGGATTGTTCTCTTCAGTATAACGTCCTTCAAGAAATCGTATGGCGTGGACTTCGGCAAATCGGCAAGGACATCTTCGAGCTCGGTCATGAGGGTTGATGGAGTCCTTGCAGCACTTTAGCCAACTTTGCCTTTTGCGAGGTGATTCCTGACAAGTTGAATATTGCCTCGATTGTCAGGAACCAGCACTTCGTGTCCGGGTAATATGCCGGGAGTGCTATCGATGCTGCATCCTCGTTGCGTTGTCCTCTCCCGAATCCGCCATTGCACAGTCGCTCACGTCGGGGTATCACCACTCGTGGTGTTGTCGAGATGTCGTTCACGTCGTCGGGTCAACACTTGTTGTGGTGTCGATGAATATGTCGTTCACGTCGGAAAGGTCACCACTTGTTTGTGGTGTCGATGAATATGTCGTTCACGTCGGAAAGGTCACCACTTGTTGCGGGGCCGATAAGGATGTCGACCCCACAGACTTTTGAATAAGTTGTAAGTGAAACGACTGGAGGCAATGAAAGAGACAAAGGCAGAGGATTTAGATGGCAGGAAGTAACCAGGTGGTCAATTTATTCACGAGAATTGACAAAGGTAAATCGGCAAGTTGAGTTTTCGTCGTCTCGAGGTTGGTCGCTCAACGTTCGGTCAGTCTTTCGTTAATCTGGGTGGATAGGTCGTCCGTTGTCGGATAGGACAGCTGGAATCCGGAATCGGGATACAGTGCGTCTACGGGTTTCGATTGACGTCGTGGTCGGTCGGTAACGGTCTCGGCTTGCGGTTGTATCGGCTGCGAGCTCCGGTCGTAGTCCCGTCGAGGACTGTTCGGTACGAGCGTGAAACGTAACAGCGACGGACCGTTCGCTTAGCACGTGCGTTGCTTGGGTCTGATTGGCCGCGGTTATGCGGGATTTCAGACCAGGCTGGTACGTGTGCGCAAATGCCTCGAGTAGCTAGGTGTTTGCTCGGCGGAAGATCGAGTCGGATCTACCAAGCTAGGACCTAGCGTACTGTCGCGAGGGACGCCCATCTGGTCGTAAGATCCAGATCTTCTAGGGATTTCGCCCTAGGATCGCATTCGTGGTTAAGGAAAGACTGAGGTGAAAAGGGCCGACTGGTTAGCTCTGAAAAGAGCTGGTTTTTGTTTAGCCTTGAAAAAGGCTGATATTGCTGGACTGGAAATGTTTGTGTCATCACAGCGTCGTCTAGCGTCAAAGAAAGGCAGGTCGTTCCAGCAGCGTAGAGAGGCAGGGCGGTCAGGAATCAGGAAAGGCATTTGTTCAGAATATGAATCAGGATGGTTAACTGTCGGTGGCTGGCTGGAACTGTCCTCGTCATCGCAAACGACTTTCTTAAATACCCGAAATTTGCCGGAAATATCGAATGACGTCAGGGAAAAGTTCGTTAGAAATGATGATGACATAGTTTTGGCTACGTGACCCAATCACGTGAAAGGGGTGGAGCTTAAAGGGTTAAAGCTGGGCAAAAACTGGATATATTTGGTCAGAAATGGAAAGGGGTTTGCTTACGTGCGAAAATGCACACGCGTGCTCTGATTACGTGCGTTCGTTCAGAGAAAGGGGTCAAGGCTGTTTTGGCCCCGCACAACGTTCACCCCATGAGTTCATCTTTGCTTTTTCTTTATTTTATGATTATTTTGGGACATGTAACTATTTTAATGTCCCGATATTCGTCAAGAACACCCACAACAAATGAATATTGTTATACCCCAAGTGAAATTGTAGCGCGGGTGGCTAGCAGGACCATGTATGTCACGTGGTCGCTCAGTCATAAGTCAGAGGCACGAAGGCGGACATAGAAAAACAACACGGGAACACTTTAGTGTTTTTCAAATCATGCATCAGGTTTATTCTTTAACACACCAGTGTGTGGGGCCCGATAAGACAGAGAATACTGATTTTTTTTTTATCAAAAGGGTACTCCATTCTAACATTCCCGGCTATTTGGTGAACTCGACTTCGACTCCACCTTATCTTCTTATCGCTCCTATTCTGACCACTTCAATCTGTTTACTATCGCCTTTGGGTTTTTCATATAGTCTAACACGATTAAAGGGGAACCACTTTGACTGATAATTATTTATTTATTGATCTACTAGGAAAAAGGCTTAGTTTAATGGGAAAATAAATACATAATTTATCAGTAAAGAGTGGTTCCCCTTTGTTATGTTAGATTTATAGGAAAAACTGCATTTGGAATCCATTCGAAAGTTCTTTCCTAGCCCAGAATGTTCGAAGCTTCGGTTTTAAGTAGTTATGTTGGCCTAACTACTAATAGTCATTCACGCGCGTGACTAGCTAACCCAAACGCGTGCTCTGACCTGACTCAACTCAGGGGTCAATTTTTAAAAGGTCGCTCGCAGACTCTCTGTCTCATAAAAACATTCTTTTCTTTCTCTTTTTTCTCCTCTTTTCATTCCTCAGAAATTAGACTCACATTTTTTTTCTTTATTCAATTTAAATTTACTCTTCAGATTATCATTACGTTACAAAATCTCGTCAAATAAAAAAAAACAAAAAAAATGAGTTATCTCCCTCTAATCAATTGCCCATACCTACATCTTATTATAATGGAGATTGTGTGTTTATCGGTCTGTAACCGAAACTATATTACTATTCAAATCACATAGTTTATTTTCGTCACATTCTCCATTTTCTTATATTTAAACCTCAATTTATTCAATTGTCATTACTATTATCAATACTGTTAGCCATTATCTAATGAGTAATAACCTGAAATTGTATTTTATATACAATAAAATAGCGGTTTATAGTGTGAACGAGAAGGTTAATTTGCATATTGATATTAGAATTTAATTTAATAAATATGTGCTTGATATTATTGATTTCTAATTGTTTCGTTTTATTTAATGAATATTACCAAAAATCTCGATAAATCTTAAAAGAAATCCATTAACAGGAAGAAAAAACAGTAATTTTCTTTCCTTCCTATTAACTAAATAGTTAAATTAGGAAAATTTAGCAGTGTATGCATGAGGAAGAGTAAGTTTCAGTTGTTCTATTTTTTAAAAATTATCTGCCCTCTGTTTCAAATCATTTTATTAGCATTCTTATTTTGTTTCATTGGCCTTTCTAATTTAATATAATATTTCATTATATTGAAACTTAAATACTTGCACCCGGAGGGTGCATATTTTTTGCTAGTTTTAACTAATAGAGCTAGTTGTTGCTGTCCCCAGAGTGAAAATCCGAGTATTTTGAGGTAAAAGAGGGAATAACGAAAAATAAAAATTGTTAGTAAATAATTTTTAGATACATAAAAATCTCGGAAAGTATCTTTCGCAAATTTGCGTACTTTTAAACTTACATTTTTTTATAGATTAGATAAATCTTGATTCTGATGAAAATATTGTGTTCAACATGCCACCTTCCAAATGTTTAAAAATTCACTATTACATTATTTAAGTGAAACAGGCCAATCAAACCAAGAGAAAAAAAACTTTGTTTTTTTTGTTTTGTTTTTTTTTTGGGGGGGTGTTTTGTTTTTGTTTTGTTTTTGTTTTATTTTTGTTTTGGTTTGTTTTTTTTGGGGGGGTGCATCAATTCAAAGAAAAATATTATTTTAAAACTGAAATTGAAAACAGGTTACAAAAATTATTTGAACACCCCTCCCATAATTGATAAAAAATTCTATTTTTAAAAAATAAAATAAGCTATTCACTATAAAATTAAGTCATTAATTAAAAACTGCCTGAAATTTCATTAGAATAAACAAGTCTCTGATTTTTGGCAATTGTTTAAGTTAAAAAAGTTTTAAATTTATAACTCTCCTTTAATTTTTTTTTTAAATATATACAGGACTCCTCATTTTAAAATAGAAATAAATTACCTTTCCTTTTTTTTAAGTTCAGGGGAACATAGTAGCATAATCCCATATTGTAACGAATAAATTCAGGTTGGTTTTATAGGAAGAGATAATAAATAAACAAGTAAATAAATAGTTTTTATTTGTAAACAATGCTAAGAATTTAGAGTTATCTCCTATAGATCTGGGATGAGGCGTTAAAAACATAATTATTAGAAAGATCACAAAAACAATAAATAAATAAATGAAATAATATTATTTATTCATTTATCAAATAATAATAATAATAATAATAATAATAATAATAATAATAATAATATAAGAAGAAGAAGAAGAAGAAGAAGAAGAAGAAGAAGAAGAAGAAGAAGAAGAAGAAGAAGAAGAAGAAGAAATTTTCATGTTTGTTGTCACGTGACCAAGCGTCTTTAGGTTGTCGTCTGCTTCACTGAAATGTCTTTATTTTTTTTACCTCCAATTTCGCCGCTGTTTTTTTTTCTCTCCAGAAATACTGATGGATTAAAACGGGTTTTCATTGCAAACACGGTAATTCTTCTTCTATTTCTTCATAGCTTTAGTTGAACATTAAATTAACATTCCTTTTTAATTTTTTCATGCTCTTCTTTTTTAGTAACTTCTTTAACTTTCTATGTTTGTTGTTTTATGGGGTGGTCCGAAAATCTTTGTCACCCTAAGTTTTTTTAGAAGCTAATAAAAATATCTACATAATCCAACTCGAAATTCTTGAAAATAATTCAATTTTTGAAGATTTTTTAGAAAAAATATAATTTAGCTAACCCATTTTGTGCTCATGTTTTGGTTTTAAAAACGATTAAAATTAATTAAATCGATTATTTAAGATCAAATTTTGTTTTAGTCGAAAAGTACTTAGTACTAAATAATGAGCATAAGTAAAAATAAAATAAAATAATATTATTACATATGTATTAAAATGTATTAAAAATCATTTACATATGTAATATTATTTTGCTTTTTTTACTGATATATATTTTTTAGTAAAAAATTCTAGAAATATATTCGATTATTAAAGACCTTTAAAAGTCATATAAATTAAACAAACAAAAAAACATGTTGAAACGATATGTAAGAGATGGTATAACTTTCGGACGTATAAATAATAATCTAATAATTTCGCTGCTCGTAAACTTTTTTGTTTCTTTTTGAATTGTTATTTTTTTATTTGTCTTTAATTCAATTATTCAATTGTTTATTTATTTGCATAGTAGTCTAAAATTAAAACAAAAACAAAAAACAAAAAACGAAAATGTCAATATTATGACATTTTTTAGCAGAATTCTGCATTCATGTTCTTTTACATAAAACCTCTCGCATAGAAACTTAATAAATCTTCTGATATAATTATTCAGACTCTTATCTTTATAGAAAAAAAGGTAATTTATGAGGAAGTGTGTCCCGGTCTCCCCTCAAAAATTGCTACCCGGTGACTATTAAAAAACGACTCAGCTCAGTCTATTCAAAACTATCCATTCTTCATATCTATCTATCTCAATTTGTTCATATTTATCTATATTACTTTAAATACTAAGATTTTTTTTATTCATGTTTGTTTAATGTCTTGTTTTTAGTTTAAATAAACAAGAATTACGACAAAAAATAGCGACCCCCCCCAAATACATTTACTGTCGAAAATATCTATCTATCTCCATTTGTTCATATCTATCTATATTATTTTGTTTGTTTATTCTATCTATATATATATATCTCAGTCTTTTCCAAATCCATCTTCATATCTAAACAAGAATTACGACAAATTACGATAGATAAACAAGAATTTCGACGAGCCTGGGTTGTTAATTCGATAGTCACCGGGTAGCAATTTTTGAGGCAGGAGACCGGGACCGCACTTCCTCATAAATTACCGAAAAAAAAAAGTAAAAATCGGTTTTTTGTCAGTTCATTTTTTTTTCATATTAAGGGGGGGGGGGGTAGACCTCGTAAAAAGATTCCCCTTATTATATTTTAGGAAAAAAAAACTACTTCAAACATATTTTCATCAAAACGAAAGAAATTATGGAAATTTTCGTGAAAATCGGACCATTGGTTGATTTTTCATAGTTTTTTTTTTAAGCCTCAAGTTTATACCTTGTTTTGGCTACGTTAAATTTCAATTGATTTGACGGTGCGAAAATGAAAACATTGTTTTTTATTTATAATTTTCATTATTTCTGTAAACTAAAAAAAAAAAAAAAAAAATGTTTATCAATCACGAGTTTTTTTAATGTTTCTTCTTTCGAATTGCACAAAAATGTTCAGGATGATATTAACCTTTATGCAGTTTCCATTGTGTTCAATATGGGGGGGGGGTAATTTCACAGGGAAATTGGTGGTACCTAAATTGTTTCAAAGTTAAATGTGATGTGTTTAATTAATCTTTAATTACTGTCAATTTATAACTAATTCTACATGTAAGATTATAATATTGTTATTTGCTTTCACCAGAATATTTTCAAGTCATTCCACTGACTGCCAATGAATTATTTTTGGAAAATTTAGATCATTAAAACTGACAGAAAAATATTTGAGTGTTTTATTCATAAAAATACTCTTTTGAAAACTACTCTGGTTTCCGGTCAAGCCGGGGTTCGGTCGCTGGACCTATAGAGTAAATTAATATCATTGATCCCAGGGCTCCCCCTCCCAGGCAACACTGGCCCCCTCGATTTAGAGGGGCAGGCTGGGTTTATTGCCCAGTTCCTGAGGTACCCCCTTGAGGGAGAATGCCGATAAGATGCAACGCATTTTTTTTGCACACGCCACACCATGAGCTTCGGTTCGTGGTGGTCCCATATTATAGGGCATTGTGCCTAACCGTACACGTGAGGTACGTTGGTAATAAAACTATTTAATGGTGTTTTGTGTGTGTGTGGTGTGTGTGTGTGTGTGTGTGTGTTGGTTTTTGTTTTTTTGTTTTTTTGTTTTTTTGTTTTTCCAGTTTGTTTTTTAAATTNAAATAGTAGAGAGAAGATCGAAATAGTCATGTGCTTATCACCAATTTTGTTACTCCTTCGCTGGAAGGTATGCTGTCTTTGAAAAGTAATAATAGGCACAACAGAGATGCATATAATATGCATGATTTTCAGCTGAATATGATGACTCTGATACGCGACTGAGAATTGTCTTATTTTCCTATCTATGTAGGAGCTAACGAAGGGAAGGACTTTTACGAATACCTAGTAATGTGTAGGAGACGACATATGAGCATAGTGCATGAAAATCTTAAGAATCTATGGAGTGTGATTTGATTCTATATAATACATTGATCTTATGATAACAACGGAATTTTTGCCATAAAGACAGATATATTTATTTTCATATCGAAGATAGTTTTCAAATAGTTAATCCGTATATATATCTGATACTGTTAGTATTCAGATAAACGTACAGACGCTATCCGTCCCGCGCTCACAGGCATTGGCCTGGGCTAGCCAGGAGGCATTGTTTTTTTCATATTTCATCCATTACATGTGAGTTGTTTCCCGACCGAAGACTCGTCCATTAAAATGCCACATTAAAAATAACATTCGTGTACGATCGATCACTCTGATTAGAAAATTATGTCTTCGAAGTGACGAAAGCACCGCTGGAATAGTGCCAGAAAAAATTCTATCGTTATCATGATTTAGAGGAATTTGATTCCTTTTATTAAATTCATCCGAGAGAAATAACAATGAATCTTCCATATTTTTGCTAAAAAACCAAGATACGATGATGTGAATGTTTATTATATATTACTTTGTCGTTAATTGTTTTATTTTTCATAATTTCCTGATATACTACATGCAAAACTGACACTTTAATATATAGCTAGCAGCGGCTACCCGGTGTCGCCTGGGTTGAGAGGGATTTTTTAAAAGTTAGTCCACAGATCCATATATCTGAATCAGTGTTGATTCCATGGCATCGGACGGAAGGTGCACCATTTAATCCCTATGTAAAAAATAAAGAAAGACCTCGCATGTGATCCAGTTCTCTCAAAAAGAACAGGTAAGTAATAAATGTTGACTAGTCTAAATATATTAAAGTGAAACAAAAATCACACATGCGTATATCCATTAGATTTTGTGTATATTTTATTATCATCACACGATATGCTCAAGTCATATCTGCATAGCTTATTTGGTCATGGTGTCTCATGGTAATGTATAACTCTTGATCGGTTAATTGTTTGGCGTTTTCGAACGATTTCCCCTCACGGACATACATATATCAACACACGAACTGCCTTATATTTTTGATAGATAGGATATTAATGAAAAAAAATCGGAACTTATTTTATTACTGAATTTTGAATTGTTTATAGTTTTTTAGTAGCAAATGCAGAATATCACGCCAGAAATAACATTAATAGTCAGGATTTCCTGAAGTACCGTTACCAAGTGTCTAAAAAACTATTAAATACTTACTATTTGTTTACAAAAACAATGGCGTATTATTTTTTAAGGTTAAATTATAAGGCTTATTTAATTTTAAATGCTATCAAAAATATAAAATCCAATCTTCATTATTTTTGCTTTAAAACCCAGACCTGGTGATCTTTAATGCGTAATCTATTTACTTTGTCGTTAATTGTTTTATTTTCCAACGTTTCTCCGACAAAATTAATGCAAATTCCTTTAATATATAGAAATCGTATAGATATAGATAGATGAAAAACATTTACAAAGACAAAAATATCTATAGTATAAAGTTGTAGCTTTTAGTACATCCAATATTTTTATCATGTATTGTGAATAAATTGTTGGATAATTTTGAGAAAAGTCAGTGAATACAAAAATAGTTTCGGTTAAATTGTTAGCTACAATATTTTGGTTGATCCATTTTTTCAAACCTATATATCATTGTAGAATCCATAAGGAAAAATGAATTATCCTTTTTTTTTTTTTCATGGAAAAAAAAAATGGTGACATAAATTGGTCAATTAATATTTCAAGAAATATATAATGTGTATTTATGCAAATGCCCTGGGCAGAAGCAGGATATGACCAGGTCAATTTTCAAGTGGATTTTAATAGGTTTGAAATTGAGAAATTTTATTTTATGTGTGCATGCCATTATATACCCAATAAAATCTATATTATCTTTTAGAATATTGCAGATTTTATTTTTGTATTTGTGTATAAATATATATCCAATTAAAATCAATAATTGTTTAGATCCTTACAGCCTGGGATAAGGAAAAATGATGTATGCTAACGTTGAAAACAACAACCAATAAATAAGAAAAAGGAAGATGAAATTTTTATGTTGACTTGACCTTTACCAAATCGATTAAGTCAACATGAAGTAACAAATATGAAATTATTCTGGCTAATTGATTACTGTTGCTTTAAATATGTTTATTTTTAAATGGTATATAACCCTTTTGGGTAATTTAAATTCTGTGTGTGTTTTGGAATTTAGATTAGCAAGTTTTAGATGTCCTTGGTGTGAAATGAACCTCTAACTGTAACCCCTAACAGGTACTACCACTTGGAGAGAGAGTGGACTGGGAGTATAGAATGATATAGATGCACAGATTCTTTTTAAAATTAGTTACGTCATTTCAGATTGACTAGTCGAAGATATTCATTTATTACACTCAAAATCTAAAAAATATTAATTGGCTAAAAGAGATATACACATAGTCTTATACATTTGATATCAACTAAATTCATTAATATCAAGTTAGATTAGAGAGGTGTACACAATGCTTGTATGCTCAATTATACAATTGTATAATATTTATAGTTGATTATGATCTCTTTATTTTAATAAAGCAAACTAAATCATCGCCCTAAAATGTATTGTCTACTATACGGCCTATACACTGTGGGGATTTTTTTAAAATACAAAAATAAAATAAACAACAACTTCCATGGGATCTTGACCGGAAGAACCCTTTGCGCATGTCCCGACCAAAAAGGCTGACTCTACCCAAAAATGTTCCGTCGGCCATTCGAACAAGTCGCAACTGTGGTGTAGTCATTTTCCCTAGCAAGGAGCATGACCCTTTGCTACAGACGACTATGCCTCGTTCATAAAGCCTGAGTCTAAACTACTCTGAAATTCCATTTCAAGCTTACCAGCCCCCCTTCCCATCCACCACCACCATTAACAGTATGTGGCGAGGCCGAGTTCTTGCTTCAACGGACAGAATCCAATGGACAAAAATAGGTAGTTTGCGCCATGGGTTGCGCACACCTAGTAAAGAGAATAAAAAATAAAAAAATTCGTAAAAATCAACCAATCAGAGGCGTTCCCGCTTAAAAAGAAAAATTATCAAATAGACCTCGCGATCCTCCTAACCATTCTATTTTAAACCCAGACTTTTCATTTTAAGCAGAAGATTTTGCCTGCCTAAGAGACTTGTCACATGTTTTAAGAACTTTTAATTCAGAAGGTCCGCACAATCTCTCTCTCTCTCTCTCTCTCTCTCTCTCTCTCTCTCTGTCTCTCTCTCTCTCTCTCTCTCCTAATAATTACGCTCTATATACAGAGACAAACAAAATATCAGTTCAACTAATTGCATATGATGTATCTGCTGGGAATTGTTGTTGACTTAAAACTTTACATTTTCTTTTTCTCACTTTGTGAATTGTGAAATATTATCATTTATTTTACATTGAACTTTAAAAAAGGAACTTTTGTGTGGAACCTCGGCCCAGTATTCAATGCTGCCCTTTGTATACATTGTTAATACAATTTTGTTTGTTTAAATCAAGCGAGTTTTGTTCTTCTATGCGATGTGCTTGATTGTTTATGGTCTTTAAATGTTTGAACAACTTTTATAATATTGACCATCAAACCAGCCCCTACTCATCCACCAAAAATTGGTAACCCTACGTGCATTGCTGGATACGACAATCTTCTATAAATTACATGTGACTTAACCCGCTGTGTTCCTCGTTTCATAGATTCATTTTTGAAAGCACTTTGTAGTTTATAATCTTTCATAAGAATAGTAATAAATAAATTGAAATGCATCACCTGATGTACCTGGCCTAACCATAACTCCTTCCTTGCAAGAGTTCAAATTTATATAAAATGGGTGTCAGAATGATGGAAGGGACGAGGCTTATTCCCAAACTTTTAAACGTGATGTGTGATCGGCATTTAACGTGTGTTTGAACTTGGAGAAAAAAAGAGGTGGGGTTTAGTTACTAAATTCAGTTAATTCATGACCAGGACTGAAGGAGAAGAGGAAAAGAGTAGATATACCCAAAATTCGTCTGCCCATTTTTTACAACGAATAAAATATAATTAAAGTCTATTAGTTGAAGGTCAACTTTTGTCTAAAACGATAAGTAGTATGTAGACACCATTACAAAAAGAAAAATATCATTACATATGGCAATTTATTTTTAATAAATTTTAAAGATATTTTGTCAATTTCGATTGCGTCGTTCGGCCCATTAACGCCCTTTTTAAATGGTATAATCATGTCATGTATGTCTTACAAATTTAATGTAACATTCGCATTGAAAAAAAATACCAAAAACTCGGGAATTATCCGAGTTTTAGATGAAATTTCAGTATTGATTTATCAATTTAATGATTTATAATGCATCAGTTATTTTATTGTATTTTATAACATCACATTGAAATTTCATTTAAATCCGAATAATTCCCTGATTTTTGGTAAATTTATTTCTGTAGGTGGGCTAAATTAATCTTTGTCATTTTGGGCTGTACTAGGGAAAAGAAATGAAACACAGGTAACAAAGAAAATGTGTTATGTTATTTAAATGGTTACCACCAATTTTACCCTGTGAAATTGTACCCCCTCCCTATTATTTAACACAATGAAACTGCAGAAATTAATATTTTCTTGACAATATTTTTTTTTCCATTCGAAACAAAAAACATTTTAAATGCTAATCAGTGTGTGTGACATGTGGGGGTGGGGCACAGTCAAGTCTGACTCAAGGCTCCAATGCGACAGTCCAACCACTGCCTGTTCTCATCCCAAAACCAATATCCAAAACTATTGGTTTTGTTGTCCCGCTGTCTCGACACAAAATACATACTGCAAGTTCGTTCTGAGACTGGTCTGTAGAATAATCCTTTAAATACACCCAATTTCACCACATCGGGCTTCTCATCATAATTGTCCGTGCAGCACGTGCGACACTCGCAGCACGGCGCGACCACCCACATCCGGGCCACTATGCCATTTCGAACTTCACGATCGCTCCACTGCTCTCACATTCTGAAGAAGCGGGTGCGACTCATAGGCCAGTCCTACACGCCAGGCAAGTCTAAGCCGCTTCCTTCGAGAATACGGCAAGTCTTCACGCCCGCCACTCTGCGTCACACCGTGTTTGCACGAGGCAGGTCTTCCTAGCTCTCACTACATTAAATAAAACTCCTGATGATTTTTCAAAAATGTTTTCAGCTTACGGAAAATAATGAATTAATGATTGAAAAACATGTTTTTCATTTTTTGCACTGTTAAATCAACTGAATTTACGTAAGCTAAAAACAAGTATGATATGAATTTTTAAAAAAATCGTTGAAAAATCATTAATTATCTGATTTCACGAAAACTTCCTAATGTTTACCATTGGAATGTAAATACATCTGAAAAAGTTTTTTTCTAAATACATTAGGGGAAAATATTTTTTACGGCACATCTATCATCCCCCCACCATTTTCTTTTATGAGATAAAAAACTGACTGCTACAAAAAAAGACGTACAGATTTGTGTATTTCTTCTTTGTGGGGGAATTATTAACAGGAAATACAAATGTTTGATTTATGAGGTTTTATTTTTGGTTTGAGAAAATTAGGCTTTTACACAAGTTGTCTAAGCTTGGTTGTAACCTCTTGACTTTTGTGTGGATCAGGAGCTGAGGTGAGCTGAGGTTCACCGTTGTTGTCGTGGAAAGCTGGGTCTGTCTCTTTCGCGTCTTCGTCAACTGGTTCTCCCACGTGGTCCCTTTCAGTGACTTCTTACATTACTACTATATCTACCTCCTACTCCTATTATTATCTACCTCTTACTGCTCCGTTCATATCCATTTAAAAGAAACGGTCCTATTTTACCGGCCCAAATATGAATTCTTGGTGCCAGTGGTCTAAAACATTTTCTGTTTTTAGAACACTAGCCAAACGCCTTGTTACAGATTAAAAAACACAGAGTAGTACAATTTTTGTGAAATATTGGAATATGATACTTCTCTTTTACTTTGAGACATGAAAATGATTACAAAAATATTGTATTATATACTTTTTATACCTACTTAACACGTGATACTAAACAAGGAAGTAAAATGACTTTCAATTCAAATTGTCAATGACCGTCCGTTCGTTTTGATCTCAAAAGGTAAATTTTATGATTTCAAATTTAAAACAAAATTTGTCGTTTTGTAAAAGAAATTAAGTAAAAATTATAAAAATTGAAAGTGAAGAATTATTACATTGGTTGAGTGTTGTTAGGAAGATTATTAACTAACTTTAAAAAACAAACAAAAACCGTCGAACAAGTAAACAAAATGTGTAAACTTAAGTAATATCATTGCTATTTATTTTTCTACTTTTAGTTTTTAAAACTTTTTACGGGGGTTTCTTTTTTTTGTTTAACTACTACTACATTTAGTTTTTATTAGGGTAAGGAAAAAAGAATTAAGGAAAAATGTGCTACACTTTTTGTAGGATTGTGATGTTTATTGTTTGTGTATCTGAGTTTATTTAAATATTATCATGTGCGGGGCCGATAAGGATGTCGACCCACCGACTTTTGAATAAGTGAAACGACTGGAGGCAATGAAAGAGACAAAGGCAGAGGATTTAGATGGCAGGAAGTAACCAGGTGGTCAATTTATTCACGAGAATTGACAAAGGTAAATCGGCAAGTTGAGGTTTTCGTCGTTCGAGGTTGGTCGTTCAACGTTCGGTCAGTCTTTCGTTATCTGGGTGGATAGGTCGTCCGTTGTCGGATAGCAGCTGGAATCCGGAATCGGATACAGTGCGTCTACGGTTTCGGTTGACGTCGTGGTCGCGTCGGTAACGGTCTCGGCTTGCGGTTGTATGGGCTGCGAGCTCCGGTCGTAGTCCCGTCGAGGACTTTTCGGGTACGAGCGTGAAAGTAACAGCGACGGACCGTTCGCTTAGCACGTGCGTTGCTTGGGTCTGATTGGCCGCGGTTATGCGGGATTTCAGACCGGCTGGTACGTGTGCGCAAATGCCTCGAGTAGCTAGGTGTTTGCTCGGCGGAAGATCGAGTCGGATCTACCAAGCTAGGACTTAGCGTACTGTCGGCGAGGGACGCTATCTGGTCGTAAGATCCAGATCTTCTAGGGATTTCGCCTTAGGATCGCATTCGTGGTTAAGGAAAGACTGAGGTGAAAAGGGCCGACTGGTTAGCTCTGAAAAGAGCTGGGTTTGTTTAGCCTTGAAAAAGGCTGATATGCTGGACTGGAAATGTTTGTGTCATCACAGCGTGCTGTCTCTAGCGTCAAAGAAAGGCAGGTCGTTCCAGCAGCGTAGAGAGGCAGGGCGTGTCAGAAATCAGGATAGGCTTTCCAGAAATAGGAATCAGGATGTTAACTGTGGTGGCTGGCTGGAACTGTCCTCGTCATCGCAAACGACTTTCTTAAATACCAAAATTTCCGGAAATATCAAATGACGTCAGGGAAAAGTTCGTTAGAATGATGATGACATAGTTTTGGCTACGTGACAATACACGTGAAAGGGTGGGAGCTTAAAGGGTTAAAGCTGGGCAAAAACTGGATATATCTGTCAGAATAGAAAGGGGTTTGCTTACTTGCGAAAATGCACAGCTGTGCTCTGATTACGTGCGTTCGTTCAGAGAAAGGGGTCAAGGCTGTTTTGCCCCGACAAGGCCCCCCTCCTAGAAAATTGATCGTATCAATTAAAGAATCGATAGTCGCAGAGTTTTTTTGGAAATTGACTCTGCGGCCTGATTTGGTTCGCTGTACAGGAGGCGCTGGGGTGTCTTCGATCGTCGGCGGTGCGGGTTCTTCGTCGTTTGCTCGAGTGCTCCAGAAAAGCAGGTTTAGTTCGATCAAGTGCGATGGTATCAGTCGTGTTACACGCTTGATCGTAAGGTGCTTGTCGGAACGGCGAATAACTTTGAAAGGTCCCTGGTAAGCAGGTGTGAGTGGTTTCTTCACGGTGTCGTTTCTGATGAAAACGAACTCACAGTCTTGCAGTCGTTTAGGGACGTATGTCGAAGTCGATTGTTGTCGTGGAGGAGTGTATCTTAGTCGTGCCATCTTGTGCGAAGTTCCTCGACGAATGGTGTCGTTGCTTTCGTGCTCGTAAGAGAGTCGTTGAAATACTCTCCGGGTAGCGAAAGAGGCGTCCAAACACGAGTTCGGCGGGTGAGCAACCCAGGTCGTCCTTAACGGTATTTCTCCAGGCGAGGAGGGTCAGAGGAAGGTTGTCAACCCAGTTGGTTGAGTCGGTTTTCGTGGCCAGGGATGTTTTGAGAGATCGGTGGAATTCTCCACAAGGCCATTAGCGCATGGGTGGTATGCCGTCGTCTTGATGTGCTTGACTCCGAGAATGTTGGTAAATTCCTGAAGAGGGACGATTGGAATTGCGCGCCGCGGTCAGTAGTAATGACCAGGTGTGCCGAGAGAAGATCCACTCTTTCAGGATGGTCTTGGCAACGGTGCTGGCAGTAATGTCCTTGATGGGCACGGCGGTGGGCCATCGGGAGAAACGCATCCACTATTCAAAAGTACTGGTAGTCCTGACACATAGGCAACGGTCCCACCAGGTCGATGTGTATGTGTGAGAACCGTGCGTCAGGGTTGCTGAAAGTACCGGACGGCGATTTGGTGTGGCGATGGATCTTGCATTTTTGGCATGCCAGGCACGTCGAAATCCATTCTCGGATGTCCGCGTTCATGTTCGGCATACGAATCGATCCGCAATGAGCTTAAGAGTAGCTCGCTTACTCGGGTAGAGATAGTCCGTGGAGGTGTTCAAAAACCTGTTTTCGTAGCGTAGGGGGATATGTAGGGCCTAGGGATGCCTAGGCTGATGTCGCAGTACAGATTGTCGTCACTGAAGGATGCTGGGAACTCCTGAAGTTTCAGGGACGTGTTCGTCAGAACGTCCTGTAGCGTTGGGTCGGACTTTTGTTCTTTCGCAATTAAGTCCTGACTCAAGGGGTCGTTGCTGAGGGCGTTGATATCCGTTCGGGATAGGGTATCTGCGACAAGGTTGTCGTTTCCCTCACGTGTCGGATGTCAGTCGTGAATGCGACAGGTAGTCCAAGTGCCTGATCTCACGGGAGGTGTATTTGTCCGAGTGTGCTCAATGCGGTCGTCAGGGGTTTATGGTCGGTATAAATTGTGAAATCTCTACCTTCCAGTAAGTGTCGGAAGTGTTTGATAGCCAAATAGATCGCCAGTAGTTCCCGAAGAAGGTGCTATACCTCGTTTGGGCTGACGTCAGTTTGGCCGAGAAAAAAGCAATGGGTTTTCGCACAGAATCGATCTCCTGTTCGACACTGCTCCTATCCCTGTGTCCGATGCGTCGGTTGTCAAGGAAATTCGTGTCTTGGGTCGTCGTTAGATGAACGAAAGTCTAGTGAAGTTCACTAGCGCGGTCTTCGCTGCGTGAAACGCGTTAGGGCGTCGCTTCCAAGTAATGCCTTTGTTCTTCTCTGTAAGAGGTTCGTCAGTGGCTGGAGAATCGTGGAACAATTCGGGATGAATCGTCGGAAAAGTTTATCATCCCGATAAAACGTCTCAGCTGTTTTATCGACGTAGGCGTTGGAAAATCCTGAATCGCGCTGACTTTAGCTGGTAGAGGTGTGATCCCATTCGAGTCGGTGTGGTGCCCTAGGAAGTCGATGCTGGGCGCTCCGAAACGCACTTGTCGAGGTTTAGCTTTAAACCGTAGTGCGAGAGTCGCTGAAACACTTCGTGAAGGTGTTTCTTGTGGGAATCACGTCTCTACTCGCTATCAGGATGTCATCAATATACGCTACACGAACGGTAGACCTCGAAGAACCTCGTCCATCAATCGTTGAAAGGTTTGGGCAGCGTTACGTAAACCGAATGGCATTTTCACGAACTCGTATAGGCCAAACGGTTTGTAACTGCTGTTTTCGGAATGTCTTCTGGTGCCACGGAGATCTGGTGATACGCCTTTGTCGAGGTCAATTTTCGAAAATACCGTGCTACCTTGTAATCCAGACGTGAAATCATGGATGTGAGGTACAGGGTAACGGTCAGGGATCGTCGCTGCGTTCAATCGTCGGTAATCGACGCATATCCGATACTCCGTGCTGCAGGCTTCGGTACCAGGTGTAGTGGTGATGCGTAAGGACTGTCGGAGGGACGTATGACGCCGTCCTTTAGCATCTCGTCGAACCGTTTTCGGCGTAGTCAAGTTTCTGCGGTGCGAGTCGTCTTGGGTGCGAATATGCCGGTGTCCGCTCGTCCTGATGTGGTGCTGAGTTTGATGATTATCTGAAACAATATCTGCACAAGGAGTTGTGATGTTAGCGTACTGCTTCAGTATATCCATATACTCGCGTCCATGGCAAGTTGCTACGCTGATTCCCGTGGTATTGTGGCGTGTGGAGTGCCTATGACGTGAAGTTTCGTAACGTGTCGGATAGGGTCCTAGTGCTCATGTGCACTGCCAGCTCGAAATGTGCAGGAAATCTGCGCCAAGGATGGGGATCTTCACGTTGGCGAGTGTGAAAGTCCATGTGAAGTCCGTCGCATGCCGATGTTCAGGGTTAGCGTTTTGTCTCCGTATGTTGTTATGCTGGAACCATTGGCAGCTTGTAGTTTGAACAGGGTGGGCTTAGCGGAGGGTTCGTTGCTGTGAGGTATCACGCTGATGGCCGCACCTGTGTCTACAAGGAATTTGCTTATTCCTCCGGTCCCATACATAGAACAGACGACATCGAGAACTTAAACTACCGGGTGAATCAGTCGTCGCGATTCTCCGGTTTAGTCGTTTCCCTGTGCCAATCGGTGGTTGCAGGGAAGACGGCAGTTTTTGGCATCGTCACCAAAGGTTCGGTGGTACCAGCACATATTCGGGTCGAAATCGATTCGTTCTCGGCTGGTCGAGCGTCCTGGTTGTCGATTGGGCGAGCGTCCTTTTCGGCTGGGTGTACGTCCCCGTATCGGTGAGGTGCTGGGCTTCTCCCGCGTTGCTCCAAGGAGAGTTTTATCTCGCGCATCTGCTTGGTAAGCTCGGCAATTGCCTTGTCCGTAGCACTCTTGCTCACACCGTGCTTGTCAGGTGTGTGTACGGCGTGAATGCCCTCGTCGGCTCTTCGTAGACGAGGTCAGCGGACTCGGAAATGTCGTCCAGGCTGCGGATCTGGTCATTGGAGCGATGATCCTCGTGACGGATTTCGGTAGTAAATCCATCCACAGGTCGCGGAGAATCTTTTTTGACACCTCATGCTGGTCGAGTCGATCTAAACCAGGAGGTAAAATGACTTTCAATTCAAATTGTCGATGACCGTGTCGTTTGATCTCAAAGGTAATTTTATGATTTCAAATTTAACAAAATATTGTCGTTTTGTAAAAGAAATTAAGTAAAAATTATAAAAGTTGAAAGTGAAGAATTATTACATTGGTTGAGTGTTGTTAGGAAGATTATTAACTAACTTTAAAAAACAAACAAAAAACCGTCGAACAAGTAACAAAATGTGTAAACTTAAAGTAATATCAGTTGCTGATTTATTTTTCTACTTTTAGTTTTTAAACTTTTTACGGGGTTTCTTTTTTTTGTGTATACTACTACTACATTTAGTTTTTATTAAGGTAAGAAAAAAAGAATTAAGGAAAATGTGCTAGACTTTTGTAGGATTGTGATGTTTTATTGTTTGTGTAAATCTGAGTTATTAATATTATCACTTTCAATATACTTTACTTCCTGGTTTAGTTATCACGTGTTAAGTAGGTATAAAAGTGATTATAATACAATATTTTTGTAATCATTTTCATGTCTCAAAGTAAAAGTAGTAAGTATCATATTCTAATATTTCACAAAATTGTACTACTTGTTTTCTTTTAATCTGTAGTCTTTTTTTTTTGTAGCAGTGAACTATTTAAGTTTTGTCTTTTTCAAAATGTTTACACTAAAACAGCTGTAGTGATGAAAAGTTACATATTTGCAACTTTCCTTATAACAGTTCTTTGTTGATATATATCAAGGTAAGTACAACCAATGTATGCGCTCATTTTCATTTTAAAAACGAATTAAGATTTATTAAATCGATTATTTAAGGTCAAATTTTTGTTTTAGTGAAAAGTAGTAACATAAGATCAGTAAAAAAAAAAAAAAAGCCAAATAATATTTACATATGTAATTTATTTTTAATACAATTTAAACAATTAAATTCGCCCCCAAAATTGCTGTGAATATTTATAATCCATTCAAATCAAACCCTTTTTAAAACAATTTTAAAGATTTTAAAAGTTTCTTCTATTTCGTAAGTGTTAAAGGTATTATATACCATAATAGTAGAGAGAAGGTTTGTATATTTTATATGAACTAGCAAATATATGCACCCTCCGTAGGGTGCAAGTATTTAAGTTTTATGTAATGAAATATCGTATTAAATTAGAAACGCTAATGAAACTAAATAAGAATACAGATAAAAAGATTTTAAACAGAGGGAGTATAATAAAAGATTTGAAACAGAGGGAGTATAATAAAAATGGAACAACTGAAACTTACTCTTTCATCACTCTCGTCTTTCATTGTTATTTTTCTAATTCAAGTATTTAGTTATAAGAGGCAGTGAAGAATAAAATGACACTTATTTTATCTTGTTAATGGATTTCATTCAAGATTCATTGAAGAGATTTTTGCTTATATTCATTAAATAAAACCAAACAGTTAGAAATCAATAATACTAAGCACATATTATTAAATTCGATTTTTTAATATTAATATGCAAATTAGTCTTCCCGTTCACATTGTAAAGCGCTATTTTGTTGTATATATAAATATAATTGCATGTTGTTATGTAGACATAGTTAACAGTATTAATAAAGTATGACAATTTTATTAATAATTGAGGTTAAATAAAAATAAAATCATGGAGAATGTGATGTCAATAACTAAGAGAATTGTGACTTGAGTAGTAATATAGTTTCGGTTACAGACAGAAAAACACACAATCTCCATTATAATAAGATACTATTTTATGAAAGGGAAGAGTTGCCATGGTGTAGTGGCTAACATGCTGGACTGCTACTTTTGTAGTAAGTGAGTTTGAACTCCAGTGGCACTATTACATCTATTTTCAGGCTAATACACTTGGAAAAGTATTACCTCCTCACCCACCCACCCCCAGCTATGGTTTAAATAGTACCATTATTATTCTTCCACAAGGATGCCTTTGGCATTAAATTACTCATGCAGGTTGATATGCCATTAAACAAAGAAACCAAATCTAGTAGAGCGAGTGCTCCATATAATATTTTGGGGTGAGGGTATAAGACCTAGAATTGACCCTACCAATAAGTTTAGCTAGCAAATTCCCAGCCTATAATCTTGTCATATAGTACCTAAATCATGAGAATGGAATCATCTGTTTTTCCTTTAGATAATATCTGACAAAACCTCAAAAGAGAGAAACAAAAAGATCTCACAGGACTTGTTATATTCAACATAGCAATTGCTAATTACTCTGTTCACCTTGTATCTTTGCTTAGTAAGCCTATTATTTCCCAGTTAACTCTGATACTCAGGTTACAACAAATCTGTAAGAGGATCACTTCGAAGTGTAATCTCTTTATATTGTGATTATTGTTGGGGGTGGGGCAAACCCACCAGGATCACTTTCAAGTGTGTTATTGTTGAGTGGATACCATCCCTGAAAGCCATTAATGAAAATACAAAACACCAATTAGCCTTAACAGTCTACTCTTTACACAGTCAATCAATGTTTGCAAATCCATTGACAAGAGTAATTTGTTATTTTAAGTACACATACATATACACACACATTTATACACATATATATTATGAAAGGTAAAATGGATATAAATCCGACAATATGTGTAGAAAGTTTGTCATACTGTCCACAGAAAAAACAAAATTGGAATTATTTAAATTATATCACCGGAGGCTCAAATTTCGAATATAATAAGGATCCCGAAACTACGAATTTGTCATCATTACAGATTCCTGAAATTTTCCATCTTCATCTGTTGGACTTATTATATTTTTTAAACTTTCTTTTGTAGCCGTGTAGCGTTTGTTTGTATTCGCCTGGTGGAGTTGTCTGCCCCTTTTAGTTCCAGGATGCCCGCTAGGGCACCAGTATAAAAGCGCCGGTTTCAAAACCTTCGCTCTCTCTCTTTATAGTTTTCACCAACTACGAGCCACATGGGGTAGATTGAATCTACCCCATGTGGCTCGTAGTTGGTGAAAACTATAAAGAGAGAGAGCGAAGGTTTTGAAACCGGCGCTTTTATACTGGTGCCCTAGCGGGCATCCTGGAACTAAAAGGGGCAGACAACTCCACCAGGCGAATACAAACAAACGCTACAGCCGGAACATTTTCCTGAACTTTTTGATATTTATATACACTTTTACTGCAAACTCTTTTGAGCTTTTTTAATGATAAAAATGCTTATAATTTTTTTAAATAAAATTTATTTTATTTTTAACATAAAATATGCATTTTTTAAAAATTTTTTGAAAATTCCAGTACTGATCGAGAGCGTTCTGTGCCTCATGATTAATGATATATCTATTTCGTCTTTCCGTTTACAATGTTGCTTTGACAATCACCTCTTCATATGGTCGAAACAGATTTCTGTCAGCAAAACTTTTTACATCTTGTTGTTTTTTCTACAAACTTTCTACACATATATATTATATATATATATATGTGAGGAGGTCTGCATGGTGAAATAGTTATCTCATAGGAAATGGATTTAATAAGCCAGGTTTATATCCTGGACAAGGATGTTTACATTTCACTTCAAGCTAATATCCTTGGGAAAGGTATGAATCTATCTTTTATTTCTCTAGTTATGGATAAATAGTAGGGAAGAGTAGCTCTTTAGACTTGGTATGGCAACCAATTCAGGAGAAGGAAAACCAAGCCATATATACTCTGTTTAGAAATGACCTTATGTTACATTCTGTCCATCCCTGGTCCCCTGACACATATTGGACATCAGACATTTGACCCAGACTCTAAATATCAAATTCTCTTCTAAGTCAACCGAATGACCCCCATAAAAATAAAAGTACCTTCCCCACACACCAACCCCACTTTTTCTCTCACCCCCTCACCCATTTACCTTTTCATTATAAAAGCAGAATGTACAAGCACTTAAGTCAATAAAGTTTTGAGAAAGCTTCAGCCAATATCAATTGAATTTAGCTGTTTGTGTTATTAAATCCACATTTTCCTCTATACTCAACAGTGAGCAAACAAGATATCACAACTGTAGTTGTAGGCAGTTTAAGAACTTTTCTATTCAATTAGTAAAGTTTTTAATCACAAATCATGGTTTTATTACAAGATAAGTTTATTTGAATTAATCATCAGCTTTAGTTATGAAAAACCTTGAAGTTTTTAAATTTAAGACAATTTGTATTGTAGGTGATATATCTGGGTTAAGGGATATATTCTGAAGTTGGTAGTTGGTATATTATCGCAGTAGTAATTGGTACATTAATAGTAATCCATCTTTGAGCAGTCGTGGTGTCGTCTAGCGAGTAAAGTTAGCTTGTAGGCATAAGGTACTTGGACCAACACAGTGTCACCTATTTATACATAACACTGTCCAATCAGATTATAGTGAGGGGGTACCAAGGTATTTACATATTCATTATATCAGTAGGTAAGGGGTTGTAGGTAACTAAACAGCCATTAGCTCTGGCTTCGGAGAAGTAACATTTAGAGTGGGTGGGTCAACTGACTATTGACTCTCCATCTATCTATTTGCTCTATAGAGATACTAAACATATAGAGGATGGATAATTAAGATATGTATAGAGGGGGTGAAAGTGATAGGCACAATGTTAAGTAAGAGACAGGTCAGTTTTTTACTTAATTACTAATTATTGCTAATTAAAAAGATGAAAATGATTTTTTTTTTCAAACATAATTCAATTCTAAACCTAAGGAATAACTTAGTATAACATTTGTCTCATTAAACTAAACAGTAAAAAAGCCTTTAGGAATCAAAAAGTGGTCCACTCAGCTTTAGTATAATAATATATATATATATATATATATATATATATATATATATTTGATAGAGGAATTATATATAAATTGATAATTTAATCATATTACCACGACCAGACAACTCGGCAAACACCATTTGCGACATCCAGAGCACTGGACAGCTGTTTCGACCTCCTTTGGTCTTATCAGCAGTTTGGTCCACTGGTTCAATCTCTAGTGGCAGAGATTGTGGTATGCACTGCTGATGAGACCAAAGGAGGTCGAAACAGCTGTCCAGTGCTCTGGATGTCGCAAATGGTGTTTGCCGAGTTGTCTGGTCGTGGTAATATGATTCAATTATCAATTATATATATATATATTATATAGTCCAACACAAATGCTCACTAGTTTCTAGCCTGACGTGACTGTCCCAGGTTTTGGTACGAGACATAATTACAACAGTTAGCAACCTGTACTCCATACTACCCAGAGCTCTAAAATTGGAACCTCATCACTAAACACAGTTTAACATCATACCCAGGACACCTGGAAGGATGAAGGGGTTCTTACCTTTCCCAAGGGTATTAGTGTGACTGGAAATCAATTATCACAATGTCACCATTCAGCACATTACCCACTACACCATAAGGAATTCCCTCAGAAGAGATGATCGAGTTTTCAAAGTTTTAAAACCACAAGTTTTAAATATTTACTCACCTGCTTATTGTAAACAACAAAAAATATTATTCTCACCATATCAAAGAATAATAAGGGAATTTGGGTATGCAAACAAATTTTTTATTCAGCTTTTTAAAAATTATTTATTCACACTTAAAAGTTAAGAATGTTTAGTTGTCAAACCAGTTATACTTCTTATGAAATATTGTTAGCAATTCTGATATACTTCGTTGCTTTTTCTTAGATTTTTCCCGCTTGTATTATATTTAGTCAATAACTAAAAGTTCAAGCCACAAAGCATAACCAAACTCTAATATTCAAACACAATGAGGAAATTTCAACTCTACCACTAAACAGTATTATCAATAACCAAACTGTTTTATCATTTGCAAAACAAATGTAAGGCAAAATTATTTTAGCAACAGGGTAGTAGAATCATGAAATAAACTACCATCATCAATAGTGAATGTCCCATCTCTGAACTCCTTTGAGGCAAGGTTGGTTGAACTGGAAAAATTATAAATATTCAGTGGAAATAAGATAAATG
The DNA here is from genome assembly GCA_023376005.1 of Doryteuthis pealeii. Classification (NCBI taxonomy): domain Eukaryota; kingdom Metazoa; phylum Mollusca; class Cephalopoda; order Myopsida; family Loliginidae; genus Doryteuthis; species Doryteuthis pealeii. Next base: position 6,177,287 of record CM042165.1, read on the forward strand.
TTTTAAATATAAGGAACAGCTGACAGGTCTCAGACCCAATATACTAGCTGAAAAGATATTATTATTATTATTATTATTATTATTATTATGATTTTTCCTTTAAAATCCTATGAAAAACATCCAGGTGTATTGTCAATGCAAAGCAAAATTATTAATAGTGCATTTGTGACAGAGAACGAGAAAGGAAAAAGAGCAAGACATTGTCTTGCCTGCTGAGATCGAACTCACGTCCACCCACATGCAAAAAAATATGCAATTTGGGCACTGGACGGATGTGAGGTTCAACTGATGTGCCCGGATGTTTGGATAAATATGTCCATAAATAACAAGTGAGTCGAGTGCTGGGCAGTCAGCAGCAGCAGCAGCAGAAGCAGTCGACGACAACGAAGCACTTTGCGAACGACCCAGTAAAGAAATGGATTTTAGTCCAACAGAAACAAAACTAAATAGGAATTGCGATTTTGAACTGTTAAAGATTATTTCGACTACGACGACGGATTTTCCAGCTGCTAGACGAAGACGAAGAATGTGTTGACCAAAAGAAAGTCTGGCTTGTGAGAAGACTGTGAACTCACTTGTTTTTGGTCCCCCCCCCCTCAGCAGGAACTTCTTGATTCGAATATCTATTTCCCCACCCCCCCATATATTTCCCACCCACCCCCTTCTATAGCACTTGAAATGGCTCCCAAAAGTTTATAAAACAGACTAGAGGTACTGGAAATCAGAGGAAGAATTGAAACAATCCAGACAACAGCATTGTTGAGATTGGCTAGAATACTCAGAAGAGTCCTGGAGACCTGAGGACTTGTTGTCACTTAGACTCCAATGAAAATCCATCAGCTAACACTGGTGGGAAAAACTCACAAGGAGTGAAATAATAATAATAACAACAACAACAACTGACAATGCTTCACCTAAAAAATAAAAATAAATAAAATATGCTATTAAAATTACTAGAAATGCATATCCACCCTGCCTGAAGTTATTAAGAAAATCACATAAACTTCAATAATTCAAATTTGTTTTTAAAAAAATTTTAAACAATTAATTTAGATATAAAAAAAATCCTGAATTAAAATTTTAGGTATGTATCAGTATGTTTTATTGAAGTTATTAAAGTTATTGGATTTATTCTAAAAAAAATAAAAAATACAATCTGAAATATTTAGGGAAACCCAAATAATTACATTTTACTTCAATAAAAAGTTTATAAAATCATCAAAAAATTGATCAACAATAATAAGTTGGTGGAGTGGCCTTTTGTCGGTATCAGCCAGACAGTGGGGGAGTCTATCCCCTGTTTGCTAGCACTAGACCAGGGAGGTTGTATTTTTTGCTGATGTGGAGTGATACACCTACCACCAGCTCTCCACTTTACTGTGCAGATCAGATTACCCAATCAGTGCTACTCCTGCACTGAGTTGGCAGGGACTGGTATTGAACCCAGAACCTTGTGATTCCAAAGCAGGAGAGAGAGAGAGAGAGAGAGAGAGAGAGAGATAAATTGCTTTAGACTTCATGTTTATTAAGTATAGTTTGGTCTATATTGTAATTTTACTGGTGTTGGTTATATTAAATAATAACTCGAATCGTAACTCACAATGAAAAAGGGGTTTATTTTGATAAGAGGTACAAGAATGAGTGAACAGTTGTAAATCTTACAAGCTAATCTCGCTATGAAAGGCGGGCCATCGAGACTAACACCATCAATGTTTAATGAAAATAGAACAGTCCATTTTATTCCAGGGGGTATCATCTCTTCTCTACAACAGCCTACCTAAAGATGTTAGTTCCCTAGTGTAAAATAAATTCATTAGAATAGTAACTACAGAAGCCATAGCATTATTGACAAACCTTTGTGGTATACGCATGTCTAGACACATCTCCAGTGACTCTAACATAAAAGCCAATACATGCAAGGACTAAACCAGTTAAAAAGCAGAAATGAAATACCAAGTCTTTCATCTTGTAATACATAACTTCACAAAGACCTCAGCAGTTGACTTGTATGTGAGCAGCTAAAGGCATGCAAGACCTTAATCTGTCTTAAACTTTTTATCATTTATCTTAATATCTATGTAATTCAATATACAACTTGCATACCATCACAAAGTGACTTGGAATTCTGCATTTTCTATTTTTGTAACATTCATTCTGGTGCCCCATTCTTCTTGTTATAAGAATAAAATGTGTGATTCTTATAAAACGTTAGAAGGCTCAGAGTAATCTTCCAACATAGGTACATATATACATAAAATAATCAAAACAAAGAGAGATATATAATAACAACAAATACAGACTTTATTGTTTGAGCATGTCCTTTTGACATACGTACATAGATACAAAAACAAATAGGACTAAAGTCCTTTGGAAGTAAGAAGTTCATGAAGAATAAATCACTTACTGATAGTTGGGGGGGGCTTTGCCCCCCACTTAAAAGAAAGAGACACCAAGCATCTAGCGCATGTTCTGTGGATACTAGACCAACAGAAAGAGAGTGAGAGACTCATCTCAACAGGGACAGACAATTGCTACATTGTTATCAACTCATTAAAAAATTGTGAATGTTTCTACACAGGACCTTCACCACTATGAATCACCGCTGCTCATATTCCATTAACCAAGTAAAACATTTACATTAACACTTAAAAGTTTCAAGACAATTTCTTCATAAGAATTTTTTTGCTTCTTTCACTTTTGTATCATTTTCGTTTTATGTCTTTTCAAATATTGTAAACTAGAAGTGGCTATCCAGCATTGCCAGGGTAGAGAGGCAGATAATAAAAAGTTAGTCTCGCAGATCCATTGATTATTTTGGTCTTACATAATTGATTTGTTTATAAGATATTTTTTTTGAAGGCAAAATAATGCAAATTTATGATGAAAAACATATTTATTTAATTTTTTTTATTTTAACAAACACAGATGGAAACTTTTCAAGTCTCTGAAGATGGATCTTGTCCGAAATATTAAGAGTAAAAAAAAAAAAGGAAAAAAAAAATAAAAGAAAAAAAATTAAATAAATATGTTTTTCAACATAAATTTGCATTATTTTGCCTTAAAAAAAAATATCTTATTACATTTTTTGATTAATGCTTCAAACACACTATAAAAATAAAAATAAAAATCTTGATTTGTTTATGTTTTAATCACGAATACAACCAATAACTTTTCCTTCTCTTACTATTCAAATCCTAATTTTTAAATATCTTCCCAGATATAAATAAAATCTTCATTATTTTTGCACAAAAATCAAGCTCTGGTAATAGTAAATGTATATATATACATTTACTTTGACATTAATTGTTTTATTTTCGTAGTTTTCTCCAGACATACATACATACATACAGATCAACTGTCCTTTATATATGTATAGATTAGGAATAAGGTAAACAAGAACCTTGTAATCCCGCCTTGTCAGTGAGGCTTAGAATACACTGTCTGAAATCCCTTCAAAGGAGTAAGACCCCTCCAAAGGGAGTGACTTAGGTATGACACTAGACTAAATCTGATGTTGAGACTCCATTTCTGGACCTCTGGGGGAGTAATTCTTTATTGTCATTACTCCCAGGTTGGGGTTTTTTTGTTGTTGTTTTACGACATATCAACCCTTTTGGGGTCATTTAATGCTGAATCAAGTCGGATAATAAAAAGCTGGTCTTGCAAATCCATTGATTGTTTTGGTCTTCCATAATTGATTTGTTTATGTTTTAATCACGAACGTCACAAATGACTTTCTCTTCTCTTAATATTCAAATCCTAATTTTTAAATATCTTCCCAGATATAAATAAAATCTTCATTATTTTTGCACAAAAATCAAGCTCTGGTTATAGTGAATGTATATATATGTTTACTTTGTCATTAATTGTTTTATTTTCATTTTTTCCTCCAGACATACATACATACACATCAACTAGATATGTATAGATTAGGAATAAGGTAAACAAGAACCTTGTAATCCCACTTTGTCAGTGAGGCTTAGAATACACTGTCTGTAATCCCTTCAAAGGAGTAAGACCCCTCCAAAGGGAGTGACTTAGGTATGACACTAGACTAAATCTGATGTTGAGACTCCATTTCTGGACCTCTGGGGGAGTAATTCTTTATTGTCATTACTCCCAGGTTGGGGTTTTTTTTTTGTTGTTGTTTACGGCATATCAACCTTTTTGGGGTCATTTAATGCTGAATCAAGTTATTTTTTATCAACAAGGTACTCAGGTTGCTTACAATAACTGCTGTTGCTTAAGTGGTCACCCAATTAAGTATTGAACAGACTCATCGCTGCTTAATTTTGGTGATCTAGCAGGAACCGGTGCTTTCAGCATGACTTGACAGCGAGCAGTCTTAAAATATACTTAATTATAAAAATGAACTGAACCTAAAAAAGGGGGATCAGTTTACAACTTGGTTATAATACCAAAATGATCCCTCATTTTATATCCAGAAACACAAATGGCTATGGTTGTTTTGATTTACTATATATCAACCCTTTTCAGGCCATTTAATGTTCAATCAAGTCAGTTTTTATAAACAAAGGACTCAGGTTACTTACAATAACTGCTGTTGCTTAAGTGGTCACCTAATTGAGTACTGAACAGACTCATCACTGATTAATTTTGGTGATCTAGTGGGAATTCAGCATGACTGGACCATAATCAGTTCAAGATTTTATAACCTGGTGAAATCTAAAATCAATTTACAGAAAACCATATCTTTTTGTTTTTCCTTTGTTTTGTGGTTTGCTTTGGTTTAAAATCAACTTGCATTTAATTGATTACTTAAATAATGTGTATTGCAGGTATTGTAATTTCTGGCATTGGAGTCTTGGAAGACCATATATTTCTCATGCCCAGGAGTTACATTCTAGCACAGCGCCAAAGCCATTCTTGTAGAAGAACAGTAGTGGTACTTTTTAGCCCATAGCTGAGTGAATGAGGGGGTTCCTACCTTTCCCAGGGGTATTATTCCAAAATTATATAATTGTGAATTTTATTAGTATTAAGCTTGGTTTCTTTGTTTAATGGTATATTAGCCTTCATGGTATAATACCAAAGCTATCCTTGTAGAAGAACAGTATTGGTACTATTTAACCCATAGATGGGGGATGAGGGGGTTCATACCTTTCCCAAGGGTATTAGTCTGAAAGTGAACATAATAGCATGACTGGCGTTTGAATTTGCTTACTACAATGTTGTAATACAGCATGTTAGCCACTGTACCACAGGGACATCCCTGGTTATTTTTTAAGAGTTCATTTAATTGACTGGTTGAATGAAATTACCACACAATGAATTTACCACAAGATGAATTTAATACACAATGAATTTACCACACAAGATCAATTTCCCACAAGATCAATTTACCCCATGATGAATTTACCACACAATGAATTTACCATACAAGAAATTTACCATACAATGAATTTACCACACAATAAATTTACCACACAATAAATTTACCACACAATAAATTTACTACACAATAAATTTACTACACAATGAATTTACCATAAGATGAATTTACCACAAGATGAATTTACCCCACGATGAATATACCATACAAGAAATTTACCACACAATGAATTTACCCTACAAGAAATTTACCACAGAATGAATTTACCACAAGATGAATTTACCCTACAAGAAATTTACCACAGAATGAATTTACCACAAGATGAATTTACCATACAAGAAATTTACCACACAATTAATTTACCAACAATTAATTTACTGCAATGTATTTCCTATTTACTACAATGTCGCAGTCCAGCATGTTAGCCTCTAAACTACAGGGACTTCCCCAGCAGTTTCTTAAGAGTTTACTTTGGTTTAAAATTAACTTCCATTTAATTGACTGGATGAATAATGTGTATTGTTAGGTATTGTAATTATGGTGTTGTTAAAGTTCATAACATTTTCAAGCCATATTACTTTTTATCTACCTTAACATGGTTATTTCAAGCCAAAAATAACTTTAACTTGTTATATATACTCATATTGGCCCCGAAACGGTTTGCACACTTTCTCTCCTGATGAGCCTATTTCAGTTGTAAACATCTTTTGTTTTTTCATTATATCTTATTCATACTCATATATATATATCATATGCACTTTGAATTTTATATATGTAGATAATTCATATCTACATTTTGAGATCATCTTAGAACCAAGTTTTACACCATCAGAAATATAAACTATGGTGCTAATAAAATGAACAACAAATATCTATGTATTACTAAAATTCTCATTATGTTTGTATGCATGTAGCCATAAAAAAAGCACATCATAGCAAGATCTTTATTAGAGCAATCCACTTAACCCTTTATCTATCACTGCCATCCGCAATAGCATGGTGAAATGGTTGATAAGCTAGTATCATATCGCTGATCCTTTACTACTGAATAGAAATGTATTCATTTAATTCATTTCTCTTTTTTTAACTCTAAACCATTTTCTAAGAGCTGATGATCTTGGGCATTTTCAGGGTTCCAGGATTTTGGTTGTCAGGCAGTTTTGAGCACTCTGGTAGATAATGGGTTAATGGTAACAATAGCTGATTTGTATTATTTTGATTTTCCGGACCATTGTCCTCATCTTTATTATGAAATACACATACAAACATTTCAGCCGATCTACCTCCAGGCCTTCTTCAGATGTTGTAATTCATTAGGATAGGTTGTTCTCATTCCATTACAATTGTTATGATTTTGTTTATCTGAGTATAGTAATAATGTCAACACGGAAAATCCTTTAAAAATAATTTGACTATTGTGAGTGTTTAAAAGTTTATCTCATTAATTTAAATAATAAAAACATTGTTTTTGCATGCCTATCAATTTGGAAAGCATGATCATTTAAAAAATAAATTTAAAAACTAAATAGATAAAAAAATTTTTAAATGAAAAGACAATTATATCGTTGTATTATTTGTATTATTCAGACTATTGTCCTCATCTTTATTGTTATGTATACGTTTCAGCCGATGTGCCCTTTCGACCTTCTCCAGGTGTTTTTTGTCGGACTCAGGAACCTTCTCAATAAAGATGAGGACAATAGTCCGAGTAATACATATAATACAAATTATCAGGCCTCATCTAAAAAATTCAGAGAAATTATAACATTTATTGGCGTTTCTTATATAATTTGAGGTGTAAAATTCAATGGTATCAGTTATTCTTTGATATTTTAATTTTTAGATTAATTTACTTGAAAACAATTTAGTTAAACTTGCAAATCATTGTCAAAATTAAAACGGAAACTTATTTGGTTGTGATCCATGACAGTTTAACTACAGTGTATGAATTAAATTTTTTGCAAATTGGGTTATGGTTTAGGGGTTTGGGGATTAAGGTTGTTTTTAATTACGTATTGCTTAAAAAAAAAAAAAAAACAAAAAAAAAAATCCAAATTACTATATATTTAATGTTGAAAAATTATTTTTTTTAAACCAAGTTTAATTGAAATTATACATTGCAATACTAACACAAACAACCGAGACTAATGTGTCTACCGTTGGATTTAATAATTAATTTCAATGGTTAATTAAATGTATAGTAATTTGGGATTTTTTGTAGTTGCTTTTTTTTTAAGCAATACGTAATTAAAAACAACCTTAATCCCCAAATCCCTAAACCGTAAACCAATTCGCAAGTTAAATGGGTTAAATAGAAAAATGTATTTATAAAAAAATTGTATTATCCATTTAGAATTGATTTATTTCAAAACTTTGTCGGCATTAAATGACCCACTGAGGTTGATATGCCGTAAAACAAAACAAACCAAACCAAACCAAACCAATTTGCAAAAAAGTTCATTCATACACTGTAGTTAAACTGTCATGGATCACCACCAAATAAGATTCCGTTTTAATTTTGACGACGATTTGCAAGTATAACGAACAATTTAATCTAACCTTTTCAATTATTGGTTCCTATATTGTGTTCATTTCAAACAAATAATACCTGATTTGTTTTGTCTTTTTTAACTCCGTATCATTTTGGACTTTAAAATGACAACTTATTTTTATCTCTCTGAAGGGTCGCCAACATTGACACATTTTTCTTTTTTAAATATTACTATCACTCTTCTTCTAATTTTTTTTAAACAAATCTCTAGACAAAATATTGAAAACTAGCAGAACTACCTGGCATTGCCCGGGATATAAAAACTTTTAAAATAAATCTCTTATCTATATTTATATATAGATTAATAAAAATCATATTTCTATATATTTGTTTTATTATCTTTTGTTTTTTTTTATATATTCTGGTTTTTAATTTGCTTATTTTTATTATTATTCTTATTTGCATTTTTTCTTTTATTTTGAACAATTCATTTTAAAATGGGGGAAATAAGTGACATCAGATAATCAGGACTTAGATTTTTGCATTTCATCTTGGATGATTTGGACCGTCGCATTTTTAACCAGAGGGTATAGTAAGATGATAATGGTCATACAATTAAGGAACATGAGTATTGATAAGCACATAATAGAAATAAAGTGCAAAATCACAGTTATAAATATTTCCCCCAAATGAACAAGATAAGTGTATCACTACTGGACTCTGGCCTTGCCATAACACATTGGTTGCTCACTTGATGCAATCATATAATGATGTCATCAGATGGTTTTGTAAACATGAGTTTATGATAGAAAAGATGTCATGGTTGCCTGATAGACAAATGACATTGTAAACAGGGATGTTTGTATTTACAAAGAATTTTGAAACTCAAAATTTGAATTTAGAATAATGAATATATCTTCAGGTCATGTTGATCAACATGTCAACTGAATTGCATGGCTGAATAAGACTAGCCCTGGATATATATATTATAATATTATATATATATATATATATATATATATATATTATTATAATGGAGATTGTGTGTTTTTCTGTCTGTAACCGAAACTATATTACTACTCAAGCCACAATTCCCTTAGTTATTTACATCACATTCTCCATGATTTTATTTTTATTTAAACTTCTATTATTAATAAAATTGTTATACATCATTAAGACTGTTGACCATATCTAGATACTAATAACATGCAATTGTATTTATATATACAACAAAATAGCGGTTTACAGTGTGAATGGAAAGGCTAATTTGCATATTGATCTTTAAAATTTGATTTTAATAAATATGTGCTTAGTATTATTGATTTCTAATTGTTTGGTTTTATCTTAATGAATATGAGAAAAAATCTCGGGGATAAATCTTAAATGAAATCGATTAATAAGAAGAAATAACTGTAATATTATCCTTTACTTCCAATTTTAACTAAATAGTTAAATTAGGAAAATTTACCAATGAAAAACGGGAGTAATGGAAGATGATGGAAGAGTTTGTTTCAAAGTTGTTCTATTTTTCAATCATACCCCCTCTGTTCCAAATCTTTCTATCTACATTCTTATTCAGTTTCATTAGCCTTTCTAATTTAATATGATATTTTATTATATTAAAACTTAAATACTTGCACCCGGAGGGTGCATATATTTGCTAGTATATATATATATATATATATATATTTATTTATTTATTTTACAAAGTTTTCAGAGATCAATGTTCATTATAAACAGCGACCCAGGTTTCATGCCAAGGGGCAATCATCAGGTTGTTGAGCAAGATCCCATGGTGTTTGTTGAAGTTCTTTACTCAATGTCACATTTTGGACCGCAAATAACGTCGGTTAGTTCCGCGGACACTATTATAGTTCGATTTTTCAAAGTAAAAAAATGTTCTATTTTTAACGAATAAAGGGAGGTAACTTCGTTGGCATTACTACAAAAAAATGCAAATTTTGAAAAAATTTATTTTTAGTAAATCCGAACTAGCTAGAAGGTGGTGACTGAGGGTCTACATGTCCTGGGAATGACATTAAACTCTATCTGATGGTGAGGTTCCAGTTTTGGAGGTTTGGGGAATGTGGAGCACCCCTTCATCACCATTGCTCTTTGGTCCACTCTGACCCGAAGTGGTAGTACCTGTTAGGGTCCCATCTATGGGTTAAATAGAAAAACATGAGTTGATAAACAAAATTGTATTATCCATTGATAATTTATTTATTTCAAAACTTTATCAGCATTAAATAACCCACTGAGGTTGATATGCCGTAAAACAAAAACAAAAACAAAAAAAAATGTCCCCTCCCCACTCGAAAATGGCAAAGATCATCAGCTCTAAGAAAATGGTTTAGAGGTTTTTTTTAAAAAAGAAGAGAAATGAATTAAATGAATACATTCCTTTTCAGTAGTAAAGAATCAATGATATGATACAATTCCAAAATCATTGATACAGAAAAATCCAATTCAGTCTTGAAAGAATCTATTAATAGGGAAGTGATATAGGAAAGCTCTTAATATTAATCCTAGTTTAGTTACAATGGATTCATCCATGTGAAATAAAGTAATAGAGCTATGATAGAAATAAAAAGATGGATAGCAATGAAGAATAAATCAAACTAGGTCACAGAAATGACTTTGAAATGTACCACCTTTGAAATATTACAATCATTCCAAAATTGTTCTCTGTAACATAGTGGTTTCATTCTTATATATGGCTCGTTTCTTCATGTGTGAAAACGACCCTTAAATTAAGATCCGTGGTAACCTGTGCTGATTAAAAACAAACTTGACCACAACTCTTGTCAACAATATTTATTATGGCAGTGATCATCTGTAGTAGTCATCAATGCAAAGAGAGATAGAAATATTGTTTATATTAACAGAATCAACATAATTAGATTTAGTAAACATTACTCTTCTGCCTGTCAGTAAACTGACAAACTTGGGAGAGGAAGGAAAGAAAGAAAGAAAGAAAGAAAGAAAAACCGGCTGCTTTTCAGAGAGGCTAACAGTTCAATGTTGTGCTTGCTTCGCCAGACACTTTCTGGCCTTCGCTCCTCCTTTTTTGACTATTCAACCCTTCTTTTATAATTACTGTTAATCAGCTGATTCTTTTCTTACATCATTATTTTAATTCCATTGTATATTATTATATTGTATTATATAAGTACACTGGAATTTTAACCAAACAATCCTTTTCAATGTTTTTAATTCTCCCAAAAATATTTTTGGCATTTTCTCTGATTTGGAATTTCAAACAAACAATTTAAACAAATAATTCATAAAATTCATACAGCTAGATTCTTCCTATCAAAATATTTCTTTCTTTTTTTTTTTCACCCATACTAAAACCGATTCTTTTGCAACCCTTAATTATCCAATCCCCTAATTATGTAATACTCTTACCTGCTCCATAATCAATCAGCAGTTTAACTATTTCCATATGTCCATAACGTACAGCATAATGAAGTGGACTAAGATCGCTTTCATCATGTTTATTTATATTTTTTTTTAGTGTTTTCATTTTGGCAAGATATCCAAGAATCATCTGAATGCTGCTATAATCTCCATCTCTAGCACACTGGAAAGAAGAAAAAAGTTATCAATATTAATGGGACAAGAAAAAGATGTCAACATTAATGGGACAGAAAAAAAGATGTCAAAATTAATGGGACAGAAAAAAATATGTCAACATTAACAGGACAGAAAAAAAGATGTCAACATTAAGGGGAAAAGGAAAATATATCAACATTAACGGGACAGAAAAAAAGATGTCAACATTAATGGGACAGAAGAAAAAGATGTTTAATCTATAAATTACATTTTATCCATGTTTTTGTGTCTGTATGATTAAACGCTTCAGATATTAACTGATTTGTTTCATTAGATTACATCGAGTGATAATCATTGTTAGGATCCTACTCTGTTTGAAAAGTAGACAATATCATTATGAAAATACCTAGATGGTTTGTGAATTCATTGGTTGGAGCTGACTCAACCAACCCAGGGTGAATATCATAACAGAAACAGAACAGAAACCATTCCCGTTTTTAAACATTTAAAAGAATAAAGAATAAACAACATGAATCCAATATGTTAAAAGAAATGATTCTCATATTGCCTTTCTTCTACAGACTCACCATCATTGTAAGTGTTGTTGTATTTGCTATCTTTCTCCACTAACAAAACACAACTGGTATGTCCATGTGTAGGTGTCCACAGGAGAATGTCACTTCGGAGTCCATCCTTGTTTCTCCAGCAGTGTCCAGCAACTGTTGTTTGTCTTACTTGGATGGTTTGTGTGATAGGGGATAAATGGTACTAAAGCTACTTATTTTTGTGTTTGTAAAATTAGTTCAAGACAGCACACAGCATCCTTGAGTAGTTTCCATATAGCTTTTCCTCTAAGCATTTCCAAATGATGCAGCCATACAATAGTACTGACACAGCTAACACTTGGATGAATTCTCACTTTATTTTATCAAAGAGATCAGATTTCAATATGATCAATAATCTGTCTAAAGAAGTCTGTGCCTTTCCTATGCATATATTGATATCACTGTAGATTAAATATTGCTACTAATTTCAGAGGTCTACTTGTTACATAATTTGTGGGTAGCCTACGAATTATGTACTGTGGTGTAGTAAAATTTAAATAATGGTAATCTTAAATGGAAAGTTACCATTGAATCATAGAATGACAGTTACAGAAGTGATAGACCAGTTCACCTAGTCGGTGGTTTCTCATTGGCTAAAGGTAAACTGCGTGAAGGAAATTGAGTTAGAGTTAGCAGAATTTGGCAGTTTGCTATGAGAGCAGATGCAATGGTCATATGTCCCCAGCTAAGCCATCTTCTGATCGTGGTGGTTGAACCCTTTTGGGTTTTCTGGTTTAATAAAGACATCTGAGAAAAAAGAAACAAAGTCTTGTGTTCATCATTAAAAACAAAAGTAATGAGCACAGATAAACCACAACCCAAGCACAGAATATAAGAAGCCTGAATCAACCAGAAGAAGAGAGACCAGGGAAATCAACTCAGTTGGTAAAATAGAAGATGATCCTTAAAACAAGTTAAGGCCTCATGTTTATAAAAGGGTATATAAACATACTATCCAGTTTGACTCAGTCTAGTATCTTAGTAAGAAAAATGATTGGTTGATTTATTACTTTTGCTAATACTGTACAATTAGTTATGTGTGTAGAATAAACAACTGAGTTCCAATTACCATCGAATTGGTTAGACAAGACAGCAAGGAAGCTGTAACTTAATACAGATCTTACCTTGTTGCAAGCCTACTGCAGAATGCCAGAGTATTTATGAAGCATCATAACATCATAGAAACCAAGCAGCCAATCAGGACTCAATGAATGGAATCCCCCAAATACATGAATGGAGTATTCCATAAATATTAGCTGATTTGGGCACCAGTCAGTAGTGCTTAGTTGCTGTTGTTCAAACCAACAACATACTCATCTCACAACACAGTAGATGTCTACATTGTTAGGAATACTTGAAAGCAGATAACTGGAAACGCAATTATTATTAAATAGAAATAGTTACATGAAAGTATTGTAATGTTGGTTTAAAGTTCAACATACTTTGGATACAAATAACTCCGACAAAGGTTAATAGACAAACATTTAATAACACAGCACATGGATAACAGTAGATACAACGTTCATAATAAGGTAAACAGAGTTACACAAATAAAGATAGACACATTCATGAAAGATACAGAGTATAACATAAAAGAGTACAGACATGAGACTAGCGATAGTCCATGCTGTAAAGAACTTACAGTAATGTAAGGGGGGCGGAGCCCCACAAGAGGGTTTAGATAGAATCTACCCCATGTGGCTCGTAGTTGCTGAAAACTATAAAGGGAGTGAAAGGCTTTGAAACCGGCGCTTTTATACAGGTGCCCTAGCGGGCATCATCAAACTAAAAGGGGCAGACAACTCCACAAGGCGAACACCAACTAACGCTACAGTATATAATTGTGTAAAGATTATTAGTATTAGCTAGGAATACCTTTACTATATAACTGTGTGTAAATTATAAAATATAGACATGAAACTAACCAATACTATATAACATAATTCCCAATAGTGCTAACACATTGTTAAAACCAACAAATTTCTACAATGTGTAACATGGTTATTGTCGATTGTAAGAGACCCCTTTTGATGAGTGTCCTCTTTTCCCCCATGAGAAGCAAAATCTCTTTGACATTCAAAATATCCCTTAAGCCAAATAAGTACACCTACCAAATTTGCTAGATCAATATAACTGTGTGTAAATTATAAAATATAGACATGAAACTAACCAATACTATATAACATAATTCCCATTGTTAAAACCAACAAATTTCTACAATGTGTAACATGGTTATTGTCGATTGTAAGAGACCCCTTTTGATGAGTGTCCTCTTTTACCCCATGAGAAGCAAAAACTCTTTGACATTCAAAATGTCCCTTAAGCCAAATAAGTACACATACCAAATTTGCTAGGTCAACATTAACCCCATTTGGCTGTCTATAAAGGATCAAAAAACAAATTCTTCCCAATTATTCATACAGATTTACATTAATTGATGATAATTATTTCTATTTCATTGCTAATTGCTTTATTGTAAAACATTAGTTGTTAATTTACATTAGCTTGAAAGTTACTATGTCGCTTATTACTGAAATATGAAACTAACCTAAATATTACATGCTATTTCTTGTCTGAGTTTAGTTAGAATATAACTACAACGTAATTGGGATTTTTATGTGCAATTAATTTAATTATAATATTACAACTATTTTGGATGTTTGTTCCAACTGCTATGTATTTGTTTGCCAAAATCATTTTACCAAATCTCAGTCACACTAAAAGAATTGACTGAGGGGGGGGGGGAGATATTTGTCAAGAATGTTGAATAACAGATTGATGAAATTTATTATTAGCACTAGCAACCCCCACCCCCACCCCCAGCAGTCTGAAATTAATTTTTGAAAGATATTGCCTGAGTGGGTGGGAGTTAAAAATTTAATGTTAGAAGCTTTGTATCATAAGTAAGTAAAATTCTGAAATTTATTAAAGGAGGAAAAATATAAAACCATTTGAAATGGAAACTTCACTGTCCTACCCAAATAAAGTGTTGCATGCATCTATTAATTAAATAATCATTTTTAATATTTTACACATAAATTTTAAACAAAATCGTATAAGTATTTATTTATTTGTAAACTTTTTAGTTAACCTCTTGTTACTGAAAAAGGGCAAGAGTAGAAAATAATTTTTAAAATTGATTACAAATTTTGCAAATATGTTTTTCCATTTTAAGTAATGATACAATCTTTTTAATTAATTGCATTGGCAGTTTGTTGATTTTGGGTAATGTGACATAAGCAGTGACGTAGTTTTGGTTACAGACAAATAGAGACCGAATCTCCATTATTAATAGAAGAGTTAGTGTTCTGCCTTCATCTAAGCATTATCTTCTCCTCTACATACATCTCCTTTCTGTTTTGACCCATTCTTGTCTGTCCACACAACTCTCCCCTCTGTTTAAATCCATTCCTGTCCATCAAGGTCACAAGCCCCTAACACTGATAGGTTGAAACTTGCCTAACAACAGAGACACAGTCCTGAAACCACCTGGTACCAGATCATCAAATTATTCATGACTTTTCCAGTTTCCACAAGTTCATCACATGAGCCAACTGTTACATAATTATTAGATTCCTAATAATTATTTACACTAATGTAGAAATCAAAATGGCTGCTATAAGTTGCAGCCCACGGCCTTGAAGGATGAGTGACAAGGCTTGACCTCATCCTGATCCTTTCCGGTGGATATTGTGAGAATCGGTGGAGGAGACCCTCTTCCGGTTTAGATTAGAAATAGATTTTAGTCAGTCGGCGAGAAACTGTATTGCATGCTCCGACTCGATCTGCGCAGGTAGTCTGGTGGGGGATTTCGAGAATAAAATATGATCAAAGTAAATCGAAGTCTTGTGTTATTATCTAAAAACTACCAATGACACAGGGCTTCTGATAAAGAGAAATCCCCAATGGAAGACCAGACACGAAGTCCCCAAGAGAAGTCCAGACGTTAGAAGAGATGCTAGAAGAAGACGTAAGATAGACAAGACTGATCTAGAAGAAGAATAGAAGAAAGTAAAGAAGAAGGTATACAACACAACCTTTGATAAATGTGAGAATCATTTCTTTTAACATATTGGATCCATGTTTTTTTATTCTTTTAAACAGTTATTGAGAAAGATGTTTAGTCATTTGTCATTAACATATATTCTGTTTTGTTTTGAGGTCTTTATTTTTTTCTCCAATTCTCTTGACCGGCAGACTCCTTCCCCAGTCTCTCTCAAAAAAATGTAAAAATAATGAAATATGAAAATATATGTATATATAAATAGAAGTATTATCTGCGTTATTCGGACTATTGTCCCCATCTTCATTGTTATTTGTACAATGTTTCGGCCAATATGCCCTCCGGCCTTCTTCAGGTATTTCTTGTCGGCCGAAATGTTGTACAAATAACAATGAAGATGGGGACAATAGTCCGAATAACGCAGATAATACTAATCTTCAAGTCTCATCTCAAACATTCAGAGAAATAGTATATAAATAGAATTTAAAAATAAATATATATATATATATATATATATATATGATTCAAACCCTGACAGTCAGGCTGACAGGCGGGGGTTCTAACCATTACACCAGCTGGTTTTTCCAGATTTTTCGTTTGCTTTGAACTAAGTTATATTCCACTGTTGGTGACTTACTACACGACAGTATGAGAAGTAAACAAACAAACAATGTGTTTGATATGGCTTTTTTAGCCGACAATTTTTGGGAGAATATGTGCTTAATTGAAGTCATACCTAATTTTTGAAAATTAATTAATTGATAATTAATGAATTAGGTGGGCATACCTGTTCAAATGTAAGGCTAAACAAATCAAGAAAAAGTCAATAAATTGAATAAAATATAAAAATATATATATAAATACAGAAAAAATATATAAGAAAATCAGGCAAGTGATATATCCACTATGCTAATGTTCTGTGGCTTTGAAAATTAATTTGCAAATACTAAGGGCAGATTGTACAGATGTTGCAAGGGTCAGCTAAAAAGTTCATAGGCTAACCAAGATACTTTCATGGAATGTGGCCAAATGAGGTTTATTTTTCAACATACAAGGGTTGGCTGAAAAGTTCATAGGCTGACCAAGATACTTTCATGGAATGTGGCCAAATGAGGTTTATTTTTCAACATACAAGGGTTGGCTGAAAAGTTCATAGGCTGACCAAGATACTCTCATGGAATGTGGCCAAATGAGGTTTATTTTTCAACATAGTCCCCCTTGTGGTCCACACACTTCTTCCATTTGTGTCGCAGTGCTTGGATCCCATTGGTCAAAAAAGTCATCAACAGCAGACATGACTTATATTATTCAGATTATTCAAACTATTGTCCTCATCTTTATTGTTATCTACACAGCGTTTCAGCTGATGCACCCTTCGGCCTTCCTCAGGTGTTTCTTGTTGAATTGGGTAGCCTTCATGTTGTAATCAAGAGCCTTCACAGAACATCGAACCAAACTCTTTATTCAATCCACAGGGGTAAACTGTTCTCATTCCATTAACTATGACTGGGTACAAGTATTAATCTGTGTTAAAATATATATTTAATACAGAAAAAAAATATATATATATTCTATGTTATTATCATAACATAATATATATATATATATATATATTATATATATATATATATATATTCTATGTTATTATAAATACAGAAAAAATATATATATATATTCTATGTTATTATCGTCCTTGACCAGGATTGAACCTGCAACCTACAGATAATTATCCCTTGGAACTGTATTAGCTCAACTGCTATATCCGTTGCGTCATGTGTCCAACTGGATTCAGAAGAATAGCAGATATGACATCATCCAATTAATTTTTCAGCTCACCCACATACATTAATAGAGAATAGAGAGTAACAATTTGATCTCGATCAGAACACAGATACCAAACAAGGTTTACTTTTCAATATAGTCTCCCTTGTGATCCACACACTTCTTCTATCAGTGTTGCAGTGCTTGGATCCCATTGGTAAAAATAGTTATCAATAGCAGATATGACGTCATTCTATGAACTTTTCAACTCACCTCACCCACGTACATTAATCGTATACAGAGAACAGAGAGTAACAATTTGATCTCGATCAGAACACAGATACCATTAAGGTGCCCTACCCACATTTATGACATAAAAGCTTTTACGTCAATTCAATATACAAAATCCTTGGGGATTTTTTTTCTTATTGCTTTTATTCTTTTTTTTCTTTTGTATGCATGTGTATATCAAACCAATGTTTCACAATACACCATTGTGTTTCAACACACAAGAAAGTTTTAAAGTTAAAATCAAAATAATTAAAAAATGAATATTTCAAAAGTTTCGGAAAACGAACTTAAACATCTGACATAATACCTACTTCTAGAATCACCTTGCAAAAAAATACCTTGTCAGGACGCTTAGCAAAATAGTCGTGGAGGTCAGTTACTAATGAGTAGTGAGTTTGATCCTCACTAAGTGGCTATACTTGCAACCTTCTGTCAAATATAAACAATGCCTAATTTTTAAGAGTGTAATAGTTAGCAAGTTAGGCTAGCAGATCATTAGTGAGTTTGATTCTCACCGGGTGTCCCATAATTCTGACCTTAGGCTAGCAGATCATTAGTGAGTTTGATTCTCACCGGGTGTCACATAATTCTGACCTTAGGCTAGCAGATCATTAGTGAGTTTGATTCTCACCGGGTGTCCCATAATTCTGACCTTAGGTTAGCAGATCATTAGTGAGTTTGATTCTCACCGGGTGTCCCATAATTCTGACCTTAGGCTAGCAGATCATTAGTGAGTTTGATTCTCACCGGGTGTCCCATAATTCTGACCTTGTGCCAACAAACTAAGCTTAGCTTTTTAAATGACAACAGTATGATCTTTCAAAAAGAGAAATTCTTAAACCATTAAAACTAGCAGGGATACCTAGCAATACACAGGAGATAAAATACAAGAAGAGTAAAAATGTTTTAATGAACTGATTTTATGATATATTTTGATACTAGCTTAAAAGTCGCCATATCAGGCAGTATTTAAGTTAGCTCCTGCACGTAGGTCCTTACTTTTCATACAAACAATTATTTCTATTTCGTAGGATGACTTGTGCTGAATTTGACAATTAATTTTGATTATTCCCAAATTTATTTCCAAGTTATAAGTTTATTGTTTTTATTTCTTGTGTATTTTTCCTTTTTCGGAAAGGTTGTGGAAACTTTGAAAAGTGTGTTGAACTGAATGGTGAATTAAGGGAATTGTATGTCTTGGTTGGTCCGAGATCTTTTAACACATTCCGTTGATCTATTTTTCTCTCTCTCTCTCCCTCCCCCTCTCTCTCTCTCTCTCTATATATATATATATATATATATATATAATATATATGTGTATATGAATATATATAAAGAAAGATAGAAGGAGAGAGAGAGAGAAGGAGGAGGAGGGGGAGAGGGAGAATGTGGAGGAGGGGAGGAGAAGGGGAAGAGGAGGAGGAGGGAGAAAGGGAAGAGGAGGAGGAGGGAGAAGGGAGGGAGGAGAGGGAGGAGGAGATGGGAGGAGGAGAAGGAGCTCTCAAAGTAGTTTTGACTAATGAGAAGCTAAAAAGAAATGATGAATATATTTATTGAAATATTTTTACAAGAATTATTAAAAATACCAAATTAGTAAAGTACATCTGACCTCATGCATAAGAAATTTAACACAAGGAAAATAAAAGGTTGGCAATTTCTACTCTACATCTGCAATGGCTTATTTCATTTTACATGCAAACATGAAACCAAGGAAATGTTGGTTGGTTGGCTGGTTGGTAGATTTGGTTTTACAGCATTTCAACCCTTGTTAAGTTATTTAATACCAAAGTCAATCTTAATTTTTTTTTCAAGCAGTTATAAGATTTCAAATAACTAATGATTTGAATCATTTGTAAACAATTATAGCTTCACTTAATTATAAGAATGTATACATAATTATATGGTTTCAAGTAACTATTTCAATTTGATATTAACCATTTTTTGGTATACAGTTATATGGTTTCAAGCGTTCCTGTCAAATAGACAATAGTAAACAATTATAGCTTCCAATAACTATTCTTAATACAAATAATTTACACACAGTTATATAGTTTCAAGTCTTTCATGAAATGATATGCTTTCAAGTAACAAATGATAATAATACTTTGTAAACAATTATAGCTTTAAGTAACTAATCTTAATACTAATAATTTGCTTTAACGGTTATATGGTTTTAAGCAACAAGTAATAATAATAATAATAATACTTTTTAAACAGTTATAGCTTCAAATAACTATCCTTAATACAAATAATTTACACACAGTTATATAGTTCCAAGTATTCCTATCTAAAACTGATAATTTTCAAATGGGTCTATTTGACCCATAGATGGGACCCTAACAGGTAATACCAGTTCTATGAAGGTGCATGGTGTAATAGTTATCATCATAGGAAATGGACTCAGCAACCCAAGTTCAAATCCTGTTTGCATTTCACATAGCACTACATTGGGAAAGGTATGCATCCAACTATTCTCCTACCAGGCAATTCCATGTCAAATCATCTAGAAAAAAAGTAAAATTGTCACCCTACCACTTCAATTTTTCTGAAATTTTGTACAGATGTGGACTATGTTAATGTTAGACAGTCCCCAAAATTTGAGCTTCCAATTCCAAAAATTGGCGGAGTTATGTCGATTTTTAGCTATCCAAATTTGGTGGGGGTCATGAAAAATGGCTACTTTTTGTAATTTATTTTTGTCTGTAAAATGAGTTCTAGAGCTTCCCTACTACTAAAAATTGGTTCATAAAAGCATTTTTGCCCAAGGAATCTGAAAATGCTATCAAAAAAAGTCAAACAGCTTTAAGTTATTGATGATTTCTGATTTTTTTCCTAGCAAGATCAATATCCTGATATGGCACTACATCTATGACAAATTTTTTTCAATTATTATTTCACATATATTGAACATTACTTGTACCAAAAAGATAATTTGGTGTTTGCTCAGAACTGAAGCTACAACATCAGTTGAAATTTTGCAAATTAGAAATCATTAATAATTTAAAACTGGTTAACTTTCAGACTTTCTTGATAGCATTTATGGATTTGACATAATTCTGCCGATTTTTGGAATTGGAAGCTCAAATTTTGGGGATTGTCTAACTTTAAGATAGTCCACAATTGGACAAAATTTCAGAAAAATTGAAGTGAGAAATTTTAACAAAATGTTGTAGCTTCGGTTCTGAACAAAAACCAAACCATCTTTTTGGTACAAATAATGTTCAATAGATATGAAATAATAATAGAAAAAAATCTTTGTCATAGATTCAGTGCCACATCGGAATATTGATCTTGCTATGAAAAAATTTAAAAAAACTCAATAACTTAAAATTGGTTGAATTTTAGACATTTAATCTACACATGTACAAAATTTCAGAAAATTGAAGGGGGTGGGTCACATGGCCTGGATGATTTGACATGGAATTACCCATTGAAGGGGGTGGGTCACATGGCCTGGATGATTTGACATGGAATTGGGGGTGGGTCACATGGCCTAGATGATTTGACATGGAATTGAAGGGGGCACATGGCCTGGATGATTTGACATGGAATTACCCATTGAAGGGGGTGGGTCACATGGCCTGGATGATTTGACATGGAATTGAAGGGGGTGGGTCACATGGCCTAGATGATTTGACATGGAATTACCATTGAAGGGGGTGGGTCACATGGCCTGGATGATTTGACATGGAATTACCCATTGAAGGGGTGGGTCACATGGCCTGCGAAGGGGGTGGGTCACATGGATGATTTGACATGGAGAAGGGGGTGGGTCACATGGCCTGGATGATTGGAATTTACCCATTGAAGGGGTGGGTCACATGGCCTGGATGATTTGACATGGAATTACCCATTGAAGGGGGTGGGTCACATGGCCTGGATGATTTGACATGGAATTACCCATTGAAGGGGGTGGGTCACATGGCCTGATGATTTGACATGGAATTACCCATTGAAGGGGTGGGTCACATGGCCTGGATGATTTGACATGGAATTACCCATTGAAGGGGGTGGGTCACATGGCCTAGATGATTTGACATGGAATTAACATTGAAGGGGGTGGGTCACATGGCCTGGATGATTTGACATGGAATTAACCATTGAAGGGGGTGGGTCACACATGGCCTGGATGATTTGACATGGAATTAACCATTGAAGGGGGTGGGTCACATGGCCTGGATGATTTGACATGGAATTACCCATTGAAGGGGGTGGGTCACATGGCCTATTTTGACATGGAAGGGGGTGGGTCACATGGCCTGGATGATTTGACATGGAATTACCTTATAGGTAAGTTTGGCTCTTTAACCTAAATTAGGCAACCAGTCTAGGAGAAGGAAATCTCTGAATTTAAAACGTGTTAAAACTCCACTCAAGAAACTGATCTTTTATCACATCCTACTCGTGCAGAGGGAGGGGTTGGTAAATATATATACTAATTCAAATCATAGTTGACCTGGGAGTAATAGCGACAATGGGATACTCCACACTTTCCTGTGGGCTCTAGAATTGGAACGTCACCACTGGATGCAGTTTAGTGTCATACCCAGGATACCCAATTTTTGCCGTCAACATATTCTATTCTGACAGAGTGGTAAACAGAAATGGATTGTGACCAATCCCTGCTATTACATGCAAAATAATTATTGCCAAATCATTAGAGATTAAGTTTAGTAAGTTTAGTTTTGTATGGTACAAACCCAAGAATGGGAAGAATGTGTTATGCTAAACCTACAAACAGAAATGTGCTGCCTAAACTAATCATTAGACAAAGCTCAATTACAAAAGGAATAACTTGAATTTCATAGAACGATCAAGTATATCAACTTCTGATTTGTATGTATCTATCAACCGCTCACACAAGGTCAATTTTTTAAAGCAGAGTTTAATAAGTTTAAATTCAAAGTTTTCCTTCTCCTAGACCGGTTGCCATACTAAGATTAAAGAGGGTTAACTTCTGATTTGTAGTGTATCTATGATATAGTTTTTTGTTTTTTACGGCATATCAACCTCAGTGGGTCATTTAATGCCGGCAAAGTTTTGAAAGATTCATAGAGATAATTTGTAACAAAATCTTTTAAACTCAATTTTTTTTGTAAACAAATTTTCTATTTAATCCATAGATGGGACCCTAACAGGTACTACCACTCCAGGTCAGAGTGGACCTAGGAGCAATGGTGATCAAGGGGTGCTCCACATTCCCCAAACCTCCAGAACTGGAACCTCACCATCAGTTTAACATCATACCCAAGACAGTAAGACCCTCAGTCACTGCCTTCTAGCACATATATGATAAAAAGGGTTGCAGGCTGCAATAAGGGCAATAGGGTTGGGACAATCATATAGGTGCTAGGGTTTGACATGACCAGCTGATTGATCTGAGGGGGCCTCTCCCACTACCAGACTAGCCAGTAAGGGCCAAAGTAGAGTGTTGCATGTCAGGGACTACTCAGCCACCAGGATTCTGTCCTTAAGCATCACGGGTCACCATCCATGGCCAACAAGTGGCCCCATTGGGGGAGTACCCCGCTGCAGAGGTGCAGTTGGTGTATTCTATAGCCCCAGCTGACAGGGCTCATTTCATAGAATGATCAAGTATATCAACTTCTGACTAGTATGTATCTATCAACTCTCACACAAGGTCAAGAGTTTAATAGGTTTGAATACTTCATTTTTGAGTATATATAATACAGGGTTGTTCTTTATTCTATGTATTAACAATTTTTTTCTATGAATTAAATACTCATTGATAAACTTATGCAATTCCAGAGGGTATTGGGACATAAGCAGTGACATAGTTTCAGTTACAGACAGACACTAAATGTCCATTATATATACTAGCAAAAACAAAATATCCTCTGGACAGTGTAAAAATTTAATTTTTGAAAGATATTGCTCGAGTTAAAAATTCAATGTTAGAGGGTTTATATCATAAGTAGAATCATTAAATTTATTGAAGGAATAAAAAAAAAAAATAAACCAATTTGAAATAAAAACTTAATTCTGTCCCCCTCAAATAAAATGTTGCATGCATCTATTAATGATTAATTGAATAATTATTTTCAATATTTCATACATAAATGTTACAAAAAAATCGGAGGCATTTATTTATTTATAAACTTTTTAGTTAACCTCTTGATACTGAAAAAAATGACAATTTCTTGTTTGTAAATAATTTTCATGTAAAACTCTATACGTTAGATAACTTTAAATATACATAAAAAAAATTATATATAGATAAAACAATAAGGACCGACTAAGTTTGCATACTCAAATTTTGAGTGTATATAATATAAGGTTGTTATTTATTCTATGTATTGACTATTTTGGGTAATGTGACGTAAGCAGTGATGTAGTTTTGGTTACAGTCAAATTAAGACTTAATCTCCATTATTAATAGAGATGTATATAAAAGATTAAATATTCTTTTATGTACAAATGTGTTTGTCTTTCCTTCCATTGTGTTTAACATTGGTATATCAAAGGTATCATCACCAAGTCATGCTGATAGCATATATTTCCATGACTTTCTCGTCAGCTATCCCTATCAGCCATCACTCATGGCAAGTCCTCATTATGGCATCAAGTGCCTATACAGAGCTGATCAATATAATTCTCTTCTGGTCAGCAAACACTGGTGTGCCCATGTGTAGGTCTCTATAGAGCTAATCCTTACTTCTCCGACAGTGTCCAGTATGTCTTGTTTATCTTACTTGGATGGTTTGCATGATAGAAGGTAAGTGGCCATACAGCTATGAACTGCTAAACAGATTATTGATCATATGGAAATCTGAGGTCATTGAGAAGATGAAACAAAAATTCTTCCATGCTCTAGCTGTATTAGTGCTACTGTATGTGTGCACTCAAACAAAATGTTTAGAGAAAAAATAGATGGGAACTATACAAAAATGCTGTATGCTGTCTTGAATAAATTCTAGAAGCAGCACCCCACAAGAAAGCAACTGTACAGCCACTTGCCTCCTATCACACAAAGCATTTGAGTAAGACAAACAAGACATGCTGGACACTGTATTTGTCTATATATGTGTGTGTGTGTCCATATATATATATGTGGAGAAAGGTAGATAAACACGGGATGTTATGGAAACTGGATGTTTATTGTCGACGATGCAACATTTCGGTCTCATTTTAGACCATCTTCAGGACCTGGATACAGTACTCGCTTCAATGATAGACATTCTCAAAATGCTGAAACAGAAGGTCGCCATAGGGAGAGGGGTGGTTGGGGGTGGTTAGTGGATTTTCTTCTCACTAGATGGGGAGTGTCAGAATGGTGGATGGTGGTACCACAGGTGTCGGTCTAGAAAGTTGGATTGTTGAGGATTGGTTAACTGAATATGTGTATGTGTGTGTGTGTCTGTTTAATTGTTTTTTTGTTTATATGTGTTGGGGAACTGGATTTGTCGTTAAGTTATATGTGTGTGGTTGATATGTTAGATTTTTTTATTTTATTTTATTTTATTTTTTTTTTTTTTTTTTATCCAGGTCCTGAAGATGGTCTAATAAGACACCGAAACGTTGCATCGTCGACAATAAACATCCAATTTCCATAACATCCCGTGTTTATCTACCTTTCTCCACATACTGTCGGATTAACCTCCTCACATTTCTCCCATATATATATATATATATATATATATATATATATATGAATTTAACATTTGAAAAAACAATTGGTAATTATATCTGCTGACAGAATCTGTTTCGACGCCTTAGTAGAAGGGTCATCATCAACGAGCAAAAAAACTCGTTGATGATGACCCTTCTACTAAGGCGTCGAAACAGATTCTGTCAGCAGATAATAATTACCAATTGTTTTTTCAAAATGTTAAATTCATTGTCGGATTAATTTCCATTTATTTACACATATATATATATATATATATATATATATATATATATATATATATTATATATATTTCTAAAGACTGTCACTCATGAATTGGCCTGCACAGTCATTTGCACAGATGCAGATAATTTATGTCATACAATTATTAAAAGTTAGCCTTGCAAATCCATTATTACTGAATTGCAAGTTGGCCGACCTGGTGGGGCGTCAGAAAAAAAATGTGCACAAACACTTTGAAAAGAAAATTAATGTAACCTATTTAAGATATTAGATACAACAAAAAGTTCCATGTTGTTACTATTAGAATTTTATTGTTTAATTATCTTCCCGAATATAAATTAATTCTTCATAAGTTTTGCTCAAAAAGCAAGATCAGGTGATAGTAAATGTATAATATACATACACATTCCATTCACTACTAACGACAAAGTAAATATACAATGTATATATTATATATACAATACATTGTAATGTATATATAATATAATATTATATATACATATACAATGTAATGTAATATATATATATAATATATATAATGTATATATATATAATATTATATATATACATATACAATGTAATGTATATATATATAATATTATATATACATATACAATGTAATGTAATATAATATATATATTATAATATACATATATAATGTATGTATATATAATATAATATTATATATACATATACAATGTAATGTATATATAATATAATATTATATATACATATACAAGTAATGTATATATAAATTATTAATATATTACAATGTAATGTATATTATAATATATATAATACATATGTAATGTATATATTATAATATATATATACATATACAATGAATGTATATATATATATACATATAAATGAATGTATATATAATATATACATATACAATGTATATATGATATATACATATACAATGTATATATGATATATACATATAGAATGAATGTATATATTTAATATATTATATTAAATATATACATTCATTGTATATATATTTACTTTGTTGTTAATTGTTTTCTTTTCAGAGTTTCCTTCGGGCATACATCATTACAGATGAACAACTGCCCTTTATTATAAATTCTATAAATATATAAAGGCTTTTTTTATATATTTATAGAATACACAAAATACAAAAAATAGTTGGGGACTGAGAAGATTATTTATTTATTTAAGTATTCAACTTGGTGAATTATTCAAAAACTTCCAATTATCTTTCAACCGTGAACAGTATCATGAAGGAAATACTTTTCCCCTTTTTGGTAAAGAAAAAAAATGATGCAGTTTATGTATTTTATAGCATGTGTATCAAGTTACATGATGATAATTATTTCATCTTGAAACTAATGAAAACATAGAATTTTCTTTTCACTAGTTCTGATTGCCTGAGGATGTTGTTTAAACACTACGGATTAGAAATTTTAATCCTTTGTTCTTAATGAATGAATAAATTAACTCCAATTTCAACTTAACAGCCTGATTCTACTTAAAAGAGGGTTAAGAATTCACTGTAGTCGCTAAAGGAAAGCGAAAGAAAAAAAGTAGGTCTGGTCTAGTTTATTTTTAAGTAATACTACTATTACATAAGCACTACTTAGTCCAAATAAATTTCCTTATCTTCGGACTATCTAAAATATAAAAATTCATGTCGTGTCGCATTGTTGTTTTGTTTTGTGTGTCGAAAACTCACGTGTTTTTCTAGCGGCAAAAAATTACAAAAGAACTAAATGTCACTTGCCACATGGTAGTGGATACTTCACTTGCTTTTATGTAGGTGTATGTATCTATATAAATACGGACATTCAGATGTTCCCAACTTCTTAAAAAATATTTTTAAAATGTTAATAAAAAAATGCAAAATTATATTTTTACTGTTTTCTTTTACGTTTAATATAAAGAACAAATCCAAGTGTGTGTGTTAAATGGCATAAAAATGTTATGTCATATATTCATATTATATGTGTGTGTTTTTACTGTTTGTGTGTATGTGAACGGAACGCCTTGTTAGACTTCTCCCTTCCTCAAATTGTTTATTTAAATATTCTTTCTTTTTTTTTAATCAATCCATATTTAGTTTGTTAAAGTAAATAATTATAATATCATTAATATTGTCAAATACGACAACATTAATAATTACATGTCATGATACGTGAACCTGTTTGGCTTCTCGCTGTAACAGCTGTCCATGAAAATTGGGGTTTTAAAATAAGTGAAGGATTCTGGATTCTTAATAGCATGTCCATTATATAATAACTAGGTATGGACAAAATTTCCGGGGGGGGGGCGGTACCTCCTCCAGAATTAGAATTCGGCAAAATTTGGAAAAAAAATGAATGAAACTTAACGTAAATTTTGCTGTGTATGTATAGTATTGTGAACACTCGGGAAGGATTTTTTTTAATCACATAAAGGGAGAATTTTATAAATTGAACTCTGTGTCTGTCAAAATGGTGCTTTTTCTCTCTTGAAGTTGTGCTTTTTTAACGTAAATTATTTATTTCATTGCTATATTTTTTTTTAAATTGATAGAAAAATATGTATACATAATATGACAATGTCATATCATATACATTTTTTTCTATCATTTTTTTTAAATTCCTCAAAAACAGAGTCCTAAACTTACATATGTAAATTTAGGCTCTGTTTTTAAGGAGAGAATTAAAATAAGTGATAATTTACAATTTTGAATTTTTAAAATAAATGTTTAAAAACAAAGGTGGGTGCTGTCGTACAGAAATTTCGGCCACACCTAATATTACTAGGGTAGGGTAGGCTAATAATGAGAAAGTTATGACATCCTTGTTTATAATTTGTTTGAAATATTGTTCAGTGTTTTTATATTCAAATCAATTTTTTTTAAAAAAGAGCAATCTTTCCTTTCTTTTAAATACACTAACACATTATTTAATAACAATAACAAAAATCAACTTTAAAAAATCACTCATTTTCTTAGTTTTGCTTTAATGAATCTTGACATGAATAAGAATAAAAAGATTATCCGTGATTACGATCAACAGCACAAACAAACGCACGCACCTAGCAGTCAGAGCCGGTGCGTCTACCCGCCGACTGAAGGGGTCTAAGTCTCCTTGGGGGCCCCGGAAGGGCAGGTTTTATATTTTTTATATATGAATACTAATTTTTTAAGAAAATACTGGGACCCTATGAGACCCTAACACTTTCCCTGCTAGTAGTCGTAGTAGTAGCAGTACTACTACTACTACATAATGTACTGTACTATTTATTTGTGTTCAAGTCATTCAGTGCGTATTTGGACGATTTTTATTTATTCATAAAACGCGAAAATATTAATTTTTACTTAATTCTAAATATGAGGTAAGATGAAAAAAATAACTAAATAAACACTTTTTTGAAGACCAACCCTCAAAATTTCTAAGTTCCCATCAAGAAAATCAGCTTATTCGAGTTTAAGACACTGTACGTACGACAAAAAAAACAATCTGTTATTTTTAAAGGGTTGGATATTTAGTGATTTTGATTTTTCAATTCATGTTGATAATAATAAGTGACACTTAGATTTTAAAATTACAACCAATTTTGAATATGAATTTTTAAATCTAATTTAAGAAATGAAGTTGATTTTTTCTGATTCCTGAAAAAAAAAGTGGAAACTCCTTTGCTAATCAATAATTGGCCTCACGAGTGTTCGTTGTCCAATATAAAATTTTAGAATAATTGTAAACAATAAACTAAATAAAAGAAATTTTAACAAAAAAAAGCCTAGTGAATGAATAATGTTTATTTTATTTTTCCTTTTATTTATTTATTTATTTAATAAGTCCAGTAACTAAAAACTTCTTACTATAAATTTTCTTAAGTAATCATCGTGATACAGTGTATAAAAGTTGTAGTAAGAAGTTATGAGTTGCTAAACTTACACATAAACAACGGTTTATTCAAATCACAAAAATAAAATTAAAAAGCAAAGACAATAAGACGTTAAAAATTGAACCAGTTATTGTAACCCACAAAACTTTCGCTCCTTTTTTTTTTTCTTTTTTTTTTTTTTTTTTCTAATTATCGAAGGAAAAAAGAGCATCGTAAAATTTGTCGTTTTATTCAAATTGACATTGTGACATACTTACTTGATGTAGTGTAAGATGAAGTATTTCAGAACTTGAACTAGTTTCAATGTTGGCTAAAATATTTTCCCCGGGCGCATCGCCATTATTATCATCCATCAATGTATCCATTTCCATATCAGAACTATCGGTATCCCGAACAAATATACGAGTGATTGGATTTAATAGTGTAAATGCAATAGCAGGCCCTTCTTCTCCAGCTTCCTTCACTTCTACCTCCGCCTTCACCTCTTCTGCTTCTACTTCTTCTCTAGTTCGAGTACTGGTTACGTTTTCACTAGTAGTAGCATTATTTTCCTTATTGCTTTCTTCATAGTTTAAAGCGAGAGAAGTCGAAGACCTTCTTTGCAACGATCTCTTCAGCGAATCGTCATGTTTGACGTCTTCTTCGCTAAAACTCCGTATCGGCTTTAATAAATTGTTATCACCGCCAACGCCGACTGTATATTCATTCGGCCGTGACGCCTCCACACCAAAGCTCGACACGTTTTTCCCCGCACCTACTCCATCAACAACTGGGTAGACTAAATTTGTATTTTTGTTTTTTTTCTTCATCCATTTCGGATTGACCCCGTCCTGAAGTAATGGTCCAATTTCGGACATACTTGAAAAAAAAAAAGTATTCGTGGGTTTTCTTAAATTGGTTTTTTTTTAATATAATGAACTGACCTCTGAGCTAAACAGATTATTATTGTCTCTGATCATTTTATTGTAAGTAATGAAAAGAAAAATGTTTACGTTGCTAATGACAACAAATAACAGATACTAGCAACCACGATACGCACCATTTGGTTAAGCCCAATATTGCATGTTGTGGTTACCAGGTTTTACATAATGTTATTTTTAAGGGAGGGACAATGTAAATACAACGATTACCATAAATATGACAACCACTTGACTTTAATGAAATATTGTCAAACAATTAGTAGAACCGTAGCGGTGATTTTGAAAAAAAAAATGGGGGGAGGGGCTAACGAAATTTAGAATTTGGCCTCAAGTTATCACAGGTCACCGACATGATTAGCGGCAAGTGCATTTAAAATTGGCATTACCTTACTTTGATAGCTCTCTCTCTCTCTCTCTCTCTCTCTCTCTCTCTCTCTCTCTCTCTCTCTCTCTCTCTCTCTCTCTCTCTCTCTCTCTCTCTTGTATCTTTCTATTGTATTTTGTCAAAATAAAACCCTCTTAAAATATAACAAGTGATAAAAATTGATTTGGGCGGACAAGGTCCCCCGGCTACTATGGCTCTGTATAGTTTTATTGACAACTACTATTATATTGGAAATTTAGATATGCAAGATATAAAACTTTGACTATTAGTAGGACCGTAGCAGAGATTTTGAAAAAAATGGGGGGGGGGCGTGCAAACAAAATTTAGAAATTGGCCTAAGTTATCAAAGGTCACCAATATGGTTAGCGGCAAGTACATTTAAAATTGGCATTACCTTGTTTCGATAGCTTTTTTTTCTTTCTTGTATTTTTTTCTATTGTATTTTTTCAAAATAAACCCCTATAAAAATATTAAAAGTGGTAAAAATTGGTGAGGGGGGGGGGTCAAGGTCCCCCTGCTACAATGGCTCTGTATAGTTTTACTCACAAGTATTATTATATTGGAAATTTAGATATATGTAAGATATAAAACTTTGTACCTCAAATAAGAAACAGTAATATTAGGTAATTGTATGTTTGGGGTTTATGTAATTATGGGGTATAAGTGGTTTTGAGTGTTTTAAGGTTAAATGTTGGTATCTGAATATTCTTGGTGGGTGTTCCTCGGGTTTTCTTTTAACCCCATCTCATTTTGGTGGTCACGCTGAAAAGAAGGCATTCAAAGAACGAGAAAGGAAAGAGACAAAGGCAGAATGTGGCTTTATGACTTAGGCTTTATTGACCCAGTCATAGTCAGCCGTGGCAAGGGGATATCCCCTGGACAGAAAGCGACCACACTCAGTTGCGACCTGAATTCAAATGACCGAGGTCTCCTTTTGGGGGTAGGGAGTCAGTTCTTTTTATCGGACATGCGCAGAGGACTTTTCCGGTGAAAGGCCCATGGGAGTTTTTATTTCATTTTTTATTTTTGTTTTTTGTTATTTTTAATCCCCACATATGTATCTTCTCTGTGTGGCTGCACCACTTGGACTCTAACGAAACGTTTGGAGAAATGCTAGTTGGGAACTGTACAAGGATACTGCGTGCTGTCTTGAACAAATCTTGGAGGCTGCATCCCTCGAATAAACAGCTGTACGGCCACTTACCTCCTATTAAACAAACCATCCAAGTAAGACTAACATGACATGCTGGACACTGCTGGAGAAGCAAGAACGAGCTAATAAGTTACGTTCTCCTGTAAGCACTTTGTTATATCAAGCGTATGGTAGCAAAGGAAAAGACAAACAGAGGTTGAAGGTTTCGATAATTTATATGAAGAAGAAAAGAAAAAGGTCGTAAACTCTAGCGATGCCGCTAGTGATGTTGGTATAATGTGTGGCTGTTCGAGTCCCAATAATGAGATGGTCGGTGCCGGTAGTGACCTTGGTATGATATATGACAAGTCCTGATAATAGGATGGTCGATGCTGGTAGTAATATTGGTAGGGTGCGTGGTTGTTCAAGTCTGGACGATTTGGTGACGTGCCCTTATAAGCAGAAGGTAAGAGGACCGCGGTCAACAGGGTGTCAGGATGGAGGAGGGTAAGGAGGTGACGAGTGACGTCTGCTGTCTTGGTGTAGTGAGTGTGGTATTCGAACAGTTTCCTCTCCTATCTTCTCGGCTGCTGTCTTGCCACTGACCGTTTTGGGCGTTTAGGGTGGCAGTTTTATAGTCGAGGTGGCTGGAATTTGTCTCACGTTTATGGTCTTCTTCATTTTGCCGCGAAGGCAAAGGTTTGACCGAAAAATGTTAATTTTGATTTTATCTTGATAATTCCTTCTCAAAATTTCAGCATATGCGGTGCCTAATGCGCAAAGACGAGTTTTTTTCATTTCGCCAAAAGTCATGGCTCAGGCAATATACGGTGAGTGTTCTCCTGGCCTGTTAGGTGGAAACGTTAACATTTTGTTTTGTTAGCTGAATCAGAAGAGATCTCGTTTGCAGTCAGGTAACAACCAGCACATGGACACACCAGTGTGGATCGGCCATTAAAGACGTTCCCTGTGCAGAGAACCTTCCAGGAGCGATAGGGATGGTTGACCAGGGAGAGTCATGGAGATCCATGCTGCTGGTGCGACTTGATAATGATATCTCTTACAGGGGTAAACTGACTGTTGAGGGACGATAGTTGGTCGAATATATAGCGGCCGACCTTTGGTCTCGACGACTGAAGGTTGTATTTGTATGTTTGTAGTTTTAGAAACCACAACTCGACACTAACATTTTTAGTGGAGATGGAACAAACCCGGACACTTTGTAACGTAAACCTGTGTGTCATCATCCTCATCATCATGTCGTGCCAGCAGCACGAATATCTATGACAATCTCTCTCCAACTGTCCCTATCACTCATCGCCCCCGAGAGGTTCTCTGCGCAGCATCCAGTATTCGCACAGAGCTGGTTAATGTACGTCTTTGTTGAACGGCCTACACTGGCATGCCCATGTGCTGGCTTCCATTGGAGAATTTTACATATAAGTTTGTCCTTGCTTCTCCATCAGTGTCCAGAGTGTCTTGTTCGTCTTACTGGATTGGTTTGTGTGATATGCAGCAAGTGGCCGTACAGCTATTTTCTAGTGAGATATTGTTTCCACGTTATGGTTAAGATTGCACGCAGCATTCTTTTTCAGCTCCCATCTAGCTTTTTCTCTAAGTGCACAGTTAAGGTTCACGTTGTACAGCCATTGTTGGAAATTCCATAGCTAATTATCTCCCCCTGACGCCAGGGGGCAAATGCCAACATCGTATGTTGGCGCCAAATACCAAAACTTCACTTATCAGGGAACCGTTACCAACGAGAGACGTAAAAACAAACGCTCTCATCACTTCGCCCAAACAGGGCCCACTTATCACGGAGCACCCACTGAGGGTAGTCGCGTAAACAGTGGTCCCTACACTTCATTCATCACTTAGCCCAAAACCAGGGTTTACTTATCGAAAAGCAGTACTGGAGGAGAGACGTAAAAACACCAAGCTCTCATTACCAAGCCCCAAAATGGGGCCCACTTATCACAGAACTCTACAACCAGCTCCCTTCTAAGGCATTGTATCTGCATACTGCATAAAAGCCGGTACTATTGCACACTTACTGAAGGATGAGAAACTACCGAGACGAAGCGTCTTATCAACATTTCCTACCGACGAGAAGAATACCCTGTTATCACTATTACTCCAAGAAAATTACTCCACAGATAAGTCTCGTAGCAAATACCATTAAAATTTGCAACAATTTTATGTAATTTTGTCAATACAAGTGCCTGCAATTACTTTCGTGTTTGTTCCTTCTTTGTCCGACAATTTGCCTACAACCACGGAGAAATAAGAGCTCCTTCGAAAACCGTAAATACTCTTACCATACAGTAACACTGATACAACTACGGCTTGGAGGAATTGTCGCTTTAACTTGTCTGTGAGATTGGATTTCCATATGACTGATAATTTGTTTATAGTGTTGTATATTGCACGAGCGAAACAAAGAAAAGACGACAAAAATAACAAAGGACTTTTTCCCGGTAAAACGAACGAAGAAGTTAAAAAACGGAAGCGAGGCTTTCCGGTCAAAGAAGCAGGATAAAGAAATATATAACAAAGGTCCGTTATCAGATCAAAAGATAAAGATGCGTAGGCGTGTCAATACAAAAGCCAGAGGGTCGAGTCAGTTAGTCAGTCAGACAGGAGACAGCGAACGGAGAACAAGTGAGTGACCGCACTCACGGTCACAGCCGATGAGCTGTGAGCCGTCACGTAGCCACCTTCCACCTCACCATCCCAGCAGTAGTAGTAGTCATCGTCAACCCTTGGGCATCCATATTGTCAAGCCCGCCGCCCACCACGTACAGCCGAGAAAAAGAAATAAAGTAAAAACTACTACTATACCATGTGTTGTAGATTTCATTAAACGACAACTACATATATCGTCTAGGGTTAGTGACGATATCCGCTACGTACGCCGATTTAGTAGCGTGAGTTTGAAGAAGCCGCTATATAACATATAGAATTTGATGCCAGTATGCAACAATAGTAGTCCATGCCTGTGTGTAGTATGATATATACTCGTGTGATTATATATAAAAAAAACAATTCACGATGAATGAACAAGAACAATTTTATTGGCTGAGCAAACTTAGAAGAATGAATACAAGACCTGAGTAATATAAAGAGTTGTATGAAGGAAATGTCCTAATAGGAATATAGTCTTTTATCAGAGATACTTTTGAGGTCCTTGATATAATAGTTAGTAAAAAGGAAAATGTAGACTTATATGTTGTGCATGTTCTCATGTGCCGTGCGACACGTGGTTGCTAGGGGCGCAAACTCGCTGTCTTATAGACAATAAATGCGCTGTTACTTTGTTGATGCTAAAAGGTGAAAAAAAGCTTTGATTTTGACGCTTCCACCTTTATCCTACTACTTACTACTATACCTAGCAGAAACGAGAGATAATTACCTTTCGTGTCCCCTAGCGTTAGATAAGAGAACTGTGGCAAGTAAGTAATGTAATCCCTACAAATATCGTTTCCTCGTATAGAATAAATGCGAGAACAATTCACGATAAAATAGTGACAAGAATATTTTATTTGCTGAGCAAACTTAACAGAAAAGAATACAATATAAAATGAGTGATAAGAATAACCTTATATGAAAATGTTGGTTAGTTGTTTGGGTTTTACGGCATGTCAACCCATTGGGTTATTTTATGCCGAAGACGTTCGTTTTAATCATTTTTCATGGGTACTCCTTTTTTTAACTCAATGTTTTTAAACACATTTTTGCAAATTCTTTTTTTTTCCTATTTAGCACATAGATGGAACCGTAATAGTTACTACCACTCCGGGTCAGAGTGTACCAGGGAGCAATGGAGATGAAGGGGTGCTCCACATTCCTCAGACCTCCAGAACTGAAACATCGCCATCAGATAGAGTTTAACATCATACCCAGGACATTAAGACCCTCAAAGTGGATCTGGGAGTAATAGTGATGAAGGGGTACTCCACATTCCTCAGAGCTCCAGAATTGGAACTTCACCATCAATAGAGTTTAACATCATACCCAGGACATGAAGACCCTCAAAGTGGATCTGGGAGTAATGGTGATGAAGGGGTACTCCACATTCCCAGAGCTCCAGAATTGGAACTTCACCATCAGATAGAGTTTAACGTCATTCCCAGGACATGAAGACTCTCATCCACCGTTTTCTAGCACATATACAATAAATAGGGTTGGGGCTTGCTATAAGGGCAATAGGGTTGCCTTTATGGGTGCAAGGGCTTGACGTGACCAGCCGATTGATCATTAAATGACCCATCATTTGACCATCGGTCTGCAACCGCCCATTTGACCATCGGTCTGCAACCGCCCGTCTAGCCTAAGTAAGAGGGTTCGGTAAGAACGAAAACATCCATTAGAGTGGAATGAGACAAGTCTGGGTCATACTGCAAATAAAAGGAATGTTATTTGCGCCTTTCTATTTTATACTACTCTCTGTTGTTATGGAAACGTTATCTAGCTGTCATTAGCAGTTCTTTGGATGACAAGGGAGGTAATTCCACATCACCAGCAATTAATCTAGGTCTCTAAAACGTGACTACTGTGGAATTATATCTACCGACTTCAAAAGAACGTCTGCTCATAATGTTGTATACCCTTCTCATTACTTCTTTCTTACTTCTATTATTCTTCTTCCAGCATCTCTTCTAGCGTCTCTTCTAACGTCTGGACTTCTCTTGGGGACTTTGTGTCTGGTCTTCCATTGGGGATTTCTCTTTATCAGAAGCCCTGTGTCATTGTTAGTTTTTAGATAATAACACAAGACTTCGATTTACTTTGATCATAATTTATTCTCGAAATCCCCTAGCAGACTACCTGCGCAGATTGAGTCGGAACGTGTATAACACGACTCACCACCGTCGTGGTTTCTCGCCGACTGACTAAAATCTATTTCTAATCTAAACCGGAAGAGGGTCTCCTCCACCGATTCTCACGGTATCCACCTGAAGGTTAGGACTGAGGTCAAGCCTTGTCACTCATCCTTCAAGGCCGTGGGCTGTTACTTATAACCGCCATTTTTATTTCTACACTATTGCACATAAATATTAGGATCTAATAATTATGTAACAATAATCGCCTAATAGCATTACCAAAGCGAAATAAAAGAAAAGGGCGCAAAGATCTCATTCCGTTTATTCGCTTTCTGACCTAGAGATAATACCTGTATTGGGTCAGTAAAATGATAATTGCGGATGGACATGAGACCAATAGGGTTACCTTCCCTTTCTTTAGTTGTTTCACCGATAGGTGGCTAGAGTATTTAGGCAGCAGCCTGGGAATTCTGAATTCTGTTTCTCTTGAGTCAGCAACGACTTCACATGGTTTAGGCGCTTGGCGCCTCTGCCCCTTAAGTGGGGAGCTTTGTCCCCCAACCAACTATCAGTAAGTGACATTCCTGCAGAAACTCTGCGTCACTTCTTTAGAACGTAGGTCCTACAATTTTCATATATATGTTTATGTATCTGTTATGTATATATTAGTATACCTTTTGTGATGAGTATGTGTATTCCTGTCTTGAATGTATTTCTCTATGTACTCACATATTAAGTCTATGTTGTTATTATATATATATCTTCTTTGTTGGAGTAATTTGTGTACACACATGTATCCTTGTTGGAAGGTTACTCTGGGCCTTCCGACTTATTATTTACATCTTACACTTGTATCACCATTAACCCCAGTTACCTCGGCCACATTGAATACCATTCTACAAAAATAGTACAGAGTACTCAACGCCTTAAATTTACTTTCATACATACAGACCTATTTAGTAATTTAACACAACGAAGAAATTCTTCTCAAATATGTAAATCTCTCATAAACTTTCATACCTACGATACGGACATTTCTACTGACCCACATTTATTCAATCTTTATGCAATCTCTTTTCTATTCAGTTTCTTCGTCGATAAAAGTTGTTGAATTGTACATTTTGTTTTTATATACAAACTTGAGAGGAAACTACATTTTATTGAAATTTTATGTTATTATCTTCGGTCTACACCGGCACTTGTTCTCTAAGGGGGCAGGGATCGAGTGTCACTGACACACATCAGCAGCAGCCTACCCTAACATTTTTAGTCACATGGTGAACTTTATAAAAGGTCATGACAATGGCTACTCCTCCTCTTATAGTTGCAACCCGTAAGGGGTTAACACCTATTCTAACACCCCCTTTGGGTGACTGCTAGCTTTCAGCAATACCCCTCGTGGTCTACAAGGTAAGTGCCCTTAGCACTCTCTCTTCCTATGAATTAGGCTTACGGATAGAATATAACCCAAGACGGACTTCATCCATAGCCTGCTTCTCAACAAGAGAGATTACTATCTTTTGACCCTTGAAGGCCAATAGTAATTACCTTTAATCACCAGGATAAACAACTAAGGGAGCCGACGAGATAAATGCAACCTCGGACAAGCTTCACCCCTTGATACCAAACAGCCGTATTTTTCTAAAAAAATCCCCATACACTTTTCCAGTGGTTCTATTCTGTCACTGGTCCCACGTCTTTTCTTTTCCCTTTTATACTTAGTTCTGTTACTTTGGTAACGTCATTTAGCGGTCATTAACCGATATTCTTTAACCAACAAAGAAGATACTGCTATAATGAATTGACACTACATATGTATACATCAAGCGAGTGGTATAGTTTAAGCAGTAGTCATATGTTAAGACAGAGGCCAGACTATCAAAATCTAGTCCCTACGCAATAGGTTACTTTGTTTTGTTTTACGACATATCAACCTCGATGGGTCATTTAATGCCGACAAAGTTTGGAAATAAACTAATTCTTGATGAGTACTCATTTTTTTATAAACACATTTTTGCTATTTAACCCATAGATGGGACACTAATAGGTACAACTACTCGGTCTTTGAACCAATATTAGCATTAGTATATCTGTGATATACTAACACTGAACACAACGGAAGAAAAGACAAGATAAAAAGTATTATCGCCAATATATCAGCATGGCCTTTTAAGCCGTTTATTGGAATGCTTGGAAGTTGGGAAGATATTTTGTTGAGCCTCTATTCACCAAGGACCAATTTTAGCATTAGTATATCCATGATATTACTAACACTGAACACAACAGAAGAAAAACCTGATAAAATGCATTGTATAGAGAAGATTTATTTAATTTTTATATACATACCAATGATAAAAGCTACACAAATAATCCGAATAGCTAGAAATATACACATATTGTCCATGAACAAAAAGACGTACTAAAATAGAAAAAATGTTTACTTGTTCAGGAAAATAAAATAGTCATGTGACTTTATCTTTCTGGAATAGTCCAGACATGTTATTTTTGTTCAAAGAACAGAGGCAAACGATATCAAGAATGTGTTCCTTGGACATTCATGTAACACCCAACAAGGCACCAGCGCATATTACCATTCTCCAAGGGAGATAATTATCTATTGTCCCCACAATAGATTAAGTCTTCATTAACGATTAATATATCTTGGTAAAATAGTGACGTGGCTTTACTGAAGCGGTTTCAGGGACTGTCGGTGAAACCCCACGAGGCAGCCAATGAATATGCTCATTATCAAAGGGAAATAATTATTCAATTATTCATTGTCTCCCTACACCGGTTTAGATTAGTCGGTAGAGCACCCGCCTCGGAATCAGTAAGTTCCAGGTTCGATACCGGTCCACGCCAAATTAGTGCATGAGTAGCACAGTTTGGGTAATCTGATCTGTGCGGTGAAATGAGGAGGGGCTGATGATAGGTGTGGCTTTCCACCTTAGTATAAAACTATCACCCTAGCGCTGGCGAAAAGGGGATAGACTCCTTTGCTGTCTAGCTGATACTGACAATAGGTCACTCTACTAATAACTTACGCCACGTTCAAAGAAAGTAGTCGCTAAAAACAATGGAAAAAAACGTGAAAAGAAAAAAGTGATTATTTTATTTTCTTCTTTACTGCCAGATTTTGCTGTGACACGCATTATAGGAAACCTCATTTATAGAGCACTCATTAAAGATTGAACTCGGGATCAATAAGTTTTAACCTTCAAATCACAGCTCTACGACAAGCGGCAATAAAAAAAAAAGGAAAATAAAAGAGAGAGAAGATTAATAGCTTTCTATTATTGTTTCATTGTCACGTGAGAATGTTCTATTCTTTATTCTTTAATATTTTATGTTCAGCTTGAAAATAAAAAAAACTTTTAGTCGATAGATGATAGAACGTTTTTTTGTTGTCGGTGAATCAGAGAGGGGGGGGGCTAGAACTTGTTATCGGACAATAAATACTCAGTTGAAACCATTGGTCATAGTTTTCACACACAGACGTATGGGGTTAAGTTAAGTTCGTTTGTACTGGTATCTTGTCTCCAATAAAGCTTGGTTCTTTATTCTTGTGGATTGGTCAGCTGAAATGGATTCTAAGGAACAAAAGGAACGAAACAAAGTCAAGAAGTAGTTTTACGACTTAAGCTTTTATTGAACGAGACATAGTCGGTCATAGCCAAGAGGACATGCCCCTGGCCAGGAAAACGACTACACTCAGTTGCGGTCTAAATTTAAATGGCCGAATTATTCTTTTGGGGGTAGGGAGTCAGTCCTTTTTGTCGGACATGCGCAAAGGGGTTCTTCCGGTCAAGGCCCCATGGGAGTTTGTTGGGTTTTTTTTAATTTTCTTTTTTTATTCTTATTTTCGTTTTTTTAACCCCCACAGACGATGGAAAGAGTTATAAAAAAACACGTTATTAATTTTTTAATCCTCCGCTTTATTC
Source organism: Doryteuthis pealeii (assembly GCA_023376005.1). Taxonomy (NCBI): domain Eukaryota; kingdom Metazoa; phylum Mollusca; class Cephalopoda; order Myopsida; family Loliginidae; genus Doryteuthis; species Doryteuthis pealeii. The sequence continues at coordinate 6,218,278 of CM042165.1, forward strand.
GATCTTTTATTCTTGAGCTGGCTGCTTTAGAGTGTAGCCTTTCAATTTTTTCAATTTTGGTTTGGTTTGGTTTGGTTTGGTTACAATAACATAGAAACCTGGCCTGACTTCTGATTTAGGTCGGAAAATTAAAACGGAAAGTGTTTTGGTGGTACCCAATGACAGTTTAACTACAATCTATGAATTAACATTTTGCGAATTCGGTTACGGTTTTAGGGGATTAAGGTTGTTTTTAATTACGTATTGCAAAAAAAAAAAAAACAAATTACTATACATTTAATTAACCATTGAAATTAATTATTGAATCTATTATTGAGACAATTGTTTGTGTTAGTATTGCAATGTATAATTTCAATTAAACTTAGTTTAAAAAATATTTTCAACATTAAATGTATAATAATTTGTTTGTTTTTTTTTGTTGTTTATTTTTTTAAGCAATACGTAATTAAAAACAACATTAATCCCCTAAAACCGCAACCCAATTCGTAAAATGTTAATTCATAGACTGTAGTTAAACTGTCATTGGGTACCACCAAAAAACTTTCCGTTTTAATTTTCCGACCTAAATCAGAAGTCAGCTGAAACCTGTTACTTCCGCCGGGACGCACTTCCTGTATTCTTTCGGAAATAAACAGAATGCCCACGTTGCTATTATGTCTATCCAAATTCATCCAGTATTCTTGTAAGTAATTCAGCAATAAAGCCATTATCTATGGACGGAGATAATAATTCAATATCTGTGTTACGTAAACAATAATAGATATCTCCCGATTCACTAATTACCAATTCAATTCGCGCACACGCCGCAATAAAAAAGATACACACACTCGACAACAAGCAAAACATAAGTTGTGACACCAACTGGGAGTTTACTCCATGGTAGCCTAAAAAGAAATGACCAATCTAACACATCTTTGCGCATAGGCTCCGATTGAAGTTCCGGTTGGAAAACAAGAATGCCCCAAAAATAAAAATAATTTTGTAAATAAACTCACATTTTCATCCAATCGAAAGCTCTCCCCCCCCCCCAAAAAAAAAAACAAAAAAGGCTTCGATGATTCGATTTGGGATCACACAGGCCTATATAAATCGACTTTGAAGAACCGACAACCCAGACATCACCAGCGACACGCGCAGATCACATCACAGGCGGCCGGTTCAACCCTTACCTACCTCTACCCAAAATCAAGACAGACCGGCAGTCAACAAACGAACACTTACACATCATTCAGCGATACCAAGAAAAATACGCAAACTATCATACACAAAATTCTGTCTACATCACGAGCCCACTACTACATTACCACGGTAATCCTGACATTTTTACTGACTTTTAGTCATTTTACTACTATCACCAAAATCAGACTTTCTCTCTTAGATTCAATTTCTGCTTTTCGCCGTTCTCGTGTTATTTTGTTCAATAAAAATTTGAAACTTAAAATCTGTGTTTGTTTTTCCTTGCCACCATTCGCTTGCTACTAACCCTGTTTATTACATCTGGTAATAATTTCATTTAAAGTATGATCATGGGGATTTTGTTTTATCTCATTATAGTTATAAATCCCTTAGGATCATCTGTGTGCCTATAATAATCCAGCATGGTTTGGATTTTACAGCATCTCAACTCATTGGGTTATTTTATGCCGAATATATATTTTTTTGTTCATTCTTCATGGGTACTCTTTTTTAATTCAATTTTTTTAAACATATTTTGCAAACACATTTTTTCTCTTTAACCCATAGATGGAACCCTAACAGGTACTATTACTTCAGGTCAGAGTGGACCTGGGAGTAATGGCGATAAGGGGTACTCCACATTCCTCAGAACACCAAATTTAAATATCACCATTAGATGCAGTTTAACGTCATATTCGTAACACTGTCCTCAACCATCGCTTTATAGCCTATATATGATTAGCGCGTGGCGTAATGGTTAAAGTCATGGGAAATGGACTCGTCGCCCGAGTTCAAATCCTGGACGTGGTAATTGCATTTCACTTAGCGCTAATACCCTTGGAAAGGTATGAATCCTACTCTCCCTCCAGCTATGGTAAATAGTAGGGCAGACTAGGCTCTTTAACCTTGGTTAGGCAACCGGTCTAGGAGAAGGAAAAACTCTGAATTCAAACCTGTTAAACTCCGCTTAAGAAATTGACCTTGTGTCGCATCCTGCTCGTGCGGAGGGGTTGGTATATATATATATATATATATATATATATATATATATATATATATATATATATATGATTATGTTGGAAATTTTATTTTATCCAAAAAAAAAAAAATATGTATGCTATTTTGAATGCCTATTTTTTGTTTTCGTTATCTCTTGTTTCGTATCTTCCTACGAAAATAAACGAAAAAAAGGGCCCCGTGGCTGGCTCTGGAAGCTGGACATTGGTCACGTGTCCCCTAAATCGCCCTTTTTTGGATCAGGGAACTGGAGCGAGAAGATGCCTCAATAATTCTGGCGAGCAACCAGCAGTGTCCATTCTTAGCGCAGACTGACAAAGCCCTAGCAGCTAGAATATAGACATTGGCCGGTCCCTTGGAGATACTTCATTGAGAAAAGTGGCTTATTGCTATCGGATGCCAGCCAAATCCCTTGAAAAACGGAGCACTGAAGTTCTAGATAATTCCTTTGACGAGAAAGGTCGATATTCTTTGCATCTACTTCTGACGAGAGAAGAACCATTGTTGTAAATTGTCCACCCTTTTCGGCGAAAACGGACAACAACGCGTGAGAAGAAAGTACCAGCGGGGACATCCGGATTTCAACCAGGAGCCTCGTTTTTTGGCAAGAAAGAACGAGAATATTGAAAGGACTTTTATCTTTCTGTTGAACTATTTTTTGACCTCTTCTGCGTGGGAGAATATATTTTTAAAGGGTTGTTATTTTATTGTATACACCCTTTCATAACAGTAAGTGTAACGTTCCTCCTTTTTATACATATTTTATTCTATTTTTGTGCTTTGTTACTCGGGGACTAAATTATCTATTTAGCGGACGTCGTGCATGGGGAATTTCACGCAATTTTAATTTGAATTGTAAATATTTCATTTTTGCCTCCTTTGCGGACATATTTGTGAATACAATTCTTATTTACTATCAAGCAAGACCGTTCGTAGCTTCATTTTTTCCATACCCTTTTCTTTGACGACGTTGGCTTAAGTTCAACGGTCGGAATTTATCTGAAAGTAGAAAATTTCCCGACAATTAAAAGGGTTGGGGGTTTGCCATAAAGGCAATAGGGTTGGGACAATCATATAGGTGCAAGGGTTTGACGTGACCAGCTGATTGATCGGAGAGGGCCTCTCCGACTGCCCGTCTAGCCTAAGTAAGGACCAAAGTGGAGTCTTACATGTCATGGACTGCTTAGCCACCAGGATTCCGTCTTTCTAAGCATCACGGGTCACCCCATCCCCACGGCCAACATGTGACTCCATTGGGGGGAGGGTCTTACCCCTGTTTTCAATTTAAGACGTCATTTTGTCCCCAGGATAAATTCTTCTTTCATTCAATTTTAATCGGTGATAAAATAGAAAAAGAAGGATTTCTCTTAATGGAGATGAAAGAGCAAGTTTATAATGCTTGTCATAAATAAAGATCTTTGATGCTAGTGAGGTCAAAGGTCAGTGGACAGAGAGTATCATTTTTTAAGTATTTTATATTTGAGTGGCCCGCGCGAGGAAATCTTTTTTCCTTCCTCGGAACCATGGCTCCATATATTACCAGGAAGAAATTAGGGTAAGACACAGTCGTGGCGGCAGACCAGAGCAAAGAGCTGGTTGTGTTGGAGTATGTACCCGCCTTGTCCACTGAAGTTGAAAAAGACGTGAGAGTTAGGAGCTGACCATTGGGAAAAGTGGGACTGGAAATTTCGTCTGCCGTCCGTGATTGTGATAATTGGGAATCAGCACCTAGGTCTATTTTTGTTAAATGTTTTCGGAATTATTTTTCCATTTTCGGAGAAATACCGACCATTGAACTAAAATGACTTTATTCACCAGTCATAGCCACCACGTGACAAGAAAATATCTTCTTGGCCAGTAATAGTGATTAGACACAGTTAAGGCCTAAACTCGAATGGCCGTGAGATTTTCTTGAGGTCGGAAGTGGGTCTTTTTACCGGTGATAGCTTATGGAAGTTTGTTATTTTTTTTTAAAATTTTCGCGGTGGTCGATAAGTGCATCGACTCCGCGGACTTTTGTTTAAAAGGGATTGAATGACACAAACCAGGTAAAGGAGGACAAACGAGGAGATTTGGTTAACAAGAAACAGAAATCTTTATTTACCGAAGTACAAAAAGATGAAGGTCGAAAACTGAAGGATATTGGTCGGGTCGTTGATATCTCAGGTTGGGAAGGTGTCGGTTGCGTCAGATGATCGGTTGCGTAGACGATCGGGAATGTGCGCGATGGGCACTGCGGGTCGAAGGTCGATGTAGATCATGGCTGTATGTGATGGGTCTTCCGGAGGCTGGAGATGCGTCGATGAACCAATGTGAAGTAATGCTGGTAAACGAAGGTAGTAGCTGGTCTCTGAGGAAGAGTCGAATGAGAAGGCTGGTTCGAGGCTGGATCGGCGGTAGTCAGGGTCGTCGGTAGTGAGGTGCGAGAAGTAGAAACCTGGCGGGGCCGAGTCGAAGCAGGTCTGGTCGTCGGTTAGCTGGGACGTGTGCAGTTTGCCAATACGTGAGATACTGCAGGATGCGTCGGCAGCGAGGGGCGAGGAACGGGGTACCAAGGCGTAGTCGAGCGATGGCAGCGGACCGGTCGATGGTCGGTCGGAACGTGTACGGTTTGCCGGTACGTTGGGATACCGTAGGAACGTGCATACGCGGATCACCAGCGGGTCGGTGATACCGTGTGCGGTCGGCGAGGAGCGTGGACCGAGACGAAGCCGAAAGAAGGGCCGGAACCGAGGTAGCTACGAGCGGGTACTGAGAGATCCAGGCAGAGCCTAGGTGCAGGATCGAACCGGAGCCGAAGGTGGCCAGAGGAGAGGCCAGAGGAGAAGAGAAGTGAAACGACTAAGATGGTCCTGAAAAGGACCGTTGTAGAAGAAGAGGCTGGCGCATGGAGCTGGTCGAGCGGGGTCGCAATGGAAGGGCAGGCATAGGTCGTCAGGACTGGAACGTCGGCGGGCAGGAACGGAGTAGTGAACAGCTAGCTGGAGGCAGGAGACTGGAGGCGAAAACCTGGAGCCGAGATGTGTATGCGAGCCAAGCCGAGGTCGAAGAGAGAAGAGAGAGTGGGTTTTGCCAGGAATGGAATCTTGCCCTAAGGCTCACCAAACTGGACTTGTTCTTTAGCAACTGGAGGCAACTTGGGTCGGTTTGATCGAGTCACCAAAGTGACGACCGCTGCAGCGAGCCCAAGTGCGCATGCCCAGCGCTGGGAAGCCGGACAGTATCCGGTCAGCCCGACCCCGTAGGGTTTATTTGTCTCATACCCCACCTGTATGGACTTGGCACAAGGCTCCGTTTTAACGTGGGCCCACCCACAAGCCGAAACTAATGGGTGGGAGAGAACAAAAATTGCGTCGATCCCATCGGCATTGCCCCTCAAGGGGGCGCCTCAGGCGCTGGGCAATAAACCCAGCCCTGCCCCCAAACGGGCAGGTAATGCCTGGAGGGATGGCCCTCTGGGATCGACACTATTAATTTGATGCCTGACCGGTCCAATGGGCCGAAGCTCACCGGACTCCGTTAACTGGAAATTCTCGCCGCTAACGCGTCGCGTTTCGTGGTGGAAATGCGTTTGCCGGCAGAATTAATTATACGCAAGCGGTCAGGACCGGACTTTCGCAAGGCAGAAAGCCATGACCATTTATAACCTCTCGTTGAGGTCGTTACGGCCTGGTGCAGGTCGTAATGCACAGAAAACGCGCATTCGTGCAGGAATGTGGGTATTCTGGCCAGTTTAGCGACGGAAGTGGGAGAACCAAGTCTATGTGGCGAACTTGACCTTGCTTAGAAATTTGGCCCGGCTGCTGGCCGCCTGCTTGACCCAGTTAAGTCGGGAGTCTGAGAGAGGAAGCGGGTGAGTAGGGAAGCAAGTAATTTGGAGCGTAGTAGTGGATGCGACAAATTTAAATTTTTATTTTATTTTATTTTGATCCCCACAAAAAACATCAATTGGTGTGTGAAACTCAACATGTTCAAGAAACCAACAAAATCACTTCTTTTCTGTTTCTCTTATTACGCGACAATCCAATCAATTAATCAGTCTATATCGATCCACTCTTACAAACTTTATTTATTTCTGTTCCTTGGACATCTGTGGGACGATCGATCTTGATATGAAGTGGTTTAGTCGATTCATAGTTTTAGCATGAAGGAGAACACAACACATATTTTACCGACACACGTGATTACACGTTTGGTTACTGCACTGAACTGAATGTACAAGAAGGAATAAAGACAAACGGAAAAACGAATTGCTATTGGAAATTTTTATCTTTTTAAATAAATAAAAATCATTTCTGTATTATGCATGCCTTTTTTCCCTTTTGGTCTGTCTCTCTGTTTCGTTTCGTTTTTTGCTGCGAAAGCGAAAAACGGGGGCTCCTGGAATTGGCGACTGTCTGGATTTTTTTTTTTTTTTTGATCACGTGTGAGCTGAGATCTGCCTCTTGGAAACTGGGAAGTCGAGGCGTGTGGACACGTCTCAGATTCTGGCATCGCAACCAGCAGATTGTCCTTTCATAGCACTGTGAGACGAACCCTAAGCTGCTTGAATACAGACAATGACCGGTTTAAAAGAAACCTTGATAGAGAAAAGGTGGCTAATTGCTGTTGCAACCCTACAGAATTCCCAGAACAGCTGAGACGGTGGTTTCCTCATTTTCTTTGGCGAAAAGGGTCGCGGTTCTTTTCTCTGTCATTCTTCTCCCCACGGAAGAAACTTTGTTGGGGTGTCCATCCCTTTGAGGAAAAACGGACTGCTACGTGTGAAAGAAGAAAGGTACTAGCGCAGAGGGTCAGCCTTAATCTACAGCCGGGAGCCTCAGTCCTTAACAAAAAGGAACGAGACATTTTTGACATAACTGTGAGTTCTGTGGAACTGCCTGTCTCTCCTGCGTGAGAGAAAATCTTTTTTTTTTAAGGTATTTCATTGTGCAATACCATTTTGTTTCTGTAAGTGAAAACCTTTTTTTATTCACTTTAATGTATTTTTGTAATTTTGTTTTTTTGTTATTCGACCCCTAAATCTTAAATTTAATTCGTGCATGAGAAATTTGTGCAAGTTGTTTGTCTTCAATTGTCTGTGATTTATTTTGCCTAGTTTAGTGGAGAAATTCTTATAATAAAGATTCCATTTCTTTATCAAACAAGATCAGTTTTCCTTTCTTTTTTCAACACCCCTTTTTAAAAGACGACGCCTTTCTGTTTTACGTTCGCCTTTTTCTGAACAAGGAAAAATTGCGATATTGCTTGTCAATTCTTGGTGGCACCAACAACATGTCGCGTAGTAATTTACTATGTAGTGCTGGAGATGCGACTTACAGGCAGTAGCCTCATATGCCAGAGGGACTATTTTAGTTGGTAAAAATTAACAACCGAGCGTCCTTCTTTGGACTGGTCGAAGATGGAGTTATAATAGAGGCTGATGAGCGTGGATATGATAATGAAAGAGGTTTTTTTTTATGTAGCAGTGTTTTACGCGAGGGCACAATACAAGTTGCGCGAGTAGACGCGCCGGGGAGGGGGAGGGGGCTGTAACGGGATATGACTGTTCAGGAAGTCAATTGAAGTGTGTGGGTGACAAGTATTCTAATGTTTAGGTTGAAAGGTATGTGGTTATTTCTGATGCGTGTTCATGGGTTTCCTTTTAACCCCATCATGTTCGGCGGTCGCACTGAAATGGAAATAAAAAAAAAAAAAGAAAAGGAAGAGGGAACCATAAAGGGTAGTTTTAGGATTCAGGCTTTATTCGCAGGTCATAGCCACCACGTGGAGAGGAAAATTTATACCTGTCCAGATAGAGTGTTCTCATCCCAGTTTAAGCCCTCGTGCGAATGGCCAGGAAATTATCTTAGTGGTCAGAAGTGGGTCTTTTTTCCTGCACGTGCTCGGAGGGTTCTTCCGGTCTAAAGGCAAAAGGGAGATTGTTTTTTTTGTGTTTTTTTTGTTTTGTTTTTTTAATTTTAATTTTATTCTAATCCCCGCAAATGTTCGTTGTTTACTCAATTTTCTCGACAGTTTCGAGTGTAAAATGATCAGCACCAACTGAAATCCAACAAGTTATGAAAATATTGCATAATACTTTTCTAATTAGTATGTACCGCGCTTAGCTGGTCCCATGATCCATGAAAAATCAATAGAAGCAGAGTTATTCCCCTTCACCAAAGGAGAAAAACGTGCGATAAGAATACGAGTTAATGTGACATTTTTTTTTTCCTAAGGTGTATATATCCATTTTTATATTCCAGTCAGCATGTTTTCGTTTTTATGAATATTTTTTTTCTCTTCCAGCTTCTTTCTAATCATATTTATTTTCTTTCATCATCATCATCATCATCATCATCATCATCATGTCGTGTTGGCAGTACGGATATCCATGACAATCTCTCGCCATCCCTCCCTATCATTCATTGCCCCTGGGAGATTCTCTGTGCAGCATCCAGTATCCGCGCAGAGTTGATCTGTGTACGTCTTTGCTGGTCGACCTACTCTGGCGTGCCCATGTGATGGTGTAGCGTTTGTTTGTATTCGCCTGGTGGAGTTGTCTGCCCCTTTTAGTTTGATGATGCCCGCTAGGGCACCAGTATTTAAGCGCCGGTTTCAAAGCCTTTCGCTCTCTTTATAGTTTCAGCAACTACGAGCCACATGGGGTAGATTCTATCTAAACCCTCTCGTGGGGCTTCGCCCCCCTTACATTACTGTAAGTTCTTTTACAGCATGGACTATTCTTAGTCTCATGTCTGTACTCATATATGTATATCTGTATCATTCATGAATGTGTTTTATCTTTATTTGTGTACCTCTTTTTATATGTACTCTTTATTATGAACGTTGTATTCAACTGTTATCCATGTGCTGTGTTATTAAATGTTTGTCTATTAACCTTTGTCGGAGTTATTTGTATCCAAAAGTATGTATAACTTTAAACCATCTTTACAATGGCTTCCGCAGAAGAATGTCACTCATGAGTTCATCTTTGCTTCTTTCTTTCTTTATGATTATTTTGGGACATGTAACTATTTCAATGTCCCGATATTCGTCAAGACCACCCAACAACATGAATATTGTTATACCCCAAGTGAAATTGTAGCACGGGTGGCTAGCAGGACCATGTATGTCACGTGGTCGCTCAGTCATAAGTCAGAGGGTACGAAGGCGGACATAGAAAAACAACACGGGAACACTTTAGTGTTTTTCAAATCATGCATCAGGTTTATTCTTTTAACACGCCAGTGTGTGGGGCCCGATAAGACAGAGAAATACTGATTTTTTTATTATTTTATTATCAAAAGGGTACTCCATTCTAACATTCCCGGCTATTTGTGAAACTCGACTTCGACTCCACCTTATCTTCTTATCGCTCCTATTCTGACCACTTCAATCTTTTTACCTTCGCCTTTGGGGTTATTTCCTATAAGTCTAACATGATTAATATCGGAAATTGGGTTATCTGCCCCTATTAGTTCCTGGAATCAGACACCAGGGGCGGACCCCTAAAATTCCACAGAACAGATACGGCAGGCACGAAGGTAAGACCCAAGAACAGGCCCGACAGGCAAAGGGTGCAGTACTAGCTGAAACTAGCAGAACAACAGAAACACAGCGACTTTACCGGACAACGTAGAGACATTGCAAAGATTAATATAATCAAGATAAGTGTATTTGAATCTCTTGTATTACTTATAAATATATCCCCGCCAGGAGAAATTTCTCTGGCAACTCTGAAAGACAATTACACTACTCTTAAAGACATTTACAAAAGAAATGTATACACTAACACATTATTACTAACCCAGAATAAACTGTTAACCCAAATATACAGACTATATTTGCCTTGTACCTTTCCTTTATACAACAGTCTTAAACGTAACTATTTGTCTACTTTATTTCTGTTAATAAAGGGGAACCACTTTTGACTGATAAATTATTTATTTATTGATCTACTAGGAAAAAGGGTTAGTTTAATGGGAAAATAAATACATAATTTATCAGTAAAGAGTGGTTCCCCTTTGTTTATGTTAGATTTATAGGAAATAACTGCATTTGGAATCCACTCGAAAGTTCTTTCCTAGCCCAGAATGTTCGAAGCTTCCAGTTTTAAGTAGTTATGTTGGCCTAACTACTAATAGTCATTCACGCGTGACTAGCTAACCCAAAAGCGAGTGCTCTGACCTGACTCACTCAAGGGTCAATTTTAAAAGGTCACTCGCAGACTCTCTGTCTCATAAAAACATTCTTTTCTTTCTCTTTTTTTTTTTCTCCTCTTTTTCATTCCTCAGAAATTTTTTTCTTTATTCAATTTAAATTTACTCTTCAGCTATCATTACGTTACAAAATCTCGTCAAATAAAAAAAAACAAAAAAAATGAGTTATCTCCCTCTAATCAATTGCCCATACCTACATTTAACTATTAGAGCTAGTTGTTGCTGTCCCCAGAGTGAAAATCCGAGTATTTTGAGGTAAAAGAGGGAATAACGAAAAAGAAAAATTGTTAGTAATAATTTTTAGATACATAAAAATCTCGGAAAGTATGTTTCTCAAATTTGCGTACTTTTAAACTTACATTTTTTAATAGATTAGATAAATCTTGATTCCTGAAAAAAATATTGTGTTCAACATGCCACCTTCCAAATGTTTAAAATTCACTATTACATTTTTAAGTGAAAACAGGCCAATCAAATCAGAGAAAAAAAACCTTTGATTTTTTTTGTTTTGTTTTGTTTTTTTTTTGGGGGGGGGGTGTTTTGTTTTTGTTTTTGTTTTTTGTTTTGTTTTTTGTTTTTTTGGGGGGTGCATCAATTCAAAGAAAAATATTGTTTTAAAACTAAAATTGAAAACAGGTTACAAAAATTATTTGAACACCCCTCCCCATAATTGATAAAAAATTCAATTTTTAAAAAATAAAATAAGCTATTCACTATAAAATTAAGTCATTAATTAAAAACTTGATGAAAATTTCATTAGAAATAAACAAGTCTCTGATTTTTGGCAATTGTTTTAAAGTTAAAAAGATTTTTAAATTTTATAACCTCCCTTTAATTTAAAAAAAAATTACTACAGGATTGCCCTCATTTTAAAGTAGAAATAAATTACCTTTCCTTTTTTTTTAAGTTCAGGGGAACATAGTAGCATAATCCCATATTGTAACGAATAAATTCAGGTTGGTTTTATAGGAGGAGATAATAAATAAACAAGTAAATAAATAGTTTTAATTGTAAACAAAGCTAAGAATTTAGAATTATCTCCTATAGATCTGGGATGAGGCGCTAAAAACAGAATTATTAAAAAGATCACAAAAACAATAAATAAATAAATAAATAAATAAATAATATTATTTATTCATTTATCAAATAATAATAATAATAATAATAATAATAATAATAATAATAATAATAATAATAAGAAGAAGAAGAAGAAGAAGAAGAAGAAGAAGAAGAAGAAAGAAGAAGAAATTTTCATGTTTGTTGTCACGTGACCAAGCGTCTTTAAGGTTGTCGTCTGCTTCACTGAAATGTCTTTATTTTTTTACCTCCAATTTCGCCGCTGTTTTTTTCTCTCCAGAAATACTGATGGATTAAAACGGGATTTTCATTGCAAACACGGTAATTCTTCTTCTATTTCTTCATAGCTTGAAGTTGAACAATTAAATTAACATTCCTTTTTAATTTTTTTCATGTTCTTCTTTTTTAGTAACTTCTTAACTTTCTATGTTTGTTTGTTTTATGGGGTGGTCCGAAAATCTTGTCACCCCTAAGTTTTTTTAGAAGCTAAATAAAAATATTACATAATCCAACTCGAAATTCTTGAAAATAATTCAATTTTTGAAGATTTTTTAGAAAAAATATAATTTAGCTACCCCCATTTTGTGCTCTCGTTTTGGTTTTAAAAACGAATTAAAATTAATTAAATCGATTATTTAAGATCAAATTTTTGTTTTAGTCGAAAAGTACTAATATAATATACTGAGCATCAGTAAAAAATAAAATGAAATAATATTATTACATATGTATTAAAATGTATTAAAAATCATTTACATATGTAATATTATTTTGCTTTTTTTACTGAATATATATTTTTTAGTAAAAAATTCTAGAAAATAATTCGATTATTAAAGACCTTTTAAAAGTCATATAAATTAAACCAAAAAAAAAACATGTTGAAACGATATGTAAGAGATGGTATAACTTTCGGACGTATAATAAACTTTTTTGTTCTTTTTGAGTTATTTTTTTTTTAATTTGTCTTTAATTCAATTATTCAATTGTTCATTTATTTGCATAGTAGTCTAAAAATTTGAAAAAAAAAAAAAAAACGAAAATGTCAATATTATGACATTTTTTAGCATTTTTGCATTCATGCTTCTTTTACTAAAAACCTCTCGCATAGAAACTTATAAATCTTCTGATATAATTATTCAGACTCTTATCTTTATAGAAAAAAAGGTAATTTATGAGGAAGTGCGTCCCGGTCTCCTGCCTCAAAAATTGCTACCCGGTGACTATTAAAATAACGACTCAGCTCAGTCTATTCAAAACTATCCATCTTCATATCTATCTATCTATCTCAATTTGTTCATATTTATCTATATTACTTTAAATACTAAGATTTTCTTTTATTCATGTGTGTTTAATGTCCTGTTTTTAGTTTAAATAAACAAGAATTACGACAAAAAAATGCGACCCCCCCCCCAAATACATTTACTTGTCGAAAATATCTATCTCCATTTGTTCATATCTATCTATATTATTTTGTTTGTTTATCTATCTATCTATCTATCTATCTATCTCAGTCTATTCCAAATCCATCTTCATATCTAAATAAGAATTACGACAAATTACGATAGATAAACAAGAATTTCGACGAGCTGGGGTTGTTATTTGATAGTCACCGGGTAGCAATTTTTGAGGCAGGAGACCGGGACGCACTTCCTCATAAATTACCGGAAAAAAAAAGTAAAAATCGTTTTTTTGTCAGTTCATTTTTTTTTTTTCATATTTCATAAAATAAAATGTGTGTAGACCTCGTAAAAAAGATTTCCCTTAATATATTTTAGGAAAAAAAAAAACTATTTCAAACATATTTTCATTAAAACGAAAGAAATTAGGGAATTTTTCGTGAAAATCGGACCATTGGTTGATTTTTCATAGATTTTTTTTTGAACTCAAGTTATACGTTGTTTTTGGCTACGTTAAATTTCAATTGATTTGACGGTGCGAAAATGAAAACATTGTTTTTTATTTATAATTTTCATTATTTCTGTAAACTAAAAAAAAAAAAAAAAAAATGTTATCATCACGAGTTTTTTTAATGTTTCTTCTTTCGAATGCACAAAAAATGTTCAGGATGATATTAACCTTTATGCAAGTTTCATTGTGTTCAATATAAGGGGGGGGGTAAATTTCACAGGGAAAATTGGTGGTACCTAAATTGTTTCAAAGTTAAATGTGATGTGTTTAATTTAATCTTTAATTACTGTCAATTATATTTAATTCTACCTGTAAATTATAATATTGTTATTTGCTTTCACCAGAATATTTTCAAGTCATTCCACTGACTGCCAATGAATTATTTTTGGAAATTTAGATCATTAAAACTGACAGAAAAATATTTGAGTGTTTTATTCATAAAAATACCTTTTGAAAACTACTCTGGTTTCCGGTCAAGCCGGGGGTTCGGTCACTGGACCTATAGAGTAAATTAATATCATTGATTCCAGGGCTCCCCCCTCCCAGGCAACACCTGCCCCCTCGATTTAGAGGGGCAGGGCTGGGTTTATTGCCCAGTTCCTGAGGTGCCCCCTTGAGGGAGAATGCCGATAAGATCAACGCATTTTTTGCACCCGCCACACCATGAGCTTCAGTTCGTGGGTGGTCCCATATTAATAGGGCATTGTGCCTAACCCGTACACGTGAGGTACGTGGTAAATAAAACTATTTAATGTGTTTTGTGTGTGTGTGTGTGTGTGTGTGTGTGTGTGTGTTTTGTTTTTGTTTTTTGTTTTTTGTTTTTTTTGTTTTTCCAGTTGTTTTAATTCTTAGCTTAGAATAAAAAATGAAAACTTTTAAAGGTAAATTTATAATTCTATAATTTCTCATATAACTAATACTGCAGATGATATTTCAAAAGTTCTGTTTGTTGTCACCTGTCCAGAATGACTCCACACTTTAAGATTGTCGTCTGCTACAGTGAAATGTTTTTGGTTTTCTTTTTTACCTCCACATTTTTTTTTTTCATTTTCGTTTTTCAGAAATACTAATGAGTAAAACGGGATTTTTTACAATTGCAAACACGGTAATTCTTCTGTCTTAATAATTTGAAGTTTAAGTTATTAAATGAATATTCTTATTTTCATAACCAAACAAAAATTGAAGGCTTGGTGCAAACAAACATGCTATGGTTAATCAAATCTATTTTTATTGATTATTTGCATGAAAAGTATTCAGTAATATATATATATATATATATATATATATATATATATATATATATATATATATATGGAGAAGCAAGCACAAAACTCATAAGTGACGTTCTCCCCTGGACACCTACACATGGACATTGTAGGTTGACCAGCAAAACCCCACTACCAACTCTGTATGATTCTGGATGCTATGCAGAAGACTTACCAGAGACGATGACTAATATGGATGATTAAGAACTGATTATTTTCCATTTAATTTTATATTTTTCTAGGATGTCTTAAAACAGATTTTTTTTAAATAATCAATATTTTCGAGATTTTTAGATAATTCTGAAATGCTTATATTGAATATAAGCATTTCAGAATTATCTAAAAAGAATATAATATATTCTGAAAAGAATATAATATATTCTTTTCCTTTTTTGCAAATAACATCCAATCATATATGGATCAGTTAATTTTGAAGTTAATATTTATAATTATATTCTTTACTGAAGATATTTTTTATTAACAAGTATAAACAAGTTTTTAATTTTTTGAATATATTTATTTTAAATAGACAAGGCAATAATCATACAATAAAATTTAGACAAATTAGATATAGTCTCAATTTTTCAATTTAAAATGCTGTTAATAAGATATTGAAACATGTATTCATCTTTTCTTTCTTTTTTTTTTTTTCTTCTCCTTTTTTTTTATATAAATTCTCCTCTTAATTTTCAAATTAATTGAAAAAACTTTTTTTTTGGAGTACTATACACAATGATTTCATTATCATTATTTAGTTTAATTATCTGAATTAATCTCTACTTTTTATTTGAATTGGAATCTCTTTAATTCACTTTCTAGAATCAAATATTTTAAATACACTTGGACAATGAACTAGTGGATTTTTCTTTTTCTTTCAGAAATATAATATCAATTCATATCTTTTATTTGTCATTCTTATCCTTGAACTTTATTGAACTATTTCAAATTGATTTTTAGTTATTATCAAATTTTATAATTGTTTGCCACTTGATCATTTGCATTAGATTGCTTGGATTTCAGTCAATGTTCATAGCAGTACACTTCACTAAAGTCTTATCCCATCTTAAATTAGAAGGACATGTTTTCACCCAAGCTTTACCATATTGATCACATTCAATAAATCTATGATCATTTAATACATAAGGGAAATACTTACAAGTTTGTATAGAAGTGAGTTTGCAGGGATTTGGGAAAATTGAGGGTAAAGGTACTCCCTTTTCATTTGGATCCATCCATTTAGGTACAGCACATGCTGCTCTAGGTGTGGTCATTATATTTTCAATAGAGCATTGCTTTATATACTTGTCCCAAATACTACTTGGAGGGCATGATTTTATAACTGCATTACCAGATCTGTCACATTGTATGAATTTATGTTGGTCTAACATATATAAAAAGTATATAAATTCACAGTTTCGGAATGAATCTACAGGACAAGGATTTGGATAAAATGATTTTAAGGGTATTCCTTTTTCTTTTTCATCCACCCAAGCAGGAACTTGACACTGTGGTTTTGTTGTGCTTTCTACATTCTCTAATGAGCATTTTTTCATAGGATTGATCCACTTGAAATTTGGGGGGCATGATTTTATAACAGCATTACCATCTTTATCACATACAATGAATTTATGTTGATTAAGTAGGAATGCTTTATAAATAAATGAACAGATTCTGTACGAGTCTACGGTGCAAGGATTAGGATAATGTAGTGGTAAAGATGAACCTTTTTCATTTTGATTGACCCAATTTGGAATCTCACATTTGGGTTTGGATGTTGTAATAGTTTGTAGTAAGCATTGTTGTTCAGTTTGAAACCAATTGTAAAACGGTTTACACGATTTAACAGATGCTTTACCAAATTTATCACATTGTATGAATTTATTAGAATCAATAATAAATTGCTTAAAACTAAACTCACATACACGTGATAAATCTTCAGTACAGGGATTAGGATAAAAGGATGGCAAAGGTGACATTTTCTCATTTTGATTAACTCCTGATGGAATTATACATGGTAGTCCTGTTGTAGTAATAACTTCAGGTGTTGTTTTTATTGAAATTGTTTCTGGTGTAGTTATTATATTTGTTGTTGTGGTTTCTTGAACAGTAATAATTTCAGGTGAGCATTGATTCGTATTGTTATCCCACTTAAAAGATGTTGGACAAGATTTTAACCTTGCATTTCCAGACCTATCACATTGTATAAATTTGCTATGATCTATTTCAAAACCCCAGTAGGTAAATTCACAGTTACTGTTTGGCCGTGGTTTACAGGGTTTAAGATAATAACTTGGAAGTTCTGTTCCATCATCAGTCTGGTTATCCCAAGATGGAATTATACATGGTAGTTCTGTTGTAGTAATAACTTCAGGTGAGCATTGATTCGTATTGTTATCCCACTTAAAAGATGTTGGACAAGATTTTAACCTTGCATTTCCAGACCTATCACATTGTATAAATTTGCTATGATCTATTTCAAAACCCCAGTAGGTAAATTCACAGTTACTGTTTGGCCGTGGTTTACAAGGTTTAAGATAATAACTTGGAAGTTCTGTTCCATCATCAGTCTGGTTATCCCAAGATGGAATTATACATGGTAGTTCTGTTGTAGTAATAACTTCAGGTGAGCATTGATTCGTATTGTTATCCCACTTAAAAGATGTTGGACAAGATTTTAACCTTGCATTTCCAGACCTATCACATTGTATAAATTTGCTATGATCTATTTCAAAACCGCAGTAAGTAAATTCACAGTTACTGTTTGGCCGTGGTTTACAAGGGTTTAAGATAATAACTTGGAAGTTCTGTTCCATCATCAGTTTGGTTATCCCAAGATGGAATTATACATGGTAGTTCTGTTGTAGTAATAACTTCAGGTGTTGTTTTTATTGAAATTGTTTCTGGTGTGGTTATTGTATTTGTTGTGGTGGTTTCTTGAACAGTAATAATTTCAGGTGAGCATTGATTCGTATTGTTATCCCACTTAAAAGATGTTGGACAAGATTTTAACCTTGCATTTCCAGACCTATCACATTGTATAAATTTGCTATGATCTATTTCAAAACCCCAGTAGGTAAATTCACAGTTACTGTTTGGCCGTGGTTTACAGGGTTTAAGATAATAACTTGGAAGTTCTGTTCCATCATCAGTCTGGTTATCCCAAGATGGAATTATACATGGTAGTTCTGTTGTAGTAATAACTTCAGGTGAGCATTGATTCGTATTGTTATCCCACTTAAAAGATGTTGGACAAGATTTTAACCTTGCATTTCCAGACCTATCACATTGTATAAATTTGCTATGATCTATTTCAAAACCGCAGTAAGTAAATTCACAGTTACTGTTTGGCCGTGGTTTACAGGGTTTAAGATAATAACTTGGAAGTTCTGTTCCATCATCAGTCTGGTTATCCCAAGATGGAATTATACATGGTAGTTCTGTTGTAGTAATAACTTCAGGTGAGCATTGATTCGTATTGTTATCCCACTTAAAAGATGTTGGACAAGATTTTAACCTTGCATTTCCAGACCTATCACATTGTATAAATTTGCTATGATCTATTTCAAAACCGCAGTAAGTAAATTCACAGTTACTGTTTGGCCGTGGTTTACAGGGTTTAAGATAATAACTTGGAAGTTCTGTTCCATCATCAGTCTGGTTATCCCAAGATGGAATTATACATGGTAGTTCTGTTGTAGTAATAACTTCAGGTGAGCATTGATTCGTATTGTTATCCCACTTAAAAGATGTTGGACAAGATTTTAACCTTGCATTTCCAGACCTATCACATTGTATAAATTTGCTATGATCTATTTCAAAACCGCAGTAAGTAAATTCACAGTTACTGTTTGGCCGTGGTTTACAGGGTTTAAGATAATAACTTGGAAGTTCTGTTCCATCATCAGTCTGGTTATCCCAAGATGGAATTATACATGGTAGTTCTGTTGTAGTAATAACTTCAGGTGTTGTTTTTATTGAAATTGTTTCTGGTGTGGTTATTGTATTTGTTGTGGTGGTTTCTTGAACAGTTGTGTCCACAGAAAATGTTGTTTCTTTTATTTGTTCAGTAGTAATTGTTTGTTCTGTTGTTGTTGTTGTTAATATCATGGTTGTTTTCAAAGAACATTGGTTATCTTGTATATCCCATGCAAATGATGGTGGACAATGTTTTACAAGTGCATTACCCAATCTGTCGCACTGAATAAATTTCTTTTCATCCTCTAAGTATATCATGTAGATAAAATCACATTTGCGCTTATTATCTCGCTTACAGTGATTTATATGATAAGATGGTAATTTTGATCCAATTTCTTTCGGGTTAACCCATGAAGGTATTTGACATAAATCATTTGATAAGATATATGAATAGGAACACTTTTGAAGGTTCTTGTCCCATTTTGAATTCTGAGGACATGATTTCACAAGAGCTGTTCCTGATTTGTCACACTGAATGAATTTTTTCTTTAGTATAAAATTCTTATAAATGAATTCACAATGTTGACCTGTGTTAGGTTGGCATGGATTAACATAAAAAATAGGCAGGGGTACTCCTATTTCTTTTTGGTTGACCCATTTTGGTATTGGGCAAGATAGATTTCCTGGAAAAATAAAGAAAATAATGGTGATTATAAAATAGATATAAAAACATTTATAATTCATTTGACAATTTTTCATATAGTAGTATAATGTAAAGTAGACAGAGTGGCTTATTGTCAGTATCAGCCAGACAGTGAGGGAGTCTATCCTCTTTTCATTAGCACTAGACCAGGGAGATTGTTTTTGGGTCTAAGGTGTGTGCCACACCTACCATCAACTCTCCACTTTACTGTACAGATCCAAGCTGTGCTACTCTTGCACTGAGTTGGCAAGGGCTGGAATAGAACCCAGAACCTTGTGGTTCCTAGGCTGATTTTCTACTGACTGAGTTAAACTGACCCCTCCTTATGATAAAAAAAAATATGTTTTCATTGCAACTGAATTATCTTTGAATTTACCCTATTTCTTCAAAATTGTATTTTATAACTTCTTGTTTGTTTCATTCTGTTTATAAGTAATTATTTTTTGGTTAGTATTTGACCACATTCTAAAAACATTTTTCTGATATTCATAATATTTATGTCAAACGTTACTTACAGTTGTACAGAAATAAAATGAAGTGACAACATTTTACATTAATATAACATTAAATATTGAAATTAATGGTAATTTATGAGGAAGTGCGTCCCGGTCCCCTGCCTCCGAAATTGCTGCCCGGTGAATTTTAAAATAACGACCCCAAGCTTCTGCAAGTTTCATTGTGTTAAATATAGGGGGGAGGTAAATTTCACGGGGTAAAATAGGTGTTACCTATTGTTTATCTATCTATCTATCTCAGTCTATTCAAAACTATCCATCTTCATATCTATCTATCTATCTAAATTTTCTTTTATTATGATAAATAAACAAGAATTACGATAAATAAATAAGAATTATGACAAATTACGGTAAATAAACCAGAATTACGACAATTATGATAAATAAACACGAATTACAACAAATTTCTATAAATAAACAAGAATTAAGACAAAAGGAGAACGCCCCCCCCCAAAAAAAATACATTTAACGCCCTAAGCTGATTGTTTTCTTTCAAGTAACATGGATGTGGCGCCGAAGCTTGGGGTCGTTATTTTAAAATTCACCGGGCAGCAATTTCGGAGACGGAGGACCGGGACGCACTTCCTCATAAATTACCAAATTAATCACTGATATTCTTAGATTCTCAAATGAGTTTAGTAATGTTGAAAATCATAGAATTTGAATGTTATCAAAAAAGTAAAGTCTTCTATTGTCGGTATCAGCCAGACAGTGAGGGAGTCTACTCCCTTTTCACTAGCACTAGACCAGGAAAATTGTTTTTATTAAGGTGGAGTACTACACCTACTGTCATCTCCCAGATGTTTTTACTACACAGATCAGATTACCCAAGCTGTTTTACTCATGTGTTGAATTGGTAGGGACTGGTATCGAACCTGGAACCTTGCGATTTCTAGGCAAATGCTCTGCCAACTGAGCTAAACCAGCCACTGACACAAAATGTCTCTCATCCAAACTAGTACATTAATGTTATCTGTGATGATACTTGAAAAATATCTTCATAAAAGTTTTCATATTGAATTTCTTAAATATGTATATGCAAAGCCATATTCAATTATATTGGCCAGTAAAACAGCTGTGTCTGCTTCTATAGTGTTGAGGACAGAAAAGTCAGAAAAAAAACAACAATTAATCAAAGCTTATGCTTCATTTAGAAGTTCTTAGTTTCTGATTCTGTTTACAGCATTGGCAAGGAGTACACAATAGAAAAGAATAGTGCTAACACTACATTTTCTAATCTTACTTTAAAAGATTTATGTTTTAAATGTTCTCTACTGTATTAAATTATCAATAGCTTTGTTTCAATATTTTAGCAAAATCAGTTTCACTAATTATAAAAAAATTTTTAGAAAGTTTAATTTAAACTGGACATCTCATATAAAGTAAAAAATAATATTAGTTGTAAAGAGATTTTCTTTGGTTTCTTTGTGGGTTATTTAATGTCATTCGGACTAATATCATTGGGAAAGGTATGAACTCCCTCATCTCCCAGCTATAGGTTAAATAGTACAACTACTGTTCTTCTACAAAGATGGCTTTGGTATTAAATAATCTCAAAAGGTTTATATGCCATTAAACAAAGAAACCAAACCATTTAATGTCAAAGCCAGCCTTGTAGAAGAACAGTAGTGATTCCATTTAATTCATAGCTGGGGGATGAAGGCGTCTACATCTTTCCAAAGTGTGTGAGTTCAAAAGTGAACATAATAGCATGACTGGAGTTTGAACTCACTTACTATGATGTCACAGTCTAGCACATTAGCTACTATGCCCCAAGGATTCCCACTAGTTGTAAAGATTCATTATAGATCTTACCAGATATTTTTGCCAGGATAGAATTCTGATTCAGCTGTGAACCTTGGTCAATTTTGCTGTCATGTCTTTGCTGATTCAAATGAATATATGAAGTTGGTTTCAGTAAATTTTCTTGCCCAAATTGCTTTCTATTGGTATCAATGTTTGGTTGAATGCCATCTGTAGGGATTTGATTGTTTTTCTTATGAAGCCTCTTTTGGTTTGCCTGTTCATAAAAAAATCATAATAATTTTATATAACTTGTTTGTTAATCTATAAACAATGCATTTTCAGTAAGTCATTATTTATCATATAAATATTATCTTGTAAGAAAAGTAAAGTGGAGTTCATTATAATTTGTTTAGCTATTTAAAAAATATATCAAATAAATAGTAAAGGTTAAAATATATTTCAAGCTGAAGATGTGTATGGCTACACCACTTGGACTCTCACAAAGCACTTAGAGAAAAAGATAGATGGGAACTATACAAAGATGCTCTTGTGTTGTCTTGAACAAATCTTGGAAGCATCACCCTGCAAGAGAGCAGCTGTATGGCCACTTGCCTCCTATCACATAAACCATCAGAGTAAGATAAAGAAGACATGATGGACAATGCTGGAGAAGCAAGGAAGAACTCATTAGTGATGTTCTCCTGTGGACTCCTTCACATTGACACACCAGTGTAGACTGACCAGCAAAAACTTACATCAATCAACTCTGTACAGATTATGGATGCTGCATGAAGGACATTCCAAAGGCAATGACTGATTAGGATGGTTGGCAAGAGAGAATCATGGATATTCATGCTGCCAGTATGACATGATGATGATGATGATATTCAATACAATATACTTGTTCAAATGCATAGAAATAAAATTTCTTGCTTTTTTATATGGTTTGGCCAAATAGTATTTATTTTATATATTTGGTAATTACCAATGAAATTACATGTGCACCATAAGTAAGGTTATTGGGATGACCTAAAGTCAGTATTAGCCAGACAGCGTGGGAGTCTAAACCCTTTTCACTAATGCTAGACCAAGGAGATTGTTTTTGCATCTGAGGTGGAGCGCCACACCTCCCATCAGCTCCTTATTCAATCACACAGATCCCTGTGCTACTCATACACTGAGTTGGCGAGGGACTGTATCAAACCAAGAACCTTTTGGTTCCTAGTCAGACACTCTACTAACTGAGCTAAACCAGCCCTACCATACATACTGATAATTAATATGATTGTTTTGTAGCGTTAGTTTTGTATTTGCCTGGGGGAGTTGTCTGCCCGTTTAGTTCGCCGGTGCCCGCTAGGGGCTATTGTATTTAAGCGGCTGGTTCAAACGCCGCTCTCTCTTTTCCTGTTCCAGTAACCACGAGACACATGGGGTAGACACGGTCTACCCCTTCTCGTTGGGGCTTTTGGCCCCCCTTACATTACTGTAAGTGAATTATACAGCATGGACTATTCTTAGTCTCATGTCTGTACCTTTATTTATATCTTGTACCATTCATGAATGTGTATTTATCTTCCTACATGTAACTTTGTTTTACCTATGTATTATGTATCTTGTTATATCCATGTGCTGTATATGTATTAAATGTTTTGTTTATCAAACCTTTGTCGGAGTCCTGTATTCAAGTATATATAACTTTGAATCCCATTTTTAAAGTTTGTTTGTTTGTTTTAATTTAACATCATGTTCTTCAAAGAGAACAGTGCAACTCCTTTAAATTGATTAAAAAAACTCATATATATTTACCAACTCATCTGCATGAGTTGGAAATCAACACAAAATCAATTACTTATGCAGAGTTTAACAGATTTGAATTCAGAGTTTCTATAGCAGACTAGTTTCTATACCAAGCCCATTCTGCTCTACTATTTATCTCTAGCTGGAGGGAGAATAGTTGGATGCATACCTTTCCCAAGGGTATTGTTAATGCTATGTGAAATGCAAACAGCCTAGATTTCGTCCAGTATTTGAACTCAGGTGCCAACTCCATTTCCTATTATAATTACACCATGCACTTCCATTAAAAAAAAAAAAAAACTTATAAGGCCTAAATAATTGTAAGAAATTTGAGGAAAATTGAAGATGCTAACTTGGAAAATATTTATCAGATATATAAAAATAGAAAAAGTAGATTAATTTTCTATTTTTAAACTAGAAAACTAAGATTTATATTTAAATGTTTCCCTTAATCAAGAAAACATAATTACATAAATGAAAATGTAGAAAATAGAAAAAAGCATTCTGAAAAAAGATGAATTTATTTTTTATGGTAAAGTCGATGTTAAAACGTTTTGGTTTATAAACCCAAACGTTTAAAAAAAAAATAAATTCATCTTTTTTTGGAATACTTTGTTTTTCTATTTTCTACATATTGTTAGATACATTTCCATATTTTACTTACATAAAAGAAAATTAAAAGTTCTGTCTAATTGTAAAAATTTCAATTACATTTTTACATCTTACCAATATGATAAAAAAGAACATTTAAATTAAAATATATGTCAACTAAGTTATTTTTTGTACAATATTCTGGATTTATCATAACATGAATATCATAAAAACCCACAAAGATAATAGATCTTTAAAGAGGCCTTTGAACTTTAAGAAATCTAAACCTATCAAAATAAGAACACTTTGTTACCTTCTTGGTTTTCTGTTATACCTACTAATATATATATCTTATTATAATGGAGATTGTGTGTTTTTCTGTCTGTAACCGAAACTATATTACTATTTCATTCACAATTCTCTTTGTTATTTACGTCACATTCTCCATGATTTTATTTTTATTTAAATCTCAATTATTAATAAAATAGTTTTACATTATTAATGCTGTTGACCATATCTACATACTAATAACATGCAATTATATTTATATATACAACAAAATAATGGTTTACAGTGTGAACGGGAAGGCTAATTTGCATATTGATATTAAAAATTTGATTTTTAATAAATATGTGTTTAGTACTATTGATTTCTAATTGTTTGGTTTTATTTTAATGAATATAAGCAAAAATCTCTTCAATAAATCTTAAATTAAATCCATTAACAAGAAGAAATAACTAATTTTATTCT
Source organism: Doryteuthis pealeii (assembly GCA_023376005.1). NCBI lineage: Eukaryota > Metazoa > Mollusca > Cephalopoda > Myopsida > Loliginidae > Doryteuthis > Doryteuthis pealeii. The sequence goes on from CM042165.1 coordinate 6,242,936, forward strand.
TTACTTCCTTTTTTTAACTAAATACTTAAATTAGAAAAAATAACAATGAAAGACGAGAGTGATGGAAGTGTAAGTTTCAGTTGTTCTATTTTTCGATTATACCCGTCTCTGTTTCAAATCTTTTTATCTACATTCGTATTTAGTTTCATTAGCCTTTCTAATTTAATACAATATTCTATTACTTTAAAACTTAAATACTTGCATCCGGAGGGTGCATATATTTGCTAGTATATATAATAGATACTTAATTTCCTTATGTACTATAAAGGATTGTATATGTAAAATAATAAGAAAAATGATTAGTTGAACCCATTTTCATGTATAACAGTATATAAATAAAATGAAAGTCTGAAGAAAATAACTAAGAATGTAGTTATATGACTAAATTAGAATGTTGTCTTCTGAAAGTTCTTTGTAACCAAATCAGTATATGGGATCCAAAAGTTATGGGATGAAAATACATCTTTATCCATAATTTATGCTTCTTACTTATGAGTTGTTGAATATAAAACAATGTGACTTTTATGAGGAAAAAAAAAGGCAGTAAAGATGAAATGAAAACTAATTTGAATTTATGAAAATTTTCATCTAAAAAATTAGATAACTTAAAAATATCAAGGTCTACCCAATAAAATGGCAGCTAATTTTTGTTTTCTTTTAGATTTCTTCAAATCAGTGATGTTTATTTGAAAAATCATTCAGTTACCTATTTTTCATTCTCTTCTCAAAAATATTTTGAAATTATCTTATAATTTATTCTACACCAAACATTTGTACTTTCTTTTTCTTATATTCATATTAGTGTAAAAGTCATTGAATTCATACTCAATTTTCATATACTGTAAATTCACTTACCTTTCTTTTTCTGTTTTGATATGCAATGAACTTATAAAGTTTCCCATTGAAGTTGTTTTCAGCTCTATTCCAAGTATATGGCCGAAATAAATATGGGTTTTTAATTATATTCCGCTTGTGAATGAATTTATTACGAGACAGACCAATTTCTTTGTATGACTTTGAGTATAGATTTTGAACACGAAGAGAAAATGTTATCGACAACAAAAAGAAAATCAAGAAAATCTGTAAACAATGCATAGCTAGCATTAAATCAACAAATGATTTATCTAAGCTTTTTTCCCATTGCATTTATACAAACTTTATCAGTTTGATAAGAAACTATTGCAAACTAATTGACCTTTCTATAAACTTGGCATATCTTAAACAAACCAAAGTTCACTTTAATATTAGATATAGTATATAACAGTATCAATAATTCTAGTTGATTAAAAAAAAAATGATTATTTTGTTTTCAATAAATTGAATCTCTCTACACTCCCATTAATATATTAGACAAAATGGTAAATATCAAAAAGTTACAGCAACAATCTTCTAGCACCTGTGATCCAGAGTGTTACTCTATAAATAATTGTGCCAGTTAAAAAAAAAATAAAAAAAAAATATATATATATATATATATATATATATATATATGGGAGAATATGTGCTTAATTGAAGTCAAACCTAATTTTTTTTTAAAGTTAATTCATTAATGATTAATTAGGCGGGATTTAACTACTTAAATGTAAGGCTAAACAAATCGAGAAAAATCAATCTCTGTATGTACATTTCGGCCTATTAGGCCTCATCAGCAGAGCTATAGATACGAAGATCGCCTCGTGCGTGATTCGAAACCTGTATGTCAGATCGACAAAGCAAGCCTCTTACCCCTACACCAAACGGAACCTCGCAGTTTTTCATCGCTTTATTTAGGTAGTAGTAGTACTCATATTCCCCTTAAGAGACTTCGCACGAACTTACGTGAACGTAAACAAATATGGCTATTTTCAGCCGACAATATATATATATATATATATATATATATATGTATGTATGTATACACACATACACACACAAAATATGTCAAAAAAGTATCAAGATTTTTTGTACTTTTTGACACACCTTGTATTCTGAAAAAAAAAATAACGTTCTATTCATTCTTCATTTCTATCTTGGTAAATACAGCTTTAAACTTTGTACTTTTTTGACATACCTTGTGTATCTTTCTCGACCGCGTCCGAACACTCTTTTCATGTGATTTTTTAAAAATGTTCTTTTTTCAAGCATTTCAAAAATTCTCCGCATTCCAACGAATTTTATTTAAAAAAATAAGTATTTACTCTGAGGAAGGTTGATATTTCTTTGTGTGTGGAACATTTCTAGATTTTTTCTATTATTATTATTATTATTTCATTTCATTTTGTTATTTAAAAAATATAATAGATTGAATAATGTACACATGGATAAACTCCTGACCGAAACCCGTGTAAGTAAAATTAATTAAAATATCCTATTTTATCCATTAATTACTTTCTTTCCTTTATTTCTCTTTTCAACATACTGTCGGATTCACTTCCATTTTCATTTTACACACACACACACACACACACACACACATATATATATATATATATATATATTATATATATATATATTCCGAAACTTTGTGTTCTATATATCTGTGTGAGAAAGTTTTTTTTTTTGAGCTCTGTAATTATGGTCATATGAATGAAATAAGATATTTAAAGAGACCAACTTACTTGTTAAAAATACTTGAAGATGTTACTTGGATTTCTTTTTTTTTTTCTTTTTTTTTCTTTTTGCTTCTGCATATTTCTACTAATTCTTTGTTGAGTAATAAGAAATGCCCTATAGATTATACAATGACAGAGAAAAATCTACAAACATATATTTTAGGGAAAAATCAATGAAACAACACAAGAAATTCAAGTTTATTAATTTTATTCATATAAAAAGAGAATATGTTGCATATTGTTAAATATATTCTTTTGTCAATATTATCTTCTAGTTTATAGTTGTTAATAATCAAAGTTTCTATAATAGCTGGAATATTCTTCTGTATTGATTTTTCCCCAATTTGACTGTCTCTATTTGCTTTGATGTATCTCCAGGGGAAAATGAAAATAAAGTAAATTCAGATTTTATATCTGTATTCCAATACAAAATTCTTTGGTCTGAATGTTCATTTAATTTGGTTCATGAAGTTGGTAGTACAAATATCACATTTCAAAAATGTTGGTCACTGAATATGTTGATTTAAAAGAAGGATTTTGCTTAAATTTTTCTTATTCTTTCTTAAGATCTACTTGATATCATAAGCTCCATTACAAAACATGAAGCATCAAAGATCTAATAATTTTTTTTCCATCATATAATTTTCTGTTGTTAAAAACAGCTATTTGTTTTGCATATGCTAATTCCACTTTCATTATCTAATGATTTATTTGCTTAGTTTCAATTATAATATCATCAAGCTATAAATAGGATTTTTTCTTTAAATCATATTTGTAATATACATAAAAGTGTCATTCATAATTGGAATTATATTTGTTTAAAAACTGTGATGATTTTCTAATACATACATTAAGTGCTTGTATTACATAATGGATAGGCATAGCTTATAATTTCTGTAAGTTAGTGTGGATTTTGAAATTAATGGTAAATCAGTGGAAAATCACTGTAAGTTCATAGGGTTTGACTGATAATAATCTTGAATCCAGTCATCATTATTATGATAATGCGCAAATGTAAAGAAATGTTTAATGAAAGTATGAAAAATATACAAACTTGTAAACTTCATCAGAAGTATCTTTACAATGTTTTCTATTTATTTGGTTTGCATATATGCATTTCCATAGATGTTTTATAGTAAGTGGTAATGAAAAATTTTCAGATTTTTGTTAAACTTGAAAAACTGAAGAGAGAACATTTCTCTTTCTGAAACTGTTTTTGATGTAGGGAATTAATGTGATGATAAAAACTGGTATGTATGACGGTGAGTCAAAAAGTAACACCGTTTTGTTCCCGAAAAAATTTTGTTGAATGTTCTTTGAGCCACTTGCTCGTCACTGAAATAATTTTTGCCTCTCTTCAGACCCATGAAAGAGGTTTTGAGAGGCAAACATTATTTCAGTTATAAGGAAGTGAAATCTGTAGTGAATAAGTGGCTCAAAGAACAGTCAACAGAATTTTACGGGACAGGGATACATGCTCTCATTCAAAGGTGGAACATTACTATTGAGAGAAACAGTGACTATGTGGAGAAGTAGGGATGTGATTCACAGAGGACCAGCTTTATTTTGATGTATGATACATGTTCCTGAGTTGGTAATTATACCTGTCCTAAACAAAATGGCATTACTTTTTGATATTCCCTTGTAGAATAAATATTCATTTTTTTTCTTTCATTATCAAAATAAAATGAATTATTCTTTCATATGAATTGATATAAGATTATAACAAGACAATATTTCTTTTTGACCCATTGTTTTAAAGTCCTTATATTGTACACTATTTTATGTTTTACATTGTTAATAATAAATGCTAAAAATTTAGAATTAGCAAATGTAGCAAACTTGATAACTAAATTGTACAAAAATAATTATGATGCAAATAAACTATATTTAGTAGTAATCATATAAATAAATCTTAACATTGTTTTTTTACAGAATCCCATACTCGAGAAGAGGGACAACTTTTTATAAGGGCTTTACCAATTCGATCACATTGTATGAATTTATGATCATTTAAGGGATAACCTAAATAAATAAATTGGCATGATCGCATTTGATCTATTTTACAAGGATTGGGCAAATAATGTGGTAATGGAGTTCCTGCCTCATTTGGATTATCCCAAACTGGAATGGGACATTCTGGTTTTGGAGTTGTTATAACTGGGCTGGAGCTGTAGTTGTTATTACTACAATGCTCAAACATTTATTCAATGCAATATTCCAGTTTGAAGATTTAGGACAAGATTTTACAATAGCCTTTCCTAATTTATCACACCTAATAAATTTATTATCATCAAGTATATTATCTAAATATATATAATCACATGTTCTTCCAGAATCAGCATTGCATGGGTTTGGATAAAAATCTGGTAATGGAGTTCCTACTTCATTTGGATTATCCCAAACTGGAATTGGACATTGTGGTTTTGGAGTTGTTATAACTGGAGCTGGGGTTGTTATTACTCCAGTACTTATACATTTATTCAATGCATTATTCCAGTTTGATGAAGTAGGACAAGATTTTACCAATGCCTGTCCTAATTTATCACACCTAATAAATTTATTAATATTAAGTATATTATTTAGATATATATATTCACAAATTCTTGTATTATCAACTTTACATGGATTTGGATAAAAATCTGGTAATGCAGTTCCTACTTCATTTGGATTGTCCCAAACTGGAATTGGACATTGTGGTTTTGGAGTTGTTATAACTGGAGCTGGAGTTGTTATTATTCCATTACCTATGCATTCATTTTGTGCAGTATTCCAGTTTGAAGATGTAGGACAAGTTTTTACCAAAGCCTTTCCTAATCTATCACACCTAATGAATTTATGCATATCTATTAAAATAGCTACATAAATATAATCACAGTTTCTGATACCGTCAGCTTTGCAAGGATTTAAATAGTATTTTGGTAATGGAGTTCCTGCTTCATTTGGATTATCCCAAACTGGAATTGGACATTGTGGTTTCGGAGTGGTTATTACTTCAATACCTATGCATTTATTCAGTGTAGAACTCCAGTTTGAAGAGCCAGGACAAGTTTTTACCAAAGCCTGTCCTAATCTATCGCACCTAATGAATTTATGTGTATCTATTAAAATAGCTACATAAATATAATCACAGTTTCTGGTACCGTCAGCTTTGCAAGGATTTACATAGAATTCTGGTAATGGAGTTCCTACTTCATTTGGATTATCCCAAACTGGAATTGGACATTGTGGTTTCGGAGTTGTTATAACTGGAGCTGGGGTTGTTATTACTCCAGTACTTATACATTTATTCAATGCATTATTCCAGTTTGATGAAGTAGGACAAGATTTTACCAAATGCCTGTCCTAATTTCACACCTAATAAATTTATTGTATCATATATTATTTACATATATATATCACAGTTTCTTGATATTCAGCTTTACATGGATTTATAAAATCTGGTAATGGAGTTCCTACTTCATTTGGATTATCCCAAACTGGAATTGGACATTGTGGTTTCGGAGTTGTTATAACTGGAGCTGGGGTTGTTATTACTCCAGTACTTATACATTTATTCAATGCATTATTCCAGTTTGATGAAGTAGGACAAGATTTTACCAATGCCTTCCTAATTTATCACACCTAATAAATTTATTATCATCAAGTATATTATCTAAATATATATATTCACAAATTCTTGTATTATCAACTTTACATGGATTTGGATAAAAATCTGGTAATGGAGTTCCTACTTCATTTGGATTATCCCAAACTGGAATTGGACATTGTGGTTTTGGAGTTGTTATAACTGGAGCTGTTGTTATTGCATTATTTTGCAATTCCAGTTTGAAGAAGTAGGACAAGTTTTTTTGCGATATCAACACTCATTGTAGGCGTTTGTTTTTACCAAAGGTTTCTTGTATCAGCTTTGGGATTTAATAAATTCTGGTAATGGAGTTCCTACTTCATTTGGATTATCCCAAACTGGAATTGGACATTGTGGTTTCGGAGTTGTTATAACTGGAGCTGGGTTGTTATTACTCCAGTACTTATACATTTATTCAATGCATTATTCCAGTTTGATGAAGTAGGACAAGATTTTACCAATGCCTTCCTAATTTATCACACCTAATAAATTTATTATCATCAAGTATATTATCTAATATATATATTCACAAATTCTTGTATTATCAACTTTACATGGATTTGGATAAAAATCTGGTAATGGAGTTCCTACTTCATTTGGATTATCCCAAACTGGAATTGGACATTGTGGTTTCGGAGTTGTTATAACTGGAGCTGGGGTTGTTATTACTCCAGTACTTATACATTTATTCAATGCATTATTCCAGTTTGATGAAGTAGGACAAGATTTTACCAATGCCTGTCCTAATTTATCACACCTAATAAATTTATTATCATCAAGTATATTATTTAGATATATATATTCACAAATTCTTGTATTATCAACTTTACATGGATTTGGATAAAAATCTGGTAATGCAGTTCCTACTTCATTTGGATTGTCCCAAACTGGAATTGGACATTGTGGTTTTGGAGTTGTTATAACTGGAGCTGGAGTTGTTATTATTCCATTACCTATGCATTCATTTTGTGCAGTATTCCAGTTTGAAGATGTAGGACAAGTTTTTACCAAAGCCTTTCCTGATCTATCACACCTAATGAATTTATGCATATCCATCAAATTTGCTAGATAGATATAATCACAGTTTCTGGTGCCATCAACTTTACATGGATTTGGATAGAATTCTGGTAATGCAGTTCCTACTTCATTTGGATTATCCCAAATTGGCACAGTACAGATCTGCATTTTATCCTTGTAAAAGCATGCTTTTCTTTGATTGCTCCATATCCAATCAATTGGACAAGATTTTAGAATTGCATTTCCCATTTTATCACACTGAATGAATTTTGTTGGGTCATGTAAATGTGATACAAATATCAAATTACATACACGTTCAGCATCTATTTTACAAGGGTTAGGATAGCTTTTGTCAATAGTTGCAGTTTCCATCTGGTTAACCCAAATTGGTATGTCACAATTAGACTGTGTACATACTTGCTGGAAAACATTGAAATATTTTCCATCTTGACAATTCCTGATAGAATATATACTAACTGCCTTGCACATTATGTACTTATTACTCTCAGATGGATGTTGAAACTTCCTTTGCTCTTTTACTGCCTTTTGGGTACAAAGAATTTTCAGAATATCTGTAAATAAAAATAATATGAATATTAAAGTAGGATCTGATCAGTTTTGGGGATTAACATTCAAGTTTTCATTTTATTAAAGAAAATTGTATTACATATGTAAAATGTGTTTGTTTTATATCCTGACAATCAGTAAATATATAATTGTCAAAATTCAAGATTCATCTCAATAATAAAATAGTTATTATGTGTTACTCAATGCCCAAAACAAGTTCTATCACAGTTTGCAATTTGGACATGTTTTATAAAGTATTTGTTCTCTGATACAAACACAAACCAAACAAATTGATTGTTTTGCTTTGCTTTGCTTTATGGCATATCAACCTCAGTGGGTCATTTAATGCCGACAAAGTTTTTGAAATAAATTCATTCTAAATGGATACTCAATTTTTTTATAAACACATTTTTCTATTTAACCCATTGATGGGATCCTAACAGGTACTACCACTCCGGGTCAGAGTGGACCAGAGAGCAATTGTGATGATGGGGTGCTCCACATTCCCCAAACCTCTAGAACTGGAACCTCAACATCAGATAGAGTTTAATGTTATACCCAGGACATGAAGACTGCCTTCTATCACACATATGATAAAAAGTTGGGAGTTGTCATTAGGGCAATAGGGTTTGTACAATCATATAGGTGCTAGGACTTGACGTGACCAGCCGATTGATTGGAGGGGGCCTCTGGAATTGCCCATCTAGCCCAAGTAAGACCAAAGTGAAGTGTTGCAGGTCATGGATTGTTCAGCCACCTAGGTTCCATCCTTAAGCATCATGAGTTGCCACACATGGCCAACAGATGGCTCCATTGGGGGGGGGTCTTACCCCTCTGCATAGGTGCAGTTGGTGTATTTTAAAGCCACAGCAGACAGCTGTCAAACAAATTGAATTTATCTTTTTTGTTTATTTAATTGTCTTTCAAATATACTCATAATTGCTGAATAAAATATCTTGTAAATTCATGCAAAAAATTATGTACTGGATTATTTCTAAATAAAATGCTTCAATTATATAAAATACAAGTGAATTTTTCTTGCAATTGATTCCAATTGTTATGGAAAAGGGCACTAAACTACATATAGATATTGCTTTTTATATATTATAAAACAGTTATATAAAGAGAAAAACTTGAATGATATTGAATGCATGAAATTAATAAAATTAAAGTTTACCTTCTGTTTTGTGAAGTTGATTTTGGTCATCTATTGGAAGAGTCTTTGTTGGTTTTTGAACACTTTTTGCAATGGCATTTCCAATATTCACTGAATTATTTTTGGAATCTACCTTGAAATAAAAAAAAACAAATCATGAAAATGATGATACTAAAACAACTGTTACACTATTGTAAATTATCTTCTTTTTATCACTCTATTTATCTTTACATTATCAACTTTTATAAAAGATAAAAACATTTATTTGCACTCATTTAAAAAAATTGAATTAGAAATACATGATAAATACTCAGTAAATTGCTTTTATGTACATATTTGATTATTCATATATTGGAAATGAATTTGATGATGTTTATTAATATATGTATGATATGAGTCATTATCAGTGGGGTGAGGCTTTTTCTTTTTATACATACTTCCCCCTCCCACTTTATATCATGTTATTCTCATTTCATCAATTCTTCACTAACCTCCCTACCCCTCAATTCCACTACTAACTCACTTTCTCTTCTAAAAACACAAATGTATGTATTTTGCTTTGAATAAAGAGTCACATCAACTGAGGAAGTCCTTCGCGTCAGAAGGACGAAATATTTCTCCCCCACTTGGACTTATTTGAGTCATCATTTTTGTTCATTCTTCCTTTTACCTCACCTCATACTATTGGATTTTACTCCAACCCTCCTATCTTCAACATATATATATATATATATATATATATATATATATATATATATATATATATATATCTTATTATAATGGAGATTGTGTGTTTTTCTGTCTGTAACCGAAACTATATTACTACTCAAGTCACAATTCCCTTAATTATTTACGTCAAATTCTCCATGATTTCATTCTTTTAAACCTTCAGTTATTAATAAAAATTGTTTTACATTATTAATACTGTTGACCATATCTACGTACTAATAACATGCAATTGTATTTATATATACAACAAAATAGCGGTTTACAGTTTGAACGAGAAGGCTAATTTGCATATTGATATTTAAAATTTTATTTTAATAAATATGTGTTTGGTATTATTGATTTCTAATTGTTTGGTTTTATCTTAAGAAATATAAACAAAAATCTCGGGATAAATCTTAAAAGAAATTTATTTACAAGAAGAATTAACTGTAATATTATCCTTTACTTCCTATTTTAACTAAATAGTTAAATTAGGAAAAGTTACCAATGAAAGAGGGGAGTAATGGAAAATGATGGAATAGTTAGTTTCAAAGTTGTTCTATTTTTCGATTATACCCCCTCTGTTGCAGATCTTTTTATCTGCATTCTTAGTCAGTTTCATTAGCCTTTCTAATTTAATATGATATTTTATTATATCAAAACTTAAATACTTTCACCCGGAGGGTGCATATATTTGCTAGTATAAATAACATATATATAACACAAATATTATATATATATATATATATATATATATATATATATATATATATATATGTATTGATGTATATGCATGTATGTGCATCTGTGTACATATGTAAGTAAGAGTGAAGTCACCAGAGTGACCTATTGTCGGTATAAGCCAGACAGCAAGGCAATCTATCACTTTTCACTAGCACTAGACCAGGGAGATCATTTTTGTATCTGAGGTAAAGTGGCACACCTACTGAAGCATAAGTATTTACTAAATGATTAAGGGAGCTGGGCAGAAGAATACCTTATAGGTAAGTTCCCACTCCCGTTAAAATGTTTTATATTTAACATTGAAATTAAATATTGAATAAAGTCGTTTTACTAGATCAGACTGGCTAAAGTGTGATCAATGACATTTCACATTCTTTGTAGGAAAGACATATTAGATGTAGAGTTAAATGATTTTTTTTATATTTGATCTGATAAATCATTATAAAAGTATGTGTTTTTTTAAGTGTTCAGTTTTAATTCAACTAATGTTTTAAAATTCAATCTACATTGTCTTTAATATCTATTTGTCTTGGGTTACAATTTGTCAATAATGTCTACAGTTTGGCAAGAAAGTTCACATCTGCAAATGCTAATCAAAGTAATATGTATTAAATCCAAAATGTTTCCATTACGGCTCAAACTGATATCTGATTCCAGAATGCTCAGTTTAGCAAACAAAAATAGATATCTCTTCAAATTATTATTATTATTATTAGTAGTAGTAGTAGTATTGTGGTTGTTGTTATTGTCGTTGCCATCATCATTATTATTATTATCATTATTATTGTTATTATTGTTGTTGTCATTATTATCATCATCATCATTATTATTGTTGTCATTATCATCATTATCATCATTATTATTATTATTGTTATTATTGTTGTCATTATTATTAGCATTGTGATCATCATTATTATCATTATTTACCCGTGTTTTGTTTTTGTTTGTTTTTAATTTTCTACATAAGTAAGTGCTTATAGTTGTCCTAGTTGTCTAAAATTTAAAAAAATAACTTCCTTTGCTTATCAATTTATTTTGATATTTCAAGAGTATAATATGCAGACTATATATGATTTCAGTGAAAATTTTGTAATGAGACATTTACCTTGATTTTCAGAGATTTTATTTCATCTGATTGGAATTGCTATCAGATATAGATTATCTGTGAAAATGATAGATGTAAATACTAGTGATGCCAATCACAAATAAATGTATTAAATATGATTTCTTATGAATAATAAATTTTACAAGCTCATAAATGTACTAACAAGTTCTAATCAGCTATTTCTATTAGAAACCAACAACCAAAAATCAATTTTCTTACTTTAATGTTGCTATTATTTATTCTGTGCTTTCCACACAGAAAGGTTTGATTATGTTTGTCCAGAAGGGTTGAACCTGAAAAAGAAATGATCACAAATACTATTAACTTAACATTGTTCTCACTTTAGATTACAGGTAAAATATCTATCACTAAATGGACTGTTAAAAACCATTACTAAGAAAATGATAAAAGTATTTGTATAGTTAATGAAAATGGCTTTAACACATGGTTTCATTCAGAGAAACTATTTACACATTATTAGTCTTAATTGTATCATTTATCTATTCATCTCTGTTGTAGAAATAACAACTTGAGTGAGTTGGGATAAAAAAAAACAGAAAATAACAAAAGCATTTCTATTTTTGTGCATATATCTGCATCTATCTATGTGCATGTTTTGTTGAACTCAACAGACAATTCTTGTCTGAGTTTCTTTTCTATCCTTTCCAATTATCTGGCCATCTTTTTTATATCAGGGTGGAACTGGTAAATGAATCCACCGAAGGTTCTTACACTAGTATTTTCTGCACTACATTGGTGAATGAATCTGGAAACATCTTACCACTTCACACCTGATGATGGCACTAAGTAGTGCAGAAAGTACCAGTGTAAGTATCTTTGGTGGATTCATTCCCCAATTTCACCCTGACATAAAAAAAGATGGCCAGACAATTGGAAAAGATAGAAAAGAAACTTGTCAGACAAGAATTGTCCATCGAGTTCAACAAAACATGCACAAAAGATAAAAATGCTGCCAAGATATACTTATCTATCTATGTATATAGCAGAATATAATTATGATATATTTTTACAAACTACTTAACTTTAATTTGTAAAGAAAATATTCAAAGAATTAAAAATTACTTGTACAACACACTTTACTGAATAATTGTTGAAATTAGTGTTTGAAATAGAGCCTTTAATATGAGTTAAGGATTTTGTTACATAAACATTTGTATTATAAGTATTCATTCACATAATAAATAATAAACATGTAATAAACAAGTATGTCATGGAGTATCCCCATGACATAGTGCCTAACTGGACTGCAATATTGTAGTAAACAAGTTCAAATTCCAGTTTCAGCATTATATTCACTTACAGAAAAATACCCTTGAGAAATGTATAACCCCCACCCTTATCCTCTCAGGTATGGATTAGATACTACTGTTCATCTACAAAAATGTCTTTGGCATTAAATAACTCACAATGGTTGATATGCCATTAAACAAAGAAACCAAACTAAACCAAATAAGTATGTATTTACCAACCCCTCCACAATTTTTAAGTGGATTTTGACAGGTTTGAATTTAGAGTTTTCCTTCTAGACTGGCTACCTTATCAAGGTTAAATAGCCCAGTCTGACCTACTGTTTACCCATAGCTGGATTTGAACTTGGTTCAACATGTCCATTTCCTATGATGATAACCATTATACCATGAGCACCAAACAAGTATGTTCAAATACATGTTTGCATATCCTAACCATTGGTTTGCAATGACATTGCTGTATAGACCTGTGGGGATTAAATTAAAATTAAAAAAACAACAAACTCCCATGAATCTTCACCGGAAGAACTCTCTGCGCATGTGCGACAAAAAGGACTGTCCCCCAACCCCCAAAAGAATATCTCAGCCATTCGAGTTGAGGCCTTAACTGGGTCTAGTCACTCAGCCAGAGAGATATTCCCTTGCTACAGACGACTATGACCCGTCAATAAAGCCTAAGTCATAAAACTACCTCCTGCCTTTGTCTCTTTCTTTTTTTTTTCCTTAAATTCCTTCGATTTCAGTGCAACCACCAAATGAGATGAGGTACAAAGCAAAAACCCTAAGAACACACAACAAGAATATCCAGCTACATTAAACCTTAAAACACCCAAAACCTCTTCCTACCCCCATAGACCAAGATTGTCTGACAATAAAGTATATATCTTGTTTTAAATATATGTACATGATGTCATCATAAATTTGAGTGGAACTGTAGACAAAATGGTTGATTTGAGTGGTATTTTTGATAATCATGACTAAATTGTTTATTCATCTAGTTCAATGATTTATTTTTATATATAAACATTTTACATGGGATTTTGTAACCATAATATACTGGTTGATCAGACTAATTTACTTTCCTTTGATGAGTTTATTTTTATTGCAATGTTTCAGCCACTGAATAGCATGCTCCTTTAGATTCAGAGTTTAATATGTACCAGTGACCAAAAATTAGTAAAAAAAACAACAAAGAAAAAAACAATGGCAATTAATCCAAATAAATAAAATTATAATACTATTTCGCTGAATTTTTGAGATGAGGCTTGATAATTTGTATTATTTGTATTATTCCGACTATTGTCCTCATCTCTATTGCTATCTACACAATGTTTCAGCCGATATACCTGATATGTTATCTGAATTACAATGAGTAACACTCGAACGACGTGTAAGGGTTAAGTAGCCATCTTTATTCTCCCTCTGGTTCTGTCCAGTTCAAGAGCAGTAACTCTTACTGGTTTGGATCCAATAATACAACAAAATTTTACAAAATAATTTTTTTCCTTCAATTTTTTTCAATTTTTATTTTATTTGCATATAACACAATCAATCAAAAAATATATATATAATTGTTCAGTTGTGATCACATAGATTTTTCATTTTTTTTTTTTTTTTTTTTTTGCATATTTATGTGTAAGTAACCTAGAAATTAAAAGAAATGTTTTTTTTTGTTTGTTTTAAGGGTTAAGTAGCCATCTTTATTCTCCCTCTGGTTCTGTCCAGTTCAAGGGCAGTAACTCTTACAGGTTTGGATCCAATAATACAACAATACCCTCCAGCCTTCTTCAGGTATTTTTTGTCGGACTTGGGAACCTTCTCGAACTCAAGAACCCCCTCCCCAAACTTTGGAATCTTCTCTTTGAACTCGGGAACCTTTTTGTCTATGAAGGCTCCCAATTATGACAAGAAGATTCCAGAGTTTGAAGAGAAGGTTCCCAAGTTTGAGGAGGGGGTTCCTGAGTTGGAGAAGGTTCTGAGTTAGACAAGAAATACCTGAAGAATGCTGGTAACTGCTGGTGAAGCATGGGTGAACTTATAAGTAATGTTTTGTGGATACCTATACACAGGCCGAACAGCAAAAACTTATCTCAGTCAGCTCTGTGCAAATTCTGGATGCCTTTTAAAAGACCTGTGAGGGGCAATGGTTGGCGAGAGAGTTGTCAGCACAACCTGGTGATGATGATATATATATATATAGAGAGAGAGAGAGATAGAGACAAACAGACAGACAGAGAAAGTGATAGAGAGAACAAAATAAACTATCTGCTTGTAGAGATGATAACTGTGAGTGATACTGAGCATGAGATGAACACCCTTTTAAAGTGTGCTGGATAACATATTTGTAAAACATAGACTGAGTGATAGATCCCACATGAAACCCTGTCTAAACCAGATATTCTAGTCCAGTTAATACATTTCCATATATAAATCTAACAATTTCTGAAAAATTGGTTGAAATCAGGCAGAAAAAATAGCAGAGCCTTAGTGGTATGGACAGATGGACAATTGGTGAATTATAGTAAGATTAATTTTGACTGATAGGATTGAAACAGAGTTACCACAGACAATGGCCAACAAAAGGTTTGTATCAACCACTCCACTTTGCAAGGCTCATTCCTTAATCAAAAAGCCTTTCTACCAATATTCTGTGTTGGGTAGACCGCTAACTCCAGAAGTTTCAACAATGACTGATGCTACAAGTAACTTGTCTAACAGAGTCAGTTTGCAATCCACAATGTCTCATATCCACAATGTCTCATATCCAGAATGAAAAAAATTCCACTGTTTTACTTCACTTTTTAGATGCATAGTATTAAACTCAAACAGCTAAAAATGTGATAGCTTCTTTTTTTTTTTTCTTTTTTTGTTGAATTTTAATTTTATTATATTAAGAATATTCAACCGACTAATGAAAAAATTAACATGAAAAATTACTTCTTACCTAATTTCAGTTTGTTAACCTTTTCCAAGAAGACGGAAGATGGAGCTGCTGGTCTATAAATAGTCTTCCATAAATGGGCCTGTTCTGAAATTCCTGAAGGTATTCCACTTTCATCAGTGTTCAACAATATATAAAGGGCTGCAGCCAATCCAGAGTATAGAGGTTTTCTCAGGTCAGACCATCTTACTTGATTCCAGTTAATATTCAGCTTTTTCCTTATTTGTTCATGAACTGGTTCAAGCTGCAATGATTTTGTCTGTTGAAATTTGTTTCTATCCACCTAAAATGAAATAAACACAATGTTAATTAGTTTGTATTTCCTGTACAAAAATATACTTAACATAACATTGTCAATTGATATTTTAAAACCATAAAACAAAGACCAGATTTATATAATATTGTTAGGACCAGTCTTAACGAAAAATATCTAGAGTTGTTTCCCATCTATCTATACATATATAAAGGGCAGTTGTGTGAATCTGTATGTCCAGTGGAAACTTCAAAAATAAAACAATTAACAACAAAGTAAATATATATACACATTAAATATCACCAGGGCTTGGTTTTTGAGCAAAAATGATAGAGCTGTGATTTATATTCATGAAGATAATTAAAGAATAAAATTTAAATGATAACATCATGGATTTTTTTTTCATTTAATATTTTACATAGTAGACATCAAGATTTCTTTTCACAGTAGCTGGATCAATGCAAGGTCTATTTTTTTTTTACTTGGGGATTTAAATGGGGCATCCCACGAGGATTCAACTCACAATTCAGTAATAATGGATCTGCAGGACTAACTTTTAAAAAATCCCCCTCTACCAGACGACGCTGGGTAGCCACTGCTAGTGATGAATAGGGAGAGTTAGTTACCTCCCATGAGAGTGCATTGTGAATCGGAGACTGGAAGTGAGAAAGATGATTGGCTATGACACATGGACTGATATTTCATTTTTATATGGTCCTTCACAAAGTTGAGTTTTAAGTGACTGTTTTAGTTGAAACATAAATCCATTATTAATCATCAACATACAAGTCTGTTTTTTTTTTAATTCAGTGTCTATTTATTTGTACATAAAAACATAACATTGCCTTATCTGGCTAAAAGTAAGTAAGTAAAGTTTGGTGGGGTGGTCTATAGTTGGTATCAGTCTATCCCCTTTTTGCTAGCACTAAACCAGGGAGATTGTTTTTGTTTTTTTTTTTGTTTTTTTTTGTTGTTGTTTTGTTGAGATGAGCGCCACACCTACCATCAGCTACCCACTTTACCATGCACAATATATATAATAGTATCAAATTTCAGTAACAAAATATCTCTTTAAAATTCTTAATATTACAACATATTCACATAATGTCAAGGCACATTCATATGTGATAATAACAACATTATCAGTATTTTTTCAGAATTTTAAAACTTTTCAGTTGGGTAATTCCATGTCAAATCATCCAGAAAAAAGTAAAATTTCACCCCCTCCCCTTCAATTTTTCTGAAATTTTGTAAAGGTGTGGACTATGTTAAAGTCAGACAATCCCCAAAATTTGAGCTTCTAATTCCTAAAATTGTCCAAGTTATGTTGATTTTAAACTTGAAAAATTTTAGAGGGGGAGAAAAATGGCAACATTTTGGAATCTATTTTTGTCTATATGAGAAGTTCTAGAGCTTCCCTACTCCTAAAATTGGTTTATAGAAGCATTTTAGCCTGAGGAATCCAAAAATGTTATCAAAATAGGCATAAAATTAACCCTTTTTAAGTTAATGATTTCTGATTTTTTCATACCAAAATCAATAAGTGAAAAAATCACAATGTGGCACTGCATATAAAAAAAAGTTTGGTTTTTGCTCACAAGCAAAGTTACATCAGTTAAAATTTTGCACTTTTATGTTTTGAGTGTTTCCATTCAGCCATTGACTAAGGTCTATATAGGAGCAAAATAACTGTCAGTCCGAGAGAAATTATCAGGGTGATGTTGATGGTTGGATATATTTAAAATAATATACAAATAATATATTTCCCTTGTATCAATAATATTACCTGTAAATTTAATTCTTCAAGATGTTGCAATTTTTTTTTCAGTATATAAACTTATAATGTAACCTTAACCAAATCTAAACAATATGCATCTATTTAAATAGAGAATTTTTATCACATAAATATATATACCTTATCAGATTAGATTTTCAGCCATCTTACCATATCTAATCTGCATAACAATAAACAGTGTATACTTACAGAGCTTTACACCCTAATGAATTATTGTATCCCCTAAAATGTTGACCACCAAATACCAATATACCATAATATTTACTGAAACTCTGCAATTAGTAATTGTTAAATCTTTACTAATTGCTGTCTCACCAAGATAACTCATAGTCAACTTATCTCATCTCAAACTATTTAAGTTGGCATTTAAATCTTTCCTAATTCCATTGCTAAATGAGAGAATTAACATAACATATTAATGATTCCATTTTCTGTGCTTTTTTTCACAGAACACTCCATTATAATAATCTTATGTTACTTCTCAATTAACCTTAGAACATCATTTATATCTCAGCATATTTCTGGGTGAGTCTCTGTGGCATAATGAGGACGGACTGTGACATCGTAGTGAGTTCAAACTCCAGTCACACTATTATGTTTACTTTTAGACTAATACACTTGGGAAAAAAAGTATGAACCCTCTCATCCCACCAGCTATGGGTTAAATAGTACCACTACTATTCTTATACAGGGATGGTTTTGGCATTGAATAACCCTGTTACGTAGTGCCTTTTCTTTGACGGTACCAAATAGGTATATGTTGCATACCTCTTTACCGGCACTATATATCTATATATG
The DNA here is from genome assembly GCA_023376005.1 of Doryteuthis pealeii. Taxonomy (NCBI): domain Eukaryota; kingdom Metazoa; phylum Mollusca; class Cephalopoda; order Myopsida; family Loliginidae; genus Doryteuthis; species Doryteuthis pealeii. Next base: position 6,261,507 of record CM042165.1, read on the forward strand.
TTATATACCTTCTTACGTCTTACTCTGTCGTCTATTCTTCTGGCCGGATCTGGTATATCTTCTATCTTGGTCTGGTATATCTTCTACAGGTCTGGTCTTTCTTATCTGGGGATTCCGGGCCTTTCTTATCTGGGGATCATTCCTTATCAGAAGCCCTGTGCCATTGTTAGCTTTTAGTAATAACAACAAGACTTCGATTTACGATGATGTTACTTTATTCGTAGAACCCCAGACCAGACAATCACGCAGTGAGCTCACATCTTGCTAGCTTCGCTTCTAAGTTCCTAACTCCTAACTGACTAACTGAGTTGCTTACTCCTTAAACCGGAAGGGCTTTCTATTGCCTTCCGATTCTCACGATCATCCCCAGAACGCAAGGTCAGAGTGAGGTCAAGCATTGTCACTCACTCTCAAGGCCATCAGCTGTACTGATCGCCATAAGGATTTCTATACTACCTTAAAAAGATATTAGGATCCATAATTATGTAACAACCCACAAAGGTTAATATGCCATTAAAGAAACCAATTAGCATATTTCCATCCTATGTTCCCATCCAACTTATATTTAGCAATTTGCTTATTACATTCTCCCAAAAAGAAAACCTATTATGTAAATAAAAAGATTGCTATAAAAAATGATTTTTACTTTAAGTTTAGTTGAGATTAAACAAATAATTCAAAAAAATCTTTCTACAAAAAAAAAAAGAAGATTTTTATCAATATGTAATGATAATAATTATGTTAAAGATATTTATTTTCCTGATCTCCCACCAGATCAGATTAATATAAAGTCTTTCTTTTTTTTACATAGGGAGCCATACACAAACTGAATCATACAATGGCCAATACAAAAAAAATGCATGGTCTCATTTGTATTCCCCTTGAGTGCCTCAAGTGCCAGGCAATAAACTTGGTAATTACCCCTTTAAAGTAAGGAGGGCAGGTGCTGCCTGGGGGGGGGGGTATATCACAACCCAGCACATTAGCCATAAAAACCAAAGACTGACATAAAATGATTTCTTACTTTAATTTTAGGTGAGATTAAACAAAAAGTTGAAAAAATTCTTGATATAATTTTTTTTTTTCTAATAAGTAATGATTCATTTTTTTTAATGTTAAAGGTTAGCACTTAAAAATATTTCACAAAACATTTTTTCTTACATGGACATTTTTAACTGTTTAAACTGATTCTCCCTCAAATTCCCACCAACCAAACAACAGCAATTTAATCAAATTCAAAAACAAGAGGATCTTTTTTCTTAAATCAACAAAATATTTTCTTTTTCAGATGTTTTTTTGTTTGTAGATGGGAAATGTATATTGGCCAACTTCTTTTTCACCTGTAAAAATAGTAAGTCCTTCATTAGAAATGAGCTCTTCACATATAGATTAAGATTATTTTTCTATTTTGAACTGTCATTAAAGTAAAAATAACAAATTTCAATTTAATTCAAATTTTTTTTTAATTCAAATTGAAAATTGTTACTTTTACTTTAATAAGACATTTTTTTTTCAATCACATCAGCAAAAATCCAAAATTTAATATCTTATTAAATGCAATCACATTATTTAGAATAATAAAATAAATTTAATCATTTACGTTCAAGTTGATTCTATATTCAAAATTATTCCCAAATAATATTCTTTTAAAGGTTTTACTTTGAGGTAAATATTTTCTTTTTTTATTGATGTCAAATATAAAAGAAAATTCTTACCTTCCATATTCCACCATGGTATTTTATTGATTTTTGAGTTTTAATATCTTCGACATGTGTAGATTCCACTATGGCCAAACGTTGAAGAAAGAATTGATCTGGAAAGATGCAATTTCTGGTAATGATGTTAACCACTTCATCCACAACATCATTGTCTGTTTTATTTGCAACTACATTATTATCTATTGTTAAGTGGTTCTTGGTGCCACTGACAATAGATTGGGTAACTAACAATAAAAATAACACTACAGGTTCTGACCAACTCGTCATGACTGGAGTGAAAGTGTCTCTGTTTTTGCGCTGGTTGATTTCTTCATTTAATATATGCCATAAGATGTTATCTGGTTGTTGATCTAGCAGTTCCTGATTTGGGGTTATGTTTATTTAGTAACACCCAATAAGAAACCATAGCTGAAACCAAATGTTTTCACTCTCATTGTTTTGTGATAATGTTCCTTTATCTCTGATTTATTCTATTTAAGGTCAATCACTATTTCCTTTTCAGTCAGGATTTTACAAGTAAAAAAGCTGCACTTAAAAAAAAAAAAAGAATTTTGCCATTAAATAACCCACAGTATTGATATGCCATTAAATAAACCAAACTAAAACACTCTATACCTACCTAATATGAATAATTTCAACTCCTATCTAATCTTATTATAATGGAGATTGTAGGTTTGTCTGTCTGTAACCGAAACTAATTACTATAGAAGTCATAATTCCCTTTGTTATTTACATCACATTCTCCATGATTTTATTTTTATTTAAACCTCAATTATTAATAAAATTGTTTTACATTATTAATACTGTTGACCATATCTACATACTAATAACATGCAATTGTATTTATATATACAACAAAATAGCGGTTTACAGTGTGAATGGGAAGGCTAATTTGCATATTGATCTTAAAAATTTGATTTTAATAAATATATGCATAGTATTATTGATTTCTAATTGTTTGGTTTTATCTTAATGAATATGAGCAAAAATCTCGGGGATAAATCTTAAAAGAAATCCATTAACAAGAAGAAATAACCGTAATATTATTCTTTACTTCCTATTTTAACTAAATAGTTAAATTAGGAAAATTTACCAATGAAAGACGGGAGTAACGGAAAATGATGGAAGTGTTAGTTTCAAAGTTGTTCTATTTTTCAATCATACCCCCTCTGTTCCAAATCTTTTTATCTGTATTCTCATTCAGTTTCATTAGCCTTTCTAATTTAATATGATATTTTATTATATTAAAACTTAAATACTTGCACCCAGAGGGTGCATATATTTGCTAGTACTAATAATTTATACAGTTATATGGTTTTAGTAACAAATAATCCTTAGTAAACAATAATAGCTTCAAGTTGCTATTCTAATACAAACAATTTACATACAATTATATGGTATCAAGCATTCCTATCTGATACAAATAATTAGAAAACATGCCTATCTGACCTATAGATGGTATTACCCCCTGTGTCAGAGTGGACCTAGGAGTAATGGCAATGTAAGGGTCATTGAAATTCTTTTTGTATCATTACTTTGCAGCAAATTAAGATCTGATATTCAGACAAGTTCTCTTTTTCTTCATCTATTATAATTGATACTGACATACGAGATGTAATAAAATATGGGTGACATTTGGATTGAGGAGAAATTAAATAAAATTGAATAGTAACTATCAAGAAAGAAATTATACTTTTGTTTCTAGCAGTATAATTAGATGAAGTACAAGGTAGTCTGAAAGTCTTGTCACTTGTTAATATAATAAGTAAATATGAGAAACAGTTAAACCAATGAAAGTAGTATGAAGATTAACTTTTATTGTTACATCAAACAAAAAATAACTCAATGGAAATTTTACAAAGTACAAAAATTAAATCATGAAACATGATTTGTATGTACTATTTCTCTGAATTTTTTTTAGTTGAGGCTTGATTATTTGGATTATTCGGACTATTGTCCTCATCTTTATTGTTATCTGCACAACGTTTTGGCCGATGTGCCCACCGGCCTTCTTCAGGTATTTTTTGTCGGATTTGGGAACCTTCTTGAACTTGGGATCCCCCTCCTTGAACTTGGGAACCTTCTCGTCGTAATTGGGATCCTTCACAGAATTTTGAACCTAACCAATCCAAGAGGGTAGACTGCTCTCATTTCACTAACCATAGCTGAGTACAAGTGTTAAGCTGTTTTAATTATTATTCTATGTTACTGTCGCCCTTGACCAGGATTGAACCGGCAGCCTAGAGATAACTGTCTCTTAGAACTGTCCTAACAACTCCTATATCCACTATGCCATATGTCCAATTGACTTGTATGTATTTTTCAATTATACAACAAAAAATTCTATGTTGGCATTTTTTATTAAGAACAAAATGCAATTATATTTTCAGATATTTTCTTATAGATAAGTTCAAATTCTGGATGAGGCTGTTTTCATTTCACATAGTACTAATACCCCTGGGAAAGACATGAATCCAAGTATTCTCTCTCCAGTGAATTGTAAATGGTATAAGAGACTGGACTCTTTAACCTTGGTATAACATTCAGAATTCAAAGACACAAAATCAATTTCTTAAGTTTAACAAGTTTGAATTCAGAGTTTTCCTTTTTCTAGACTGGTTGCCATACCAAGGTTAAAGAGCCCAGTCTGACCTACTATTTACCCATAACTAGAGGGAGAATAGTTGGATGTATATCTTTCCCTAGAGTATTAGCACTATATAGAATGCAAACAGTCTCATCCAGGATTTGAACTCATGCATTTATGTTGAGTAGAGTTGAAATTTGATACTAGAAAATAAATACAGATCATAAAACTGTACCTTAAACATGAAAAATTCTAGCAAGGTTTTATATGATCTTTTACAGCAGATATGGAATAAATGTTTTTTATGAGTTTGGGCTGAAAAGTTCATAGGCTGATGTATCTGCTGTTGAAGACTTTTTTTACCAATGGGATCCAAGTACTGCAACACCAAGAAATGTATGGACTACAAGGAAGACTATGTTGAAAAATAAACCTCATTTGGTCACATTCCATGAGAATATCTTGTTCAGCCTTTGAACTTTTCAGCTAACCCTTGTAAATCTTGTATCTTCTCATTTATAATTATTTTTAGTGAAAAACTTGAATAAAATGAATACTAAAATGATTAGATAAAGCATTTTATTAACCAAATTTATTTAAGTTTTTCGGGGTGGGGTAGTTCCCGTGGCGTAGTGGCTAACATGTTGGATTGCAACATTGTAGTAAACCCTCTCATCCCCCCAGCTGTGGGTTAAATAGTACCACTAGTGTTCTTCTACAAGGATGGCTTTGGTATTAAATAACCTACAAAGGTTGATATGCCATTAAACAAAGAAACCGAAACCAAACTGAATTAATTTAAGTTTTTCATTTTGTTTCTATGTTTGTCTAAAGTGGACAGATAATGACTGAGTGGTGATTACTTTTATAATAATATTTTTCATTTTACTTATATTTATTGTAGACTGACATTTTTTTAATCCTTATTGATCATTGATTGCTGATTACTTTTTCAACTGCCATTTACCAATTTTGATTGAATTAAATACTGGTAGCTATTTTCATATGACTGAAATTTTGTTTTGCCTATTTTTTTTTTTTACTAAATTGCTCTTTTTCTTTACATCAACTTAACTTTTACTTAATAGATACTTAAAATGACTGAACATCAAGCCATGAATTAAATTCTACTGCATTAGGGTTGGTTGGTTATGTTTTATGGCATATCAACACTCTTTTGGGTCATTTAATACTGAATCAAGTCATTTGGATAAACAAAGGATTCAGGTTGCTTACAATACCAGCTGTTGCTTAAGTGGTCACCCAATTAAGTATTGAATAGGCTCATCGCTGATTAACTTTGACTGCACTAGGGTATCAAACATCCTTGTGCTACATTTTTCTAATATTGAGGTATACAAGGTATCCCAAAAGTCTGGAGTCATAGACAAGAATGTATTAAAAAAATCAAGCTGTAGCTGTATCAGTGCTACTGTGTGGCTACATCATACGGAGTTGATTGTGAAAAAAGCTAGATGGGTACTATACAAGGATGCTGCATGTTGTCCTGAACAAATCCTCGAAGCAACACCCCACAAAAAAACAGCTGTATGGCCACTTACCTCCTATCATACAAACCATTCAGGCAAGATGAACACAACACGCTGGACACTTCAGAGAAGTAAGGATTAACTTATAAGTGACATTCTCCTTTGGACACCTACACATGGACACCCAGAATGGGCTGACAAGCAAAGACTTACATTGATCAGGTCCATTCAGATATTGGATCTCATGAAGAGGACTTGCCAGGGGTGATGACTGATAGGGACGGTTGGTGAGAGAGAGTCATGGGAATCTATTTTGTCAGCATGACATGATGATGAAATGTTCAAATTTACAGCTTTGGATTTTGTGACATTTTTATACTTGTAGAATACAAGAACATTGTAGATTTCTTAATTCAACAGAACTGAAGTTTTTAAATGCTGAGATGATTGTTCTTTTATTGCACTGATTACTCTGGGTTCATTCTGATAGATTACTAATTTCAGATGAACCCTAAAAAAAAATTTGAATGATTGTAGATTCAGAGATGTAGGATACCATTTGATTGAACCTTTCCTTCCAATCCACCTGTTTGGAAAAATTTTCTCACAACAATATAATGAAACATTCATATGAATCCTGACATCCTGTTGAAAATAGAATTCAATAGATATCAAATTTGAAAAGAAAATTAGCAATAAAAAGTGTTTAAGATTTTTCTAAGTTTACAAGATTTATGTTTTTCAATTTGACTTGTGGCGATCTGGAAGTTCACACTTCGACAGACAGAAGTCAAATGACAAAAATAAGTAGTTTGCGCATGTGGACTGCGCACCTTAGTAAAAATAAAATTTAAAATAAAATTCGTAAAATTCAACCAATCAGAGGCGTTCCCGCTTAAAAAGAAAAATTATCGAAAGGAGCCTCGCTGATCCTACCTGATTGCTATAAATGCTCAGACTTTTTCATTTTCAAGCAGAAAGATCTCATTTGCCTAAGGGAATTCACGTCACCTTTTTTAAGAACATTTCGCTTACATGCTGAAGGTATCTATCTATCTCTCTCTTTGAATAACCTATGCTTTTGGAGATAAACCTTATATTCATTCAACTTATGCCTGACTGCTTTTGAGTTGACTTTAAACTTTCACCTTTTCTTTCTCACTTTTGAACTGTGAAATACCAGCTTACATTTTACATTTGAACTTTAAAAAAAGAACTTTTGGCAGAACCTTGCCCAGTATTCAATGCTATCTTTTTGTATACATTTTGTTAATACAATTTTCTTTGTTTAATCCAGAGTTTTGTCTTCTATGCCATTGTGCTTGATTTATTTATGGTCTTTAAATGTTTGAACACTTTTATTGAATATTGACATCAAACAGCCCTACCTATCACCATAGACTAATACCTGTAACCAAGTTATTATAGATGCTACTAAAAACAATGACTGTTACTATAGTAGACGCAAAGCACAATAAAATCCTAAACTAAGTTTTATTTGTTTATAACTTAATATTTTTTCTGGTGCTATTAAACTTAAACTATAGTAATATTAATAATATAGTTTTTTCAATATAATGGTTTGTATGGTTTCACTTGTAGTAAAAACTGAATTAACATCTGTTTTGGTTATCAAATGATATCTTCCTAAAGCCATTGAAAACAACAATTACCTGATAAAGTCTTGAGAATTTCACAAATGCTACTCACTAAAAAATAATCAACAGCTGGAAATTCACACAATTGACAAGTCAAATCATTTTTTTTTTAGATCAACTTTACTTAAAGGAAATTAAAACTTAAAGATGAAATCAATTTTATACTGACTGTTTTCAAACAAACTTCAAGTCTTATTATAATGGAGATTGTGTGTTTTTCTGTCTGTAACCGAAACTATATTCCTACTCAAGTCACAATTCTCTTAGTTATTGACATCACATTCTCCATAATTTTATTTTTATCTAAACCTCAATTATTAATAAAATTGTCTTACATTATTAATACTGTTAACTATGTCTACATACTGACAACATGCAATTATATTTATATATAAAACAAAATAGCGGTTTACAGTGTGAACGGGAAGGCTAATTTGCATATTAATATTAAAAAATCGAATTTAATAAATATGTGCTTAGTATTATTGATTTCTAACTGTTTGGTTTTATTTTAACGAATATAAGCAAACATTTCTTCAATGAATCTTAAATGAAATCCATTAACAAGATAAAATAACTGTCATTTTATTCTTTACTTCCTCTTATAACTAAATACTTAAATTAGAAAAAATAACAATGAAAGACGAGAGTGATGGAAGAGTAAGTTTCAGTTGTTCCATTTTGTATTATACTCCCTCTGTTTCAAATCTTTTATTATACCCCCCTCTGTTTCAAATCTTTTTATCAGTATTCTTATTTAGTTTCATTCGCCTTTCTAATTTAATACAATATTTTATTACATTAAAACTTAAATACTTGCACCCGGAGGGTGCATATATTTGCTAGTACTAATAATAACAAAAACAAAAGAAAAACTATGTATGTACTTCAATAATAACAAGGCATTCATTTTACACAACAGATATTTATTCCAAAAAATAAGATCCTGACAAAGTAAAAAAAAGTGACTATTTCTTTCTCTTTCATTGATTAATGATTGTATTCTTTGGAAAATTCACTGACTCTTAATTTGCTGATTTCCTTATTTTCATAATGTTATGGGTAAACCAAAATTTTTTTTTTGTCATTAGATGACTTTAAGAGCATTTAGTTTTTAACAAACTTCATTTTAAAATATTAATTTTTATTTTGACAGCTGTAATATGAGTGGACACTTTCTTAAAATTGTCAAAATTTAAGTATTTTTGTTTATTAATTCTTATTAGTAATTATCAGGAAAGATTTAAAAAATGCTAATTATTAGTAAAGTATTGTAATGTTACTGGAGTTGGTTATTGAAATAATAACTTGAATAGTAACTTACAAATGAAAAGAGTTTATTTTAACAAAATGTACAAGAATGTGTTAAGAGTAGTAGATTACTAGCTAGTCTTGTTAGGAAGACGATCTGTCAAACCAAATTTGATATTGAATCAGAATAGTCCATTCTATTCCAGAGTATCATTTCTTCTCTACAACATAAAGTTGGAAGAAAATAAACAACATATTCAGCATGTTTTTTTTTGTTTGTTTTTCTGAAGAGAAAAAAATGTGACTGAAATACACAAAAGATTTGTAAAACTACTGTAAGTGATAGAACATGTCAAAAATGCTTTATAAAGTTTTGTTGTGTAGATTTCTCTTCTCACGGGTCAATCTATTGAGATTTATAGCAATCAAGTGAAAACATTACTTGAGAATAATCAACTCACAAGATATTCAACATACTGAAAACAGATAAAGATCAAGCAATAAAAATCATTTCTAACAAATTGGTTACATGTACCAACTACATGGATTAAACAAAAAAAACCCTACTGGACTGTAATTAAATGTTCCATGGCTGATTAAAGATGGATCCTTCACAACAACATAGAATACAAAATATTGTGAGATAAATGAAATCACCACTAATCATACCAAAATCTAATCTTCATCCAAAGGGGATGCTGTGTATATGGTGAGATTGAAAGGGAATCGTCTAATATGAACTCCCTCTAAAGAAGCAGACAATTGATCTGAACAAGTCAGGCTCTCAATTAGATAAATTGAAGGCAAGAATTGGCAAGTGACATCTCAAATTAGTAATAATTAATTAGTAATTAGAATAATGTTAAACAGCATATTCATTTGGTGACCACAAAATTGATGTTGCTATGTTTTCGTTTACCTACACTGTTCATCAAATATTGCATTTTGGGAATTACTACTTATTACTGTTTTAACACAATTTTCTTAATCAAAAACATTCCAATTTTGGGAATAACTGCAAAATACACCGAGAGAAGTTCTTTGCTGAGAAAGATAAACTCTTTTAGAAATACAGAATTATGTAATTTTTCTTATATGTTCACACACTGTTTGCATTTCTTCCTTCTTGCTGGCTTTTTTTTTCCGTTCTACTCTGTCTCCCTTTTTGGTCAAGCATGATTGCCAACTAAATTTCTTATTGGCTTATGTAGCTTCTTTTGCTACCCACAATTCCCTGTTTTCTCTCTGTCCATTATAATCACAATTCTTTTACAGGAACCACAAAGGAAATATATTGTTCAATAAAGTTAATGTATAAAAAGTTTTTAAAAAAACAAACAAAAACAAATGAACAGTTTACATTAATGAATATATTTATATAATTATTTTGATTGAGAACCAAAACAAAACAATGAAAATCACTCCTTCAAAAATGGAAATATTAAGAATTAATTGACCAAGACTTCTATGAATGCTCAAGATAAATACTTTTCAGAGAGTCCCCATCCATGGCATAGAAGCTAAAGTGCTGAACTGTGAGTAAGCGAGTTCAGACTCCAGTCACACTATTAGATTCATTTTCAGACTAATACTCTTAGGAAAGGTATGAAGCCCCTCATCCCCACAACTATGGGTTAAATAGTACCACTACTGTTTTTATATAACGATGGATTTGGCATTAAATAACCCATAAAGGTTGATATGCCATTAAAAAAGAAACCAGATATATAGATAATGTTCAAGTGATGCTTGTAAGGAACATAAATTTAATTGAATAATAACTGAAATCCTTTTAATAAAGTTTATAAGTTATATCAGATTGAATTAGGTCAATTTTCTTTTTTAATATTAAACACAAAAGCATTAATAATTTTTTTGTACAAAAAAAAAAAAAATTAATGGTCTCATTCAAATATATAATTATTTACTGAATTCTGCCACTGTAGTAGTTTGAAACATCCTACAGCAGTTGTTTGACCCTATTACAGCAAATTCCAGGGATTTTTGTGCAGTGCTTCTTCAGTCGTCCATAACATGACCAAACATGGACCACCATAATTGTGCCACCCTTGTTGGTTGTGGAATAGTGGTGTTTAAATTTGTAAACTTAAATGTTTTTAGAGAGCTTGTTGGAGATTAGTCTGTTTAGCCATCAGTGTCCACTGATAGTTCTCAGATGTTTGCAGTGGCAGGCATAAAATCTTATCCATAGCTGCACCTTTGGAGTTGTCCAGCTGGTGCAATTGTACATCATCAAAGACACACATATTGCTATGGAAGGGGGGAAATATAGGGGGGGGGGGAATAGATGTTCATCAAGCCAAACCTTCCTTGGTCAACACGCTCTTCGTTTTCGTTTAGCAGCTGCAAAAATCACATTTCTTTACTCGGTCGTTCGCGTCAGTCAACCTGCTACTGCAACTTCTTACTGCCCCGCGTTTGACTCACACGTTATTTATGTACGCATTTACCAAAACATCCTGGCACTTCGCATCCGTCCAATGCCTAAATCGCGTCTACCTTCGCATGTGGGAGGACGCCGGCTCGATCCCGGCAAGCAAGGCAATGTCTTGCTCTTTTTCGTTCTCCGTCATATAGAAGCGCAGTCTCTTTGTTAGAGTAGCAATGCACATTCAGTGTCAAAACATCAGAATTCAAGTTTTTCTTACAGTAAAATCCTTATGAATAATTCACAGCCAAATATTGTATTACAATCAAATTTATATCATTAAATAACAAATAAATAGATCTTTAATTTGGTGTAATAATTTATAGAATAACCTCAATAGTTATTTTTTAATGACAAAAAACTGCTGTATCACTAATTTTAGTGCATTTAGCAGTGAATCAGTTTTTTGATGCAGTCTGTGGTGATATTCTCATTTTAAAATAATATTCTGGTGAAACCCCTTAGAATATTGTCGTATAATTTTATGACAAAATAGAACTTGAATAGATTTTCAATTTGATGTGTGATATAAGATAAATACATAATTAGAAAATTCAACTGTAACTGATTAAAGTTTACTATAAAAGTTTTGAAACTGAATTAAGATATTACTTTTTATCACTCTTCTTCTATCTTTTAAGATAAATGTTGTGAAAAAATATTTGTAAACATCACCAGAATTTTCGTTTGAAATTTTGAAAAATTTCAGAATTAAGCAAATTTTTGAGGCCGATGACAGTGATACCCTCATTTCAAAATAAAATTCCTGCTAAATTATCAAGAATATTTCCATGGAATTTTCCGATTAATTGGAACTTAATTAGCTCTTCAATTTGGTATATCACATATGGTGATTACCTCATTAAAAGTTTATTTTACAATCTGTTGAAGTTAACTTCAAAATTTATGAAAATAAGTTAAGGTATTATTAATTAACACTTGGATATTGATTAATAATGCTTTTCTGCATATTTTGATATAAATATTGTGGGAACATTTTTTAAAAACTTCTTTGGGATTTCCATTTTGATTAGTAAAATTTTTTGAATTCAGGTTTTGAAAATGGGTAAAACCAAGTAACAGTTGATTCTACTATTCTGAGAGACATCACTCTCATACTTGAACATAAACAAATACAGAGTTTCATTTAAAATAGAAAATTCTCAATTATTTTTGATAAAACATTTTTTTAAATTACATGGTTGAAAAAATAATAAAATAAAATTTTCAAATATGTGAGGTTTTATTGATCTCAAAAAAAATTATAGAAAATTATGTGAATAATGATTTTTTTTCTTTATACATGTATATAAAATTTCACTTTTTTTTTTTTTTAACCCTCATCCCTCATGAATTAAAATTCAACAAATCTTAGGAAAAAATCAATGTATTATGAAGAGGAAGGATTTTTAAAAATCACATGTAAAAATTATTTGTTTTAGAGTTTTTAAAACAGGATAATTTTATAAATTAAAATCTCTATCTGGCAAAATGATGTATTTTTACTATTTTTTTTCTTTTGAAAATGTCAACAACAGTCCCATTTTATTCCTTATATTACAAATACTACTATGTAAATTTTCATAAATTTATCTTGAGTGATAATTGAGAAAATAGATTTTATTTATGAAAGAATATTGGGGGGGGGGTCTGAAATTCAAGAATATTTCTCTTTGTCAAATCTTCATCATGTCTTATTTTCACCCAGGTTGTGTATGTCCAAGAGATATCTATGGGTGAATTCATTCATATATACCAGTGGAAAATTTGAAAAAGTACATAGTGAATTGATATTTTCAATTACAAAACAATGGTTTGTGTACAAAAGCATATATCAATTTCTTAGGGAAAAAAACTGCTTAATATAGAAATTATGAGTTATAGATTTACACAAAAATGTAAGTTAAAGAATATTTTTTGATGCATAAAAAGATCAAATTATGAAAAAAACAAAAAAAAACAACAAAAAAAACAAATAGAAATAATTAAAAAATACAAAGTTTAATTTGGTTGAATATATTTACATTTATTCCAATACTTTTTACATATAATGGAATGAAATAGAATGAAAATAATTTGGCATTTAACAAAGATATTTAAAATATACAATCAATAAAGTTACAAGTGCAAATATAAACCATACACATGAAAATAACTATGGCTTATGACAGAAAATAAAATACAATGAAATATGATTCAATTACTTGAATATACATGGAAATTATGTGCTGTTGTTACTAATTCAGATATTGTTTGCTAGTAACTATAAGAAGAATAAATAAAGTATAGTAATAAGGAACAGGAAAATGTGAATAATAAAAAGGTGGAAATATTTATATAATCTCAGAGGATTACCAATGAAGATACAAAGCATTTACTATTTATTTCTCTATTTCATGCTTCAAACGATCTTTAATACTGATAAATAAATTCATAGGAAAATGACACAAAGTTTTTTGAAGCTAAAGTAAATTCTGTTGATAATTGACAAACCTCATATCATTATGGACGGATAAGGAATTACAGAATATAAAATTAGATATTTATATAGTTTTAATAAATATTCACTTATATTTTAATCAATAAACACCAAAAATAGTTTAATATAATCTGCGTATAAAAGTATAAAACCAAAGAAAATTTAATATTTTTATATTCTAAGTTAAGAACATATTGTTACTTTTAGGATGACACTTGGGGATTATTTACATAATATGAAATGGTAGTTGTTATAATTTAATGTGAAAAAAAATAAATGGTAATTCTGAGAAGCCAGTAAATTATGTTGAATCTGCAATAGGCACAATTGTGGTGATAAACAATGTAGAATTATTTTGTTACCTGTAATGTAACAATAAAAACATAGTTCATTTTTGTTATTGTTCACTGCCAGGTATATTAACAGAAATTCCAAATTTTTCTCCCAAATATTTCAGCTGGTCTTTATACAATACATTTTTCTTTACAGATTCTTTATAATTATGTTTTAGAATTTTCAATTTCTTCAAAGAATTCTGGTCCAAAATTGTCTAATTCTTTTTTCATCTAAAATAACAAAAACAAATATTCAAATTAATATTTCAAATTGGATGAAGAAAGCTAAAATAAAAACATATTATTCTTTAAAACAACATAAATAGATGAATTTATTGAAATATCATCTTAATAAACAATGACAGAATTTTCATCAAGAAAAAATTCAAAGTTTTAAGTGCAGATATCCAGAAAAAATAAGTTTTAAAAGAGAAAATTAAATCAAATTGTTTATATTGAAGTTAATACAAAATCAGTGCTTTCATTCTCTAAAGTTTTTTATTAGTAATTATAAGAATGAATTTATTAGGTAGATGTAAAAGTTTCAAGCATTTTCTGAAAAAAATATTTTATCCCTACAAATTTATAGTTATCATTATTCATTGATTAAAGTATTTTCCCTGACTTTTGCCACCTTTCTGCTAAATTGTGCATTTATCATAAAAGAATGATTTTGAAATGGAACAGTTCTATGATCATTGCAACATGTCAATGGAAGTTGTCTGCAACAAAATCCCCAACTCTTTATAGTTTTTTTTTTTTTCTGTTTTAATATTATTCAAGAAAGCCAATTACTTATTATAACAATTTGTTCAGATTATAGAAATTCATAATAAAGAATTCATTTCAAGTCTCATCAAATACAGAGAAAATGTTCCCTCCTCAAGCTGTCCTGGATTTAGCCACAATTTTCTTAGTTTTGATTCTCATAACTTCATTTTTCATCTCCTCTCCTCTCCTGTGCAAAACAAATGATTGTTTTCTAAGATAAGCAAGAAGATAAGTGTTTAAATGCTAATTGATATTCCTTTCCAGAAGTTCATGTACAACCCATATTTCTTGCTTCTGAAAATTTTCTAAGGTTTATAAACAATATACTTCCCATCATAATGTAATAGTTAGCAAGCTAGTCTTGTAGATCTATTATTACTGAATAGTGAGTTTGATCCTTACTGTATGTCCCATACTTGCGACCTTGTGTCACATCCTACCTGTGGTGAATGGCTTAGATAAATACTTATTATAGTAGACTGATTGCACATGTAATAAAGACCTAAGTAAAATAATATAATCTATTTATTTATCATGGGTAATATCATTAATTATATATCTTATCACTTTATGTATGAGGAGGATGTGACACAAGGTCTATTTTGAAGTGGAGTTTAAAAGGTTTGAATTCAGAGTTTTCATTCTCCTAGACCTGTTGTCATAAAGAGCCCAGTCTGTCCTACTATTTGCCCATAGCTGGAGGGAGAATAGGTGAATGTATACCTTTCCCAAGAGTATTAGAACTATGTGAAATGCTACCAGTCTCATCCAGGATTTAAACTCATGTCACAGTGTACATTTCCTTTGATGATAACCATTACACTATGGGCAACTTTATCACCTTTTACAGCTGAAAAAACCCCGCTGTATCTCCTAATTAAATATTATTGCTCATCATATTTTGGACAAGAAATTAATTTTTATTTTGGACAAGTTTTTGCTGATATCTAACTTATGCTTTATCATAATCTAACAGAACAATTTCTTCAAGATTGAATAATTGAATAATTGATATTATTCTACAAGATTTAATCAAAATTCCAGAAGCTACATTTAATAGAAAGAGAAATAAAAATAAGAAAGCAAATATTTACATTTCGAAGTTCTATCAATGATTTTTCATTCTCCAATTTCAAATTCTTTAATTCCAACTGCAGTTCAACATTATTGGCTTTTAAAGATTCATACTCCCTGGCCTTTTCCAACATATCTTTAGGAAACTGAAAATAATAAATAACAGCAATTATGATCATTTGATGACTCATTGATGTGTTCATGTGTAAACAATTAAACTGAATAAGATAGCAAAAGAAACAGTTTTGCTGCAATTTATTTACCTCAGTTTTTTTCCCATGGACTTTTTGTTGCAAAACTTTCACTTCAGATAAAAGTTGATCTTTTTCTTTTTCAAGTTGATTTATCTTTAACCTACAATAAGTAAAGATAAGTAAAAAAAAAATATATAATCATAAATGCAATGAAGAACAATTGTTTGATCTCTGGTGTTAATTTTCTGTGTGTTAATATTTCAAATTAATGTCCAGACAAATTCCTCTGGATTCTTTTAAGACAATCGTTGTATAATTGGAGAAATTCTACATCCTGCTTTCTGATACTTTCATTCACTCTTAATCAACAAGAGAAAAAACTTAATATCTTAAAACCTATTTAGAAGGTAGTATATCTTTTAAATAAAAAGATTATTATTACTTTAAATAGTAAAATAAAGAAGAAAGTTTGGTTTGTTTTTTAATGGCATATCAACCTTCATGGGTTATTTAATGCCAAAGCTATTCTTGTAGAAGAAAAGTAGTGATACTATTTAACCCATATCTTGGGTGGTAGAGGGGGTTCATACCTTACCCAAGGGTATTAGTCCGAAAATGAATGGGATAACACAACTGGAGTTTGAACTTGCTTACTACTATGTTGCAGTCCAGTACATTAACGACTACACTATGGAATTCACCCCCACACCCACCCCAAAAAAGATAGGCTAGAATGTATTTGGCTTTATATATAGATTCTCTCAATTTATATATGCACAGAAATAGTCTCAAAATATTTATGATATGATATAATTATTATATTTATAATATTTAATACCCATTTTTATTATATATAGGGTTTAGTAGAAATTTTAAAAATCAACAGTTAAAAATAAATCAATATATTTTTAAGGCTATCATTTTCATTGTTTTGACTACATTTCACTATTATATTCAAGTGCAAATTTCAGCCAATCTTTAGAATTCACTTCCAAATTTCAATTCTTCCTTTTAATCTCCTCAACTTAAATGTAACAATCCAACAATATCACAAGACAGAGTATTAAGTTCTAATGTTAGTACTAAACCACTTTAGTAGGAATAGAACCTACCTATAAGAGTTGAAAGAGGTTCATTTAGCTGACATTTTTTAAATGGCCTTGCATTAACCTGTCATTTGGGAGACCTTAACTGATAAAATTAATTTTTATGAGTACTTGTTTCTATATAATGTTAAAATATATTATTATGTATTTACTTTTGACAAACTTATATGTACAGTCTCTTTCATCTTACAGACTTTCTATTATTGTTTTATGCCTATTATTTTGGCCTTATTCCAGAGGAACAGTGAACACCAATTTTGAAACTAAAATTATATAAGAAATATTCATAACATCAGAAAACTATAGAGGAAAGATTTCTAAACTACACAACAGCTATCATCAAATTAGAGGTGTGTGTGGTGTAATAATTCTCATCAGATGAAATGAACAGAGTGAAACAAGTTAAATTCCTGGACAAGGCTGTTTATATTTCACATAGTGCTAATATCCTTGGGAAAGGTATCTATCCAATTATTCTCCCTACAGCTAATAGTAGGTCAGACTGGGATATTTAACCTAGAAGAAAAATTCTGAATTCAAACCTATTAAACTCTACTTAAAAAATTATATTGTGTTGCATTCTGTTCAAGTAGAGGGGTTAAGTAAATATATACCCACCAGATATGAAAAATTAATTTTTATAAATCATCAATAAGTATGACATACCTGGTTTGTTGATAGCTTTTTTTCAACTTTGCATCACTGTTTATAGATTCCATGGGGCAGTTCTTCAGTATGTCAACCTATAGAAGTAATATTTAATGGGAACATAAATCATTTCACATTTTAAATCAATTTTTACTTTTTATTTTAGAATGAAATAAAATGTTTTATGATTGAAACAGACCACTTATATAATTTTTGACACAAAAGTTAAATTTGTTTACAAAATTAACATTTGAAGTTCAGAATCAAGCATAACAACTGGAATACAAAAGCACTTTTGTACTTCACCGTTGAAATAATAAATGTTATATTTTTATAAAATAAAACAAACATATAAAAACTAATAATGATATCAGCTTTATTTGTGTATATCAATAAAGATCAAATAATCTTGGAAACAAACTCAGAGTAAATTCAGCCAAACATTTTAAAATATAATGCTACCTTGACTTATAAGTTTAATTCATTCTCTTTGTAACTCAATTTTCTTGTATATCAAATCAATTTTCCCCATTGAAATAAACTGAAATACCATTAATCCATTCCAACCCCCCAACCCCATGCAAAAAAAACACCCTAATTTTTTATTATGTTGTTTTTAAATAAGAAAAATAGCACTGTACTGTATAAAGACATAATGAAATAGAATGTAATGGATTATGTGCAGTAATATGTTTTAATGTTTATTTTTTATAAATAATATTTTTTTGGTGTTTAAATTTGTAAACTTAAATGTTTTTAGAGAGCTTATTAACATAAGCATATCTGAAGCTCGCTCATACTTCAAAATGTAGCTCTCAATACAAAGCAAAAAAATCATAAGTTAGGGCACTTGTAAGTAAAGTAGTACTGTATATTAATGCCTATCTAAAACAAGACATATTTTCATGATTGTAATGCATAAATACAAAAACAGTTAACACTCAAAATCCATTAATAATGGAATTTAAATATATTGAAAGAAAATAAAGAAAATAAAAAAAAGAAAATTGAGAATAAACCACAAGTAATATTTTATCTGCTCATAACAGTTAATGAATAAATGATAAATTGAGTATTTATATATGATAGCAACTAATAAGTATTATTAGGATAAAAAATATTAACTACAATAATTCTCTGTAAAAAATTCCAAAATATGGACAAAGAAACTAATAACATTCTAATTGTTACAGTAGAGAAAAACAGAATAAGCAGAATACCTGTTTTAACAATTCCTCATTTTCTTGTAAAAGACTCTGTTCTCTTTCTGCTGACTCTCGTAACAATGTTTTGACATCTGCTAGCAGTTGACGCTGAGATAAAAACATCATTTCAATTAAAATAACATTATAAGAGATATTTTATATAAAATTAATATTCAACAATTTTAGAATAAACTTTTAAAATCAAATGTAAGAATTCATAAACAAACTGAAATGGTCACTTTTTATAGAGAATAATCTTTAATTCTCTTAAAATGAATATAAAGAATATGTTTATACTAGGCATACCCAATTTTGTCGGCTGCTAGGTTTTTAAAAACAAATTAAAATTAATTAAATCTATTATTTAAGGTCAAACTTTTGTCTAAAATGATAAGTAGTAACATAATGTCCATCATTAAAAAAAAGAAAAATATCATTACATATGCAGTTTATTTTTAATAGATTTAAAACGATTTGTTTTGGTCAATTTTGACACGATCTGCCATTCTGTTTCTTTTTCAATGGTTTTAAGCGCTTGTTTACAATTTTAATGTAACATTCGCGATTGCAAAAAAGATTTACCAAAAATCAGGTAATTATCCGATTTTAATGAAATTTTCAGTATTGATTTATCAATTAATGAATTTTATAATGCATCAGTTATTTTATTTCAAAACTTTAATTTAGTATTTTTGCTATGAAAAATTAATATATAAAATTCATTTAAAATATGAAAAGCCTGATGTTAAGTTTAAAATGTTATATTTTTAGATTCTAAAAATAAATACCTTATTTTATTACATCAAAGTATACTTTTTGAAGAAAAACTCAACTGAAAATGTACCCTTTTTAAGCAGAAAAAATATAATTTTTTCTTTTATAAGATAATAGCCAATTAAATAATTATCGAAATGAGTAAAAAAGAAATCTCCAAAAAATCAATTATCTATTAATTTTTAACATTTTATTTTTCGGTTTTCAATACTTATTTTCTCATAGAAAAGCCACCATAAAATTTTTTTTTTTGTTTCTATTCATAACTTCGGTCTTTTATCTCTTTATTTATACTGTAATTAGAAAACTATAAGACCATCTTGAAAAAAATGTTACACCCCCAACATAAGGGGGGTTAAAATTAAGTAACCTGAAAAAAATGAGAAAGTTTTGAAATAAAATAAATAATGCATTATAACGATCATTCATTGATAAATAAACACTGAAAATTTCATTAAAATCCGATAATTTCCTGATTTTTGGTAAATTATTTTCTGTAGGGGGGGGGGCTAAAGTAATTTTATCAAAAACGCATTTTAGTCCCATTTTGGGTATAGCTAGTTTATACAGGACTCTTTGAATTGTTTTTGGTCATTGTCCCTTTAAATCTCTTCTCTAGATTACAGGGCCCTCCTGTCAAACAGCATCAACAGATAGACAGAAATTCATTTATTATTAAATAATATGAAAACTTGGACATTCTTACATCCTAGATAAAAATTTTTAAAAAGACTGAAATCAAATATCTATCAGCCTTAATTCAATCATTAAGCCTTGTTGGAAGTTTCATGAGATTAGGTTCCAAATTAGACAATGACAGAGATAATCTTTGATTGTAAAATTAATTCTATTCTTGGAGTTAGTTTTAAAAAAGAATATTTTGCTGAATTCACATTCAATTGAATATTTTGAAAAAAAAAAAAAAAAAGATTCTCATTGCTTCTCATATTTTATCACAACTTGCCCTTGAAGTTCACCTTTTTAAATTTCTCAGTCCATGGCCCCTTATTCCAATGCCTCCATTGAGAATAATTGGTTTGAACTTTAATTTACCAACCATTCCACATGAGTAGGATGAATTTAAGTGGAGTTTAAGAGTTGAATTCAGAGTTTTCCTTCTCCAAGACTGGTTGCCATACCAAAGTTAAAGATCCCAGTCTGCTCTACTATTTACCCATAGCTGAAGGGAAAATAGTCAGATGCATACTTTTCCCAAGGGTATTGCACTATGGAATACTTTGTCCAGGATTTGAACTCAGGTTAACAAGCCCATT
Source organism: Doryteuthis pealeii (assembly GCA_023376005.1). NCBI lineage: Eukaryota > Metazoa > Mollusca > Cephalopoda > Myopsida > Loliginidae > Doryteuthis > Doryteuthis pealeii. The sequence continues at coordinate 6,282,520 of CM042165.1, forward strand.
TCCTACAAGGATAACCATGACATTACGCTTGTCCAGGACTCCTATGAGTCCTGGACAAGCGTAATGTCATGGTTGGATATAGATGATACAATAAAATTATCATCATGAATAATTATTATTAGAACAGGTGTACATTTACAGTGTTAACAAACATATTCCTACAATGAAGTAAGAAACTGCACAAATAAAAACAGAATTTAGTTCTAGCACCCTCAAAAAAGATTCTCAGCAAGAAATATAGAAGATATTTATCAATTATGTAATTCTTTTAAGTTTTAAAGAATATTTTAATATTGAATAAGCTAATCAATTACGTTGCTTATTTTTAGAAAGTCTACAAATAGTGTGATTTGTTGTCTTTCTAAATGTTACCATATTAAACCAGAATCAAGTAGGTATTTACTCAACCCATTGGCCTTGGGGTTGGATATGTGACACAAGGCTGCAATTTTGGAGCATCCAGTATCAAACTGATTATTCAGTAGTAATGTATCTGTAAGACAAGCTTTCTAAACATTATACCACAATGGGATGTCCAAATCAGAATCAATGTAATTTAATAGAGCAATAAGTGGTCATAATAGAATGAACAGATTTATTCTCTCTACTAATAACTTTAAATAGGATTCTTGATCTCTACTTTTTTTATCCAACAAGGACAGACAATTTGACCTTTAGAAAAACACATTAGAGGAATAATAACAAGTAATTTAGTTAGGCTTCACCTTAAAACCTTTTCAGCTTCGAAAATGTCACAATTCCTGCCTGGAACAACTGAATTAGTTAAATGGTTATTGCATGACTGCACTCTACAAAGGTTTTTAATGATAACTGTTATATTGAAATGTTTTATCACATACCAATCCAAGTTGGATTTTGAATATCTAAGTTAGTGAGAAGGAAGGTAATAATAAAAACACTTAAGGACTGAGTGAAGAGTGCTGGCTGAAAAGTCCATGTGTCACTATGAAAAGAGTTGAAAACTAAAACCAAAAGCCTTCTATAAATCATCTCCTATTTTTATTTATCTGTAGTGTATCTTATATAAAACATATGCAAAAAAGAAAATACACAAAATATTTAGTCATAGATCAAATGTTCATAAATATGTTTTGTACCTTATTTTCCAGTTCTTCTTCAAGTTTTCTTATTTTGCTAAAATCTCCTTTATCTAATTTTGTATCTCCTTCTGCAAATTTATTTGTCAGTTTTTCATTTACAGTCATCAGCTGTTTCACTTGATCCTCAAGTTTCATTCTCATTTCATTCTCCTAAAAAGAAAACAACAAATATCAACAGATTAACATACAGATTATTATAATGTCTTCAAATACTTTTTTTTTTACTCAAATACAAAATCAGTTTTACAAGCAATACACAAATTCTTTTATCCTTCTACATTCACTATAAGTTTCATTGACATTTTTTTTCAACTAATAAAATGATTATAAAAATCAAAACAATTGAAATTACATAAAAATGCTCTACTTTTGACTTTTTTCTTTTTACTGTGATAAATAAATGATATAAAAGCAACACTAATAATAATGAAATTGATATTTTTAAACTCTCTTCAGTGAAAAAGTATAGATATTTCACCAAGATGTTTACTCACACTAAACTTCCTTTCAAGTAAATAAGTGACCAAACAAATCAATCATTATATAAATAAAATATAAAGAATAAGATAATTTACAAAAAAAAAAAGATTAATAAGCAAAATTCTGCAGTTGCTACACAAGATTTAGCTCAGTTGGTAGAGCAACATTCAGGTTCAATACTGGTCTCTGCCAACTCAGCACATTAGTACCACAGCTTGGATAATCTGCTCTGTGCGGTAAAGCATGTGGGAGCTGATGATATGTGTGAAACTCCACCTCAGCAAAACAGTCTCCCTGACCTAGCACTAGTGAAAAGGGGTAGACTCCCTTATTGTTCAGTTGATTCTGTGGACTGTTCTTTGAGACACTACTTCACTACAGATTTCACTTCCTTGTCACTGGAATAATGTTTGCCTCTCTTTGGCCCCATGAAAGAGGGTTTGAGAGGCAAATTTTTACGGGGCAGGGATACATGCTCTCATTCAATGGTGGAACACTGCTATTGAGAGAAATGGTGACTATGTGGAGAAGTAGGGTGTGATCTACAGAGGACCAGCTTTATTTTGATGTATGATACATGTTCCTGTGTTGGTAATTATACCTGTCCTAAATATAATGGCATTACCTTTTGACTCACCCTTATATATATATATATATATATATATAATATATATATATATATATATATATACACACACACACACACACACACAGTGTAATTTCTAATTGGTTATCTTCTATTTGCAATTGTCAATAGATAATGACATAATTATCTAGGTTTATTTAATTAATGTTTTTACAACATTCACCTTCATGATATATGTGATAAATTACCATAAGATGGGAGATGCAGAAATTCAATTCCTACTACAAGAGTGAAACATACAATTCTAACAATGGATATGTAATATATATATATATATATATTTATTTACTAAATGTAATTAAACTATCTAGCCACATCAAAACATGCATTATATATAAAAGATGAAAAATGTAAATAGTGTTACAGTAAAAGTGTTGTTATTTCAAATAAGATTATTTTATAAAGAATATCAGAAGCAAATCTAAATCAAATGAGAGAAAAGTAATCATTACTAAATAAAATTGTTACAATATGCAGAAATGAATTGTAAAAAAATGTTGTGAAAGTGAGATTGCCTTCTGAAAATGTTTTCTTAATTTTTCATTATCAGCCAACAATTTGGTATTTCCTTTTTCCTTGTTAAAATGTTTGTCTGGTGATGCTGATGGTTTCTTTTTCTCTTCTTTATTCATTTTTTGCTGAAATCAAAAATAGAAATATTTTAGGAAAAGAAGTCTTAGAAATTATATTCTTTGACAAAAAAAAAGAAAGTTTTTTCAGTGATTATTACAAATGCTACAAACATGATAAAGCAACAAAGACACAAATCTACCTTGAGGCTTTAAAAAATGCAATATAAAAATATATATATATAAATATGAAAAAATATTTAAAATATAAAAATAAAAGATGCAATATTTTTTGTAAATTATTCATTCAATTTATTACAATCTTTAACTGATAATGTTGAAATTTTACTATAAAACACTCTCATGCGCATGATGTAGTATTTATTGTTGAATATTGACTTAGTGACCCATGGGTAAATAGCAGGGACAGGCTAAGCTTTTTAACCTTGGTTAGGCAACCGGTCTAGGAGAAGGAAAACTGAATTCAAATCTGTTAAACTCCACTTAAGAAATTGACTTTGTATTTCAGCCTATTCGTGTGAAGGGGTTAGGTAAACATAATACACTCTCAGCAATTTATGAGAATTGAAAGTGCAATAAAATATGACTGCAATGAATTTGCAGTTGTCTTTATTGCAAAGTAAATAACAAGTACACAAAAATAAGTGAACCATAGTTGCTTATAAAATCTTTAATATAATCAGTCATGAGAATCTACTGATCAACAGATCAACCTGTTTACTGAAGACAGTAGGATATACTTGATAACATTAAATATTGCAGCAGGTACATCACCTTCATTGCAGGTGAAATACCTATCATATAACAGGGTAACCATTAAGATATCTTATAAATATATCCTTTTGCAACTCACTTCTCTTGAAAAAATAAGTGAATGTCTATGATTAGAATATTCACAGATTAACTATTTTTACAACTGATTAATGTAATTCTAATGAGCAAAGTTGATAGTTTTAATTAATTTCTTAATATTACTGAGCAGCAACAAGGTTGGTTCCTATTTAAGGAATTCATTATGTTTACAAAAATGTAACTATAATTATCATCATAACATACATACACATTTAATTAGCCACCATACCTAACAAAAAAATGTAGGAGGTGCTCATGATGTAATGGTTTCTGTCGTAGGAAATGGACACAGTTAATTGGGTTCAAATCCTGGACGAGGCTGTTTGCATTCCACATAGAGCAAAAAAGAAAAGTATGAATCCAACTATAGGGTAAATAATAGGGTAGACTGGACTTTTAATGGTAGTTGGTCTAAGAGAAAGAAAACTGAATTCAAACCTGTTAAAGTCCACTTAAAAAATTGACCTTGTGTCATATCCTGCTCATGCATAAGGGTTAGGTAATGGTATATACATGATAATCTTTGTAAAACTACAAACCTAATAAAAGAAGAAATTGTTAATGAATCTATAAACAAAGGTTTGTTATCATCAACAAATTTAAGACAAAGCAGAAACAATATTATTTTGATGAATCTATCAAAGTTTTGATTAATCTTATATTTGTCAGAACATAATAAAATCATTTACTAAAAAAAAGTAAATTGAATAATTAGGAGATAAAAGAAACTTGTGATTTTCATAATGATAATCTATAAAAGATTTAAATTTGTGTTGTTACTTTTGTTAACATTAATCTTTCAAATAATAAAACTGAAAATATAATGACTTTATCTTAACTTAGTTTTAGATATTAAAGATTTGTTTGCATTACCTCTTGATCAACTGAAACTGCTAATTTCTTCAAATGTTCATTTTCTGCTTGAACACGATCAACTACTTTCTTGAGTAGAGCAATGATCTTCTCTAGTTCTTTTGGGCTCTTACCACTCTCTCCAACCTAGAAAAAAAACACAAATACACTAACATTGCACAAGAAAATTGATTTATAAAACTAAAAGAAAAAAAAAGAAAATCAAAAACTGATTATAAACTGAAAATAAAAACAATTTTAAAAATTTGATTACTTATTTTGAAAGCTCAAGATTTTTCCACTGTACATATAATCCTAGAAGAAAAATAGGATTTTAGTGGTTTGTCTTGGAGATTTATTTGCAAATAATCTTTTAAAATTATATAATTTATCCAGCAATTTCTAAAATCTATTTTTCTAGTGCATACATTTGAATTTCATGATGGCATGAGTGGCATAATTGTTATTGGAAAAACGAAATTTAAAAGCCAAGTTCAAATTCTGGATTAATCTATTTGCATTTCACCTTGCTCTAATGCCCTTGAGAAAGGCATGAATCCATTTCCTTTCCCCAGCTATGGATAAATACTAGGGAAGACTGGGCTATCTAGCATTGCAGGCAGGCAAACCAGTCTAGGAGAAGCAAAACCTAAAAATCTGGTAGAGTGGTACTTGTAACTCTACCCCATAAAAAGATACTTGCTATTAAAACTGTAGAGCCATTACTGACATGGTGATGTTGTGGCTTTATTTACTCAACAAGGAGTTGAAGAAAGAGAATACATTTCAATTTAAAAACATTAAGAGCTAAATAGTTGTATTAAAATAAAATAAAAATTAACTAACTAAAAATGCATTTCATTTTAGATGTGTTGATAAGGTAAACTCATGAAATCACTTTCTTTATCTATAAATCTCTAGATAGATAATTCCATGAGATTATTGTTATGATTTACAAACAGGACTGAACTCAATAACCCTTTCTAAATCAATACCACAGAAACATCTGTTACCAGTGTCTTAGTAATTTTATGTCTTGGTATCACCTTAATATCTTATAATGAATACTACATGACTAAATATGAGATGATTCATAAAATAATGGCTAATCTTACATTTAAATCTGTAATATGTCATCAGACAATCATCTTAAGTCCAATTCTTTAAAATTCAAATTCTTATTCAAAATAACATTTTATAAATAACACTTTGTTAACCATGTATCATCAAGGGCAAAACTGATAAGATTAAAATATCTTGATCACAAAGTTCAAGATATACTCAAAATTATTTACTGTATTAACAATTATTATAAACTAAATACTAAGAAACTATAACTTAACATAAGATGTTAAAAAGATTTTCAATATTATTAAGCCGTAATATAAATGGGTCATAAGTAAAATACTTGATGAAAAAAATTCATTACAATACACATTATTTATAAAAACTAAAATTAAAACTGAATCAAATCATTTAATATAGTAATTTTATTGATTTTTGCATAACATATTCAAACACAAAAATATAATGTAAGTATATATGGAGTATAGTTCCAAGAGGACACTTATAAATCTATCATATTACTATTTAAGAATAAAACAGAACATTAGAAAATATGAGAGTTAAAGTCAATTATATGTTCATCAAAGTGTGCTGACAACACATATCCCCTTGACTATCTCTCTTCATCCATTCTTATTAATCATCACTTTGGTAAGTTAACTAGACAGTATCATGTGTCCACACACAACTAATGAATGTAAGTCTTTACTGGTCAACCTACATTGGTGTGTCCATGTGGAGGAGTCCATAAGAAAACATCACTTATGAGTTTATCCTTACTTCTCCAGCAGTGCCCAGCATATCTTGCTTATGTTACTTTGATGGTTTGTGAGATAGGAGATAAATAACCATACAACTTCTGTTTTGTAGGTTGTTGATTCCAGCATGCAGTATCCTTGTGTAGTTCTCATTTAGCTTTTTCTCCAATCATTTCATTACAGTCCAAGTAACGCAACCATACAGTAGTACTGACACAGCTACAGCTCTATGTCAAGTCACTCAATGTGCTACTGGTATTATGTAACCAAGTACTACCTATTTCATAGTCGGATCATTGGCAACTAAACCCCACAGATTTTGTCTGGTGGACACCCTGCAGAAAAAGATCTGTAAAAGTGCAGAGGAAGCTCTTAGCTCAACAGCCATCTAGCACATTAATTCCAACCCTCCTCATCGTGATAGGACTATGTAAACACTTGGTAGTATCAGAGCCATGTTCCTGGTAGAGTACCATAGTAGAGACGTCTGGCACCAAGTGGTATTAGGGCCTCATACTGGCGAAAGGGGCTCTGGCAAAAATCCAAAGGGTGTGTTCATCATCATCAGGAATCAGCAGCTTTTGGCGTACATGTCACTGTATGTGGAAAATCTTCAGCAAACAAAGGCATTTCCTCCTGACCGGGATATGGATGCAGGCTTTGGGGGGACCACTTATAAAATTTATATTCCCTTGTTACTCTTTCCATGAATTCACCACAGGTGAATTCACAGCTTAGAGCCAACTCAACCAAATCAGGGTGAATGCTGTAAGAGAACAGCTACACCTATTTTATCAGAGAAATCAGATTTCTATATTGTCAATAACCTATCAAATGACAGTCCTTGCTTTACCTATGCATATGTTGAGATCACTTTCAATAGATGAGATATTGCTACCAAAATGTATGAACTGGTCAACTAATTTAATTCAGGTTAATTATTTCATTAATAAATCTTTGAAAGATACTAACACATAACACTGAAAAATATTTTCTTGCTTTTAATTCAAGCAAAGAAGCTTTTTGAATTTCTTTGTTGTGATGATTTTTTTTTAAATTCATTTGTGAACCACTTTTTTTCTTCTGTATTTAATTTTACTATTCAGTAATTTAATATTTTCCTCTGCCAAATTTAATTATCTAAAAGGAAAACAGCATACTGTAAAAACAATGAAAATTGAAGAAAAAATTTTACCTTTTTGATTCCAGATCTGTCTCCATCCAAACGACTATTCTCTTCTTTTAAAGCATCCACATAAATCTGAAGATCATCAACTCTTGCCTAAATATTCAGAAAAATCAAATTTTATTAAAAATTTAACAAAATGTGGTTTTCCCCCCACTAAAAAAAATACACTAGCATATTATGAAATATCTGAATATTATCATTGGGTGTGATAATGTTGTGTTCAGACAAGAAATATAAACATAATATCCCTGATTTTTCCTAATCAAAATATCCCCTAATTTAATGTTTTTAAAAAGACAATTTTCAATAAATTTTTATAATCCCACCTTCAAACGAGGCACATCCTTTTTGGCTTGTTCCATTTCAAAATGAATTTCAATATTTTCCTTGGATAATTGTAAACATTGTTTCTGTAATTCTTGATTCTTTTCAAACACTGCTTGATATTCAGCACAACTTTGTGATTCCTAAAAGGATCATAATAAAATGAAACATTTAAATATTTTTCAAGAATTATAAATATCAAAATTGATTCTGAAAATTACTTTTAAAAATACATTTAGTTTTAATACTTCTATTTAACTAAGCAGTTTTAAAATCCAAAACAAGAATAAAAATGTAACATAACAATAACAATTCATCATTCAGTGATAACATTCATTTATTTTTTAAATGTATAAGTCAGTTAAAAGTTATAAGACAGCTCTGATGTCATAAGCTTTCATCTACTGAGCTTATCTTCCATCTACTGAGTTTACTATTTAATACAAAATACAAAAGATAATTCATAGTAGTAATTAGATTTATTAGTGAAGTTTGAAAACACCATTAAGACATTTTAATCATTTTCAAATTTTATTTACAAAATTAGAAAAAATGAATTAAAAGTTTTTAAATTTTTCCCTATAACTTGAAGATAAAATTTACTTTCATTAGGAGATATATTTGAATCAATATTAAGTATTATAAAACTATATAGTTAATGAAAATGAATAAAAGTGAATGTCTTGTAAGTCTACAATCCTCACCAATTCAACAAGTGAGTGTTTGTTGGCCAAGATAGTAATCTTAGTAGGATTATTTGGACTGATATCTTTTTCCAGTTGTAAAATGATCCAGTTATTTTCAGACAACTTAAGTCGTTGAAACCCACAAATAATTAACAAAGAACAAATGTCTAACAATATCAAATCCAATTTGACTTAATTCCTTATAAGCATTTAGCAGGAAATTGTGACTGAGATATAACTTGCAAAGATTTGAACATGGTATAACATCCTGACACCCAGAGACAGAATACAGAAGCTAATACTATGGAGGGGCTCATGGTATAACAGTTATTGTTATAGGAAATAGAATCAAATCCTGAATGAGACTATTTGCTGTTTACATTACACAAATAACCATAGTAAAGGTATCCAACTATTCTCTCCCCTACCCCAATTATGGGTAAATAGTAGGGTAGACTGGGATCTTTAACCTAGGTATGGCAACCAGTCTAGGAGAAAGAAAACCCTTAATCCAAACCGGTTTACCTTGTGTTGCATCCTCTTCATGGTGGAGTGTTTGGGTAAATACATACTGATGCAAAAGAAAACACTCCAACATTAACATTTTAACATCTCAAGACTAGAGTAAAGTTTACATAAAATTAATTTTAAGATTGTAGAGTTTAATACCCAGAAACTGAAGTTTTTCAAGACTGGGTGTTTAACACCCTAACATCCAGAGACAAAGCATTATTAGTAGAATAATTCCAAGACAGTTGAGTTTAATGTTCTGATATTCTGAGACAGAGAACAAAGTAAAGTTCACATCGAAACTATTTCAAGACTTTGGAAAGTCAGGTTTCTTTTATGAAGCTTTCACACAAGACAACCCTCAATTTGCAGTGTGTGGGTGAGATAGGTGATGGGTTCTCATAATCAGATGAAAGAAATTTTAATAATTTCAATTCCCACTGTTCAGTCCCTTTTTTCAACTGCTTGATAATTATTGATATTTATTTGCTCAATCTAAAGTGCCTATAGGGGCCTTGTCCTAAGGGGAGAGCTTACATCAAAAATCAACTCTGAATTGGCATTGACTCATCTAGATTTTGTCTAGACATCTAGATATGATCACTTTATTAAATAACTTGCTCAATGGTGCACACATCTTTATTTGAATTTAAGAATTTAAAATTCTAAAAATGTAAATGTTCAGTCTCAATACTTTTTGATCCCACCTTATATTTTATTTATCAATAAATAGCATGTATTAAAAAAAATAGTTGTAGTGATACAATGTTTAACACAAGACATTAGTTTTGGACCCTGATAATGATTTAGTTCAAGGATTATTCATCATCAAGTTGCACTGACAGTATGGATTCCCATGACTCTCTCTTGCTAACCACCCCTGGCAGGTCTTCTGCACAGCATCCAGAATTTACACAGAACTGATTAATGCTGGGCAGCCTACACAGATGTGTCTATAGAAGAATGTCACTTATGAATTCATCCTTGCTTCTCCAGCATGTCTTGTTTATTTAGATGGTTTAAGCTTTCAAATTATCTTTTATCAAAAATATTATCTTTTATCAAAAACATAGGCAAAGCAGCAGAATATCTTCTATCTCAACTAAAGAAAGTGAAAATAGGCTGAAATCATTATCTGTTAATAATCAGTTATCAAGTTGAAGAAGATTAACCTATAATATTTTCTTTAGACGAAATAACAAATAAATTTAAAATTTAAACTCATTGTTTTGAAACGGATCATATATCACTTTTTAAAATATCTATAGATAAGATCTATGATTTGTACTTTTTTAAAATTGGATGTAAATTTAAACTGAAGCAAAATTCATTATTATAGCATTTTTATCATAATAAAAATAATAAAAGGAAGTCTTATTTCAACCAGACTTTAGCTTTGAGACTCAGTATTTAAACAATTTATATAAGATTAAGTTAAAATCTATGTCATTATTGTAATAATATTGAAAAAATTGATGCTTAAAAAACGTAATTTAAAAGAAAAAATAACTTAAAAAAACAAAACATACTTTTTCTTTGGCAAATTTAGCTTTAAGTGCTTTCTTCATTTCTTCTACTTCTTTCACAAGGTATTTGTTTTCTTCAGCAAGTTCTTTCACTATTTGGTCTTGGTCTTTACTTAACTGCCTTTTCAATCTTGACAACTAAAAAACAAACAACAAAAAATTTAAATTACATTCTAGAATTATCTTAGCTGGGTAATAATAACTATATAGGAGATAGATTTATTCATTAAATTACTACAGATATCAAGTCATTCATCCTAATTTCGTCATTATAGTATAATTCATGAATTATGATCTATTTCTTAAAAATTGATTTTTTGTAAAATATGTTTTGTGTCGCATTCAAAAGACAGTTAAATTCTTCTTTACTAGTTTATTCTTTTACTAGCAAAGATAAAAAATAAATTTAATTCATTTTATCTTTAATAAAGATTTTAACAATAAATAAAAACACAAAGCTAAAGTTAAATGAACCATCATCATAAAGAAAATTTAAAAATAGACAATCTCTTAAAATATCCCAGCTCTTTCGTAAAAAAGATGTAAACAGATCTTTGAAATCTTGTATTTTTTTAATAATAGACAGGAAAAATAGTTCTGCTGTCAAAATTCAAATAAATATGTTTTCTTTCTAATAAAACCAAGTTTCTAACAGTTAAATTCAAATTAATTCAAATATTTAAGATTTTTTGGGAAGAGGCGTTAAAACTGTTCTGTTTTGATTATCGTCTGTCATAAAACAAAATTTCATGACAGATGATAATCTAAATAGAATGTTTTTTTTCTCACCATATAATAAAATTTAATATAATAAAACTTTATATATTATATAATTTTAAATACATATTAAAATAAAACAAACTATATATAACTCAATTAAACCGGGTATGTATTTATTAAAACTTGTTTTAGCAAACAATGTGGACTGTTTAATGCTGTATACTAAATTTCTGAGTATATATATAACAGGGTTGTTCTTTATTCTATGTATGAATGATTTTGACTATGATTTAAATACTCATTGATAGACTTACACAATTCATGAAGGTATTGTGACATAGTTTTGGTTATAGACAGACAGACACTAAATCTTCATTATATGTAGATTAAGAGATTGATTTTGTTTCATAGTTTTCACTGAAAAACCTTCAGCTATTTGTACATTTCTATCAGGTACATTTTATTGCAAATTATAAAGTATTACAATGACATAAGAAATATTTATTACAAGCTTATTAGTAACAAAACAAAATGCAAAAAATATTCATGAAATCAATCACACTTAAAATCTTAGAATAAAGAAAGGAAAGTGATTTAAACTCTTACTTCTTCGGTATGTTGAAAATTGACATCTTTTAAGTGTTGTAATTCTCGTTTGAGTTTAAAGTCTTGTCCTGCAGTTGCTGAGGTAGTTGTACCTGGTGCAATATTAGTCTTGGATGTAGTCTTTGTTTTTGCTTCAAGACTTTCTTTTTCTCGTTGTAATCTATAACACAAAATTTATATATTTAATATATAATACAAGAGGCTAAAAACTAAATGCAAAAATTCTTAAGATATTTAAATGTAAACAATTCAATTTAACATCTATTTTATTTCAAATTAAATATTGTAACAGTAAATCTACAATTGACAATTTGCTACAAACAATGTTTTTAAGTTAGACAAGTATAATTTAGAAAATAAAATTTTTATAGTATAACATTTACTTTCTTATTCATAATCAGTTTTGTGGAATGAAATAATATCTGTAAAAAAAAAATATCTAAAACTCACCTTTCCAATGCAGTTTTCAAGTGTTTTACTTCCTTTTCATTTCTTTCCACTTCAGATTCTGTTTCTTTTATTTTGGCTTTCATTTTTTCAATAGTTCTTTCCCATTTTTTACGTTCTTCCCACTTAACAAGTTCTATATTCTATTAAAATAATTCAGATTAATATTTTGTTAAAATGACTCAAAACAATGACAAAAAAAAGAAGAAAAATATTTTTTAAAAAAACAAATATATTATACACACATAGTTCAACATACAATAAATGCATTGCTATTCTGATAACCTTTATCATCAGTCAGAAGTTATGCTCACAGAGTTTTCAGGGGTTAACTCTGGTAATATTCATACAGCTGTCCCCTGCCACTTAATGAAACATGAAGATAGTGACAGGAAGTGGATATTTTGCATCTGTGACTGAAATATATATTTACCCAACCCTTCCACATGAGTAAGATGTGACACAAAGTCTATTTTTTAAGCAGAATTTAACAAGTTTGAATTCAGAGTTTTCCTTTTCCTAGACTGGTTGCATAACCAAAGTTAAAGAGCCTAATCTGCCCTACTATTTACCCATAGCTGGAGGGAGAATATTTGGATGAATATCCTTCCCAAGGGTATTAGTACTATGTGAAATGCAAACTGAAATAAGATACAACTGCCCAACAGTCAATTATGAACTATAACAAATTACAACTATTAGAAAGAACTTATGAAAACAAGTAAACTTGTCTAAGGAAAAATTACTTTCTGTTCATTCCAATTAGAAAAGTTCATTGATGATATTTTTGTCAGTGACAGACTGGTGTTGCAGCTGGCATTATTTAATTTGACACTTTTGTCCCCAGAAAAAAAATATTATTTAAATGATATTTGAACTGTATTTAATAATTTGTTTCCATTGAATAAGAAAAGAAATAATTTATTTACTTTTGACTTTTCTCCTTTTGATTGTTCATAAGGTTTTTCAGCTTGTTCTTGTTTACGCTTGACTTCATCTTCAAGAAATCGTACACGTCTCCGCATTTCATTTAACTCCTGACTCTCACCATCAGTTGATTTCTTTAAAAAAAAAAAAAAAAAAAAAAAAAAAAAAAAAAAAAAAAAAAGAGTTGTAATATTGTCTAATGTAACCAAAAACTCATAAAAGCCTAGTGATATTTAACAACTAACTTCAGTGTTTTGGGTTGTTTTTTTTTATAAAGGAAGTTTATTAAACTAAATAGCAAGTTCAAAACTAAACATCAATGTGATAATCAGGTGAAATAGATAAATTTCTAAGTCCTTATTATATCTTTCCTTGTAAAATAAAGGTACTACTTGTCTTAATTAAAATAAAGCATTTTCCTATTTAGTCCAACAGCAATTCATTTTTTGATTGTCTCTTTTTCTTTTTTTAATGAATTGAATGATTATCAATGAATTTAAATGAGAAATTTGAGAAAATGATATTTACTTATTTCATGCCTCTGTAGTTATTTATAAACATTACATAGTAGAAAGAGTTATTTTACTTTTAAACTCCAGGTTGAAAAAAGTAGAAAAACAGAAAAAATATAAAACTCATACATGAGAAATTGGTCTAAAACGGTCAGTTTTCTTTTCTAATTCCTCTACTTGAAATTGGAGCTTTTGTTTCTCAGTCTTCAGTCTTTGTAATATGGCATTTTTCTTTGCTATAAAAGAAAAATAAGGGTTAATAAAGTTATTAATGAATGAAAAATATATTTTCAAATAAAACAAAAAAATTATATGATGAAAGTAACAATGATCTTGACATGGAATTTCATTGCAAAATCACAAGCAAAATTGAAAACCTTTAGAAGCAAGCAAAAATATAGCATTTAAGAATTATAAATAGCAATTTTAAACAGTAAAAAATTAATATAACACTAAAATGCTATTATACTGATATAAAAAATACTTTTATAAAATAAAACTTCAAATCATTATTAAATTTATTCTAATTTTGACTAAAATTTGTTATCTTTTTGGATCATATTGTAAAGTGTTCATAATTTTGCCACAATTTTTTAATATATTGTAATGTTAATGTATCAGTTGATAAAGTGCTACAAATAATAATCAAAAAAACCAATTAGGCTTTAAAATAACTTTAAATTAACATTGCTACACATATTAAAATTCATTAATTGCTAATTAGATAAGTAGTTCTGAACTTGGATCAGAAATTTGAATCTAATTAGTTATTTGGTATTTATCTATATATTTTATGGGCAAGGATATATTAAATAAGTAAAAACATGAATAAATTTATAAAGAAAAAATTAAAGAGACTTACTAATTTCTTCCTTTGCTTCTTCTAACTGTGACTCAAGATCCAACTCTTTTTCTCGTTTCTTTTTCAGATCATTTTTATATCTTTCATTCTGTGTTTGTAGGGTTTCAATTTGATCCTGAAAATATTCACCTTGAAATGTAATGATTTGTATACTATTTTCAAGTTCAAAATTAGTAAGTTATACAGAAAAAAAATAATGCGGCATTGTCACCAACGACTGCTATGTCGATGATAAAGTGATCATCTACTGGATGAGGAATAACATAAAACACGCCTTGTCACAAATATACAACGTTCTATTGTTTATTCTCTTTGTTCAGTTACCGAAACCATGGAAATACAGGGAACCAGATGCCAGACACAATGTTCAGGATAGATTTTTGGGTCTTTCTTTGTCTAATAGGAGCCAACCTTTATTGGATCTTGGGGTGGTTCATTCCCTCTCAGTCCAAGCTATGGCTTCTTTCGCTCTTATCTCTAGCCACACAGAGAGTGACTCAAAAGACCTATCTTCTTTTGTTGGGGTTCTCAGAACAGCAGACCGCTGTCTATGGGTGTACACTTGACTTGCCCTCACAACTTAAATGACTGATAGAATCTGATGATTTCAGTAACTCTCATTAATTAATGTTTTTATGTCAGGATGCCAGATATAGCATATTCTATTGCATTTAGCCTACTGGCCAAGACTTTTAACTTTGTCAACATCTCTCTCTTCCACCTTCTGCCTTTTTTTAACAACTTATCTGCTTACACTCTGTGACAACTTATTGCAAGTGTTTACAATATTACAATAAATAATGAAAATAAGATCATTACTTTCAAAAGATTTGTAACATTTTTGCCTAAGATATTTTAATGAGTATTGTTTACAGCTTTTTATAAGTCAACCTACATTGGTGACCCAACAGATCACGTTTTGTCTAATATATATATAAGGTTAAATAATCCAATTGACTGGTAAGGGACGATTATATTTGGGATCATCAAAATCTCACTGTACATCCACAATGTATGCTCAAGTAGGTGCAAACTTATAGATACATACAAGGATTTTTATAAATCCCTAAGACAGCTCGATGTATAATAACTAATAAATGAATTATATACAGAGCAATTTTAACTTTCAAAGAAAGAAAAACTTAAAAACCTCTTACTTTATGAATTAATATAAAAATTTAAAGGAGTTTTAGGTAAAATATATATATATATATATATATATATATATATAGATGTTTTCGTTCAAATGTGTGTGTTTCCAAAGACAGGATATAAGTTAAAAGAAAGGAAATGAATCCGACGGTATGAGTATATATAAAAAAAGATATGAAAACACCACAAAATGCTGTTAAAGTGAAAACATTTTATAATTTCGCTGATATTGAACAATCGATTTTATGAAAATCGTCATCAGAGCTTCTTTTCTTTTTTGCAAAGCCAAGGTTTTTGTTTTGAACTCATATGACTTTTATCTCTGTTCTTAACAACACGGAGTATAAACAAGCTCTGATGACGATTTTCATAAAATCGAAATATTGTTCAATATCAGCGAAATTATAAAATGTTTTCACTTTAACAGCATTTTGTGGTGTTTTCATATCTTTTTATATATATATATATATATATATGACCAGAATAGTTGCTGGTGCGATTGATTCTATTCAGGACCTTTTTAATATAGCTATATTAAAAATCAGAAGTCCATATGGAGAGAGCAATGTATAATAATTTCATAATTATATACAGAGCAATATTTTTAAGATTTATAAAGAAAAGGCTTAAAGTTAAGCCTTTTCTTTATCAATCATATATATATAACATTCAATCAAAAATAGGCATTACAGTTCAGCTGATAAAGATGTTGATTCAATTACCAGAGTTTGCATAACTTTCAAATTATCACTGGATAACCAAATTTTAAGGAATGCCTTTTACACAGTAGTGAATTTTGTTCTTCCAAAATCCATAATATAACAATAATAATAAAAATATCTACACAGTATATCATCAGGTCTTGTAATTCATTTTTGTAATACTCACATTGAGTTCTCCTGTATGTCTTTCTACTAATTTCTGTACATTGAGTTCTTGTTTTTTTTCATCTTGATGAGCCTTTAATGTTTCTTCAGCCTGTTCAACCATTTCTGCACGGATTTTTGACAGAGCTTTGCTCAATGCCTGTAACAACATAAAATTATACATTTCAAGTAAATATGGTTTTAAGAAATAAGTCAATTCTTGGAAGTATAACAAATTTGAAAAGCTAATATTCACTTAATATCAGTATTTGATTTTGCTAAAAATTGATAAATTCTGTTTTAAATTTATGCACTATATAAAAATTTAAACAAAAAACCTCAACTGAAATGTGAAAAAATACCAAATCTTTAGAATGATATTGTGATATACTTGAAAGTTAATTGAATACTTATTTCTTTTCTCTGGTCAAGTGCCATTCTTTTTATAACATTTTTTAATGTATGTTTGAATATGTATTCCATTTTTGTATGATTTTATAACAAATTTAATACCTTGAATACTATATAGATATATTCATAATCAGTACACAACTAAAATTGTATTTGTATTAAAAGAAATGATCAATTTTAGTTGTGTACTGATTATGAATATATCTATATAGTATTCAAGGTATTAAATTTGTTAAATATTGGCATTTCAGTCTTGGAAAAAAATATGGCAATATATAACAAATCTAATACCTTGAATACTATATAGATATATTCATAATCAGTACACAACTAAAATTGATCATTTCTTTTAATACAAAGTAGTAAAAAAAAACATAAATTCTGAATTCTACCTAAAAAATGTCAATATTATGACAAAAATTTCAAAACACTCAAAAATTCAGGATTACATTAAAAAAAAAAAATTTCCAATTTAAAAAAAAAAAAAAAAAATCTCTAAAATAAACACTGGAATAAATAAATTCTCAATGATTTTTTTAATTTTTATTTTTAGGGACCCCCTGATGCTATTAAAAATATTTTCGTCCAGTCATGGACCAGGTAATTTTGCTAGTGCGTGTGTGTGTTACAAATTTCTCAAATGTTGAAAGTCCACGTAATGGCTGCAAAAGGCAAAGTTCATTAAAAAAAAAATAAACTAAACATGACAAGAAGAACTAAAGACAAATCAAACTCAAAATGAAAGATGAACATTATTTAAGAATAATGGAGGTGAAAGAAAGAAACAATATATAATTAAATGTGGGACTCAGAGAGAAAAATGTTCAATCAATTTGACTTTTCTTTTCTGCCATGTGCATACACTTTAGAATAAAAATATTCAGGGTGTAATTCTTGGGTATTCTTCATTTACCTTCATCTTCTTTATGCAGTTCTGGGGTTAATTCTTGATTGTTTTTTTCTCTCACCTTCATCTGTCTTTATAGTAATAACTGTTTTTCAGCATGAAAGCATTTCTTTATTTCCTGCGTCTCTGGTCTGTCTAATCTCAATATATTTCACAGATAGTCAATAATTCCTTTATCTTGCATTTATGATTATTTGTAAATATTCTGAAAGCATTCAGCTTTTCTTCTGAGAATATTAGTGGCTTATCCACATGTTGAGATTTTTGGTACCAAGAGAGTATATTCCAGTCAAGAAATATTAGACATCTTTACTTCCACCATGTAGCTATCTCTGCTTCTGGCTTTTCTTCTTCTTTTTGTGCCTCTTTTTCCAAAAAAGTGTTACATCATTTTTGCGTGCCTAGTTTTTGAAAAAGTGTTGTATCATTGTAACCATTTTTATTATTTGAAAAATACAAAATGGAAGGAATGCAAAGAGAAGGGAATAAAAGTAGAATTTTAGGATTTTGGGTCACTAGAAGGTTGATATTTAAACTAGGCTAATTAAAAATATATAGTGTCACTATATATATATACCTTAAAATTTAACTATTTACAGCCATCTTCTGAAGAGTGCAAATTCCGAGGGATACCTCTCAGCAAGCACACCCACAAAGATTTTTTGACAATAGGTATGTTCCTGATTTTCTCTACTATATTTTACAAGGCATAAGTAAAGTTTCAGTCATGCAGTGGGCTGAGAAAAAGGTTGATGGGTTATATATATATATATATATATATATATATATATATATATATATATACACACACACACAATTTTCTATTGTCTGAACAGATCAAATTTAAAAGAATTAATTAAGATAAAATACGAAAATAACAAATTTAAAACAAAAATAATTATTTCAAATCTAATTTTTGTTTACCTGATTTTGGCTTTCTTTTAATGCAAGCTGATTACGTAATTGTTCAACCAATCTTTTCATGTTTGCACTTGGTGCTCGACTGTTGGCATCTTTCACAGCAGCAATTTCTTCTTTCAATACTTCAATATCCTTTTCTTGTTCTTTTATTTTCTCAGCCATTCTTTCATTTTGTATATCTTTGTTGGTTGCATCAACCCCATGCTTTTTTAATAGACTTGAATAGAAAATAAAGAAAAGAAAATACACCAAATTTTTAGAAACAGCTAAAAAAAAACAACATCAACATATGATAATAAGAATCAATCTTTCAATTTGGTGCATAAATCTATGTTAAATCACATCTAAAAGAAAAATGTCAACAAATTTGATACCATTACAATAACAGAGGACTTAAGCTTCTCATCATGCTGTAATTGTTACATAGTTAGTCCTACAGATCCATTATTACTCAATTGCAAGTTTGATCCTCTGATACTTGTGACCTTGTGTAACATCTTACCTGTAGCAAATGAGTTAGCTAAATACCTACGCTAACAGTGAACATAGTTAAAAATGAGTTAAAAAAACAAACACTGACAATATATTTACATACTAGATTATAGGTAGCACTAACAATAAAACTGCACCAGACATATTCAATAACCAAAATTATATGTAAAATGAAAAATAAAAAAAACAATTCTGAAGATAATACAAAAATCATTGAATACTTAAAAGTAAATGGAATTCATAATCAAATGTGATGTGGAGATAATACCAGCAGTAGATGCTCACCAAATATAATGGAAAGGTGATAATAAAAAATGATGGAATCATTATGAAATTATAACATTGTTCACTGATGAGATTCAACATAACAAGCTAATGCATACAAATGTGCTGTATTATTGTGTTAGTTTAGAAATCTCAATGTCATTTAGTGAGTAGAACCAAGGTCAGAAATAACTTGAACATTGGTTCAAAACTTAATAAAAATAATTATTTATTTACAATTTGTATGTCAACATAGAAGATCTCTTACCAAAATACATTGGAACATTAGAGGTTTAATTGTCTGATTATAATGTAGAAAGAATATTAAATAGTCACTGAAATTAGTCAAATATTATTTCATCTTGTCAAAGAAGTCTCAGAGAAAAATTCAGAATCAGATAGTATTAATTAACTAAAATTTGTTTAAACAAAGGATAAAAACACAAGGATATTCTATTTTTAAAATGAAACATATTTGTTTAACTATTATTAGTAAGAGTAAATAAAATTATATTATAGTTAAAGAGGTAAAAGTATTGAAAAGTTAAAGCAAATAAAGAAAACTTTAAATATTTCTACTTACTCTTCTTTCTCTTTATCCATTTGTTCAGTTGTTCTCTGCAATTTCTTGCGTAATGTCAAAATTTCTCCATCTTTTTCTTTTAATCGTTCTACCATGGCATTTGAAGCATCTTCATGTTCAGCAACCAATTCTTCAAGAATTGTAATCTTGCTCATCTACATTAATTAAAATTTGATAGATTTTTAAACCTCATTTCATGTCAAAATAATAATGATACTGTTTAAAGTACAATTAATTATTGAAATGTATTAGGCTTAATTTAGTTTGGCTCAAAATTAAATTAGAGAAAGAAAGCAGAAATAATTTTTTGTTGCCCAAAACATTTTCCTAATTTGAAAGTCAGCATTTTAAAACCTGACTTGGGCTTGATTAACAATTATATTACTTTCTCAAATTAAAAGCTTGCTATCTTAACTGAACAACTTTTTAAAATAATTGTAATAAAAGAAATGTTGGTGTTTAATGAGTACAATTTGTAAATACAAAAAATATTTACAATCCAGTTTAATTTATTTTTTAATCAACCATAATTCTTATTAGTAATCTTGATTTGTTCCACTGACAGAAGAAACATATTACTGTGTACAATGGTTCTTTAGGTTAGAAGGCCTTCTACCAATTTTCTGAAATAGGATGGTAGTGCATGGGCTTTTAACCTGGAAGTTTCAATGGTAAGTAGTGCTACAATGAACCTGTCTGTATATTTGGCCAGTTTGAGATCTTTGACATTTTGGCTGACCAATCCTGGATCCAGGGCTGACATGATTGTTACAAGAGAACATATCACTACAAGTGGAATCCTCTACTAATGACTTGATAATCTCAAATGAGAAAAATGTAATCTTATCAGGTCATTTGCTATTCCATATTACTTATATTACTATTAATAATGATGTTAATAAAAGAAGTTGATGTAAATTTTGAGTATATATAAGAAAAAAAATAATCAATATCAATTTAGATTGTGAATCAGTGATAAAAAACTAAACCTGTTGAGAAAAGTCAGTATCTGTGTTGGCTTTATTGACAAGTTCTCGAGCAGCTTCTTTAAAGTTGTGAAAAGATTTATCTGTATTTGCATGTAATTTTAATTGCATCTCTTGGAGTTCTTCAAAATGTTTATGATTCATTTTCTCCATGTCATCATGGGCTGCTTTTAAAAGATCCTGAAGTTTTTGAATTGATTCTTCTTTCAGTTGGATTCGAGCCTGGTAAAAGGAAATAACATTTTTAAATAAATCAATATATTAGGAATTTTCATTATGATTAACTGATTTCTACAATAATGTTTTGTTTAAAACCAAACATCAAAATTCTGTTACCTAAACCTCTAAAGGGATATGATGCTAAACAATAGCTATAAACAAAAACATGTTTTGACACCTAAAAATTGCTGATTTTTAAAAGTTCACAAAAAATCAGCTAAATATTGGATTTTAATAAACTTTTAGGTAATTAAGTAAAAAAAGGACAAAGTTTTAATATAGGCTGCCAGTTTCCACAAAATAATGTTTTTGTTTGTTTGTTTTACAGAATATCAACCCTTTTCAGGAAATTAAATGCCAAATCAAATCATTTTAATAAAGAAAGGACTCAGTTTGCTTACACTACCTGCTATTGCTTAAGTGGTCACCCAATTAAGTATTGAACAGGCTCATCGCTGTTTAACTTTAGTGATCTAGCAGGAACCAGTGCTTTCATTGTAATCCAAAAAAATGAGTGTCTCTTTTTGTTCATACGTATAAAACAATGTAGATATATTTTTGAAAATTACCTTCAGACTGGAAATTGCACATTGAGCAACTTTCATTGCATGTTCATTGCTGGAATCATCTTGATCTGAATATTCTTTCATACTTTTTACAGCTGTAGCTGCAGCCTTCTGGATGATACTATCACGATCAGCTGTGGCTGGCATACGCAGACGCAGTTCAGAAATGAACTTATCCTTTTCTATAAGAGCCTTTTCAGCTTCCCGAACTGCAGATTCTAATTTTTCTGTTTGCTAGAGTAATTCATGGAAAGCAGAAACAGAATTAGGCAAATAAATTCAACATTTATTATTTAAAAAAAATAAAATATTAAACAACAATAATAAATGAGAGATGAAAAGACACTGAATCAAGACTTGAATTATTAAGGATTTTATATGAGTATAATCGCAAAGGTAAGGTATCCAAAATATTTAGAAATTACAGAAATGTTTATTGTTTATTGTCAATGATGTTTATATCATTTTAAAGTTTGAACATGTATCTATTTTTCTACATAATTGCCATTTCAGTCAATGCAATTTTATAGGCGCTATGGTAGGTTTTGTATGCTTATGTCATAGCAGCTCACCACTATGTCATTGAGGAAACATTGAACCTCGTCAGCATTGCAAAATCCCTACACTACTTACAGACGTTTTTGACATCCATGCACAACTCACCATACACTTCCGTTAATTGGCAATGAATTCCAATCAGTTTAATGCCTTTTGTGTTCAAAACCCAAATAATTGCACAAACTTCACACTTGGTAGTAGTGTCAATCAGGAGCTCCATCAGAAATGACTGCTAAGCCAAGACTGAGCATGGTAACGAGGTGTGTGCAGGTGCATGCACAACAAACACAACAGTATTACCAATAACCACACAAACAGTTTCCCTGAGTCCTCAGTGCTTTGGAGACCTTACTTTTGGGATTAACCTTGTACTTTAACTAAATTTATTTATAATTCAATTATTTTTAGTAGTTAATTTCTGCATTAGTTATTTTTAGTATTTGAAGATTAGAGGCTGCTTGTTTCTTGAAATTCATTGTAGAGTTTTACATTTCAAAATAAATTAGAATATTTAATAGAAGGATATGCTGAAAAGTTCTCAGCCCAACCAATAAGAGGATGACCAAGAACTATGAAACATGTGTGCTATTCCATAGATTCATCTAAGTTTTCAACACATGATTCTTAACTTCTTTTAACCCTTTCAACAAAAATTAATTAAAAATTAAAAGAAAAAATAATTTCCTTCTTGTTTGAGCAAAGAGCTTTTTCATCATGGCTTTATAATATAATCACAATTTTAAAATAACAATAATTTATTTTATCAACTAATGATTTAGAAATTTTGTTACTTTTTCTAAATTACAAATGAATTTGTTACACGAGACAATTGATGCAATTTTGAAGAATAATAAAAGAAATAATAGGAAAAATATCTTCAAATTGATCTAAGCAAAGAATTTGCTATCAATTTATCATTAAATGTATTTATTTACTTGCCAATCCTCATGAGCAGGATGTGACACAAGGTCAATTTTTAAGTGGGGTTTAACATACTAAGGTTAAGGAGCCCATTGCTAGAGAGAGAATAGTTAGATTCATACCTTTCCTAAGGGTATTAGCGTGATGTAAAATGCAACCAATCTCGTCCAGGATTTAAACTCATGTCCATTTCCCACAACAATAACCATTACACTATGGGCACCTCCTTTTATCATTAAATGTAACTTGTTCTATTTTTAAGGTTTAATAGCAGTTCAGCATAAAACATCTATTAAAATCATTTTTTTTTTTCCTCTTTGAAGAGTAAAGCATAGAAATAAAACTTAGATATTCAGAAATTAAAAAAATCATAAATAACTTAGAAGATACCATTATCTTTCTACAAAATTTCAATCAGCCTCTTCTTTGGTCATTTTCAAGGTGATTATGGGTATTTTTCAAAGTCTGACCATTTTTTGTTTTTTAAATATCAATTAACTTGATAATAGTTGCCAGTGATTTATCATGTAAGTAAGTAAAGTCGTCGGGGTGGCCCAAAGTCGATATCAACCAATCATCGAGGGAGTCTATCCCCTTTTCACTAGCGCTAGACCAAGGAGATTGTTTTGGCATTTGAGGTGGAGCGCCACACCTACAATCAGCTCCTTACTTTACCGCACAGATCCCTGTGCTACTCATATGCTGAGTTGGCGAGGGCAGGTATCGAACTAGGAACCTTGTGGTTTCTAGCCGAATGCTCTACCGACTGAGCTAACCTTTATCATGTAAAAAAGGATAAAGATAAAGATATCAGTCAAACTTTCAAGTAATAATGATGCACTATTCCATATTGATATAAATTAAACTTCACTGAACTTTAGATGTAATAGAATTTGAATTTCTTATTTGAAGCATAGTTAATTATTAATACTAGCATAACAAAACCGCCCTTCGGGCGGTGTAAAAATAAACTTTTGAAAAATATAGCCCAAGCGGAGTGGGATCTAAAATTCAATGTCAGAGGGGTAGTATCCAAGTAAAATTAATAAATCAATTAAAGTAATAAAAAACAACAATGCCAAAATATACCAAAATCTTTAAAAGGGCATTCAACATTTAATGATTTTAGTAATTAAAATCATCAAATTCATTAAAGGAGTAAAAAATAAACAATTTCAAATAGAAATTAGGAAAGTTAACTTTTCTACACCAAAGTTTTTCCTGAAATAATATTTAATTATAAAATTAAATTTAGTTTATCAATGAATAAAACAATTAACTATACAAAATGATTTTTTATTGTTTTGATTATTTCTAAATATTTTGAAATAAAAAAAAACAAAAAAACATTCACCTTACTTATTCTACATTTAACAAACATTTAGTTTTAGTGTAAATAAATATTATATAA
Source organism: Doryteuthis pealeii (assembly GCA_023376005.1). Lineage (NCBI taxonomy): Eukaryota > Metazoa > Mollusca > Cephalopoda > Myopsida > Loliginidae > Doryteuthis > Doryteuthis pealeii. The sequence goes on from CM042165.1 coordinate 6,307,450, forward strand.
AATAAACTAGAGTAATGATACTTAAATCAATTTTTAAATGCTAAATAATACTTAATATTAATTTTTTTTTTTTTAATCGGAGGAAATAAAAATATCTAATTTATAGATTTATTTTTAACTAAATTTTATTTGGTACAATTCTGTAAAAATATAAATTCTTTAAAAAATTTTCTTCAATAAAATCTTTTGATAATAGATTCATTATCAATTTGTCTGTAACTAAAACTATGTCACTGTAAAATTAATAAATCAATAAAAGTAATAAAAAACAACAATGCTAAAATATGCCAAAAACTTTAAAAGGGCATTCAACATTTAATGATTTTAGTAATTAAAATCATCAAATTCATTAAAGGAGTAAAAAAAATAAACAATTTCAAATAGAAATTAGGAAAGTTAACTTTCTACACCAAAATTCTCCTTGAAATATTTAATGATAAAAATTAAATTTAGTTTATCTATGAATAAAACAATTAAATAAAACTTAATATTATTTTTTTTTTTTAATTGGAGGAAATAAAAATATCTAATTTATAGATTTATTTTCAACTAAATTTTATTTGGTACAATTCTGTAAAAATATAAATTCTTTAAAAGTTTTCTTCAATGAATAAAATCTTTTGATAATAGATTCAGTATCAATTTGTCTGTAACTAAAACTATGTCACTGCTTACATCATAATACTGTCATTGATAAAATATTATCTAATTAATAATCAATAGATGCATGCAACATTTTGATTTGTGGGGGACAGAAGTAAGTTTCCATTTCAAATGGTTTCATTTTGTTTTTACTCCTTAAATAAATTTGATGATTATACCGATAATACAAACCCTCTTATATGGAAATTTTAACTCAGGCAATATCTAAATACCCCTAGTTAAGATTAACAGTTTTATTACAAAATTTGTGGGTTCTGTTTTTTCTGTGTCACCTTAATTTTGACACCTTTGTGCAAGTTCAGCCCAATTGTTAAGGTAGAGCGGTTCCGATATGGGGGATCAATTTACTATAAACCTATATGGGGAACTGAGCACCCGTGAAAACTCAAAAAATAAAGAATTTTTTTTTTACAATCTGATAGATTGGTATGTAATCGATAATAATCCATTGAAGGAAAAAATTAAAAATAGAAAAAAAATATTGATGGGGAGTTCCAGATTTTGAGGTCCACTAAAAATCCTCCTTTTATTTTGATAAATAAAACACTGAATAATAATAAAAAAACACTCTTACTTTTTATCTTAAAATTTATTAAGATAAAAGGAAGGGTGTTTTTTTATTATTATTCAGTGTTTTATTTATTAAATAGATAATACACTGAATAATAAAAATACAGTTTTTAAACAAAATTTATCCTTTCCCAGCGTAAAAGATCTAAAGAAAAAGTTAGTTGGTAGGAAAGAAATTAAACTTACGTAAAACATTTTACGTTTTTTCAAAGTTAAAAAAGGTGTTACAGTTACATTAATAAAAGTTTGCAAATACAAAATTAAAATACATTGAGCAAAAGTTATAAATAAATTTCTTTAATCGATCAGTAAATTTATGTTGTTTTATTAAAAAAAAAAATCAATAAACAAAATTTTTCTGTTACATTTTAGAAGTCAAATCCGAAAGAAATATATCTCCGCAAATAACTTATTTTCTTTCCTTAAATAAAATAAAACATTTAATAAATCTAAACTAAAAGAATTGAAAAATAAATTAAATAACAAACTCACATGACAATAACATTTTTTTTAATCAATTACTTACCTAAAATGTATCATATTCTTGAAAACAATGTTTTGTTTCGACAAATATCTTTGTTAAATTACTTAATTCTCCAAAGTTTTATTAAAATTGAATGAATGTGAGTTTTAAATTTTTTGTTCACATTTCAACAAACATTTAGTGTAATGAAATATATTAACAGGTACATAACCGGAATTTGAAATAGAGGGGTCCTTTTTTGTTTTTACACAGCTTTTTTTTTATTATAAACAAATCATGCGAAGAAAAAAGATTTAAAAATAAATATTTTTACATAATTCTACAAATTGTATTTTAATTAAATAAATGGGTAAAAAAAATAACTTTTTATTATCTTATAACTTAATAACTCTATTATCTAAAACTTTAAAAATGTTTTTTTTACCGTATTTTTACGGTAACGAAAACGGAAGCAGTCACGGGCAAAACATCATAAGTAATAATTTAATGTAAGATACAAATAAGTGGCTCTATCTTATTTATAGATAAATTTCTCACAAAACTTTATACATTAAATAATTATAAATACAAATCTAAATAAAAATAACTGTAAAAATGTATATAACTAAACATGCAATTATTGAAAGATTCGTTAAAAAAACGCCTAGACCATCAGATATTACAACAACAATTTCATACTGTATATAAACTAATGTTCTTCTTTATATTTTATGTATAAATTATATTGATTATAAATTAGGTTCTCATTAATAAATGCGTAAGATTATTGTGGAATCTGTAACGTAAGCCGTGACATAGTTTCGGCTTCAGACAGAAATGCAATCTATATCCATTATATATAGATTTTTTGACTAGCATTCCTTTCATCTTATTTCTGTTACTTTTTATCATAACTCCTAGATGATCATTCTATGATCATTAAACAATGCAAAATTGAAATAACATAAGGGTCTGGTGAGATTTAAACTCACATCCCTTATGGTGGCTTATGACATTTGGAAAAGTAAAGAATATATATTATTCTTTGTTTGTTATGCCTTCTTGGGTATCTTCCTTTTTACTTATCTTCTCACATCAATCTCAAAAAAAAAAAAAAAAAAAAAAAAAAAAAAAAAAAATCTTTGCACAGAATATATACATTATTAATACAAATATACAGATCAAATTCTGTTAAATAATTCATCTGATAGTTCCCCATAATACCCTCTTAGTTTCTTTTTCTTACCATTTTTTCTGAAATCATCCAATTTTATCTTTAAATTTTTTTTACACTATTACTATTGATATGATTAGGCAATTTATTCCAAAAATATATTACTCTATTAGCAAAAAAGTTCAAATTTTACTAGAGATTTATTCTTTGTTTCCAAATCTTACTTAATTATCATAAAATGATAATCAACAAATTGCAATAAAAAGGAACAGAAATAAGATGAAAGAAATCTTATTATAATGGAGATTTGGTGTCTGTAACCAAAACTAAATCACTGCCTATGTCTCAATAGTCTCAGGAATTGCGTAAAATTATGAGTATTTAATTTATTATCAAAATCATTAATACATAGAATAAATCTTATTTATCATGGATGTCTCTATGATAATCTGAGTTAGATTTGCCTCAAAACAGCCCCTGTTATTAATGTGTTTAAAATCCTGCAATGTGTCTTATATATCACTAAGAAATAAAGGTTTACATAATATATTGTGTGGTTAATTTGCATACTTGTTTTTAACAAACCCAGGATTAATAAATAATTACTTAGTGTTATTGATCTCTAATATTATTGTTTTATTATCCAATGTATTAAAATCAATCCTATAAATGATTTTATATAGAATCCAATTAAAATATAATTAAAATAAGTGTAATCTTTCTATGTGCATTCTTATTTCATTTTGTTAGTCTTTCTAATTTAATATATTGCATTACATTAAAACTTAAATACTTATGCCCAGACGGTGCATATTTTTGCTAGTACTAGTAAAAACAATCATATTTACTAAATTTTATTAATAAAAATAAAATAAGTATGTCATTAATTAAATCTATGAGAAGGTTTGATTGGTTGGTTGGTTGGTTTTATGACATGGTAATTCTTGTTGGGTTATTTAATGCCAAACTGTTTTCTTTTTTCAAGTAATTATATGGTTTCAAGTCACTAATCATAATTTCAAAACAATTATAGCCTCAAATAACTATTCTTAATATTAATGATTTGCATACAGTTATATGGATTCAAGCATTCCTAACTAATACTAATAATTTGTACACATTTATATGGATTCAAGTAACTAATAAATGATAATCCTTTGTAAACAATTATGGATTCAAGTAACTAATAAATGATAATCCTTTGTAAACAATTATGGATTCAAGTAACTAATAAATGATAATCCTTTGTAAACAATTATGGATTCAAGTAACTAATAAATGATAATCCTTTGTAAACAATTATGGATTCAAGTAACTAATAAATGATAATCCTTTGTAAACAATTATGGATTCAAGTAACTAATAAATGATAATCCTTTGTAAACAATTATGGATTCAAGTAACTAATAAATGATAATCCTTTGTAAAAATTATGGATTCAAGTAACTAATGATAATCCTTTGTAAACAATTATGGATTCAAGTAACTAATAAATGATAATCCTTTGTAAACAATTATGGATTCAAGTAACTAATAAATGATAATCCTTTGTAAACAATTATGGATTCAAGTAACTAATAAATGATAATCCTTTGTAAACAATTATGGATTCAAGTAACTAATAAATGATAATCCTTTGTAAACAATTATGGATTCAAGTAACTAATAAATGATAATCCTTTGTAAACAATTATGGATTCAAGTAACTAAAAATGATAATCCTTGTAAACAATATGGATTCAAGTAACTAATAATGATAATCTTTGTAAACAATTATGGATTCAAGTAACTAATAAATGATAATCCTTTGTAAACAATTATGGATTCAAGTAACTAATAAATGATAATCCTTTGTAAACAATTATGGATTCAAGTAACTAATAAATGATAATCCTTTGTAAACAATTATGGATTCAAGTAACTATTTTTAATACAAATAGTATGCACAATTATATTTTCAAGTATTCCTATCTAATACTAATAATTTTTAAACAGACCTAATGATGGGACTATAGCAAGTATTACACACATTTGGTATATTCTATTCCCATTTGACAAGACCCTATACATAGATTTGTTAGAATACAATAAGAAAAATAAATTCTTACTTGTTTTAATACTTTAGATTCTGCTTGGCTATCAGAAATAGTTTTCATATTTTGTTTAATAGTACAAATGGCCTGTTCTAATTGAACCGCCACAGGTTGACTTGTATCAGGAATGTTCCCCACAGTTTTACCAAACTAAAAAAAACAACAAACATTTAATAAAACAACAAAAACAAATAACAAAAAGATTTCATGGCATAACTAATTTAATAGTTATGAATTTAATAGTTTATGAATTATGCAAAAAAAGGATGTTGCATTATAAATAGATTTTATATTGTTTGAAGTGTTGTGTATTATTGGATAAGGATTTCATCTTCCATTCAGTTGATATTATCTCATTCATTATTGTTGTTGTTTACTATGTTTATTTCTAAGTAGTATTTCTTCTGTCAGTAATGTCACTTTCATAATTTAGAGTTTGAAGAAGATCATTATTTCTGGAGTGTCAGCACAGATATTGGTGTAAATGGAGATTTCTATGCAGTAAGGGCATAAAAACAAGGTATACATTTCTTTGATGCGGTTTCTTCCATGTGACTATACACAAAAGAAAAAGATATAATAAATAAAACTGAAAATATTTATTTTCATAGATATCTTTTAAAGACAATAATAAATTAAAATTTTAATAAGATCAAATTTTTTCTTATAATGTATTTGACATTTTTACATACAGTCATACTTTGACTTATGAATTATAATTTGTTCCACTCAAAACTCAATTTTCTTGTATATCAAATCAATTTTCCCCATTCAAATAAACTGAAATGCTTTTCATCCATTCTAAACCCAACAAAAGACACTAATATTTTGTTATGTTTTTTTAAATAAGAAAAATAGTACTGTATTGTATAATAAAATAGAATTGTATGAACTATGTGCTGTAATATGTTTTAATGTTTATTTTTCTATAATATTTTTCTTTGGCGTAATAAATTTTGAAACTTAAAATTTTTTGTGCACTTACAAACATAAGTGTATCTGAAGCTTGCTCAGGCCTCAAATTTTATCTCTCAAAACAAAGCTAAAAATCGACTGAGTGACAGCTCATAACTTGGTAAACTCATAAGTCAAGGTACCACTGTGTCATTAAAAAATGAATATTTTTTCATACTTTTTATATCTTGGTTCTAATAAGATTGTTATAAATGATATATCCTCTTTTTTATGTTGTTCTATTTTTAAACATATATCATTAAGTTTTATTTTAAAAGTAATAAAAAACTATAAATCAAAAATTAAGGATTATTCAGTATAATCTTTTTAGATACACTCATTTCAAACAAAGTGAAACAATATAGATTAAACCCTAGAATGAATTAATATATACTGAATAAAGCTGAGAATAATAAACTTACTTGTGCAGCAACACTAGCAATATCTGAGGCTCTCTTTTCCATATTACTAATAACTCTTTCAAGTTCTAATTCTCTTTGTTCCCAGATGAGCTGGCGTTCTTCACATTCCTACAGGAAAATAATAGAAAATGCATTTAATTCATGATGAATATTTATGGAGAAAAAAATGTTTTAAGTTCTTTGAAAATAGTAAGCAAACATTAATCAAATGAAGGCTTGGCTTTTTTCTCAATGGAAGTCAACAATTTACATCAAAAGTTTGATATATTTGTTAAGTAGTATTTCCTCAAATTAATTGAAAATGTTGATTCAAATATCTAAAATAATCTGATCTTCATCTTTGTTGACCTAAATATCAATCAGTTATTAAAAGGATAACACAAACAAGTAGCACAATTTAATTTTGAATATAAAGCTGATAAAAAAATTAAATTAATTAAAATTACTTTTTTTTACAGAAACATTACCAAAAAAAAAAAAATAAATAAATTGAACTATTAGAGAGCTAAATGAATGTTAGCATAATTTACAAAATCCAACATATATAACATTTCATAATCTCAACTTAAAACCTACTTTAAACTTGATAATAAATACATTTAGTTAATTTGTTGTTGTACAAAAAGTTTATAAAGATAATGTGTGAATAAATTTACATCACACCTAATTATTTGTAGATAAATGTTTTTTGTTTTGTTTTGTGTAATACCAAATTCATTAGAGATAATACAAATATTTTATGTATAGATTTAATAAAACTAAATTAAAATAGAATTCTACTAATATAAAAGTTGTCAAAAACTAATACATTAATATAATCTGTCTCTTACTACTGTAAAGTAATCAATATTTTTCCATGATAAACTGAAAATTAAAAAAACAGGTTTTAATCTAAAAATTTATAAAAGCAATATCCTAATTTATTATTTCACCAAATAAGCAACTTACTTTGGAAATCCGAACAGAACTTGCTTCAAGATCATTGATTGTCACTTCTTGATGTCTATTTGTTTTTTCCAGAAAATTAATCTGAAATTTAAAAAAAAAATGAAACCAAAAACTAAAAGAAGAATACAAATCATATCAGTTTCTTCATCAGCAATTAACATTGTTATTTTTCTTTAGTTTCTTTATAAAAAAAAATTATTTACAATTTAAAAGTTCTAAAATAAATGTGACTTCATATTTTCAAAGTTCAAACAAAATTCTCATTCATTTCTTTTTAAATTTGAAATGAGAGTCAAATCATTATTTTTATGTACCTGACTATAAGTTGATAATTAAGTATATTAACTGTTGATATATTATTACCAAAATGCATGTAATATCCACAATGTTAAAAGAAATGATCTAACAGTTATTGTAATTGTTTTTCATTCAAGTAAACACTTTAGTGAGAAAATCTTCATAAATTCAAAGGAAATCAAATCAAATTAATCACCTTCTCTTGCAATTTGACAATGTCTCGTTTTTGTTTCAACTCAGCAAGACGGAGAGCTTCAAGTTTTGAATGCCACTCTGTTAATTTGTTAGCTCCTGTACGACTATCTTTTAATGTTGTCTCAAGCAATTCCCTCTGACTCGAGTGAAGTAATTGTAGCTCAGCAACTTTGTCCTCCATTTGTTTTCGTTGCTCTTGAACCTTGAAGATAAATGAAAAGAAATAATCATATTAATCATTTTGCTTGTGTGTGTTTGGAAGAGGAATAATGAATGAAAATCAATTTGGTGGAATGTTTATATATTGCTTGTCACATCTTCCATACATTCTGTTAGATATTATATATATATATATATATATATATATATATATATATATATATATATATAGTGTGTGTGTGTGTGTGTGTGTGTGTGTGTGTGTGAAGAGATGGAGGTGAATATTTTTCAATTTTCTTAATATACTACATATATATATATATATATATATATATATATATATATGGATAACAAATGACTGTAAACATGAAAACATGTTCATGAAATTAAACATTTCTTTATATAATACATCATACAAATAAGCATATATATCATATACATAAATTGCCAATTTCAACAAATTAGTTTTCATTTTTTTAGACATATTTCTCCAGGAAATTATCAGATATCATTATCCAAATTATTTATCATATATATTATAGCAGTAATAGCATAATCTCTACAGATCGTTGCCATCCCTCACAATCCCATAACTCCATATATATATATCATATACACACACATACATGGAGAAACTAATAGAAATTGGTGGATATTTTTTTATGACTACTGATTATTTACCTCTAGCAATTCTTCTTCTGTCTTTAATTTATCTTCCCTAATTTGAACCATGTTCCTGGTAAATGTTTCTTGTTTAGAAAGAGGCACAGCTCCTGCAAACTGTCGACGGATGTCCTATAAAAAGAAGAAAAAAAGTATTTTTGGAAAGGTTGTAACATTCATCAACATTTGTGTTGACTTATAAAGCAACAACTGACAAACAGTTAAGTTACAGATAAAAGATGCCTTTAGTAAAATATTTTAATATGGTAATAAACAGATGGCAGATTAGTAACAAGAAACTACAAGGTTTAAATTCTAATACCTTAGAAAAAAAGACAAGTTTTCATAGTACATATAGAGAAATGAAAATGATTTAATTACCTATCATTACTGATCTTGTACTTGTATTAAAATCAATGGGGCTCATAAGACATAGTTATTAGTAACTAACAGAGCTACACAGAATTTTAAAAATTAAAAATAAATCTTTTATCTATATTTATATATAGATAGATAAAAATTATTTTTCTATATATTTCTTTTATCTTTTATTCTCTATATTTTTGTTTTTATGTTGCTTATTCTTATTATTATTCTTGTTTGTAATTTTTCTTTTATTTGCTTTTTTATTATGTTTTAACAGTCATTAATTTGTTTTATTTTTAATCATTTTTTAATTAATTTTAAAAAATTAATTTTTAAAAACTTTAATAAAGATATAATTAAAAGTTTATAAAAAGTTTTAATAGCATAAATTATAGCGTTTCTTTATTTTTAAACATAATTAGAGGGGAGGAGACAATATAGTGTAGTGACTAATGTGCTGGACTGCAACATCATAGTAAGTGGGTTCAAACTCTAGTTGCACTATTACATTCACTTTTGGATTAATACCCTTGGGAAAGGTATGAACCCCTTCATACATACACCCAGATTTGAGTTAAATAATGCAACCATTGTTCTACAAAGATGGCTGGCTTTGGCACTAAATAACCCATAAAGGTAGATATGCCATTAAATAAAGAAACTAAAACGTAATTAGAGAAAACTAACAAAATAACATTTAAATAAAAGAATAAGATTTATATTTTTTTTAATTTTTAAAAAAAAAAGAAGAATTAATAATGGAATAAAATTTTGCACTAAAAATCTAAGGAATTTGAGAAAATTATACAAAAAATACAAAAACTTACAAATAAATTCTTTTTTAAATGTTTGATTTTGTTTTGAGCCTCAGTTCGGTTGTGATAAATGGTTTGATTTTTCTCATCAATTTGTTGTTCCAAGCGCAAAACCTGAGCTTCCAATTTACTCACTTTCTGAAGAGTATTCTCTAATTTCTGAACCGCTGTACCCTCACTGATTTGTAGTTGTACAATGTGACGGTGAAGTTTCCCTTAAAGTAGCAAAGCAACATTTTGAAAAGGAGGAACAAACATTAAAAATATACAAGACATTACAAATGGGTAGAAAACACTATTATTACACTAATATTTTATCAGCAATTATAAAGGAGAAGAATGTGTATGCCTTTTTTTAATATTTAGATTTGATAAAGTACAACTAAAGTAATAATACAGAAATAATACACTACCATAACAATAAACCCAAAATTCAAGTTGATATTTTAATACCTCCTGATAATATACATGATCAGTTTAATGTGAGGGTCCACACACATACAAATGGACAAGGACAATGATTGCCATAGTAACTTGTGTCACAAAAGGATCAGACTAGTTAAACCTTCCTCTTTGGTACAATAGGTAGGTGCTGCCCCAAGGTCAGAATCTCCAGGATCAAGCTCACTTTGCTTTATTTTTTTCACATCCAATCCAAATACAAGATAGCTGAGGGGAAATAAACAGATAACACACTCTAATCATTGCCCAAAATACAAGTTAATTAAAGAACAAATTAACCTTTAATTCAATATTCTGTACACAGTAAATATATGTTATTCCTATTAAAGAAACCCTTGAGTTCAAAACTGCAGTAAAAGTTGTTGATGAGAAATGTTTTACAATTACTATATCAGTTTGACACAAGTGGAACAGAACAATAACACTCCAATTATTATATTTATATGATAATAGTTATATTAACATTCTTTTTAAGTTTTTCTTAGTTTAAAATATTCAAAAATTCATACAGAATTATCAACAATACTTGAAATTAGTAATAATGTACTCATTGCTATATCTGATAGACTATATATATATAACAGTTTAAGTCAACAAATATATTAGAGCAATATGAAAATATTCAATAACCTTATTTGTTTGCTAACTGCATCTCTTGCAGAGGGGTATCCTCATTATGAGACTAAACTACATCTGGTAGTGAGGCTCCAGTTCTGGAGCTCGGGGGGGGGGGTGTAGAGTACATTTTCATTGCCATTATTCCCAGGTCCACCCTGATCCCAAGGGGTAGTACCTGTAAGGGCCCTATCTATGAACCAGATAGATATGTTTGTAAATTATTAGTATTGAATAGGAATGCTTGAAACCATATAACTGTGTCAACATTATTTGCATTAGACAGGAATATTTGATACCATATAACTGTGCAAACAAATGATTATAATAAACAAATAAAAAAAAAATATTGCAATTGAACATTGTAAATATGAATACTTATGATTATAATCTAACATTTATAAATGAATAAAATTTTGGCATTAAATAATCCATAACGAGTTGATATGCCATTAACCAAACCAAACCATAAGACTTATAAAATAATCAATGCATTTATGTATAACTGTATCTAAAATAAGTGCTTGAAAGATAAATATAAGAATTTAACCCTTTATCTACCAAAGCACCCCAAACCTCCCAACGATCAAAATGTCGGACTCCAGGAAAATGCCTGAGATCATTAGCTCTTAGAAAATGGTTTAAAGTTGAAAAAAATAGAAATGAATTAAATGAATACATTTCTATTCAGTAGTAAAGGATCAACAATATAATACTAGTTTGTCAATCATTTGACCATGCTATTGCGGATGGCAGTGGTAGATAAAGAGTCAAGGATATATTTTTGTATGTATGTGTATAGACAACAACTTCTACTCTATAAAACTCTTGCTTTTCTTTTGTGTCTGAATATATGTAAACAACTTATACAGTCTTGTTTACCTATCACAGTTTTTTCATCACTTTGTGCTTGAAAGTCAAGTAATTGTTGTCGAAGAGATATAACTTCTTTGTCTCTTGATATTTGCTGCTTCTCTAATGTTCTCACTTGGGATGTGGCAACATCTGATACTTCCTGTCAAAGATAAAAAACACACACTTAGAACATAAAATTGAAAAATACACTTTCTTCATAATTGAATTATGCAGTAAACTTTTTTTTTCTTCTTTTTAATCTCATTATACTTCATTTCTAACAGCATTCATTATTTTGAGTCATTTGTATAAGGAACAACTGGCCCAAATTTATTGGCAAAAATTGTTCAATATTTAAATAAATGACAAATATACAATATGCATAGATTCAAGATCAAAATCAAAACTTTAAAAAAAAAAAAATTCTAATTTATATCTTGGAAAACATTAAAAATTTTGCTTATTAAACTGTTAAATGCTCTTATAGTTAAAATATCTAATTTTAATCATTACTTTCTACAATTTAAATAAAATATATAAGAATTTAGTGAAAAATCATTTTAGAAAAATTGGCTTATATCATTACTTCTTTTATTGAAAATTCTTAGAAATATTTATCTACAAAATTAATTAAAACATGGAAACCATCAAGAAATTGGAACAATTTAAAATATTAATTAAACTAAAAAGAAAATATTCATTTTTGGATGTTACTATAAATATTACTTCATACTATAAAACAACAGATAAAACTTAAATCTATAACAAATGTAGATACAAACATTACATACCAAATTATATTGGAAATGAATTTTTGTAAAACATTTAAAGCTCGGATACCCAACAACAGCAAATTGCACTTCAGAAATTCTTGGGTAACTATTTGTAAGAGGAATTATGTTCTCAAAACAATCTAAATTTGACTCAATATTTCATTTTCTAAATACTTCAGTTTTTGAAAACAAGACTGTATATGAAAAATATCTTTCTGGCTGTCTCCTTGGAAAATGTCTCTTAATTAAATAACATAACTAAATAGAGGATACAGCAAAAGTAAAACTCTTATATAGATATTTACACAATCTGTTTGCTACGACATATTGACATATGGTCATAAGTATGGGCCATTCAGCGAGGATTGAATTCGCTGTTTGGTAGTAATGGATCTGTATAACTAGTTTGCTAACCATTACACCACGATGAGGCACATTAATAATAATAATGAAATTTATAGTGTACAGTGCTCAGGTGCACCACAACTCATCAAAGTCTCATGTCAAGTACACAAAATAATGTAGTGTCAGGAACATGAACAGTTCACAGTAGTAATATGCATGTATGTATGTGCATGTGTATGTGGAGAGTGGCATCAGGTATAGTGTTGGTGGACCACAGGAAGCATGGAGGCTTTGAAAGATTCAGTGCTCCAGCAGCCTACAACAGATGCAGGCAGTTTATTCCATGTCTCCGCAATTCTGAGCGTGAAAAAATGTTTCCGAAAGTCACGTGAGCAGTGCTGTTTTCTGACTTTGTAGGCATACCCGCATGTATTGGAGAGATGGAGATCAAAAAGGTGCCAAAGGTTGCTGTTGTTAAGATGATTAATGACCTTATGAGCATTATATATACTTAATAGCTAAACATTTAAAATAGAAGGAAAGTAACTATGTATAAAGTTGCTTCCCTTTGAATATTTATTTTCTGTTTTTTTGTTTTGATCATTTGAGAAGATCAAATGTGGATCAGTCCCGAGGAAATGTGTTTCAACGGGAAGAAACTTTATATAGAGTTACTTCCCTTTTATCTTTAATGTCTAGTTATTAAGTATATATAGGGGACATTACTTTTGCCGCACCGTGTATAATTAATTCAAAGGAAAGAATAAGCAGAGATAAGCAATCAAAAATTATAAACTCGCTTTTAATTTTGAAATTTCATTCTTCAAGTTCATTTCATTATGTTCAAGGTCTGTAATTCTCTTTCGATCAGCATCACTGACTTCTTTAGTGACTGAATCTGTTGAAAAGAATAAAATTAAACATAAAAGCTGTAAAAAGAAAATCAAAATAAAAGGGCCATCCTTAAATGCAATTAAATATTACAAGAAATGCAAGTTGTACCCAATCCCAGTAAATTATAATGTGAAACAATGTAAGATAGTGAAGATTGAAAATATAAAAATGATAGATTGATATAAAATCTATAGCAAATATAAAATCAACAAAAGATTACTCTAATATTGAAGATAACTATTTTTTTTTTTTAAATTCTTAAATTAGACAAATTCTAAAAACAAAATATTTTCTCTTCAAAAGAAAGTGATTTCCTTTCTCAAAAAGACATCAACTTACTTGCAAGTTCATCTCTCAGTTCACGTTCAGTCCTTTGAAGTTGAAGATTTATTTTTGAAACCTACATAGACAAAAAACATTTTCAATTTGATATTTTAAATAAATCTAAAAGAAACTTCTATATTTTATTTTTATCAAAAAAATTTTTTTTTAATTAAAAAAACACATTACAATAAGAAATCATTGTCTCAAATAAATATATATAAAAGCCAGTATTAATGAATTTATTACAGTGTTCAAATCCAAAATTATCTATATGATTTCTTGCACTTAGTTGTTTTAACAAAGGATTTATAAATTTATATCAATGAAATATCTAAATACTAATCAGAATAATTTTATCCACTAGTTCTTATTACTATCTTTAAAGTCATTCATACTCGCAACAACAAAAGTTTATAATATTTAATATCCATCTCACAATTTACTTTTATTGCATCTTCTTTAAGATTTTTAACATTTCATGTTGATATTTAAAGCTATACAGAGGTATAATGCTAGTACACTTAAAATTTGTATCAAAAGTCTGAACCCTTTGCTCAGAACATTAACCTCCTGGAAATTTTCAGGGATATTCAAGCAATCTCCATCAGGTATCTATTATATTTTGAACACCTTGTTTCTCTGGGCACAGGTATAATGAAGCTCCAACATCTGACAACTGACTTGGTAAACACAGACAAAATTATCAACCATCAACAACAATCCTGAGCTCCTTTTTGATTTCCATGTGTCTAACACACGTGGCCATGCCTACAAAGTCAGAAAACAGCACAGCTCCCGTGACTTTCAAAAACATCTTTTCACACTCAGAGTTGCTGAAGCATAGAACAAACTACATACATCAGTTATTAGCTATTAAAACATTACATCCTTTAAAACCTCCATGCTTTCTGAATTTAACCAATACTAGAACTGATATCCCCCCTCCATACACACGCATATATATATATCATAACTCATACTCTGTTTATTTACCTGACATTTGTACATTATTCTATATATTATACATGAACCTTTGTAGTGAACCTGTGCCCTGTACATAATAATTTCATTATCATTAAAATTCATTTCAAATGTTTTAGTTGACCAAGTTTCATTTCATAACAAATTCTATTCTAAATAAAAAGAAGCAGAGTTTTTGTAGATAATTTAAATATTTAAAAATACTGTAACAGAAGCTAACAGAATTTATTCTAGAGAAATGAATTTCAAAAAATTAGAACTTGTCATGTCTCTTAATGCAACTGAAGATATAATAAAATATTAGTTATTAATGTTTTGATGTTCTCACCTCAGACATATTCTCTTCTAATTCTTTATTTCTTCTTTCCAAATCTCTAACAACTGTTTTATATTTCTCATACATATGGACAGCATGTTCAGCTCTTTGACGTTCATGTAATTCTTTCATTTCAACCATGGCCATTCTTTTGGCTAAAGATTGAGGATCATCACTGACAAGCAAATCTGCTGAAGTTGCTACTCCTAAAGAATTAAAGAATTTTATAAAGAAATCTATAACTTTATGGAAACACTTGATACAATGAAAACAAAAGAAATAGAAAGTATTCTTATATTTCTGTAGTCTAAAAAAAGTGGCAACAAATAAATTTAAATAAATCATGCATTTATATTTTTGAATAAGAAAAAAGCCTTTAGCAAACAATCATTGATTTACTCAGCTTTAGTATAATAATACATTACCTTTTAAGAATAGTTTCTCCATACTTGCTTCTAAAGTATGAACTTTATCTTTTTCCATTTCCAAAACCTTTTTCAAATGTTCATTTTCAGATGTGAGTCTTTTCAAATCTTCCTGTAATCAAATTGGATGTTAAAAACACATTTTCTTTGACTTGCAATATACTACTTATTCCAAAATGGGTTAGATAGTACCACTATTGTTCTTCTGCAAGGATGGATTTGGCATTAAATAACTTATGAAGGTTGAAATGCCATTAAACAAAGAAAACAAACAAATTATATTCATATGATTATAAAACAATAATATTCATGCAATAAATTTCCATTATCTAAAGCAAAGAATGTTGTATCTGAATTTGAGTGAACAAACAAAATAAATTTATTGATAAAAGTTTTTATATAGATTATGGATAAAAGATTTAAGAGAGCATAAATGATCAATTTAATTTACATTTCTAAAACTTCAGCAAGAAATTATTAAAGATGATGCCAGATAAATTCTCTTTGTTTAATAACTTCTTGAGTACAAGAGTTTAAGTCAAATTCTATTTGACTTCAATTTATGAATATTATTTATTGTGGGCAAAAAAATTTTGGATCATTCACACCAAAATTCATAAAACAATATGATAGTAGTAAAGAACAACTAAAATTAATGTTTTTCCTTTTGAAATTGAATTTGTCATATATCAATCAACCACTAAGTTTAGATTTACTTTCTTTTATAATCTATATATATATATATATATATATATTACTAAAATTCTCATTATGTATGTATAATTTTAAAAAATCATTTTTAAACATCCAAATTGTAATGGGGGCTAACTATAAAGATTCTAACTATGAAATGCTAATTAGAATCTTTCACTTCTTCAATATCATCATGGACAATTGTTATAATAGGAACCAAAAAGTTTCATGGGTCATCTAGTTATTACTGTAAGTAAACCACAAATGTTTTTTAGTCTTTGCTGTTAATTGTTGATTATTTGTAGATGCACAATAATTAATATGTAACAGATATTTATCTTGGAAAATCACCACACAACAATCAAAATGACAATGGATTATAAAGATTGTTTTAAAACTATGATAAGAAAAAAACTTGCCTCAAGATTTGATACTGCCTCTGATTTTGATACAAACATGTTTTCTTTCTCAAGAAGATCTCTGTATTTTTCTGTGAGATTTTGATATTCTTTATTGGCTCTTTCCAAATCAACTGAACATACAGAATCTTCCAAAGCTTTCTGCAATGCACTTATCTTAAACATAGCTGTATCCTGGTAAACATTAAAGAAATTTTGATTAAATTTTCTATATGAACAATACAATTTTTTTTTCTCAATATAAAATACAAAAATATTCTCATTTGTCCCAGAGTAACATAACTTTCTTACACTTTTTTTTTATCATAAATAGAATTTTTTCATTTACATATTTTTATTGTCAAGTGAATGTCATTTAAGTTAATGTATATTTACAAAAATTACTATTATTTTCAAATGAATGAAAATAGACTTTTTCTAGCAAGAATTAAAATTACTAAATCATCAAATCAGTTGTTAAATATAAATTAACTAGTATGCATGTTTTCATAGTAATTGTTTTAAAGAGTAGATTGTTCTCATATCTCATCTAAGCTAAAATCAACAGACTGAGTATCTAAATCTGAGAAAAGCATTCATTTCTCACTTTTTGTTTTACTTACAAAATCAGTGATATTAACATTATTATCCTATATATAATGTATATAAATGAAAGTAATACTTTAACTATATCATAAAATATTCACAAACCTTAAAACGTTCTAAATAACCAATTCTCTCAGCAACTGCTTTCTCCATTGCAATGCTTTCATTTTTCAATTTGGAAATTTCCTTAAAAAAAGATTTAAAAAATGCTTACATAGAAAACTAACATCTTTTTAACATCAAAAATCTTTTTTCCCTTACTTGTTTCATATTGTTTCTATACAAACCAAAACGTTCAACATTACAAGTAATAATAAACTTCCATCCAATGTAATATCCCATGTTTGTCTACATTTCTTCACATAGAAAACTAACAATATACTTATCACAAATTTATTTTGGTCAAGTCATGCTGAAAGCACCGGTTTCCACTAGATCATCAAAGTTAAGCAGCAATGAACCTGTTCAATACTTAATTGGTTGACCACTTAAGTAACAGCAGGTACTGTGAGTAGCCTGAGTCAGAAGACTTGCATTAAATAATCCAAAAAGAGTTGATATGCATAAAACAAAACAACTAAAAAATGATTACAAGTTATTATAAACATTTTACTCCAATTCCGACATTCATATTTCTTTACTTTTCATCTTTCTTTCCAAATAAATATTTTACAAAGACAAGGTAAGTGGTCAATTCTATAAAACTGATCATCTAAAAAAATATTATTTAATCAAATTTTCTTTATATAATTTTATTGTATCAAAACATCTTTTTTAAATACAGTTCACAGGAGATGCACTAATTTCCAAGAACTACACATGTCTATGTTTTACGGATCAGAGATTAATGTAAGTGAATCTGAGTAATTGATACAGGATTTTGAAAATAGAATTCTCTTTTGAAATGACTCACTTGAACAATGTAAATAATATTTTGAATGTCATTAGATAAATCTATCATTGATTCAATGATTTGGTGTCTTAATTAGAAATAATCTCTATGCAAGTATTATAAAAGTAAAGTCTGTTGAGTGACTTATTGTTAGTATCAGCCTAACAGCAATGGCATCTATTCCCTTTTTCACTAGTACTAGACCAGGGAGATTATTTTTGTTGAAGTAGAGCATCACACCTACCACCAGTTCCTATATGTTTTACCACATAGATTAAATTACCTAAGCTGTGCTACTTATGCACTGAATTGGCAAGGACCAGTATTGAACCTGGGACCTTGTGATTCTTAGGTGGATGCTCTACCAACTGTTTGTGCAGAATTATATATATATATATATATATATAAAGTCATCGGGGCGGCCTAAAGTCGGTATCAGCCAGTCAGCGAGGCAGTCTATCCCCTTTTCAATAGCGCTAGACCAAGGAGATTGTTTTTGGCATCTGAGGTGGAGCGCCACACCTACCATCAGCTCCTTACTTTACCGCACAGATCCCTGTGCTACTCATACGCTGAGTTGGCGAGAGCCGGTATCGAACTAGGAACCTTGTGGTTTCTAGCCGAACGCTCTACCGACTGAGCCCACCCGGCCCCTCTTATATATATATATATATAATATATATATATATATATATATATATATATGCTTCAAACATACTATAAAAAAAAACCTTTATATATTAATAGATTTTGAAAGCCTCAATTTCTGTTTGTAACTCACTTTTCTCATTGTTCCTTCCACTTCAACTAATGTGTTGTATCTTCTCATTAAAGCTTTTTCATTTATTTGTAAAACTGTAATTTTTCGGGTTTGTTCAGCTAATCGTCTGCGGACTTCCACATCATCTTGAGACAAAGTATCAAGGCAACGCTGTAAAGAAACAAGGACATTTTTCAGTGATTTATTCAAAGCATTTACATACAACCACTAAAAAAAAAATAAGATTATATGTGACTTACATCAAACTCTTTCAACTGGACGTCATCCTGTTCACGAAGTTCTTCTAATTTTCCAATTTTTTCTTTTAACTTGGTTATATTACTTTCATATTCCTAGAGATGAAAAATATAAATAAAAAAAAATGACCTGAGTTTCAGTGTTAAACTTTTAGGCAAAGCAATATCAAATTGAAATGAGAAATAGATATAAATTTTAATCTTATTTTGAAATTGTATCTATAATATATCGACATCATCATCATGTCGAACTGACAGCACAAATTCCCAAGTCTCTCTCTCACTACTCATCCCTATCAGTCATTGTTCCTGGCAAGTCTTCCTCACAAGATCCAGTATCCACACAGAGCTGAACAATGTAAGTCTTTACTGGTCAGCCCACTCTCCACAGTAGAACATCATTTATGAGTTCATCCTTAATTCTTCAGCAGTGTTCAGCATGTCTTGTTCTTCTTACTTGGATGGTTTGTGTGATAGGAGGTAAGTGGCCAAACAGATGCTCTTTTGTGGGGTGCTGCTTCCGGGATTTAATAATATATAGACACACTAAAACATTTACAATTCAAAATAACCCAAGTGATTTAAAATTTACCTCTTTTTCATTAAGATATTCAGAATATAATAAACCTTGTTGATGTTTGATTACAGCCATTTTACTCTGATAAGTCTCCAAAGAAGTTTCTGTGTTTTTCAATTCTTCTTCTTTTAGAAATAAATCCTGAAATGTTAAAGAAATCATTAAAAATATATATATTTCCTTTTCAAATATTTATTTCCAGGTTACACTATTCTAATCTAAAAAGAAGTTTAAAACTAACTTAAATATGAACAAATATACAATATTATTTTACTAAAATCTGGCCAGTCTTTACATAGTAGCATTTAAAAATGTAAGATCATTTAGTTTTTTGCTAGAAAAGTAAACTAATTATTCAAATCAAAATGAAAGTTAATAGTAAAATTAAATTTACTAAAGAAGTGTACAGTATCAAACTTGAGAAATATTCCATCTGTTCACTACACTATGATTGATATGTTGGCATATTTCCGTCTGCTAAAGAGGATAGCATAGTTTCCTCTTCTTTTTTTTTTTAACTGCATCTGTGCAAATGGCTGACAGTAGGATTAAGCCTTTAAATATATTGTAAATAGAATATTTTGAGAAAAAAAAAATCCTTTCAAATTACATCATCATCAGGTCATACTGACATCATGGATACCTATAATTCTCTCACGTCCATATCAGTCATTGCTTTGGCAGGTCTTTCGCATGGCATCCAGAATCCATACAGCTGATTGATGTAGGGTTTTTTTTTTTTCTGGTCAGCCTACACTGGTATGTCCATGTGTAGGTGTCTACAAGAGAACACCACTTATGTGTTCATTCTTGCTTCTCCTAAATGTTTTGTTCATCTTACTTGGATGGTTTGTGTGATAGGAGGCAAGTAGCCATACAGCTGCTCTTTTGTGGGGTGATGTTTTTAAGATTTTTCAAGATTAGTGTTGGAATATTTTTGGTAATATAAGGTTATAATACATGGTTAGAATACATGGTTAGTTAACTATTTAATCACCGATCTTCAAAGCCGTTGATTTGCACGTATTCACCATGGACAAACGGATCAGCAACCAAGGACTCTGCTTAACACAAGGATTCTTCACTAAGAAACAACCGTAGGATTCTACCTAACACTAAGGACACAAGGGATCTCCACTGTAAAGTACTCTCATCTACAACCTAAAAATGGTCACAAAAATCGTAACAACTAATTTTCTAAAAAAAAATAATTATATAAAGTAAATATCAATTGTTATTATAATATTGAAAATTTTAAATAGAAATAATGTTTACCTCTAAAGTAACAATGAGATGTTCATTGAGATTTGCTATCACCTCAGCACTACTGGCAGGTAAACCATCTGGAAGAACCAAAGGTTGAAATACACCAGCTTGATTACCTCTCTGTTGTTGTTGTTGT
Source organism: Doryteuthis pealeii (assembly GCA_023376005.1). Taxonomy (NCBI): domain Eukaryota; kingdom Metazoa; phylum Mollusca; class Cephalopoda; order Myopsida; family Loliginidae; genus Doryteuthis; species Doryteuthis pealeii. The sequence goes on from CM042165.1 coordinate 6,328,807, forward strand.
TGGTACAATTTAATATCATGTTCAAGAGTTTTAATCTGAAAATAAATATAATAACAAATGATCAATGTATAATAATTATTGATCAATAAATTGCAAATATAGTCAGCAGGAGTTTAAAGATAAACAAATTATTTTTAAATATATTTTACTATACATAAATATTAAACTTATTTGTAAATATGACATATAATATACTTATTTATTGGTGATAAAAAGAACATAAAGGCAGATATAGCATTGAAAAAGCAAATATAAATCGTCATTTGAATTATTTGTGTTGCCTGTTTAGAATTTAAAATCTATATCAGCTAAAACAAGATTTTATACAAACTTACATTAAATCTATAAAATGGACACCATCCCTTGTTCAGATTCATTTGAAATATACATATACTATCAACTCATTATATTTTAATGTTCAAAACAATACAACTTATATTCCTTTTTCATCAAATAAGAATAATACATATCAAAACACTCATTTATATTATGTTTATGGCATGTTAATGTTTATAACATTAAAGAAAGAATCATTATTATCAGGTCGTGTTGACAGGACAAATATCCATGACTCTTTATCCCTTTCTCTCTCTCCAATGTCCCTATCAATCATCGCATCTGGGAGGTCCTCCACACAGCATCAGAATCTGCAGAGCTGGTTGATGTAAGTTTTTGCTAGTCAACTTACACTGATGTGTCCATGTGTAGTTTACCACAAGAGAATGTCACTTATGAATTCTCCCTTGCTTCTCCAGCAGTATCCACTTGTCTTGTTCATCTTGTTTGGATGGTTTGTGTCATAGAAGGCAAGTGGCCGTAAATTTTTGTTTTTGTGTGTGTTGGGGCGGGGGGCTGCTTTCAGGATTTGTTCAAGACAGCGCACAGTATCCTTATGTAGCTCCCATCTATCTTTTTCTCTAAACACTTTGTTAGAGTCAAAGTGGTGCAGTTGTACAGTAGCAATGACATGACTACAGCTTGGAAACATTTTTGCTTTATCTTATCAGTGAGATCAGATTTCCATGATTGAAAATCTGTCTACTAACACACACACACACACACACACACATCTAGGTCTTGGAATATTTATTACAATAAAATATATGAAGAATAAGTAAATAAAAATGAGCATAAAAGGAGATAACTTATTTCCTTAAAGAAAAAATAACCTGACTACTCAATATTATAAATATTAAATTTTAATTGATTAAAATAATTTGAAGGCTCAACTATTACATCTAGCATTCAATGTTTTTTTTACTTTAATTCTATTGTTAACAATTATTTCAAATAGTATCATAGCTGAAACTTACACTTAAAGTATACTATAAACATTTATTTTTAATCAATTTTTATTTCCAAGTGAAAAAAATTGAATGATTTTTAATAAGAAAAAAATAATTTTGGCAGATAAACAATTATTTTCAAGTCTTAACAAAATAATTTTCATGAAATAAAATTATTAAAAACTTTCACCTTACTTTATCAGCAGCTTTATCAGCTTCAAGTTTTGCAGAATTTGTTTCCTGTCTGGCATCGTTAAGAGCTTTTTTGAGTTCTTGATTTTGATCATACAAAGCATCTGCTTTGCCTTTAACATAAGAAGACATATCAGAATTACTGGCTGCATTTTTAACTTCTATAGCCTGGGGAAAAAAAAAAACAACAGATACATACTATTATTATTTCAAACAAATGAACACATGGAAGTAAGAACTATCTAAAATAAATTTTATGGGAATATACACTGCATAAAGATTTGTCAACCGTATATAAATTTTTCTAAGATACAACAATAGTTTTTCTTCAATTATTGATTATTTGTAATTATTATATACATACATATTTTTTTTTTTCTTACTGATCAACTGGAAGTTGTCTACCCTGGACTATATTAGTGTCTATTCTTTGTTGTTATATATGTACACTGCAAAGTTAGCAAATACAAAAAACATGGCTTAATAGACTGCATACTTTGGCCAATTAAAAATATACTCTTACTTATCAGGGCATCTCATGTGATGTAATGATTAGCAAGCCAGATTAGTAGGCCATTATTGGTGAGTTTGATTCTCATAGTGTGCCCCATACTTCTGATTTTATGCCACAATTAAGCTAAGCTTAGTAAATAACTAACCCTTACCTGTTACAAAAATATCACAAATAATCTGCATTTCAAGTCAAACAAAATTGTATACATCTTCAATGATTTTTCCACTTCTTTACACTGAATAAATAAAATAAAACTTTACAAAAAAGATAGCAAATAGTTATTTACTAAGCTTAGCTTAGATGTAGCACAAGTCCAGAAATATGGGGCGCCCAGTGAGAATCAAACTCACAAACAATCGTCTGTGAATCTAACTTGCTAACCATTACACCACCTGAGGTGGCCAAAAGATAGCATATATGAAGTAAGTAGTGTAACAAAAAAATAAGAATATTTAGAATAAATGAAAGAGTTGATCTATAAAGACACTTACAGCAACCATTTTCTCCAAAGATGGACATGTAATAATTTTCTTCTCTGAACCTGGTAAACCTGGTAAAACAAAAATCATAAGTAAAAAGACATTTTATACAACTTTTGTGGAATCTATTCAATCAGTGCAACTAATAAGTATTTTGAATTATTTCCTTCTTTTTTTTTTTCAAATGAACTAGGAATAAAATATATTATCTATTTCTATAATCCTTATGTCTTTTGTTGTAATAGGATCTGTTTAATGATATTCAGTCTTGAGATTTATTATTAGTTTCATTTCAATACAAAATGTTAAATTACTGAGTTATTCAGTCTAGTAAAAAAGGGGGCAAATTAAGAGCCCTTTGTAAGAGCTAGCTTTACTGTCACCTGATAGAGTGGCTTTTAAACTAGTTGATAATAAAGGTCTAATTAAGTTTCTCTCTATAAAAATATACAGGATTAACAGATTTGATATTTATACAGATTTCTAAAAGAGTAAAAGTTAAAAATCTTACCGACAGAATTTTGTTTTTTCAAATCATCAAGAATCTCTTTCAAAGCCATTTGAAAACCTTTGTTTTCTTCTTTTAATTGTTCATTACGAGTTTGTAGCTCAGCATTTTCTCTGTTAAGCTGTTTTAACTGCTGGAGATTATTCTTTAAATCTTTGTTGAGTTCTACATTCTGCATTTCAGATATATGTATATAAATAAATGAATATGTAAAAACAAAATAACAGTAAAAACAAATGAGGATATTGTATGATGTACAAATAGATAAATGCATTTAAAATCAAACTTTTACAAATTTGAACATTTATAAAGATTAAGAAAGATTCTGACAAGGAAACTAATTGCATAAACTGTAAAAGTTTCTCTAAAAGTGAAAGTGAAAGTGAAACTAAACAACAAATCATGAATTTTCTTCTTTGAAATTTACTGAAACTTTTCACCTTAAAATTAATGAATTAACAAACTTAACTTCAGGATATATGAACCCCTGAACACATAGAAAAGTCATGAAGTGTTATGCATTATTTTCTTTCTATAATGTCAAAGTTTCTTTAGATTGGTACATTCATTTTTATTGCTAATCCCTTGTTTCTAAAAATACAGGCATTTGATATCAGCAATAATATTGTACTTCTTTTATATTTAGAATTTAAGACTAAGGGTTGATTGCTATATTATTGTATACAATTCCACTGGTACACACTTTAAAATAACCAGTTATCAACACCATAGTATTAAATGCTACAAAATGATTTAAAAACTAATTTTTATATAACTTCTTTCCAAATATAAAATGCTGAGTTAGACAGATGTAAAATAGTATCTCCTATGATTGGACAATTGAATATCATTCATTTGCATGACAAAAAGAAGATTAATAAGATGGAAAATGTTTATGTTTAAATCTAATTTGAAGAGAAAATATGTTGACATAATCAGGGACAAGCTTCTTGGATTTTTTGTTTAAAGGCATATCAACTTTTGTGAATCATTTGATGCAAAGCCTTCCTTGTAGAAGAGCAATAGTGGTACTATTTAACCCATAGCTGGGGGGGTCATACCTTTCCCAAGGGTATTAATTTGAAAGTGAACATATTAACATGCCTAGAGTTTGAACTTGCTTACTACAATGTTGCAGTCCAGTGCCTTATCTATTACACCACGAGGGGACTTACACCTCTTGCATTTGGAATGAAATAGAAGAACAGAATTACCAACATGTTTACTTTAAAAATTTACATTTATATCAATATAATTTAAAACAAAAACATTTTTAAATGTAGATATTTTTATTAGGAACTTTCTCTTGACTTTTACCTTAATTTTCAAATCGTCAACTTCCAAACTGTCTTTTGCTGTTGATGTCTTATTTGATTTTGATGCTTTTAGATTTTCTGTGTAGTTTTGAATTGAGATCATGTCATCAGCAGTGAGACCCAAAGCAACAGCTCTGTAAAGACAACAAATAAAAATATATCAAATTTAATTTATTCTTTGGTTTTTGTTTTTTTAATCTGACATTACTTGATCTTTAAAACAAAAAACTCAATTTGTTTACAAAAGTATTTTCTGATCATAAAGTATCAATTTATGGATAAGCAGAGATTTGTGCTCATCAATTGATAGTAACATCAATTATCACAAAAAGAACTATTAAGAGTTATTTCCCTTGATAATACAAACAAAATAATTTTTTTATCAAGTTACACAGCACAGATCTCTATGACTCTTGGAAGAATTCTCGCTTTATCTTATCAGAAAGATCACTAATACATTTCTCAATGGTTACTACTACTACTACTACTACTACTACTAGAAAAACAACAAGAACACCATCATCATCAACAACAACAATGCCTATTTATACTGAAAGCTATTAGTCATTTTGTTCACTTTTGGTAAATATAAAATAGGAAAAAATGAAACTCAAAAGAACTTTTATTTCTAAATTCTGAAAAATGTTTCTTTGAACTTTATATATTCCTACAATATATTTGTCAAAAGTTGCCATTATATACTACTCATAATATGAAGAAATGATCTCCAGCTTTCTATGATGAATATAAGGAAACAGTGTATGGTTATTTATTCAACTTAGCTTAATTTCAACATAACATTGTGTAAGTGAAATTTTACATTGGAAAAATCTTCTTTTTAAATATCTGGTTCAAGTTTAAAATACTCTTTTTAATATTCTTGTAATAAGTTCTTTTTAGCCTTCATAAGTAAGATTTGGTTTGGTTTCTTTATTTAAATGCATATCAACCTTCATGGGTTATTTTATGCTAAAGCCAACTTTGTAGAAGGACAGGAGATATTATTTAACCATTGCTGAAGGGGGGGGGGTATCCACCTTTCCCACGGGTATTAGTCCAACACGCAACGTAATAGCGCGACTGGAGTTCGAACTTACTAACTATTATACTGAAGTCCAGTACATTAGTCACAATGCTATGAAGAGTCCCTCTCAAAAATATCTGTAATACTAAATGTTCTTGTTAGTGCAATTTTTTAAAGCTTAATTATTGGGATAACTTTAATATCAAAATATTCTTATATACCTTTGACCAGTTTGTTGTGCAAGTTTTCTAAGATTTTGTTTCAACATAATTCTTTCTTCTTCCAGTCGTTCCACCTGTAAATGACAGCAAAACACAAATTTATTTCAGTACTAGAAAAGCTTAGATAATAAATTATTGTTAAATCTTATATTCTATAAAATATACAAGATATCATTAAAAGGTTCAATGGAAATAAAAAGTAATATCACATGAGTGAAATAAATAAAAAGGTGAATTAAGTGATATAAAATATTCTAAGGTATGGAAAGTGGAGGAATGTAAAATCTATTCACTTAATTGAATAAAGAGTTTGGTTTGAAATTCTTTTAATCTTACTAACAAAGTCAATAAACACCTGAAGAAAGACAGAGGATACAGAAGATAAAATGTTGTGAGGATATATATTTACAACCCCTCCGCACAAATAGGATGCAATACAAGGTCAATTTCTTAAGCGGAATTTAACAGGTTTGAATTCAGAGTTTTCCTTCTCCTAGACTGGTTACCCAGCCATGGTTAATGAGCCCAGTCTGCCCTGCTATTTACCTATAGCTGGAGAGAGAATTGGATTCATACCTTTCCCAAAGGCATTAGCACTATGTGAAATGTAAACAGCCTTGTCCAGAATTTGAACTTAGGTCAATGAGTCCATTTCCTACGACTATAACCATTACACCATGTGCCTTGTGATTATAACAACCAAGATGAGAACAATAGTTCAAGACATGCAACACATGGATAATTATTTTCATTTTCTATTTAATATGTTTACATTTTCATGGATACAAATAAACATAATTACTTTTAATGTATCTTTTAAAATGTTGTTACCTCTTTTTGTAGTACAATGTTTAAGGCTCGTTGTTCTTCTCTTTTTGAACTGATTTTTGATTGAAATTGTTTTATATCCACTGGTTTTTTTGGATCCATTCCAAGTTGTTCTCTAAGACATTCATTTCATCAGTCAATTCACCCATGTCACTTTCAGATTTGTTAATAAGTTGAATCAATTCTTCATTTTTCCTGAAAAAAAAAAAAAAATCAACATTGACAAAAGAAAAACTAGAAACAGAAGAATTAAACTTTATCAACAAATTGGAAATTACTTTTAAAATCACATAGAATTAGAAAATATGAGAAATTCAAATACTCAAGAGAAAAGTATTAAACAATATTATCAGTATTTTAATAAATTTTAAGAAGAATGACACAACAAAAATCATAGTTTTAGACATTCATCAAAAAAACATCTAATCCTATCCTCCTACCAAACATTCTGGCTAAGATTGTTAAAAAAGTGGAATAAATAATTATCAATTATCTGAAAGTAAAAATATAAGCAATCATTACATTTTACCAAGTTTTAATATATTTAAATACTAAATTCTTTGAAAAAAAACAATCAACCTACAATCATAAAGCACACTTATTAACACAATATTTTTTTCTTATAAATTATTAATAAAACACAAAGGAAAACAGATTCTACATTTCTTTTATCAATGACAAATGAGAAATACACCATTTAGTTAACAAAAACATATAAACAAGTAAATCTTTTAATATTTCAGCTGTGTTCTTTAGTGACAACCATTAAAAATCCATAAAGTTAAATTGACTAATCCAATACACTTTGTAGGGATTACATTACTTACTTGCCATGGTTCTCCTATTTGACGCTAGGAGACACAAAAGGTAATTACTCCTGTGTCTGAAAATAGCTACTTATTGGCATGACTATCACACATTATAAAAGTGGAAGTGACAAGGTCAAATCCCTCTTTTTACTTTCCAACCTCATGTGAAGTATTATGCACCAGTTACGTCTCCTATCCAGGGACAGGGAGGCTTGGCATCCCCAGTAACCTTGTATTGCATTAACATGCTAAACATTTATACAAACCATTTAAACCAGTTACATATCAAGGATTCAAGACTTTCTCTATTAGAGATTATTTTCATATTAGGACATTTCACTCATACAACACTGTATAAGCTCTTCTTTGTATCTCATGTCATGTTTGTATTCTTTTCTGTTAAGTTTTACTCAAGCAATAAAATATTCTTGTTAATACTTTGTCATGAATTGTTCTCACATTAATTCTGTAAAAAAAAAAAAACAATGTTTAACCAACTATCATTCTTCTACAACCTCATCTTTTTCTTCTTCTTTACTTCACTTATATAAACATGTCTGAAAGGGTTAAATGATTATTTCTCAGTTTCACAACACAGAAAAGTTGCTTTTTAAAATAAAAATTAAAGCATTATATATGAAAATAAAATAAAAAGCTACCTTTCTCGGACTTTTAATTGTCTCTTCAATTCCTTGATTTCACTTACTGCATCAGCCAATCCATATTCTCCCTAAAAAAAAAAAAAAAAAATTCACACAAATCAGCACAAAAATGTTTATATATCAATAGGGAAGATATTAATTACAAATAAGTAAAATTGACTCAATTCTAAGAAATATTGTCTTTGTGTTGAAAATGATAACACAGATCTTTTCTTAATATTACACAACTCAAAATATCTTTACAGAATGAAAATTTACTCCCTGGTGATCGTAGGATTTATAATAATACATAAATTGCTTTATGACTGCAATAATTTATAAAAACCCATAACAAATATTTTCTCCTTTTGTTTTGACTGTTGGAATGAATAATATCATCATCATCATCATCATATCGTGCAGGCAGCACAGATATCCATGACAATCTCTCGCCAACCTTCCCTATCATTCATTGCCCTTAGGAGGTCTTCTGTGCAGCAACCAGCATCCTCGCATAGTTGGTCAATGTAGGTCCTTGCTGAGTGGCCCACATTAGCATATCCATGTGTTGGCTTCCACAGGAGAACATCACTTATGAGCTCGTCCTTGCTTCTCCAACAGTGTCCTGCATGCCTAGTCTGTCTCACTCGGAAGGTTTGTGAGATGGGAGGCAAGTGGCCATACAGCTGCTTCCTTGTGGGGTGCTGTTTCCACGACTTGTTCAAGACAGCACATAGCATTCTTGTGCAGCTCCCATCTAGCTTATTCTCAAGGCACTTCGTTTGGGTCCAAGTGGTGCAGCCATACAGCAGTACTGATATAACGACAGCCTGGAAGAATTGTCACTTTAACTTGTCAGTGAGATTGGATTTACATAAAATTGAAATCCGATGAATAATATACCGATTTCAATAATTATGCTATGTTCAACCACATTAATAAGTTGTTCCCATTATTTTGAGGAATGTTTCTTTATTTGCTATAAATAAACTACCAAATAATTGCATCTCAACTATTATCTTATTATAATGGAGATTGCCCAGAATATTAACCTCCTAGAAACTGTACAGAGACGTGCAACCAAACGAATACCCTCCATCAGGCATCCACCATACTCTGAACGTCTCATTGCCCTGGGAATGGATTCATTGAAAATTCGGCGTCTGGCAACTGACCTGGTAAACACTCATAAGGTCATTAATCATCTTAACAACAGCAACCTTGAGCACCTTTTTGATCTCCATCTTTCTAACATATGTGGGCATGCCTACAAAGTCAGAAAACAGCACTGCTTACGTGACTTTCGGAAACATTTTTTTACGCTCAGAGTTGCAGAGACATGGAATAAACTGCCCGCGTCTGTTGTAGGCTGCCGAAGCACTGAGTCTTTCAAAGCCTCCATGCTTCCTGTAGTCTGATGCCACTCTCCACATACATATGCACACACGCGCACACATACATGCATATTACTACTGTAAACTGTTTATGTTCCTGACACTACATTATTCTGTGTACTTGACATGAGACTTTGATGAGTTGTGGTGCACCTGAGCACTGTACACAATAAATTTCATTATTATAATGTCATGGACTGTAAATAACAAAGAAAATAACTAAATACTAAGTGAATTTAAAAATAAAAAAAAGAGTCAAAATCAAATTGAACACAAACTTATGTATTGTGAAATATAATATAATACAACCTACCAAATTGTTATTTTAGTTTGTGATACCAATTTATACTACAGAGGATTATGTCAAACAACTTTGATAAAGGACTGAAACTCCTTACAGATAGAAACCAACTTTTAAATAATATTAATTACACATAATTTTATTTATGAACCCTTGGGGTATTACATCCTTGGTAATTTCACATCATTTGACTGTTCAGTTCAGCTATCAAAAAGTGTATGTGTTATGAATCCTTGAGCAGATAAACAAAATTTTATAAAAATTACAATTAAGAAAAAAAAAAAAAAATGGTTTAGCCACAAAACTTACGGATTCATACTGCCGCATTCTTTCCAGTGCTTCACACAATTGTTTATCTTTATCACAGGCATCTTTATCAGCCTAAAAAGAAAAAAAGGGAATAGATGTTTAAAGAATTATTAAACATCAACATTAATTAATATTGTATGAGTTTTGATTTGAAAATATGCCATAAAATATAAATATTAAAAAATTGTGAAAAACTACATTGTGGTCTCTTGAATAGTTTCATTTACCACTTGCTTGATAAAAAAAAAAAAACAATGAATGTGTCTGATGATTGAGTGGAACTGATTTTACCTCTTTGAATAATTTCTGTGCTTCTTTTAATTCTTGGTCTTTATATCGTATCAAAGCTTGTTGTTCATGAATTTTCTTTTGTAAATTATCAACAGGGCCTCGTTCAGCTACAATTCAAGGAAATGAAGAAGAAAAAAAAACATTTGTGAATATCACACTAAGTAACTTTTCAGTCAAAGGAAAAAAAAGCTCTCAACGTAAGCAAATGAAACATTTAAAAAGTAACATCAAATATTTATTTTCAAATATCTTGTCATTTCTAAATAGTTACATTTATTGGCTGGTTGGTTGGTTGGCTGGTTGTTTTATTTTACAGTATATCAACTCTTTTCAAGTCATTTAATGCTGAATCAAATCATTTTGATAAACAAAGGGCTCTAATTGCTTACAGTACCTGCAATTGCTTAAGTGGTCATCCAATTAAGTATTGAACAGGTTCATCAGTATTTGACTTTGGTGATCTAACAGGAATCTGTGTTTTCAGAATGAATTGGTCATAATACTTACATTTGTAACAAATCAATAAAGAAAAAAACTTATCCACTACAACTGCTAACATTTTTTAAATCTTTCACACATATTAAAATAACACACATGTACACACAAACAATAGTCCAAATCCATAAACAAATGGGATATAAACAAAATAAAGTCACTATTATAACTATTACTTACTTTTGGAAGGATTTTTTCTGAGATCTTCAATAACAGCTGCATTTGCCTCCATTTCATCAGCATAATGTTTCATTTCTTCAGTTAATTCATTGATTTGTTTGTCTTTCTCTTCAATTAACTTTAAAGAAAAAGAATTTGTATCACAGAATGTTAGATAATGAATAGGCATAGCCTATCATTTTTAGAAAGAAGTGTAGAGTAATTTAGAATTAACAGTAAAAATGTGGAAAATTACAGTTGGATTCAAATGGTTTGATTGACAGGAACAAGGCTCTCATTGACTTAGAGTATCACATGACCAGGCAACACTAGGAAAGTAGAATTATAATTTAGTAGAGTTGAGACAAGTGGCCTGAACGCAGAAACATGTTTTTTCTGTCTCTGCCCCCCCCCCCGCCACGCAGAGGCAGATTAAGAATTTATCAGGTGAAAAGGTATTTAAGGGGAATAAAGGTTTTTAAACAGGAAATGTCTCCATATTGTTTCCTTATTAAAGAACACAAGGTGTTACCTAGAGAGAGACAATGTCTTGTTACATAATTATTAGATTCCTAATATTTATGTACACTAGTGTAGAAACCAAAATGGCTGTTATAAGTTCAGCTGGCGGCCATTGAAAGATTGAATGACAAGGCTTGACCTCATCCTGAACCTTCCAGTGGATACCATGAGAATTGGTGGAGAAGACCCTCTTCCGGTTTAGATTAGAAACAGGTAAGTCATGTTATGCACGGTGCCGACTCAATCTGCGCAGGTAGTCTGGTGGGGATTTCAGAATAAAATATGATCTAAGTTAAATCGAAGTCTTGTGTTATTATCTAAAAACTACCAATGACACAGGGCTTCTGATAAAGAGAAATCCCAATGGAAGACCAGACACGAAGTCCCCAAGACGAAGACGAAGTCCAGACGCTAGAAGAGTCACTGGAAGAATAGAAGTAAGAAAGAAAGGAAAGAGAGTATGCAACAGTCTGACCCCAATACAACCAACAGAAGTAGATATTAGAAGAGAATAAGACCTGGCACTCAACAAGACTCGTAAATTGAGAAATGTATAAATTCAGTAGTTATGAGAGTAGAAACATATTTTTATGAAGCAATAAGATAATGTAGATATGAATACAAAGTCAAATCTACTGCAATAAACAAAAGGGAACTGAGTTCAAATGAGGATAAAAACTAATGTAAAAAATAAAGTGATTAAATAATGCCATTTAAACATCATTAAGATGGTATAACATAGCTACATGATATATATATATATATATATATATGCCCAAGTAAATGTATTTGTATGCCTGTGAATGTACACATACATAAAAATATAAATCACATATATAACAAGATTTAGCAAAGTACTGATTCATAAATATATATTCAAATTTATTACCTATATATAAGTAAAGTCTGTGGAGTGGCCTAATGTTGGTATCAACTGAACAGTGACAAGGTCTCTCCCCTTTTTCACTTGCACTAGACCAGGGAGATAGTTTTGCTGAGGTGGAGTGCCACACCTACCGTCAGTGCCCAGATGCTTTTTTGCACAAATCAGATTACCCAAGCTGTGCCACTCACGTGCTTAAAAAAATTATATTTGAAGTATGTATAATATATTCAACAACATGTTTTCACTTCAGAAGGTCATGGTGGTATGTATCAATGTGAGGGAATGAAAGCAAAGCATGTAATTTGGTCACATGATTTAGGAATACGTTATTATATGGATTTAATCATGAAAATATTTTTTTTTAAACTATAAGATACTTATTGTTTTTTAAAACAGCAGAAAAATTTCTTGCCTTTCCATGTGAGCAAATAAAATAAATTCTTTATTTGATTTAAGATGAAACTTTATCCTTTATTAAACCTGTCATTCTCTCTCCAACAATTCATAATTTCTAATTGAGAATTCAACAACCATAAATCAAGAAATCCAAGTTAGATTTATTTAGTAATCCTATCACAAGAATAAGACAGAAAATCACTCCAAAAATTAAGTATTTTGCTGTTGCATCAAACTTGTTTATTATAATTGGTACCATAACTGAGCATTGTTTTTTTTTTTCAGTCTAGTTTTAACTCAATATAGATAACTAAACATATGAGGAAAAAGTGGAAGTAAATCTGATAATATGTAATTTTATAAAAAAGGAAAAACACAAGTTTCATTGATGAGTGATGTTTGATAAGCCAATGCTGCAGTGTTTTGGTTTGTTTAACAAACCTTCATCAGGGCCTTTGATTGTTTAAAGGAAAAGAAATTATTAGTGAATAAAAATCAGCAAACCTCAGTGTTTTTAACATATCAATAAAAGACGCCACATACCAAAAGCAGAGGCTCGTTGACTTTTGTTCACTAATAATTTCTTTTTCTTTAAACAAACAAACAAAGGCCCTGACGAAGTTTGTTAAACCGAAACACTGCAGCGTCAACTTTTTAAACATCACTCATCAAGGAAACTTGTATTTTTCCATTTTTTATAAAATTACATAACTAAACATGTAAGCTCACCTTTTAATTCTTCTCTCTCTCTCTCTCTCTCTCTCTCTCTCTCTCTCTCTTTTAAATAAAATCACAGGCTTATAAATTCAGATGCTAATATTCAGCTTCAGGACACAATTCCACATAATCCCAATCATAAATCTAGCATAGTAGCATGTCAAAGGTAGAGAACAGAATAATATAACATGTAAATAAAAATTTGTGCTTAAAAGAGTTAATCTGATTTTTTGATGGTAATTACAATATTTCTGAAGATAATTGTTGACAAAAAACCCTAAAAGAAATTAGTTTTATCAAAAACCTTTGTAAGAGCAGCAACTGATGCACGATCAGCATCCATATTGAGAGCCTCCAATTGTCTTCTGATTTTGATGATCTCTTTTTGATAAGTAAGAATCTCTTCATCTTTCTCAGCCAATGCAGTCTGAAATAGAACAGAAAACGGTCAATGAAAGGGAACATTCTTAAAGATGATCTTTTATATGGAATGAATAAACAAAATAAAAGCATTGATAAAACAATCACTTTCAATTAATCTTCTTCAAAAATTAATTAACCTCTTTAAAAAATATATACATTGAGATAGCTCCAATATTTAATAATATAATCCACCATTTGAAATCAATATAAATTTTTCAGTTGAATTCAAAGGAATAAAACTTCTTTTTTTTTTTAAATATAAACAATGTTAAAAAAAATCAGATTTTTTTAATCTAATGGATCCTCATCAAGTAATTTACTGTTCAATCAATTGTATTATTGGTTGTTAATAATGTATATTCAAAGTATTTTGAGATATGTAAAGCAATGGTTTGCCAATTGTAAATGTGTATAATCATAAGTCAGGGATTGCTCCTTGCTACTGGTACCATGTAACTCAGTACAACCTGTCATATGTTACTTGGAAAGGAAATACCATGGAAACTTCCCGTTGTCCTAAGAGATGCCATTAAGTTGAACTGCTCAGTATGACACCTGAACATCATAACATAAAATATGAAGAAGATGAAGATAATCATAAAATATATCTGTTCTGACTTTGAAGATTTCTTTCAATTCATTTGATTCATTGCAAATTGATTTTCTTAAAAACTTTTAATCTTCGCTGCTTATATTGTAATATATTGTCTGATCAGTGCACCCAAGGACCAGGCTGAATCGGAATGGGGGTCAGATGCAGCCTGAAAACGAAAACAGGATGTGGCCCTGACATGACCTTTTGCACCTGGAAATGCAGGTGAATATTTGACATGATTTTGGTGCAGAAATCTGTAGGCGTAGCCTATAGCCAATGAAAACAGCCTGTGTGGGCGAAGAGGCGTGTCTACAGAAAAACTGCATAGGTGTCATGAACAAAGAGGCGTGACACCGGGGGTCAGACTACAATAAAAGAAGCCCGTAGAGATCGATTAGAGAGACGGCGATCAGGTTCAAGATCACTTGAAAAGAACTCCCGAGGGCTCCACATTGCGTAACCCTGCCAACGACTCTCAGCTGTATACAACCGGGGAAAATAAACATCTCATCTTATATTTTCCTAAATACAAGTGTTTTGTGTTCTTTGACGGGTCCAGTGTGTAACAATATGATAGTTTTAAAAATATTTAATTTGTAAAGTGACTTGAATTCATCTCTAAATAGAATTAAAACATTTTATAACTTTTCAAAGTTTAAAGAAGTCACAAATAAAATCATTCCAAAAGACAAAAAGTTAGAATTCTCTACATCGGCGGGAATAACAATAATTCTGTTAAATAAATTCCTTACTTTCCATTCTTCCACTTTATGGCTGACTGCTACCATAATGGCATCATCTGATTCAGATTTGGTCTGCAACTTTTCATTCAAATCACTAATCTGAATATAAAAAACAAAGAAAACAAATTTAACTGCAACACTGAAAAGAAATAGAAGAGTTTGAGTTTGAGTTTTGTTTAACGGCATATCAACCTCTGTGGGTCATTTAATGCCAAAAAGGTTATTTTGGATTTCAGACTTTAAAGTAGTGGTTCTATGGGGATAATTGGTTATGTTCTGTTATATTTTGTTGAAAAGGTTGCTTTTTTTAATAAAATTTAAAATGTTTTCAGGGTTTGTATTCTTAAAGATGTCTTTCAGGTTTCTAGCTTGATAGTAATTTGCGCGGATATGTTTAAGTCTGTTACAATTTAGAAGAATATGCTTGGTTGTAAGTTGTACTTTGCATGTTGGGCACACTGGGGCACCCTAGAAATAGAAGAAAAAAATTAGTATCCCATACATACATATATATATATATATATATATATATATATACATATATATGGGTTGAGCTCTGGTAAAGAAATTCCCTGGTGTCTGTTAATTATGCTAAAATTGCAAGGCTCTCCTTAAAATGGAAAGAGCTCTCTTAACAGCCTTTATGTATGTATTTATCAGTAAAATTTCCTTCTGCATGTGGGTTGGGCTGATGGCTCGGTTGATAGAAGTTCTGACATAAAAAAATCAGTCGAGTTTTGATCCTGGCTTGAAGCAGCTGGCAAAGTCTAGCCACACTG
Source organism: Doryteuthis pealeii (assembly GCA_023376005.1). Lineage (NCBI taxonomy): Eukaryota > Metazoa > Mollusca > Cephalopoda > Myopsida > Loliginidae > Doryteuthis > Doryteuthis pealeii. The sequence goes on from CM042165.1 coordinate 6,344,635, forward strand.
AAGAGGTGTGATACAGCTAAACAGTACTGTATGTGAATGAATATATATATATATACATATATATATATATATATAATATATATATATATATATATTGTTTGCTATATCTATAAGTAAAGAGTGTTCAATAGCATTGATAGAACATGTATATGGGTAATTCCATGTCAAATCATCCAGAAAAAAGTAAAATTGTCACCTACCCCCTTCAATTTTTCTGAAATATTTTTCCAGGTGTGGACTATGCTAATGTTAGACAATTCCCAAAATTTGAGCTGCCAAGTCCAAAAATTGGTGGCATTATGAAGATTTTTAGCTCTCGAAATTTGGAGGGGTTGGCAAAAAAAGGCGACTTTTTGTAATCTCTTTTTGTCTGTAAAATGAGTTCTAGAGCTTCCTTACTACTAAAAATTGGATCATAAAAGCAGTTTTGCCCAAGGAATCTGAAAATGCTACAAGAAAAATCTTAAAGTCAACCAATTGTAAGTTAATGATTTCCTAGCAAGATCAATATCCCGATGTGGCACTGCATTTATGACAAAAATATTTTTCTATTATTTCACATATATTGAACATTATTTGTACCAAAAAGATAGTTTGATATTTGCTATCTATTGACATACTACATGATTTACCAGCAAAGCACTGAATGATTTGAAATGGATTTAAGCAAAAAGATAAGGGGGACAGTGAGAAGTACAATGATTCAGGTGATGGAGTCAGTCTGAAAATGATCAAGGTGATTGACCTGATGCATATATCACATATATTTCATTTCTTGTTAATTATCAACCATATACAGACTATTGTGATAAAATAATTGAATATATTATTTCAAATTCTTTTTAGTGTAAATAGTAAATAACGTACAATTGAAAATCATCTCATATAAATGAATTCTTAAAATTATCTATAAATTTTACTTACCTGTGTCTTCATGTATTGATTTTCTGCTCTCAACCTGTCGTTAACTGTATCTTCATCCTGAGTGATTCTCTATCAAAATAAAGGTAGATTTAAAATACACATTTTTAAGAAATATTAAAATAATTAACCTTTTCTTTAAAATTTGTATTTTAATCTTATAAAATTTTGTTTTAAAGTTTTTATATCAAACAACAACCTGAATGTTATAACATTTTCATGACCTTTTTTTTAAAATTTAATATCAAAACAAAATAAAATTCCACTTAATCTAATATAAGTTAGAATAACAAATTTATCTCCAACATTCACAAATTATAGAGCACTTTTCATTTGTAATTTATTATTAAAAATATTTTACTTCACACACAACAGTCATTAATGCGTGTGTGTGTACAAAAATAAAGTACAAACATTCAATGTGAAAATGCTAATGAAATGTTATAAGTCGAAAGATCTGAAGTTATTTGGTTAATGTTGATTTTATTTCTATTCAAATTATATTCACACATGATTTCTAATAATAATACACTATCATTATATATTATTTTCTAAATTAATAAGTTATTTTCTGACAATAATGTGGAAATTTAAATGCTATAATTAGAAAAATAAAGAATAAATATAGATAATGTTAATACATTTTTAGAATTAAAGAAAACTTACCTTAAGTTTTAAATAATCATCAGTCATTTGTTCCATATTTTTTGTTACTTCAGATAATTTACCTGTCAACATGTCACAATTATTCTGCAGTTCTTCATTATTATCTGTTAAATTCTGAAATAAAAAAAAATTACATTTTTTTCTTCAAAAATATATGGTTTGTTTGAAGGAAAATCAGCAAAATAGAAATGTTTTAAAAGTCTAATTCATAACAGATGTAAAAGTAAAAGAAAGAAAATACAAGTTCTACTTTAGAAGTAATAATAATCTCTTGAAATATGAAACAATGATTTTAGTGCAACAGAAAAAAAAAATAACCCCAAAACATTTTAAATGGATATTGTTTTTTTTGGTTTAATGGCATATCAACCCTCATGAATTTTCTAATGCCAAATCTTGTTGGTTTTTGGGGTTTTTATATATATGATTTGTTTAAGAAATATATGATTTATGAATTTTATAATCTGCTTGAAACATTGTGTGTATATTTGATTTGAAGGTTGGTTTTGAAGGATATCACAATGCAGGTATAAAGAAAAAGAAGGCAACGAGGATGTTGTTTATTTACCTGTGTTATTTAATATTTTCTTAATATTTCAGGATGAAATATCCCTTTATCAGAAGACTTTGGAGCCCCATATATGATTTGTTTAAGAAATGATTTTCATTAACTTTATGTGTATTAATAAATACCTTCTATCACCTATATGATAAAAGAGGGGGGGGGTGATATAAGAGCAATTTGAAGAATATGGTCAAGACAATAATATAGTTGCTAGAACTTGACATGACCGGCTGATTGATTAGATGGGGCCTCTCCGACTGTCTAGACAAAGTAAGGGCTGAAGTAGAGAGTTGCATGTCACAGGCCCACTTAGTACCTGGGTCACAGACAATCTTGTCCTCAAGCATTATGTGTCGCCACCCATGACCAACAGGTGACTCCCATTGGGAGGGAAGGGAGTTGTTACCCCTCTGCAGAATCCAAGTCAACAGGGCGAAACTGATTATAGATTAAAGATGATCTCCAGTCACACTTTACTAAGACACCATATTTAAAGTCTAAAAATAAACTGGTTCCCCCCAAAATACAGTGGCATCTGCAATTTTATATAGTTATCCAAAATGTTGTTTAAATTAGGAGAACTTGTGCTAGTAATATGCAACAATGGTAATAAGAAAAGAAAGAAATGATTTTAAAATAAATTGTTGATAAAGTTGAGAGAAATTTAGATGAAGAAATTAAGATATAAGGACAAAGCATACCTATATATATCAACCCCTTCCGCAGAAGCAAGATGTGACACAAGGTTAATTTCTTAAGTGAAGTTTAACAGGTTTGAATTCAGAGTTTTCCATCTCCTAGACCAGTTGCTTGACCAAGGTTAAAGATCCCAGCCTGACCTACTATTTACCCATAGCTGAAGGGAGAATTGTGATATTCATATTTTTCCCAATGGTATTAGCACTATATGAAATGCAAACAGCCTCATTCAGGATTTGAACTCAAGTCATCAAGTCCATTTCTTATGATGATAACCATTATATACCACAAGCCTCCACCAAACTATACCATTATAGGTCTGAGTTGTTTAAGAAGAAAAAAAAAAGAAGAGAGAATCACCTGTATATAGTTGTAATAACAACAACCTATGTGAATAGCCAATGTTTATGATAATCTAAGAATCTGAGTTTAATGTTTACCTGAAGTTCTTCCATGGCTTCTGATAATTCTTGTTTTTTCAATTTCAATTTATATTCAGGATCTTCTTCTTGATTTTGATTCATCAAATTGTCTCTATGCATCTGCAGTTGTTTTTTATAATAGCTGTTATCTTGCCTCATTTGGTCAACCTGCAAAAAATATTGAGACTCATGTAAATCACACAATTGTTAGCAGAGATTTGATAAAATTTCAATTTTTAGAAGCACAGTCAAATTTAGATAAAGTTTTATTGAACTTTGTCAATAAAAATCATACATTTTATTAGAGATTAATGTACCTGGGCCATATGTGTGTCAACATACAAACCATCTTCCAATAAAAATTCAATAACTTAAAATAAATTTACATCAAGTGATTTTACTGCCTTAATCGGCAAACAACAATTAGTATAATTATCTCCTGAGTCCAGTATCACTTACATTATTAATTCAGACACAACGGGTGAGTCAACAGTATTTCTTAAATATTAGTCTATTTGAATACTTACATTCACCATTCATTCATGCTAAAAAAAAACAGTATTTTTATTTTATATATATATATATATATTTTTTTCGAACCCCCCCCCCTCACGGTTTGTAATTCCTCTGAATTTCTTTCTTACTGAAAAACAAAGGAAAAGGGAAAAAAAATACCTATTGCTATTTTTCTAAGTTTTACATCCATATATATATATATATATATATATATATATATATATATACATACACACACACACACACACACACGTACAGATATACTCACACATACACATACACACACACACCTTGACTTTCGTTTTCGCATGTACCAATCATGTGATGAACATTCAATTTGAACGCTAATCAATGAATGGTTATGAGCCTTTTTCTACATATTTCCAACTCAAGTCATTCTAAAACATCCATCACTTTTTGAACAAAAATTTTTTTTCTCTTCTTTGAATCATATTGTCCTGAAGAAGGTTTTATATAAAACAAAACATTTAAACGTCGACATAAATATAATAAATTCATCTTTTTGGAATAATTTGTTTTTCCTATTTATATATATATATATATATATATATATAGATAGATAAGTGTTTTTTTATTTAATGAAGATGAGAGTTAGCCACCAAAAAGTTCAATCTAAATAAAATTGATTAGTTTCTATTAAAAGTTTTATGGGCCAGGATCATGGCAACACTTTCAACTCTCTGAAGATAATCATTTGAAAATTCACACTCTTGTTTCTATGGCAACCATTCTAACAAAAGGAAAATGGAAATAATACAGAATAATTCACGTTACTAGATTTAAATGTGACTTGAATACAAACCTCAACTCTTAATTCATTGTTGCTTTTCTCCAAGTTCTTTACTTGTTCATTGTACTGAAAGAAGAAAACAATATTGATTTTTATTATTATGCATTAACACTTCTCAGTGCTAAAATATTAATAAGAAATTCAAGCATTAAAAAATATATTGGAATTAAAGAAGAAAAATATAATATAAAGAAAGAAAAATAAGAAAAACTATTTTTTAATCAAATCAAATTAATGTTATATTTGTCATTAAAAACAGCCTTTATTTGAAGATTATGTTTTTTACTTTGATTTTAATAAGGCCTACCTATACTATTATATAAAAGTTTGAGAATTTGTATGTGTGTGTGTCAGTTCAAAGATCATAACCAAATAAAATATCCCGAAAACTTGTTTTTTTGCATAAAAAAGTTGGAATACTAACACTGATACTGCAACCAGTATTTCAAGTTGAGGGTTATTTTACTATACACTGTAATCCCATTTGTTGACAGAAAAAAATAAAATTCCTCCTTCTCTCTTCTCCCCCCCCCAAACTAAGAAATATATTTTATTAACCATTAAAATAGAGTGGATTAGATAAAAATCATTTCAGTAGTCAATATGTATTTACCCAACCCCTCCGCTCAAGCAAGATGTGGCACAAGGTCAGTTTTAAGCGGAATTCAAAGTTTTCCTTCTAAACCAGTAGCTATACCAAGGTTAAAGAGCCCAATCTGTCCTGCTAGTTGCCCATAGCTGGAGGGACAGTTGGATAGATACCTTTCCCAAGCAAACAACCTTGTCTAGGAATTGAAGTACGATGATAACCATTACACCATAAACACCTCCAACATTTCAGAATTCAAAAAAAAGAAACTTTTTTTTTTATTAATCAAAATTTGATGACTTTCAATTAATTTAGATTCATTCAGTTTTTCTCATTTCAAAATATTGTTGCTAAAAAACTTCTGTATCTTTATTTATAATTAACACGTGATATATATATATATATATATATATATATATATATATATATATTTATCAAGTAGTTTTAGTTTAATTGTAGTTTACCTGATTGGATCAACCATAGATAGATGATTCTGCAGATGATAAGGTTCAGGCATACTAAGCATTTTATTCTAATGATTATTTTAAATATCTACAAAATGACTGACAAATTTTTAATCTTAACAGATTGGATATTTATCAGTTTAAAAAAATTACAGCATGAGAAATTGAGTTTCTGTTGCAAATTAAATAAATTAATTATTAGTAGTAAAATCTGCTTAATGACCTATTGTCAGTATCAGCTGAACAGCAATGGAGTCTATCCCCTTTTCACTCATGCTAGACCAGGGAGATTGTTTTTGCATTGGTGGAGTGCTATACCTACGATCAGCTCCCAGATGCACAGATCAGATTACCCAAACAGTGCTACACACACGCTGAGTTGGCCATGACAGGTATTGAACCTGGAATCTTGTGATTCCTAGGCAAATGTTTTACTGAGTTAAATTATTAGTAATTATTAGTAAATTAATTGCATCTTTGTGAATTTCTAACTCAAGTCAAAATTTATACCCCAAATATTTTCTAGATAATTAATAGAATTTCTATTTGAAAATAATATCTCACTTTTTCATTGGCTCTTTTCTCTTCATTAAGATCTCTTTGTAAATCATCTTTATGTTTATTTAATTGATGAACTTGATCTTCTAATTCCAAAACTGTTTCACGCAAATATTTTGTACTCGATGAACTTTCTTTTTCACCTCCAAATTTCTGAAAAAGAAATAAAATATACATACATCTTTTTTTAATTATCAATTAAAGTATTAAGATTAAAAAACAAAATGCAAAAAATATATAAATACAATTTGTTGTTTTTTTATTTTTTTTATTTAATATCTGAATTACCAAAGCTTACCAGCAATCATCTAATAATGACTTGTGTTTTGTTTTGTTTTTTTCTGTATGTGTCATTGTTTCTCTGTAAACAGATATATTAAATTAATAAGTGAATCCTTTCTTAATTCAAACATATCTGCCCCTGGAAGTAAGCCAGCAAGGCACACACATCTACTATTCCAACATTCTCCTGTTTGAACAATACAGTAAAATTAACTCGGAAATATGAAGTTAGGCAGAACAAACTACACTTTGATCTTAGGCAGAATACACAGATACACAGATCTGATGGTTTGGTTTCTTTGTTTAATGGCATATCAACCTTTTTGGGTCATTCAATGCCAAAGCCATCCATATAGAGCATCAGTGGTACTATTTAACCCATAGCTAGAGAGTTGAGGGGGTTCTTACCTTTCCCAACAATTGAAAGGGAAGATATAGAAAGAAACCAGATAGATAGATAAGTAAAAGAAATAAATAAAGAACACATTTGTTAATACTACTAAACCAAATAATAAAGGGAGCAAGGGTTTATATATATATTATTTCCCTTTAATTAGGTTGTTTATAACAAAAAGTGGAATTTCCACGGTTACTGCTAGTTTATAATGAATTTATCCTTTTTAGTAGATGTGCAATTCTCACCAAACACACCCAGAATGCCTCTGATAAAGAGATAAATAGTTTAACCTATATTTTATGATGTATCAAGTATTCATTTCATATTAGATCTTTCATTTAGATCATTTTTGTTTTACAACATCACACTTGATGTTATTATTTTTTCTTATTCCTCACAATTGGAATGAACATCATCAAAACTAACCAATTGTTGAGATTTCTATGTAACCTAGTTCTTATTATTATTATATATATATATATATATATTATTTCAATTTTTAAATCATTGATTTATACTGTATGTGTGTGTAATCAAAAAATTCATGAAGATGATAACCAGTTAACTGAATTTGATAATTATGTAAACAGAAATAATGTTGTTATACAACTGATTACAAATATGCTCCTTTCATTCTAAATTTTCAAAAAAAGGTGAAATCATTCTAATTAAAATACATTAATTCATTGTAGCAGTAAATAAAGTTAGCCAAGTGGCCTATTGTCAGTATCAGCCAAACAGAAAGGGAGTTTATCTCCTTTTCACTAGCACTAGACCAGGGAGTTCGTTTTTGCTGAGGTGGAGTGCCACACTTACCATCAGCTCTCCACTTTAGTGCACAGATCAGATTACCTAATCTGTGCTACTCATGTGCCGAGTTGGCAAAGACCAGTATTGAACCTGGAACCTTGTGATTCCTAGGTGATTGCTCTACCCACTGAGCTAATCACTTTCATATCTATAAATAATCTATGAGATCTCTCCAAAAGATATCCAACCATTCTGAGTATTTTAACTTTCTTTTTGTCAAGTCTCATGTCATGTTTTTAAATAAAAAAAAAAAAAAAACATTACATCAATCAAATCTGTCAGTCAGCTCACATTCCAGATTTGGCACACTCGGATTTTCCCAAAGATAAAAAATCTCCATTGGGAGGGCAAACTTCAGATCATGAACATGACAAAAGCAATTGATGGGGGAATCTTATAAGAGGATTTTACATTGTTTGGAAATTGAGGAAGAAAAATAAACTGAAGGAGACTAAAGGAGACCATTTCCCTAAGTGGAATATTTTTTTGTTTGTTTTTTTCCATAATATTAAATGGCTGGACCAATTCTGGACAGATCTCATATTTAAAAAAGATTGTGGGATCAAATCCTATGAATCAGGATTTTGACATTTTGTTCATTTTTTAATTTTAATGGAAAAATAAATCAAACTATTATTAAAAATTTACATTCAGTTAATCAAATCTGGATAAGGAAATATATTAAATTTGATTTCTTAATTTATTCTTTATCAAATCACAATTATCTTCAATAAAAAACAAGAAAATAAAACTTACTTTGGCAGTTCTTAAATCAATTTCTAATTCCTTGATTTTAGTTTGAAGTTTTTCAACTGAAAAAGTAAAAATTTCGGCAACATGTCATAAACAGATTGCACATGTGTGTAAGACAAATCGACACCCCCCACCCTGGCTTCTAAAAAAACCATATTTTTGTTGATTGGGGAGAGTATTTTATTTACTTCTTTATTATGTAGAAGTCTTCTATATTAAATGTTGAGTACCAAAACTGACTTATAACACTTCTTTTTTGTGGGTGTTTTTAAATTAGACCTTTCACATAATACTTAAAAAGATGGATTCAATTTAGACAAAATATATATATATATATATATATATATATATATATATATATATATATATATATATAGATAGATAGATAGATAGATAGATAGATAGATTTGTAGTTTTTTCTAGTATTGGAGAATTGAAAATAAAATGCTTGATTATGGGTGAAAGAGCTGTATTTATTTATTATAGGTACAATACATTTTAGGTGTGATTGTTACCATTGGTTCAAAGCAGCAGGTTAGCCACTGATCATCAAGACAACAGGCCCAATGGTAACAATCGCACCTTAAATATATTGTGCCTTATAACAAATATATAAAGAACAATGAGTAATTTTTCTAAAAAAAAAATTTTTAATTGATTCAAATTAAACCTACAAATCCTATCTCACAAATGATATAGCTATGGATAGGGTAGAGATGAGTATAACATATTTTTATCCAAATTAAAAAAAAAAATGTTTCAACAAGAAATTGTCTATATTAAAATAATTATCTTGATAACACATGATCGGCAAGATGAATGGGAAAAACATATTTAGAAAATTTTACAAACAATATGAATCTTAATGACATTCATCTATGATAAAACATTAAAATTCACATTGATATTACTTGTCTTCTTGAAAATTTCATAATATAGATAAAAATAAAGTCATCAGAATCTATTTCTCTGAAATTTTGGACACATGACACAATGGATATAAGGTTTGAGTTAATCCAGTTCTAAGTGACAATCATCTCTAGGTTGAAGGTTCAATCCTGGCCAAGGGTGATAATAACATAGAATATTTAACACAGCTTAACACTTGTACCCAGATATGGTTAAAGGAATGAGAACAGTTTACCCGCGTGGATTGAATAAAGGGTTCAGTTCAAAGTTCCTCAGTTCAAGAAGGTTCCTGAGTTGGACAAGTAACACTTGAAGAAGGCTGGAGGGCACATCGGCCAAACAATAAATGTGGGGAATAATAGAACGAAAAATCCAAATAATACAAATTATCAGAATCAGAATGAAGATAACAGAGAAATTATTCCACTTTTAAAATGTATTTCTTTATGGTTAATCCATATTTTCTTATTTGTATAAGGTGTTATTTTTAAAAACATCAAATGAAAACTCTACAAGTAAAAACCAAAAAAAAAAAAAACCATTAACTCTAAACAACAAAGAATTACCTTTTTTGGCATCTTTTCTGGCCTCATTTTCCATATCAGTAATCACTTCTGACAATTGTTCATTCTTTATATTCATAACACCTTGACAAACTCTGAACAATTGTTTTAAATGATTCACATCAGATTCTTTCCCAGGATCAAACTGAAGGGATAAAATAAATATCACATGAAGAAACAACGTCTCCAATGGTAAAAAGGACACACAACTTTATTTTGGTTTTATTTTTTTGTTTTCAACTTTAAAATCTAAATTATTACATTCTGGAAAAAAAAGGTCACATGAATTAAACCCTGATTTTAAAAAGTTTATTAATTTTATCAAAGTTCAAACTTTATAATTTATTGAAATACTTTATTTTATCCAAAACACAAACATTTTTATTGTTGATCTTTAATAAGGTTTATCTTAAACTACAAAATTATATTATTGTTAAAAAATCTTTTTTATCAAAATGCAAGATCAGTAAATTTGCATTTCTCTAATAAAAAATTTGAATGTCAGTGTGTCACATTTTTTCAACTTTACTCATAGAGGCTGTAGCCCGACATATCATACCATTTTGGGATCAGTCTGATTGTGTGCAAATTAAAAACATTCTGGGTCAAATCCAGACCCACAATCCTGAAATTTTTGGTTCCCAAGTTTTAATTAGTTTTAACTAAATAAGATTTATTAAACAAAAACTAACATCAACAGTTGATATTTGTTTTGTCCTGAAGATTAGAGATACATATTCAGATATCTAATTTAGGTATATGTTTCATATTCTATATATCAATCCAAATATTAAACTTCAACAATTATATTTGTTTCAAATGTCAATATAATTATATTTCTTATTTTTCACTTTCCTTTCTTACTCTTCCACATTATATCAAATACAAATATCAACCAACAAAATTAGTTAAACACAAGAGTTTTATGAAAATAAGATATTTTGACACAACCAAAGTTTCACATAAATAAGAATGTCAGTAGTGATCTATTTTGTTTTTAATAATACACAAGGAATTTCAGTAATTTATGCTAAAAGTTGTAAAAACAATTAACTTACATTTTTAAGCATCTCAAAAAATGCATCTCCATCATTTTCTATATTTTCCAGGTCAGCTTTCATGATTTTGTCCCATTCCAGTGGAGCCATGGTTTCAATTTGAGAAGCTGAAAAATATACATTTGTAGTAAAAACAAAAAATATAAATCCTTGTGAATGAAATTTTAAAATGTTTTATGGCTTTCAAGAAAGAAAAAAATCCTCATTTTATTAAACCAATAAAAATACAAATGTTTAAAGCCTGAAGTTTTAAAAAAAAAAAAAAAGGAAATTATGATTCTTCAAAAAAAGTCTTTTAATTTATATTTAATAATTCTTGTCTCCATTTTATTATTACATATTGATGTATGAGGAGGGCAACCCATCATGGTGTAATGGTTAGTAAGTTAGTCTTACAGATTCATGACTACTAAATAGAAAGTTTGATCCTCACTGGATGCCCCATATTTGCACCTTGTCTCACATCCTATCAGTGGCAAATAGATTGGGTAAATACATACTGATGTCCTCATCATAAATTTTGGGCTAATTTAATGTTTAAAATGCATCAAATATTAATTACATATGTAATATTATTTTGCTTTTTTTATTTTTTTATTTGATGCTCATTATGTTACTACTTTTCAACTAAAACAAAAATTTGCCCTTAAATAATCGATTAAATTAATTTTAATTTTTTTTTTCTGTGAAAATCTGCACTTGAATTATTGGTCCCTACATTATACCCATTCTTGGTCTCTGTCATTTCCTTCTGGAAATTTTTAACCAACTATAAAAACACCTGAAGAAGGTCAGAGCATACAATGGCCAAAACACTGTGACTATGATAACAATCGAGTTAAAGAAACTAGTCTAAATACATAAGTGTACAATAATCTATACTCGTTCAGAATAGACTCTTTTCTGTTTTGATCCATAGATTTGTATATATTCAAATTACTGAAAATTTAGATTAGCAAAAGATATGAAGTTGAACAGAGCAGATTTTCAGATACCCCCATGGATTGAATAAAAGGTTGGCTTCAAAGTTCTGTGATGGCTCCCAATTATGACAAGAAGGTTCACGAGTCCAACAAGAAATACCTGAAGAAGGCCGGAGGGCACATCAGCCGAAACACTGTACAGATAACACTAAAGATGAGGACAATAGTCCGATTAATCCATATAATACTAATTTTCAACTCTTGTCACTTGTGAAAATACATGACCAATGGTGGTGACTATCTATGGAAAAATAGTGGATGAGAGTGTAGTATCTGTGCACCATGCTTTTGATCAAAGTTTTATTCCATCTACTTTTGTTAGGATTAGAGTGTTTTATTTGTGCCGTGGAAATTAATTAACTATATTGTAAATAAAGCCTTTATTTGCGCGTTTTCCCTTGACAGTGTCAGGTGTAAATTTAACTAAACTTAAATATTTACTGTGTCATGTTTTTCACTTTTAATCAGCAAATTAATGTAGATATTTTACAATGCTTTCCCCAATAGTAAAATACAAATAAGAACTCGAACAATTTTTTTTTTCATTTGAATTTGTACAATATTTTTACAAAATTTTTAATCAGCAAATGAATGTAGATATTTTACAATCACCCCCACCCCCCACCCCCGGATAAAATAAATTTGAGTTTGTGTTTTGTAAAAATATATTGTACAATTCAATTGAAAAAAAAAATTGTCAGAGTTCTGATTTGTATTTTTTACATTAATTTGCCGATAAAAAGCGAGAAACAACTGTAAATATCTAAGTTTGGCCTGCGATCGTCAAGGAAAAACATAGCGTAAATAAGGGCAGGAATCCAGGATGACAAAATGTTAACATAACCAATAAATCAAAAAATCTAAAATAATAAATAAGTCTATACATCTCGAAATAATAATTGTTTATCTGTAGATTATTTTAAAATAGAAGCAGGATTGCCATAGACTGTGATCATAAGTGTTAAAGTAATGCAACACTTGTTGATTCTAGACAGAGAAATTCGTTGGGTCGCACAACCGGATCTCGCCACTAAAAAAAGACATTCTCCAACGAGAGAACGGTTATTTCCTATAATTCCAACATAAACAAAGGGGAACCACTCTTGACTGATAAATTATTTATTTTGATTGATCTACTAGGAAAAAAGAAGACGGGGTTAGGTTAGTTTATTAGGAAAATAATAAATAATTTATCAAAGATTGGTTCCCCTTTGTTTATGTTAGGCTTATAGGAAATCACCGAACCATTTCAGCCAACAGGGGTGACAGGAAACCCACCATTTGCGATCAGGAGGTTGAGAGTTCAATCTCCGCTACAGGTACAAGGCAAAAATTGCTTTCGTAAATAATCTTAAATTTTTTACTGGAATTATCATGCTACTAACGAAAGAGGGTGACCACAATGACAACTCAAGAGATTATGTACAATGAAACAACATCATTCTCTTAAATTAAAATATTAAGATAAAAAACTTTGAAATGATCACCTTTCCCTTTGAATTTTGCTAAATTTTCATGTGATTTTTATTTATCGGTGGATGTTTAAGTGTGTTGCACCGATGCATCGTTATACGAAATTTTCTTCGGAATAAAATCGATTAAAAACCAAACTTTTTAAGATGATAGATAATTTTTTTAGGAAAAATTTTGCAGAGCGATCCATAAAAAATTAGAAGGTGAGTTGTGTCCAACGACACACGTCCGTCTATTTATCTAATTATTTTTATTGTAAAATGTAAACTTCGCTTTATAAAAATTCGAACAAGAATAAAAAAGATTCATGGTAGCAAATATTTCAACTAAGCGTGGAAGGAAATACATAAAATAAAGAAATAAACAGTAGGTCTTTAAATGAGATTATTTTTTATTTTTAAACCAGAAAATTGATTTTTTTTAAAGTATTTTAGCTTTGTGTTACGTAATTTTAATTTTTTTAAATACGAATAAAGTTGTTTTTTTTTTTAATTGAACGTAATATCATTCTTATAATTAATACAAAGATAAGAATGAACAGAAGTTAAATTGTTGTAATTTACTACTATTTATAATGGTGTCCATAATAATATTGTTATTTTGAGTGAATGGGTTACATGAGTTGTTATTGTAAAGTATACTGTGTTTCATTGTTATTTTGTGTCATGTAATATGTAAAAAAAAGTTGCAATATGAATTATTTAATTAGATTTTTTAAAAAGTTCATTATTTTCAAGAACGGCTTTGTACATAGTTTCTTTCTTCCATTATTTCCAAATTCATAAAGAACAAAGATCTATTTCAAATTCTTATTTTTTACTTGTTTGAAAATACATTTCTGTGTATTTATAATAATTCAAATGTTTTAAATTGTCTTTCTACTTATAAATATTGAAAGATTGGTTTACTGAGACCAAATTTTAAAACATATTTTTTGTTAGAACCCAGACATGATTCGTTGACTACCATTTGTTTACAACAACAACAACAACATGGTGCGGTAATTGACGTACCTTACAAAAAAAAAAAGAAAAAAGTTTCAAACGATTGGTGCTGAAAGTCAGTTATGAATCAATATTAAAGGCAAACTTCCTCTCGAAATGATTTTGCTGTGAATAACCTAGGAGAAAAGATGAGGATGTGAGGTGATAAAATTTACAAAAACTTGACATGACAAACTTTTTTTTTTCTGGTCGCCCGTCGCACTGTTGTGGCGTCCTAACAACGGACCGATCGATCCTTTTATAAAGGGGAGATAACTCAAAGTTCAAGTTAAAAGTTTCTCTAACTTCAAATTTATTTCCTACTTCACACGTTTTAGATGTATCTAAAATTAATAACTATACACAATTAAACTCTATACCCACACAAAAAAAAAACAGGATCTTCCAGGGATTATACTTGGAAAAAAATCCTGTTTTGTTCTTAATTTCAATAGGTTAATAAAAAATACGAACATTTTTTTAATTTAAAAACTACACAATTCAATCATCTAAAAGAAAGAAGAAAAACAATTGAAAAAGTAAAGATGAAAACATTTATTTTATTTTTAAGTTTTATTCATTAATTTCGTTAATTTAGTCAATATTGAAAAAAAATCAGAAATTTTGTAAAATAATTTTTTTTTAAATAAAACAATTCTTATGATTATTTTTTTCGGGCGATACTAATTCTTATTTATAAAGTACATTCAATCAGCATTTTTTTTAAATTATTTATTGACATACTGAGCATTTTGCTTTTAAAAAATTACACACAAAAAAAAATAAATAAAAGTGGCTAACTTTATTATTGAGAGAACTCTTCAATCATTAAAGTTAAATATGTTTTTGTTATTTTGCTTCAAACTGGCGCGAGTTTATAAACTATGACACTTCAAAGTAACAAGTTTTAAAGAATTTAGTTCGCTTACTTAACGAGCGAAATTTTATAACGAGACGTAAACTTCTTTGTTCTGATAAAACGGAATTTATTTCATACAAATATGGACCTCCTGGAGCTTCACTTCGTAACAATTTAATTACCAACTGGAGAGAAGAAGTTCAGTTCTCTAACAATAATGAACCTTGTTTCTTTGTGGAAAATTCTACATTACCCTTTTTGAATAATAATAATTGCAATCCGTTATTGCAAATTCTACGGGAGATGGACATTCCTGGTTATCTGACGACTACATTTCTACTTCACTTCAATTGTGTGCTTCAACTCTGAGGAGAATTGACGTAAAACCTCCATTCACAATTGCCCGAATCGGAATTAGCTACCAGTCGAACAACAACAACGAAAAAGAAAAAATATTTCTCTTTGATTCAACCGAAAAGACTAACCTGACTCGGTTATATTTTTGTTCTCCCGATTCTTCCACAAAAACTTTCGAGGCTCTATTATCGCAACGGTTACAATGGTGGCAACAATTTGCTAACTTGTCATCGAATTTTCAACTGAAGCAAACGAAAAACACACAACACACTAACACAAACAACAACACTTGTTTCTATCTTCCGGTGTTCAATATCAATTTCCATGGGGTTGGAAAACGATTGAAAAAACGACTATTTGGATACAACAACATATTCGTTAACCCAACATCCAACAGGTGATACAGATGTGATCGGTGATGCAATATTAAAGGCGTCAGTGGTTGTATCAAATGTTACTTTAGAAAAAGGATTGTTGGCCATTTTATATGATTCCTATCAAGAAAGAACAAAGAAACTTCGCGGGAATAATATTAAGAATAAAAAGACAAAACAACCTGTTGTTAGCGCTGCTAAAAAAGATTCAACAGAAGAAAGGACAGGAGTTCTAAAACTGCACAGTATCTTATCTCCGTATAAAGTGGGAGTTGCAATTTACGGAAGGAAGACGAGACAATTGAGACAATTAGCCGAGCGTGTAGTAAAAGATCTAAAGACGTTGGGTCTACAAATCTTGGCATCGACAGAATCCGCTGCAAGTTTAGAAAGTCAACGCATTGCCTATGAACAGATTGGTGTATTGTATATGGTTATAGTCTGTGATAAAAGTCTTGAAACTGGTTTTACCAGAATTAAGAATCATGTTAGAAAAGAAGAACAAATTCATATTTCTGACATAAAAGAATACATGATTGAAAATTTGAAACTTGTTGCTACTTCGCAGAAAAGCCAACAAGTATTTTAAATCCCGCTGTTGCTTTGTAAGGTGTAAGAAAAAGAAATGAGTTTTTTTTTTTTTTTTTTTTTTTTTTTAAACTCTTTGCCTACCAAATTATCTCCACGGCTGTACAAAAGTTTCCGAACTTTTTTTTTTTTTTTTTTTTTTTTTGGGGGGGGGGTCTCTCTCTCTCTCTCTCTCTCTCTCTCTCTCTCTCTCTCTCTTCTCTCTCTCTCTCTCTCTCTCCTCTTCTGATCAAGTACCAGTCTCCGCGTTGGTTGGCAGGGTATTCACATGGTGGTTTTCAGTGTTAATAAGTGACACGTGCTAGAGCCTCTGCCTTTACTGTGGTGGAATAGTTGCTGTGAGCGGATTAAAGTAGACAAAGAATTAAATTATGTTCAAATTTATTGATTACTTTGAAGTTCTTAAACTTTAGAAAGTTTAAATGTAAATTGTAATTTAGCTCAGTCAGTAGAGCATCTGTCTAGGATTTGAAAAGTTCCGTGTTCGATGCCGGTCCTTGCCAACTCGGCTCATGAGTAGCACAGTAATCTGATCTTTGCAATAAAGCATCTAGGAACTGACGGTAGGTGTGGCACTTCACTTCAGCAAAACTCTCTCACTGGTCTAGCACAAGCGAAAAAGGGGTAGATTTCCTTGCTACCAATAATAGGCCACCCCCCCTCAACTTTGCTTTTATACATTTTAAAAGTTACAATTAATGAAATTCATTTAAGCATTCTTGTATCAATTCTTCGGAGGTTGTCTTCTCAATTTTCATTTCTGAAAATTTAATAACAAAAACTCAACATTTTGCTCAATGATTTTTTATTTTTATTTTTACCTTTCATAAAATCAGGTGCTTATTCAAAACAGCCCCCCCTTTTTTTTTCTTTTGTTAATTCTAATCTTCACCCAAAAAGAAGCCCCACTTCTTATAAAACTAGAAAAACTAATTCAGATTTCTGTCTTGATTTCTGTGCAGGTGTGGCCCATATAAAGGTGAGAAGTAAAAATGGACAAAACAGCAGCCCTGGTGAAGCTTCTAATTTTTTTAATAACAAATGCACTCACTCACTCGCACTCACATGCATACAGATAATATAGTTTGCTATATTTATAAAAGAAGAGTTCTCAATATCAATGATAAAACATACATATATAACCTAGTCAACGGCGCTTTGTTGTCAGTTTCTCGCCTATGCGTCCCTATATATGTTCTATCACTGATATTGAGCACTCTTTATTTATAAATATCGCAAACTAGATAATAAGAATTTTATGCACACACAGACACACACACACACTTATAAACTTACTTTCCCGGTTCAGATAAGATTAATTTTCAGTTATTTTTTTTATTTTATTTACAGAACAGTTAAGTCTTAAAAGTATGTTACATAAGCAAATGTAGATATATCCCGATTCACTAATTCAGCAATTCAATTCACACACACACCGCAATATAAAAAAGATACACACACTCGCCAACAAAACAAACATAAGTGGCAGACGCCAAATCAGAAGTTTACTCCATCGTAGCCCAAAACAGAATGACCAATTTAACACGTGTCTGCGCATGGGCTCCGATCTAGAGTTCCTTTTTGAAAATCAGTTCCTAACATTAAAGAAAATAAAATTTGTAAATAAAATTCGCATTTTCATCCAATGAAAGCGATTCCCGGGTGAAATGAAAATGACTTCAACCAATCCGATTTTTGGTCGCGGCATTCTATTTAAACCCAGCTGTGAAAAGCCGACAACACAGATGTCCAGGCATCGGCGTCAGCGTCAAACACACCAATACGGCTCGCGAGCGAACATACATCACAAGTGAGTGAACTTACCTCTACCTCCCAACCCCCGCTCTCATCGATCATCAACTTAAAGGGGCAAACATCATTCAGTGATACCAAAACACCTACTACCATACATACACAATATTCTGCCTACATCACCACCCCACTACCACAGCCAAGCTGGACATTTTACGGACTTACTATTCACTTTTAAATATCGCCAAAATTCAGACTTTTTCTCTCTTGAATTCATTTCAACTTTTCGTTGTTTTCATGTTACTTTTCCAATACAATTTTGAAACTTAAATCTGTGTTTGTTTTTCCTTGCCACGAATCCTGTTTACTACAAGTATGTCTTCATCTAGCTACAATCTAGCTACCCCCCTAAATTTCTTAACTTTTTCACTCAGAACCACTAAGATGGTACCAATTTATAATTTTGGGTTTTAATTGTTCCTAAGTTCAGTAAAAAATGAAACAAACAACTGAAACTTACTCTTGTCTGAATGGTGTATATACATATCGATATATATATATGTGAATAGATTGTGGTACGAGCAAAATTTGAAAATGGTTTTAAAAAGCGTATGCATTGTGAGATGTTATAATAAATACAATTTCACAAATTTTTTTTTTTTTCCTTCTGAAAGATTTTTTTTTTTTTTCGGTCACGTCTCATCAGAGAAGCATACCGTGACACTAATGTTTGTACGAGGAATAATGTGTAAAATCCGCAGATGTGGAAGTAAAAAAAATATATATATATATTACGTAGCAAAGTTGTGAGAACAGGCAGGATTTTACACATTATTCCTCGTACAAACATTAGTGTCACGGTATGCTTCTCTGATGAGACGTGACCGAAAAAAAAGATATCTTTTTCAGAAGGAAAAAAAAAAATTTGTGAAATTGTATTTATTATAACATCTCACAATGCACACGCTTTTTAAAACCATTTTCAAATATATATATATATATATATATATATATATATATATTACGACAGAATGAAAAATGTTCATGGGTTGTACTGTTCTGTTCAAAAGTCATTTGGCAAAGTGTCTGTTTTTTGTATCTACTTGATGTTATAAGCATTAAAAAAATATATTTAGTAAGTCTATTCATACTGGATGGTGTGTCAAATAAAATTGGCTCCAGTCAAGGTAGCAACTACTCCTTTGCTTTAAGGCATTAGGGTCGAAGTTATTGGTTGGCACCTCAAAAAGGGAATAGCCAATGGATCTGAGCTATTTTTTGTTTGTTTCTATCTATATATTAATACACTTGTTCCTTAATCTTCTGACCATTGTCATCTTACAACACCCTCTAGGTAAAAATGAGACCATCCAAATTGTACAAGATGAAATGCAAAAATGTAAATCCTGAGTATCTGGTGTTGCTTATCGGCAGAATTTTTATTTCCTATGAGTGTCATCACCTCAGCTAAATAATGAACCATTCCGTTTTTATTATAAAGAAATAAAGGGAAGGAAAAGGATATGCTACACAGAACAAATATAAGAAAGAGAGTAGGAAAAAGATAGAGAGAGTAGGCAATAACACTAATCTGTTTCAATTCCTCTTAATTTTTGAAATGAGGCTTGATACTTATTATTTCAGACTATTGTCCTCATCTTTATTGCTATCTGTACAATGTTTCAGCCAATGTGCACTCTGAAGAAGGCCGGAGTGCACATTAGCCGAAACATTGTACAGATAACAATAAAGCTGAGGACAATAGTCCGAATAATCCAAATAGTACTAATTTGTTTCAATAGAACAAAGTGAAAAGAAGGAAAGAAAGAATAAAAAAAGAGTGAGAGAGAGTTAAATCAAGATTATTGTACTTTTTACATATTGAACTATTTAGCAATAGCTCTTAAGTAAACATTCTGTGATATATCCACAGGTCCTGCTAGTAAAGAGAGTTAAATCAAGATTATTATACTTTTTACATATTGAACTATTTAGCAGTAGCTCTTAAGTAAACATATTAAATATTGTAATAATTAAATTATCATTCTGTGATATATCCACAGGTCCTGCTAGTAAAGAGAGTTAAATCAAGATTATTATACTTTTTACATATTGAACTATTTAGCAGTAGCTCTTAAGTAAACATTAAATATTGTAATAATTAAATTATCATTCTATGATATATCCACAGGTCCTGCTAGTAAAGAGAGTTAAATCAAGATTATTATACTTTTTACATATTGAACTATTTAGCAATAGCTCTTAATTAAACATATTAAATATTGTAATAATTAAATTATCATTCTGTGATATATCCACAGGTCCTGCTAGTAAAGAGAGTTAAATCAAGATTATTATACTTTTTACTAATTGAACTATTTAGCAGTAGCTCTTAATTAAACATATTAAATATTGTAATAATTAAATTATGATTCTGTGGTATATCCACAGGTCTTGTTAGTTAATAGTTAATATGATGTTAGATAAATAAAGTACATGACTTGATATCACAGACTGATATCAATACACCAAAGGTTTATGGGGTTGATTGATTTTATATATACTAGCAAATATATGCACCCTCCGTAGGGTGCAAGTATTTAAGTTTTAATGTAATAAAATATCGTATTAAATTAGAAAGGCTAATGAAACTAAATAAGAACACAGATAAAAAGATTTGAAACAGAGTGCAAGTATTTAAGTTTTAATGTAATAAAATATCATATTAAATTAGAAAGGCTAATGAAACTAAATAAGAACACAGATAAAAAGATTTGAAACAGAGGGAGTATAATAAAAGATTTGAAACAGATGGAGTATAATAAAAGATTTGAAACAGAGGGAGTATAATAAAAGATTTGAAACAGAGGGAGTATAATAAAAAATGGAACCACTGAAACTTACTCTTCCATCACTCTCGTCTTTCATTGTTATTTTTTCT
Source organism: Doryteuthis pealeii (assembly GCA_023376005.1). Lineage (NCBI taxonomy): Eukaryota > Metazoa > Mollusca > Cephalopoda > Myopsida > Loliginidae > Doryteuthis > Doryteuthis pealeii. The sequence goes on from CM042165.1 coordinate 6,365,928, forward strand.
AATTTAAGTATTTAGTTATAAGAGGAAGTAAAGAATAAAATGAGTTATTTTATCTTCTTAATGGATTTCATTTAAGATTCATTGAAGAGATTTTTGCTTATATTCATTAAAATAAAACCAAATAGAAATCAATAATACTAAGCACATATTTATTAAATTTGATTTTTTAATATTAATATGCAAATTAGCCTTTGCGTTCACACTGTAAACCGCTATTTTGTTGTATATATAAATATAATTGCATGTTGTCAATATGTAGACATAGTTAGCAGTATTAATAATATATGACAATTTTATTAATAATTGAGGTTTAGATAAAAATAAAATCATGGAGAATGTGATGTCTATAACTAAGAGAATTGTGACTTGAGTAGGAATATAGTTTCGGTTACAGACAGAAAAACACACAATCTCCATTATAATAAGATTAAGCTTTTGATTATTTGGAGCGTGTTTACTGGTTTCTTTTTTTAAACCCCATTATATGTGGTTTTTCCTTCTGTTGGGCGTCAAGCTGAAAATGAATTAAAAAAAGGGAAAAGACAAAGATACTTTTAAGGGTCAGACTTTATTTCTTGGAGAGGAGTTTTTTTTCCTGAGCCAGTCAATGACGTGTGTTCCCACTAAGGTCTGTGTTGGAATGGCCGAGTGTTCTTTTTGGCACCAGGAAAGAGCCTTTTTTTTCTGCGAATGCCCAGAGTGTTCTTCCTGTCTGTTGCTTTGTGGAAGATTGGTTATTTTTTTATTTCATTCAAATCCCCACTGCCTACAACACTTAATGGCACATTTTACAATTTTTAGAAGTTTGTTTCTGCCAAAAGATATTTTATCATTTGTTAATGAAAACTACAAGGCAGTAACAATGTATCTAACAGTAAATAAATTCATTTGCTATTGTTTTTTCTAATGTTGTCTTTATTTATCTTATTATTTCTTGATTAAAGGCCACTTTTGGATTAATATTCAATCACATTCTATTTATAGAATTATTAATCACAAATAAATAAGTAGAAGTAATCTATAATTAGAATTTAATAGTCATCTCCCTTGAAAAAAATTTTTTTTCCTAACACTATCTCATCATGGTGTAATGCTTAGCAAGCTAATCTTGCAAATCTATTACTACTAATTAGCATTTAATAGCCATCCTCCTATCTATAGGTTAAATAGTACCACTATTGTTCTTCTACAAGGATTGTTGCATACCTCTTTCCTTACTTTCTTACTTCTATTCTTCTAGCGTCTCTTCTAGCGTCTCGACTTCGTGTCTGGTCTTCCATTGGGGATTTCTCTTTATCAGAAGCCCTGTGTCATTGGTAGTTTTTAGATAATAACACAAGACTTCGATTTAACTTAGATCATATTTTATTCTGAAATCCCCACCAGACTATCTGCGCAGATTGAGTCGGAGCGTGCATAACATGACTTACCACCATCGTGGTCTTGGCCGATCTGACTAAAACTCTCTTTCTAATCTAAACCGGAAGAGGGTCTTCTCCACCGATTCTCACGGTATCCACCGGAAGGAGGATCAGGACTGAGGTCAAGCCTTGTCATTCAATCTTTCAAGGCCGCCGGTTGAACTTATAACAGCCATTTTGATTTCTACACTACTGTACATAAATATTAGGAAATCTAATAATTATGTAACAGGATGGCTTTGGCATTAAATAACCCACTAAGTTTGATATGCCATAAAACAAAGAAACCAAACTAAAGTGTGTTTGGTAGGCTACATGACATATCAAAAGTTCCCCCCCCCCCAAATATTGTGTTAAACAAGTTCAAATAGCCTGTTAAACTTTAGTAATATAGCCATCATGACAGATCTTCAGTCTTCTCCGCAGAAACTTCTGAGCCCTTTCAGCTGGGGTTTTAGAATATATTGACTGCACTTCTGCAGAGGGGTAAGACCTATCCCCATGGGGCCAATTTGGCTGGTCACATCAAGCCCTAGCACCTATATGACTGTCCCAATCCTATTGTGCATATGGCAAGCTCTAACCCTTTTTATCATATATGTGCTATTAGGCAGTGGCTGAGGGTCCTAATATCCTGGGTATGACGTTAAAATCTATCTGATAGTGAGGTTCTAATTCTAGAGCTCTGGAGAATGTGAAGTATACCTTCATCACCATTACTCCCAGGTTCACTCTGACTCGGAGTGGTAGTACCTGTTAGGGTCCCATCTAGGGGTTAAATAGAAAAAATTGAGTACCCATCAAGAAAATGAAACAAAAACGTCTTTGACATAGAATAACCCAACAAGGGTTGACATGCCGCAAAACCCAACCAACCAAACTGGGTCAGCTGCATATTTTTCATAGATTGTTCAGACCATAGGGAAGAAGTCCATTATGGTCACTCAATTTTTGAACCTGGTTTGATTGTGACCAATGAGATTGGGGTGACTCTTGAATTTCTATGATGTTGATTCTGGTTGGCGTTCAGAGAAACAAGTTTTCAGTATTTGCCCAGAATAGCACGCTTAGGAAATATCTGCAATGTACAAAATCAAAATCAAATAGAAAAGTAAAACAGTGCTTCCTTGACTTACGACTACACCAACTTATGAATTTTCCGAGTTACAAATTGTCACTTGGTCAATTTTTTTGTTTTGTATTGAGAAGTAAAATTTGATAGACAAGTATTCTTCAGATACACCTATGTTAATAAATTCACCAAAAGCATTTGAGTTTCCAAATTTATTTTTATGTAAGAATGGTTCAAAGTTATATATACTTTGAATATACAAAACTCCGACGAAGGTTAACAGACAAAACATTTAATATAGTACAGCACATGGATATGACGAGATACAAAGTACATAGGTAAAAGGGTACATAAACAAAGGAGTACATAAATAAAGATGAAGACACATTCATGAATGGTACAAGATAACATATAAAAGTACAGACATGAGACTAGGGATAGTCCATGCTGTGTGAAGAACTTACAGTAATGTAAGTGGGGCCAAAAGCCCCAACGAGAAGGAGTAGACTGTGTCTACTCCATGTGGCTCGTAGTTACTGGAACAGGAAAAGAGGCCGAAAGGGTTTGAACCCGGCGCTTAAATACTATAGCCCCCTAGCGGGCACAAGCAAACCAAACCGGGCAGACAACTCTCCCAGGCAAATACGAAACTAACGCTACAATGACAAAGAAAAATGTTATCTTTAAAAAAAAATAAACATTAAAATCTATTACGGCACATAATTCATTAGATCCTATTTCATTATGTTTTTTATACAATACAGTGCTATGTTTTCTTTTCTTTTCTTTTTTTTTTTTTAAACATAACAAAAAAATTGTGTTTTTTGAGGGAGCTAGAATGGATGAAAAGAATTTCAGTTTATTTCAATGGAGAAAATTGATTTGATTTTAGAAGAAAATTGAGTTTCAAGTGAAATGAATTCAACTTGTAAGTCAAGGTAGGACTCTACATACATTCACTAATAACACATAAGATTAAAGTTTGGTTATTTGCTGAATAGTTACATTCCAAAATTCCATCTTCAACTTGCTACAATTCACTACACTGTTATATTTATTTAGACTCTTCCCTCCTCTGGAGGAACCTGGACTGTGACGTCGTAGAAAGTGAGTTCAAACTCTAGTCATGGTATTGTGTTCACTTTCGGACTAATACCCTTGGGAAAGGTATGAACACCCTCAGCTATGGGTTAATTAGTATTACTATTCTTCTTCTACAGAGATGGCTTTGGCATTAAATAACCTACAGTTGTTTGATACGCCATTAAACAAAGAAATCAAATCAAACCTTCCCTCCCACAACCACTAAGATGTCAACTTACAACCAATTGCCAATATAGAACTTTTTGGGGACTTAAATGTAACTGCTGAGTAAAAATATTAAGCAAATGACTGAAACTTACTTCTATCTGGAGGGTGAATGTAAGTATTATATATATATATATATATATATATATATATTTAATTTTTTTTTTTAAATTGGACGTTATTACGAAGCATTAAAAATATATAAATGAATGAACTCAATATTATGGAGTATTGGATTCACTTATTTTTTTATTATTTTTTGTCATAAATTTTCAAGTTCGTTAGATACTCTTTATCAAATGAATTTTATTCCTGTTTAACGGCTTTTTTGTCTCTGTTGTTATCGACAGCGGCAGCGTCTGTGAAATATTTATAATAACGGAGAATTCCAATGTCTGCATTCAATCCCTTCACGTGTGTTTCTAATTTTAGAATCCATTTAGTTTCTGATTGTTTTCTAGATTGCGTTGTTGGAAATCCGTGTTCTATTAAAATGCATTTGAGGTGTGTAAGGTTGTGTGATGAGGTGTTAAAATGAAGTGCTATTGTACTATGCGGGGATTTGAGATTTATAGTTGATTTGTGGTTATTTAGTCTTAGTCTAAAGGATGTTGATGTTTCTCCCTCATATCCGCTATTAAGCATATAAGCATACGGAGACCACCTAAAATACAACATGAATATATATATATATATATATATATATATATATATGGGGGGTGCAAACATGATTATAGACAAATAAAAAAGTGCAATTTTTTTAAAAAGCAACAGAAAATTGAAAAAGTAGTTATGATTACAATCATTTAGAAATGAATCAAATTTTGACATTAAATAACCCATAAAGAGTTGATATGCCATTAAACAAATGAACTAAACCAAACCTACAAAGGCTAGAGAGTCAACTCTACCCCTTTTATCTGAATGAAAGGATAAGAGATGGATTCATGGGTAATTGTCCAGAATATTCCATTCAAGAAGAAATGTCTAGCAATTATATACAAACAAAAAAATAGCAATTCATATATTCACCATCCTGTTTTCTGTTTCTGTGACAGCATTCACCCTCGGTCAATCAAGCCGGCTCCATCCAATGAATTTACCTGTTGTGAATTCATGGGAATAGGAAATTCACAAGCGATCCCCAAACCACGCATACATATTACCGTCAGCAGAAGGAGATGCCTTTGTTTGGCACAGATTTTCCACAGACGTAGTAACACGTACATCAAAAGCCGTTGAATCCTGATGATGATGATGGAGAAGCCCTTTGGATTTTTGCCAGAGCCTCTTTGGCTGGGTTGTGGCCTTAATACCACTGGGTGCCAGACCTGTCCGCCTTGGATGACCCTACCAGGAACCTAAGTTCCTGATGGCATGGCTCTGACACTACTAAGTTTACACAACTCTACCACGATGAGGAGGGGTTGGACTTTAGAAATAATGTGCTAGATGACCATTGAGCAAAGAGCTTCCTCCACCCTTTTACAGGTCTTGTTTTTCATTCTGCAGAGTGTCTAGCCACCCTTTTCATCAGACTAAATTTGTGGGGGGTTACTGGTTTAGTCACCAATGATCCGTCTATGAAACAGGTTGTACTGGGTTACATAGTACCAGTTGCACATTTAGTGACCTGATACCATCCTGATTAGAATAAATTTCACTTTCAGTCATTATCTTCAATTTTTCATTTACTGAACATTTACCTTTAAAAATCTAGTCTTCAATTTGCTACAGTTCACCCCCACCCCACCCCACCCCACTATATTTCTTTAAACTTTCTCTTCTCCCAACTACTAAGATGGCGACTTATGACTGAATCCCCATATATAATTTTAGGAACCAAAATGTAACTGTTTAGTAAAAAAAATAAAGGAAATGAGTGAAACTTACTCTTATCTAAATGGTATTATTACATCTAATGCGATTATTACATTTAATGGTGTTATTACATCTAATGGTGTTTTTTATATTTAATGGTATTATTACATTTAATGGTGTTATTACATCTAATGGTGTTTTTTTATATTTAATGGTATTATTACATCTAATGCAATTATTACATTTAATGGTGTTTTTTTATATTTAATGGTATTATTACATTTAATGGTGTTATTACATTTAATGGTGTTTTTTTATATTTAATGGTGTTATTACATCTAATGGTGTTTTTTATATTTAATGGTATTGTTGGGTCAGTAAAATGGTTATTCCTGTATATAGAGTGAATGAGGGAGAGGCTCTGTGATTGGATTTACCAATCACGTGATAGCCCAGAGTTTTGGCGCAATATCCAAAAAGTAGTCAGACAGAATACACCCGCGGTGCCACGAGGCAACGAATTCAGGGGCTCCAGGAAACCACCCTAATAACTCTTCTCCAACCCGCCGGTAAGTCCCTTAAACTCAACTTTATATACAGGAAGGACTTTATATTGTTGTTTGTGTTTTATGCCTAGCAAATAAATTGTTTGAATTAAAGGAAATATTAATTCCTTTCTTGTTGTTGTTAGTCTTAGAATTGAGTATTATACTAACACAATAATTGGTGACTCCCGACTGAACAAAGAATTTCTTGTGTAAATTTTCATAGATACTAGGCTAGTACATATATATTTCTTTCGTTGCCTCAAAAAAATTCTTTCAGAAGATTCTTTGATATAAAAAAAAAAAGAAAGAAAGAAAAACTCAAACGCACCGCGTGCTCCCTCGCCTCTAAAAAAAAAAAAAAAATAGATTTCGTCCCTGCAACATTTTAGGGCCTGCCCGTACCCACTTAGTTTACTACTAAGTCGTTACAGTACCGGACATTGCTACCCCGAAATAAATAGATAAGATGGATTTCTCGTCTATTTCCCTCGACCCAGAATTGTTCTTGGCTCAGTTGGAATGTTCACTGGAGGCAAAAGGCATTACGTCGCAGAAAGAAAAATTTTCGCATGCAGTCCCATTATTACCGGCAGAAATATCCAAACCGGTCAGGGATATTATTATAAACCCACCATCCACGAACCCTTTTCAGGAATTAAAAAGGGAAATATTAAATAGAACTGCGGCGTCTGACGAAACTAAAAGCCCATCTTTTATCTGAGGAAAGACTGGGTGATAAAAAGCCTTCACAATTCCTAAGGAGGCTAAAAGAATTAGCAGGGACTAGCAAAGATAACCCCATATTGAGGCACATTTTTTTAAGCCGACTACCAGAGAAATGGCAGCAAGTTTTGGTGGCCGTTAGTGATGGTCAGTCTTTAGAAAAGCTAGCACAAGCCGCAGACAAAATGGCGGACGTGACTACGAGAGACGTCCACGTAGCTAGTGTTCAACCTAAGGACAGTCGCAACGACACAGAGTCCCTGGCAGATGTAATGCGATGTTGCTTGAACATTTCCGAGAAGTTGGATACCCTAATAGACATCTTTAAGGATGGCTATGCCCCAGCTTCTCCGGTTCGTGAGCGTAATCATTCTACAGCCAGGGATAGTCGGAGATACTTCGCACCGAGGGACAGGGGCCGTCAAAAGAGCCCGCAAAAAAATAAAAATTCTATGTGCGATATGCATAAAAAATATGGTGACAGAGCACAGATATGTTACCCACCCTGTAATTTTACTAATTCGGGAAACTTTTAAGCCAGCAACATTCTGCGACTATGTATGCTGGTGGGGTAACAAAAAGTCGCCTTCTACATATACAGAAAGTTCTACGGGCCTAAAATTTTTGGTGGATAGCGGGGCACAAATATCATTACTGCCTGCTACTAATTCAGACAGGCTTAGGGGTAGTGACAAATTAACCCTGCAAGCAGTCAATAAATCTGTCATTAAGACGTACGGCCAGAAATGGATGACGTTGGACTTGGGGCTAAAACGAGAATTTGGCTGGTGCTTTGTTATCGCAGATATAGACAAACCGATTTTAGGTGTTGATTTCATCGACCACTACGGTTTGCTAATAGATGTAAAAAGACGTTGCCTGAGAGACCCTCTCACAAATTTAAGCAGCACTGGGGTAATTCATAACATTGTTGCTCCATGCCCCACTGTAGCAAACGCTTCGTGTGACTCACGTTTCACAGAACTTCTCAGGGATTTCCCGGATATTGTGAAACCTAATTTTCAAAACAAATGTCATAGTCACAATGTGACTCATCACATAGTTACAAATGGTCCCCCTGTACATGCAAAACCCAGGCGGTTGCCGCTTGAAAAATTTAAATACGCGAAAGAGGAGTTCAGCCAGATGATGCAGCTAGGTATCATTCGCCCCTCTAGCAGTAATTGGGCCTCAGCATTACATTTAGTATCGAAAGGCAACGGTGCATGGCGCGCTTGCGGTGATTACCGTGCGCTTAATGCTATCACTAGACCCGTAGGTACCCAATTCCGCATATTCATGACGTCACCGCCATTATACAGGGAAAATCAATTTTTTCAAAAATAGATTTAATTAGGGCGTACAACCAGTTACCTGTAGAACCAGCAGACATCCCTAAAACTGCTATAACCACCCCGTTTGGACTTTTTGAATTTGTAAGGTTACCATTCGGCCTTCGCAATGCCGGTCAAACCTTCCAAAGGTTTATTGATCATGTTTTACATGGTTTAGATTTTGTATGTGCCTACATAGACGACGTTCTGGTGGCGAGTCATTCGGTGGAAGAACACATGAACCACCTTAACATAATCTTTGAAAGATTTAAAAAATATGGGATTATAATAAATCCAATTAAGTGTGCCTTCGGCAAGACCGAAGTGGAATTTTTGGGCCACCATTTAGGTGTTGTTGGTATTTCTCCGTCCCTACTAAGACTGAAGCTATAATGCAATTCCCAGTCCCCACTAATATGAAAAGTTTGCGACAATTCTTAGGTATGGTGAATTTTTATCGCCGCTTTATACCTAACTGTGCAAGTATCCTCCAACCCTTACTAACCTGTTGACGAACATTAAAAAATGTGATATAGTAGTGTCAGGTGATGCACTATCTGCATTTAATAAGATCAAAGCAGCTCTAGCAAAAACTACTGAATTATCTCATGTCCTTCCTGATGTAGAGTTGTGTTTGGCAGTGGATGCCAGTGCGGTTGGAGTTGGGCAGTTTTACAACAAAAAGTTTCCGAGTCTTGGAAACCTATTTCGTTTTTTCCAAACAGCTGACTAGTACCCAGAAGAGATACAGCACCTTTGGAAGAGAACTGTATGCCGCTTATGCAGCCGTTCGTTACTTCAGGCATTTTCTGGAGGGGAGACGATTTTACATTTTCACCGACCATAAACCACTGGTTGGCGCATTCCAGTCAAATTCGGAGAAATATTCCCCAAGAGAGGTGAGACATCTGGATTACCTGTTGCAGTTCACCTCTGACATCAGACATCTGAAAGGAGTCGAAAATATACCAGCAGATACTATGTCCAGAACAATTAACGCAATTTTTTTGGATCCATGCACAGACATGACAGAATTTGTGAAGGAGCAGCTCAAAGACCAGATCCTTCAGAACCTACTTCGAGACAATTCGACTTCCCTGAAGTTGTCCAAAATACGTGTTCCAAACAGCGACCTGGACATCGTGTGCGACACCAGTACGGGGAAAATACGCCCGTTCGTTCCCGAGTCATTTCGACGTGTTTTCTTCTCCAGTCTACACAATCTATCTCACCCTGGTGCGAATGCTTCCATCAAACTGATGACAGAGAGATATGTATGGCCTCGAATGAAGTCAGATATTCGACTATGGGCGAAAACCTGTGAACAGTGCCAAAAGGCTAAAGTTGGAAGACACACGCGGACACCTGTTGATCCTTTCCCGTCTCCAGATGAACGTTTCGAACATGTACACATAGACATTACTGGTCCTTTACCTCCTTGCGAGGGGTATACATACTTGTTAACATGCGTTGATCGTTTTTCTCGTTGGTGCGAAGTCCTTCCCATGGCTAATATTGAGGCCCATACTACAGCGAAAACGTTCATGGCAGGTTGGGTGTCCCGTTTCGGTATTCCAGCTATAATTACCACGGATAGAGGTCGGCAATTCGAATCGAATTTATTTGGCGAATTGATGAAACTTTTGGGGAGCAAACGAATCCGTACGACCGCCTATCACCCCGAATCTAATGGCTTGGTGGAAAGATTTCATCGTAGTCTGAAGTCAGCTTTGAGAGCTATGCTAAACCAATCAAATTGGCTGGAAAACTTACCCTTGGTACTCCTGGGACTACGTACTGCAGTAAAGGAGGGCATCCAATGTTCATCTGCTGAGGTGGTATATGGCACCACACTCAGATTGCCAGGACAATTTTTCTGCAAGTCTCCACAGACACCCCTGGATGTTACTTCCTTCGTAGATCGCCTGACAGCTAAGATGGCAAACATAGCGTACAACCCTCCTGCACAATGTAAGAAGCCAATATATGTTTCAAAACTATTTGAAACATGTACACATGTTTTTGTGCGGGACCTTGCCAGAACACATTCATTACAACCACCATATAGAGGACCCTTTAAGATCTTAAAGAGGCATAAGAAATATTTTACAATATCCATTAAGAATTGTGCACAGAACATTTCTCTGGATAGATTGAAACCAGCCTTTTTAGACACTGCATGGCTCAATGTGAGCCCACAAATAACATTTCAACAGCCAGTAGTAACAAATAGACCAAAGCAGACAGTGACAAGATCTGGCCGACATGTTCGGTATCCCAGACATTTATATTGTTAAAAAAAAAAAAAAAAAAAAATCTAAATTCTCTTTGCCACTGTCAGTTTCCATGTATATTTGATGTATTTTTCCTCTAAACATGCTCCACATCTTGGGGGGGAGTATCTGTTGGGTCAGTAAAATGGTTATTCCTGTATATAGAGTGAATGAGGGAGAGGCTCTGTGATTGGATTTACCAATCACGTGATAGCCCAGAGAGTTTTGGCGCAATATCCAAAAAGAGAGACAGAATCCGCCAGCGGTGCTCTTCTCCAACGCGCCGGTAAGTCCCTTAAACTCAACTTTATATACAGGAAGGACTTTATATTGTTGTTTGTGTTTTATGTCTGGCAAATATATTGTTTGAATTAAAGGAAATATTAATTCTATTCTTGTTGTTGTTAGTCTTAGAATTGAGTATTATACTAACACAATACATATAAACATATAAAACATTTTCGTCTCTGAAGATAAAGTTTCTTTGAAATCGATAAGACAAAAAAACAACATCTTTTTGTTTTTATTTTTTATACGCATTATATTGCCTTCAAATTACTAATATATTATAACATACTTAACAATGCTTCAAGCAAATTACCAATTACTTTTATAAAACATTTAAACTTATCCTTAACTTATAAAGTAAAAGAACGTACAAAAATAGTTTTTTGTTGACCAACCAGCCTCAAAATGCTAAGTCCTGGCAGCAGCTACAGACATGTTTTGAAAAGTTTACAACCTTTACTAGTAAATTGTTTTCAAACTTTCTTCCTAATTAATTTTGTATGTTCAAATCCCTGTTGTTTCGGGGAGATAACTCTTCCCTGACAAATTGTGCATATGATTGATTTGATTTATTGTGACTGAAATTTTTCAGCTTTATGAAATCTGGAAGAAGGAAAAAGACATTTTGTTGAAGAAGGAATATTCCAAGAAAAAAGAAGAAGAAGAAAAAAAAAAGAAATTGTTAATTACCAATAAAGAATTGAAACAGAAAGATAATACCACCTCATTTAATACTTGGTAAGTTTAGTTGAAGTCTTACTAATATTTTCTTTTAGTTTCTTTTTGTTGGAGGCGCATGGTGTGTAATGGTTAATGTCGTAGGAAACGGACTTGGTGACCAGAGTTCAAATCTTGGACGAAGCTACAGTTCACATAGCGCTAATACCTTTGGGAAAGGTATAAATCCAATTGGGCTCTTTAACTTTGGTTAGGCAACCAGTCTAGGAGAAGGAAAACACTGAATTCAAACCTGTTAAACTCCACTTGGGGTGGTCACTACTAGAATAGGCTTTATTAAGGTCCAAGTGGTGCAGCCATACAGTAGCACTGATACAACTACGGCTTGGAAGAATTGTCGCTTTAACTTGTCATATGGAAATCAAATCTTACTGACAAGTCACGTAATATATGAGCCACAAACTAGCACGTTACCAAAATATTACAAAACTTTTGACTCACCCTAGTATTTTTAGGTACAATGTTACAGTTGTGGTCCCACTTTTTATAGATTTTTATAAATTCTCCCCACTCTCTTTCCTTAAACCAGTCTCCCACAACTCTACTCTGGTATATGATTTGCATGATGTAATGGGTAGGCTATCATCATCATCATGTTGCGCTATTAGGACAGATATTCATGATAATCTCTCTCCGACCGTCCCTATCACTCATTGTTCTTGGGAAGTCCTCTGCTCAGCATCCAGTATCCGTGCAGAGCTGGTCAATGTATGTCTTTGCTGGACGACCCAAATTGGTGTGCCCTTGTGCTGGCTTCCACAGGAGGATATCATGAGTTCATCCTTGCTTCTCCAGCAGTGTCCTGTTCGTCTTCCTCAGATGGTTTGAGTGATATGGGGTAGGTGACCGTACAGCTGTTTTCTCGTGGGGTGTTGTTTCTACGTTTTGTTTAGGAATGTACGCAGCATTCTTGCGTAGCTCCCCTCTAGTTTATTCTCTAGGCGCTTCGTTAGGGTTCAAGTAATGCAGCCATACACTAGCACTGATATCCATTTATAGCAGACCATGCTGAGAAGACCATTGTTAATGAGTTTGCTTCTCACTGGGTGGCCTATACTTTTGGCCTTGGTGGTCTGTGGCGTTATTCTTTTTAAAAGAAAAATTGAACAAAGAGTAAATCTATAATTCTCTTCATTTGCTTGCTTGAAGGATCCCCGATTGGATTAGTAAACGGATCTGATATTATCACATTCATCTCTCTGGATCAGAAATGGTAGCCCATGTCCAGATCAGTTTGATGACGTGTCCAGCTACCTTAGCAGAAATAGTCCATGTATCACTAGCAAAAAAGCAATAGAATCCCTTGCTGTCCAGCCGATACTGACAATAGTGTAGGTAATTGGATTTCTGGGTAAAGAGAAAAAAAAAAAAAAGAACAAATAATGCAGATAATACTAAGAACAAAAAGAAAATAAAGTTTTAAGATTCTAAGCACTCAACTTATGTCAGCCAGTGACCGGTCAATGACCCCTGAACTAGATGAAAAAAACCCACTGATGTCCCAAATTTTCTGCAGAAGAGTGGAAACTGATATGTCCCTTTCCCCACCCCAGGGCCACAAACAGAAGTAAAGGAAACTTTTTTCACTAGGGTCTCTCTAGAAGAGGAAGTCATTTTTTGGGGGCCCCACTGGGTGTTTGTTTTGGCTGACTGTGAGCAGCATGCATTGGGGTAATGAATGTAATTTATGATAAAAAAGTTTGACTCTTCCTCTCTGAAAACCCACAAACTGGACATACCAGTATTGGCTGATCAACAAAAACTTACATCCATCAGTTCTGTGTGAACCCTGGATGTTGTCTAGAGGACTTACCAACATCAATGGCTAATAGGGATGAATGGTGAGAAAGAGTCAAGGGAAATCATACTGTCAGTATGTCTTGATGATGATGATGTGTCATTTTTTACTATTATTAACAAATACAAACAAAAATTGATTATTTATTTACCAACCCCTCCACACAAACAGGATAACATGAGGTCAATTTTTTAAATAGAGTTTAACAAGTTTGAATTCAGAGTTTTCCTTCTCCTAGACAAGTTGCCATAACAAGGTTATAGCGCTCAGTCTATCCTGCTATTTACCCTTAGCTGGAAGGAGAATAGTTGGATGCAACCTTTCCCATTGGTATTAGCGCTATGTGAAATGCAAACAGCCTCGTCCAGGATTTGAACTCTGTTTACTGAGTCCATTTCCTTTGATGGTAACTATTACACCACACACCTCCATATATGTATGTATGTGGAGAAAAGTAGACAAACACGGGATGTTGTCTACATCACGTGTTTGTCTACTTTTCTCCACATACTGTCGGATTAACCTCCTCACATTTCTACCATATGTATGTATGTATGTATATATGTGGAATACAAAAAGTCTTGCTATGAATCCAAAACTTAGTCGGCATTAAATGACCACCTGAGGTTGATATGCCTTAAAACAAAAACAAAAAAACAAGTTGTAGCCGTGTCAGTGCTACTGTATAGTTGCACCACTTAGACTAATTAAACACTTGGAGAAAAAGCTAGATGTGAACTGTACAAGGACGTTGTGTGCTGTCTTGAACAAATCCTGGAAGCAGCTGTACGGTAACTTGCTTCCTATCACACAAACCATCTAAGTAAGATGAAAAAGACAAGCTGAAGCAGCATCTGCAACTGGTCCTTATAAGTGACATTCTCCTGTGGGTACACCAGTGTGGGTTGACCAGCAGAAACATTCATTGATCAGCTCCAGATGTGGCGCAGAGAACTTTCCAAAAACAATGGCTGATTATTGTTTACATTATATCTAACTAGAAGCAACTACCCAGCATCACCTGGGTAGAGGGGGGGGGCCCAAAAAATCCCTGATGTATTGATTTGTTTACTTTTGAGATTTACAAATAGTAGATCTTTTTAAGTAGAATTTTAATGCTATTTCTATGTATATTTTGATTTTTAATTATCATCGAATATAAATCAAATTTTCATAATTTTTGCACAAAGAGTAAGAACCACTGATACTTAATGTGTATATACATTCACTTTGTCGTTAATTACCTTATTTTTGTTGTTTTACCCGGACATACATACACACACACACACCAACTGCCCATTATATATGTACTAGAAGCGGCTACCCAGCGTTGCCTGGGTAGTGAGGGGGATTTTTTTTTAAGTTAGTCTTGCAGATCTATTATTACTGAATTGTGAATTTGGATCCTCGCAGGATGCCCCATTAAAATCCCTACGTAAAAAAAGACCACGCGTTGATTCAATCTGGTGGGGCGTCTGAAAAAAAAAGTGCACTGACACTTTGAAAAGAAAATTCAGTGTCTCCTATTTAAAATATTAAATGCAAAATAAAAATCCATGCTGTTACTTATCTTCACGAATATAAATCAAATCTTTATCATTTTTGCTCAAAAAGCAGGATCTGGTGATAGTGAATGTGTATATATATTTTGTTGAGATTTTTGTAATATAGGGTGTGTGCTAGATGCCCACTCCTACTTATAGACTCAGCAATAATCATGTGACCAACCTATTGGCCAATCACTGGCAGTGCTCTGCTGCTGATAGTTATTTATATCGGCTGTTCTGATCTTAGCTACTCACAACTACCTTGAACCTTCGTGGATGACGGAACATAGGATTATATCACTAGACCTTTGATACTACGTAGGATTCCATAACGCAGGACTTATTCACTTACCAAAGGATTCTATAGCTCAGGACTTACTTACTTTAAGTCCTTTTCAACTGGCCAAGGATGGCGGTCAGAAACTTAACATATTTACTTTGGTGTTAATTTTTTTATTTTCATAGTTTTAGCCAGACATACATACATACATACATACATACATACATGCATACACACAACTGCTCTTTATATATGTATAGATAGATAGTAAGAGAGCCATTAAATTCTACTTACTCTTACTCTAAAATCGAATAAATTACTCTACGTTACATTCTTTCTCTAAATTATTAATGCTATTTGGTTTCAGATTCACTCACCTGTTGTTGATGACAGATTTCTGGCCATTTGTTAGGGGCAGGTTTAGCTCAGTCAGTAGAGAGTTCGACTACGAACTATAAGGTTCCAGGTTCAATACTGGCCCTTGCCAATTCAGCGTATGAGTAGCACAGGGATCTATGCAATAAAGTGAGGAGATGATGGTAGGTGTGGTGCTCCACCTCAGATGCCAAAACAATATCCTTGGTCTAGCACTAGTGAAAAGGGGATAGACTCCCTGGCTGTTACGGACTTTAGGCCAACCTGACTACTACTACTTTGGCTCCTTAGCTTAAGTGTAGCATTAATCTTAGCAAAAAAACACACACACTCAGGGTGGTGTAAATATTAATTTTTGAAAGATATTTCCTGAGGAGGGGGAGTTAAAAATTCAATGTTAGAGGGTTTGTATCATATATATATTCATAAGTAAAATCATCAAATTTATTAAAGGAGTAAAAAAAAAAAAAACAACTATTTGAAATGGAAACTTCTGTCCCCCTCAAATAAAATATTGCATGCATCTATTAATTATTGATTAAATAATTATTTTGAATATTTTACTCAAAATCATAGGTATTTATTTATTTGTAAACTTTTTAATTAACCTCTTCTTACTGAAAAAAGGGCGAGAGTAAAAAATATTTTTTTAAACTGATTACAGGGTTGTTCTTTATTCTATGTATTGACAATTACGGTATTATATAATTTTGGTTACAGACAAATTGTTTTGATTTAGTTTGAGTGTAGCAACACAAAAAATAAATAATAAATAAACAACTATCCTCACTCTCCACTAGACCCAACATCTACTATACACAGACCCCCCCACCACTTCCACGCCAAACATTCACCCCATACACACCATCACCATTGCAACACCCATACAAAAACCCCTACTACCATCCCAAACATTCACCCCACATCATCAGCAGCTGACCACCACCCCTCCTGTGCATTATTTGAAATGAACTTAATTGTTATTAAGAACACATTTTATGATATTTTCGTGTTAAAACATGCAGTTGTATTGATTACGGTGAAATGGAAATGGCTGACTAAAACAGACGGCTTCCTCAAAGTGAAAGAAACAAGGGGAGGTTACTCTCATTTATGTAGCTAATGTTCAGATTACCATTAAGAAACACCTAAAGAAAGCCTGAGGTTACAGCAGCCTGAACGTTGTGTTTATGAATATCACAATAAAAATGAGGACAACAGTCTGAAATATCAAAAGTGTAGATGTATTTCAATTCTGTGATGATTTGTTGCTACTTCTTGTATTTCAGGAAACAAACCAAAGACAAAGTTTTGTTGCAGAAGAAAAAGGAAGAATTACAAGCAACAAAAGTTATGCAAAAACAACAGAATTATGTTAAAATCCAGAAAGAAACCCTCAGTGAAGAGACTTATCAACAATGGTTATGGAGAAAGGTAGGTATATCTTATTATATTGGAGATTGTTTAACTGTAATCAAAACTACATGACCACCACCGTCACAATTCCCTTAGTTATTTGCGTTATATTCTCAATGGTTATTAGATAATCATTATTTAATCTTAATTAGCATCTTATTTATTAACAAAGTCTATTAAGGTCTAGCCGAGATAGATTTCCCTCATCCTTAGGGTCTGTGTCCAGTGGCCTCTGGACTGGTTAAGTAATGTTAACAGCATTAATCCTAGGGGGCCATCCCCCCAGGCAACACCTGCCCCCTTGATTTAAAGGGACAGGGCTGGGTTTATTACCCAGTGCCTGTTTAGTTTTAAAGTACAGCAACTATACATAAACAAAAAGTGGAAATATATTTCTAAAAAAAAAAAAAAAAAAATATCAACTTTGTTCATTTTCTGCTCTTTACCACAATGGCTATTTTAGCATATTTTTGCCAATGTTGTTTTTATAGAGACCTAATTTCCTTTTTGTAAAATTCAGCACTGTCACTTTAGTCTCCAAAGAGAATGGCTGCTACTGAGTGTAAGTCCTTACCACTTACTAAAACAAATCTAACATACATGGCACTCTCTTCTATTGAGCCAATACTTGATGAATAAGAAGCAGTCTCACTGTTCCTATTAACTGTACACTGTAGCATTCCCTGTTGATTTTTTATTTGAGGTTATTGTTATTTTATTAGTTATACTAGCAAATATATGCACCCTCCGGGTGCAAGTCTTTAAGTTTTAATGTAATAAAATATTGTATTAAATTAGAAAGGCTAATGAAACTAAATAAGAATACAGATAAAAAGATTTGAAACAGAGGGAGTATAATAAAAGATTTGAAACAGAGGGAGTATAATGAACAAAATGGAACAACTGAAACTTACTCTTCCATTACTCTCGTCTTTCATTATTATTTTTTCTAATTTAAGTATTTAGTTATAAGAGGAAGTAAAGCATAAAATGACAGTTATTTTATCTTGTTAATGGATTTCATTTAAGATTCATTGAAGAGATTTTTGCTTATATTCATTAAAATAAAACCAAACAGTTAGAAATCAATAATACTAAGCACATATTTATTAAATTCGATTTTTTAATATTAATATGCAAAATAGCCTTCCCGTTCACACTGTAAAGTGCTATTTTGTTGTATATATAAATATAATTGCATGTTGTCAGTATGTAGACATAGTTAACAGTATTAATAATGTAAGACAATTTTATTAATAATTGAGGTTTAGATAAAAATAAAACCATGGAGAATGTGATGTCAATAACTAAGAGAATTGTGACTTGAGTAGGAATATAGTTTCGGTTACAGACAGAAAAACACAATCTCCATTATAATAAGATACAGCTCTGTAAATGGAGTTCAAAACTGTTTGAATTATGCAAATATCTCCAGTGGTTCAAAAGTTATGGGAATTTAAAGCCCCGAAATTGGGGGTCCAAAAGTGGACATGATTTTGTTGAAAAAAAAAAAAAAAAAGAAAGAAAAAAAAAAAAAAAGCCAAATTACAGACTAATTCAAAACAAGAAATTCAATAATTTCTTCACCATTTCTTTATTTTTGGAGCAGTCTTTATAAAATTGTATGTATCTCTGATATAACCCATTATATAGAGAATAAGAGGTACAGATAGTAGCGTTTTTTTAAAAAGTTTACAAGATTATTCAACATTTTGATACTGTATGTATACACATATATAGTATTAATTTAAATAAATACTATCACTTAGGTATTCATAATGTATTTTAAAGTTATAGAATTTCTCTTTACATGTTTTTAAACAAAGCTGGTCCAGCATGTACTGACAGTTTTGTTTACTTTTTTTCGTAATTCCAAAATTGAAAGTTTGATGAAAAGCTCCTGACAGTACAGCATCATTAATATTTCACACATTATATATGAAAATAATTCTGAGACTATCTTTTAATGATATAGTGCTTTTTTGTTGTTGCTTATCTTATACTTTATGAAGAAATCTCCATCAACTTTTCTCTATCATATTTTTGCTTCCAAAGGTCAGAAAAGAAAAGAAAAAGAAAGAAAAAAAGTTCCTGCTTGTAGTTTAAGGTGTCTCCTAATTAAGTGTAAAATTTCAAGAATATTGATAAAGATTAACCACTTTGATTTTACAAAAAAAAAAAAAAAAAGTAACATGTAAAATTCATATGCAGTTTTGGTGGTTTGAAGCAAAATATCGTTTTACCTCGCTGTAAAAAATAATTCAATGTTACATATTTAGAAAGATTATTTTCTTTCCAACTATATAAATATTTTAAAGATTGGACCAGTAATATTCAATAAATTGTAAGGTGAACCGATTAAAATCAGAATTTGTCAATGTGCACCAAAATCAACTAAAGTGCCAGGATTGCTATACACTGGGGGTTTAGTTGATATTGGTGATAGATTTCTGTATTAAATAAAAAGTTAATTTTAACATGCCTGCACAAATACTTTTTATTCGAAGTTTAACAAATTCTTTAATTTCATACACTGGTCTGTGCATAGATCAAAAAAATATCAACTTCCATAAAGATTGAAAAACACTGGTGTAGAGGATAATGTACTGGATTGCAACATTCAGACTAATACCAATACTGTTCTTTTGCAAGGATGGCTTTGTGCAGTCCAGTACATTATCCTCTACATCAGTGTTTCATCACATTCAGATTTTCATTAATGGAAGGGAACAATTGTGATAAATTTAATTTTTTTCCTCATTCTTTTTGTAGGAAGAACAAGAAAAACGTGAATTAAAGAAAAAAAGACAATTACGTCATTTGGAAACTTACAATCCAGAACCACAACAAGTATGGCGTCCACCAAGTAGAACAATCCCATTGATATAGATGAGAAAATTCTTTTAATTCACATAAATAAAATCTGGAATTAACATTTCTTTGAAGGTTTGAATGTTTTATAGATTAGTTTGAAACAAATTCTTAGACTGTCCTGTCTATTTTGTCTTGTATTTACTTTCTTGTCAATACTGGCATCTGATGTGATTGTCATTGACCCACCCTAGCTGAGAACCGTGACACCTGGCATCTTCCCACTACACCATGCTGTCTCCTTTGAAAAACACCTGCAGGGCCACCCTCATGGACAAAAGGCATAGGAGGAAGAATCACAACACAATACCATCAAACTCTCACAGACTTTCAATTGCAGCCACTGTGTCTGTGCATGCCTGTCCCACATAGGTCCCATCAGCCAACATGGGTCACCCCCCCCCCCCTTAATCTTCATTCATGATGATGAAGATATGCTGTCTCCCAATATCAAGTCTACCTTAAGGATTCTAGCATAAGAAAAACAAACAAAAAACAAACTTTTCTATTTTTAAATATTTTAATACATAAGCAACATTATATACAGAAAAGAAAGTGAAGAAAAGAAAGTGAAGAAAATAGTTATGAGATTGAAAATGTTTTGGTATGAGGATGAGTAAGAAAGTGAGTCAAGATAAAATTAACTTTATTTTTAAAGATTTTAAAATATTAAGCTATGAATATTTACAGAAATATACAAAGGGGCAATTAATTTTCAAATTGAACGATAGACAAAAAGATTTATTTAAATGGTGATAAGTTGATGAAAAATTATGGCACATGCAAATTGACCCACCCTGATAAAAATAATCTTGATCTTTCAAGATATTTTTTCCCTAGAAACACTGGCAGTGAAGAGCTGGTTCAAAATGAGACAATTGAATATGAAATATTTGTTAATTAAAAAATGAATTAGAAAAATAATGCTCCTTTGGATGAGATGCAAAAATATTACAATATATGAATTTACATTTTCTTTGTTAATGTGCGTGTGATATTTAAAAGAGGTAGATGAAAAGAAAGTGAGGAGATTTATTCTTTCATTCCATTCATGATGCAATAAAGATTATTTCCTGAGACACAGCAATTGCTACTATATCAGTTAAATTTCATTTGGAATCATTATTTAGAAATGATGGGATAGTGTGACATGTTCAAGTAGCAATTATAAAAATAGTTGCTTTATCTCTTAGAATAAAGAAAAAAAAAAGCCTTAAGTGTTACAAGAGAGAAGAGGGAAAAAAAGAACTGATTAAAAATAAAGTGATGAATATATTTTTAAAAAATAGTTTTATACGAGGGTCATTCAATACAAAAGGTGAATTTTTTTATTATTTCCGTAAACGAAAACTAATCCCACAGAAATATTTTTGAGGTTATTAAAAATGGCAGCAAATCAAGCAGAGTGCTCCAGCGCTTTATCTCTCT
>CM042165.1:6387268-6531703 GCA_023376005.1 Doryteuthis pealeii
TGGTGTACGATTGTCTACACACATGTGCCAGATCTGTTTGACACTGTTGCTGAAATTTTACTTTTTCAGTTGAAAACATTTCAAACTAAAAACAAGAATTAGAAAATATTTTAAGAACTGCCACAAGTAATTTTATTCTTGTTTTTTATGAAGATAATGTGATTTGATAAAGAATAAATTAAGAAATCAATTAATATATTTCCTTATCCCAGAATTTGACTTAACTTGAATGTAATTTGAATAATAGTTTGATTTATTTTTCCATTAAAATTAAAAATTAAACAAAATTCAAAATTACCTGATCATTAGGTATTGATCCCACAATCTTTTTTAAATATGAGATCTGTCCCAGAAGTGGATCCAGCCATTTAATTATTATGGAAAAAAACAAACAAAAAAATATCACTAGGAAATCGGTCTCTTAGCTCCTTCAGTTTATTTTCGTTCCTCAATTTTCCCAAACAATATAAAAAATCCTCTTATAAGATTCCCATCAATTGCTTTTGTCATGTTCATATCTGAAGTTGCCCTCCCAATGGAGTTTTTATCTTTGGGAAAAATCGATGCTGCCCAAATCTGGAATGTGCAGCTTGATACACGATTGATCTTGATAATGTTAAAAAAAAATAATAAAATAATACATGAGACATGCACAACAAAGAAAGTTAAATACTCAGAATGGTGGATATCTTTTGAGAGATCTCATAGATTTATTTATAGATATGAAAGATTATGCTCAGGGGTAGAAGGAACTCACCTAGAATCGCAAGTACAAGTTCAATTACTTGTACTCTGCCGAACTCAGTGCATGCAGTAGCACAGATTGGGTAATCTATCTGTTGGAAAGCATTGGAGCTGGAGGAATATGCTGTGAAACCCACCCTTCAGCAAAAACGAACTCCCTGGTCTAGTGCTTAGTGAAAAGGAGATATAACTCCCTTTCTGTTTGGTTGATACTGACATAGCCCACCTTTGCTAACTTCATTTTACTCTACAGATGAATTTATGTATTTTAATTGAATGATTTCACCTTTTTTGAAATTTTAGAATGAAAGTAGCCATATTTTTAATCAAGTGTATAAACAATATTATTTCTGTTCTACATAATTATCAAATTACAGTAACTGGTATCATTTTCTGAATTTTTTGATACACACAATAGCAATACAATCACAGATTTATAAATTGAAATAATAATAAGAAAACTTGTTACATAGAAATCTCAACAATTGGTAGTTTTGATGATGTTTCATCCAATTGTGAGGAATAAGGAAAAAAGAAACTAAAATCAAGGTGATTTGTTAAAAACAAAAATGATCTAAATGAAAGACTCTATATGAATATGAATACTTGATACAATCATAAAATATAGGGTAAACTATTTACTCTTTATCAGAGGCATCTGGTGTGCTTGGTGATAATTGCACACTCTATAAAAAGAAAATCTCATTATAAACTGCAAGTAACCGTGGGAATTCCACTTTATAAAAACAAGTGATTTTTTGTTATAAACATACGCTAATTTAAGGGAAATAATATATATATAAACCCTTGCTCCCTTTATTATTTGGTTTAGTCAGTATTAAACAATGTTGTTTTGTTTTATTCTTCTTACTTACTCTATCTATCTGTTTTCTTCTATATCTGGCCCTTTCAATTGTTGGGAAAGGTAAGAACCCCCTCATCCCTCTAGCTATGGGATTAAATAGTACCACTGATGCTCATATGGATGGCTTTGCATTGTTATGACCCAAATAAGGTTCATATGCCATTAAGAAAGAACCAAAACCATAATCTGTGTATCTGTGATTCTGCCTAAGATCAAAGTGTAGTTGTTCTGCCTAACTTTGTCTATTCGATTTAATTTTACGTATTGTTTCAAAAGAGAATGTTGGAATAGTAGCATTGGTCCCTTGCTTGCTTATTCCAGGGCATATGTTGTGAATCTAAGAAAGATTCACTTATTAATTAATAATCTGTTACAGAGAAACAAGTGACACATACAAAAAAAACAACAACAAAACACAATTCATTATTAGATGATTGCTGTAAGCTTTGTAATTTCAGATATTAAATAAAAAAAAATAAAAAAAAACAACAAATTGTAGTTTATATATGTTTGCATTTTTGTTTTTTATCTTAATTACTTTAATTGAAATTAAAAAAAGAGTATGATATTTATTTCTTTTTCAGAAATTTTGGAGTGAAAAAGAAAGTTCATCTGAGTACAAAAATATTTGCGTGAAAGCAGTTTTTTGGTAATTAGAAGATCAAAGTTCATCAATTAAATAAACATAAAAGATGATTTACTATAAGAAGATCTTTAATGAAGAGAAAAAGCCCAATAGAAAAAGTTGAGATATTATTTTCAATTAGAAATTGCTATTAATATTCTTAGAAAATACTTTGGTATATAAAATTTGACGAGTTAGAAAGTCACAAAGATGCAATAATTTACTAATAATTATAATAATAACTCAGTAAAAACATTGACTTAGATCACAAAGATCCAGTTCAATACCTTCTGGCCAATCAGCCGTGTGTTAGTCACTGTTTTGGTAATCTGATCGTGATCTGGGAGCTGATGGTAGGGTATATCACCATCCACTCTCTCTATATATACAAACAACTTCCTTTTAAGCACTTGGTGAAAAGGATAGGACCCCATTGCTCTTTATACTGACAAATAGGTCATTAAGCAGACTTTACTACTAATAATTTTATATTATCTAACCAAAACTCAATTCTCATGCTGTAATTTCTTGTTTAAACTATAAATATTCAATCTGTTAAGATTAAAAATTTGTCAGTCATTTTAGGATAATTAAAATATTCATTAGAATAAAAGCTTAGTATTGCCTAACCTTTTCATCTTGCAGAATCATATCTATCTATGGTTGTCCAATCAGGTAAAACAATTAACTAAAACTACTTGACTAAAATATATATATACAATATACATACTATATCATTATATATATATTATATATATCACATATTGTGTTAATCTATAGAATAAGATTACAGAAGTTTCTTAGCAACAATATTTTGAAACTGAGAAAAAACTGAATGAAATCTAAATTACTTGAAAGTCCATCCAATTCTGATTTAATAAAAAGAACGTTCTTATTTGAATTCTTGATCAATGTTGAGGTGTTTATGGTGAATGGTTGATCATCATACTTCAATGCTAGACAGGCTTTTTCTGGGAAAGGTATCTATCCAACGCCCTCCATCTAGGCAACTAGCAGTTGACAGATTGGGCTCTTTAACCTTGGTATGTCTATTGGTTTAGAAGGAAAACTCTGACATTCCGCTTCAAAAAATTGACCTTGTGCCACATCTGCTTGAGCGGGGGTGGGTTAAACTACATTATACTACTGAAATAATTCTTTATCTAATCCACTCTATTTTAATGGTAACTAAAATATTTATTTTAGCGGGGGGGAGGGAGGGAAATTTTATTTTTTTTCTGTCAACAAATGGGATACAGTGTATAGTAAAATAACCCCTCAAGCTTGAAAATCTTGGTTGCAGTATTCATGTAGATTGCAACTGTTTGTATTGCAAAAAAAAAACAAGTTTTTCGGCGATATTTTATTTGGTTATAATCTTGAACTGAACACACACATATCAAAATTCTCAGAGACTTTTATATAATAGTATAGGTCAGGCCTTATAAAATCCAAAGTAAAAAACATAATCTTTCAATAAAGCTGTTTTTAGATGACAAATATAACATATAATTTGATTTGATTAAAAAATAGTTTTCTTATTTGCTTTCTTTATATTATATTTTTCTTCTATAATTCCAATATATTTTTTTAATGTCTTGAATTCTTATGAATATTTTCACACTGAAAGATGTTAATTGCATAATATAAAAATCAATATTGTTTTCTTCTTTCATTACCAATGAACAAGAAAGAACTGAGAACAGCAACAATGAATATAAAGAGTTGAGTTGCTATTCAAGTCACACTTTAAATCTAGTAATGTGAATTATTCTTGTATTATTCCATTCTTCGCCTTTGTTAGAATGGTTGCCCTAGACAACAGAGGGTGTACATTCAAATGATTTACCTCAGAGAGTTGAAAAGTTCTTGCCATATCCCAGGCCCATAAAACTTTTAATAGAAATTAATCAAATATCTAGATTTGAACCTTTTGGGGGTAACTCTTGATCTTCATTAAACGAATAAAAAAAAGACCACTTTTATTATTATATTTATATAGTATATTATACTACTCATATATAAATAGGAAAAGACAAATATTCCAAAAGATGAATTTATTTATATTTATGTCCACGTTTAATGTTTCATTTAATAAAACCTTCTCGGGACAATACGATTCAAAGAGAGAAAAAAAATTTTTTGTTGTTCAAAAAGTTGATGAGTTTTAGAATGACTGAGTTGAAATATGTAGAAAAAAAGGCTCATAACCATTCATTGATTAGCCGTTCAATTGAATGTTCATCACACAATTGTACATGCAAAAACAAAGTCAAGATGTGTGGTGTGTGTTTGGATAATCTGTACATGTGTGTGTGTGTGTGTATATATATATATATATATAATATATATATGGATGTAAAACTTAGAAAAATAGCAATAGGTATTTTTTACCCCTTTTCCTTTGTTTTTCAGAAGAAAGAAATTCAGAGAATTACAAACCGTGAGGGTGGCGGGGGTTCGAAAAATATATATATATATAAAATAAAAAATATTTTTTTAGCATAATGAATGGTGAATGTAATATTCAAATAGACTATATTTAAAAAAATACTGTTTAACTTACCTGTTGGTCTGAATTAATAATGTAAGTGATACTGGACTCAGGAGATAATTATACTAATTGTTGTTTGCCGATTATGGCAGTAAAGACTTGATGTAAATTTATTTTAGTTATTGAATTTTATTGGAAGATGGTTTGTATGTTGACACATATATGGCCCGGTACATTAATCTCTAATAAAATGTTATGCATGAGAAAAACGTTTAATAAAACATTATCTAAATTTGAATGTGCTTCTAAAAATGGAAATTTTATCAAATCCTCGCTAACAATTGTGTGATTTACATGAGTCTCAATATTTTTGCAGGTTGACCAAATGAGCAAGATAACAGTTATTATAAAAAACAAAACTGCAGTGCATAGAGACAATTTGATGAATCAAAATCAAGAAGAAGATCCTGAAATAAAATTAAAAGTGAAAAAACAAGAATTATCAGAAGCCATGGAAGAACTTCAGGTAAACATTAAACTCAGATTCTTTGATTTATCACAAACATTGGCTATTCACATAGTTGTTATTACAACTATATACAGGTGATTCTCTCTTTTTTTTTTCTTAAAACAACTCAACCTATAATGGCTATAGTTGGTGGAGCTTGTGGTATATAATGGTTATCAATCATAGGAAATGGACTTGACGACTTGAGTTCAAATCCTGAATGAGGCGTTTGCATTTCATATAGTGCTAAATCACCATTGGGAAAAATATGAATTCTCACAATTCTCCCTTCAGCTATGGGGAGTAATAGTCAGTAGGTCAAGCTGGGATCTTTAACCTTGGTCAAGCAACTGGTCTAGGAGATGGAAAACTTCTGAATTCAAACCTGTTAAACTTCACTTAAGAAATTAACCTTGTGTCACATCTTGCTTCTGTGGAAGGTGATATATATATATTATATATATATTATATATATATATATATATAATTATATATATGTTACTATATATATTATATATATATATAATAAAGGTATGCTTGTCCTTATATCTTAATTTCTTCATCTAAATTTCTCTCAACTTTATCAACAATTTATTTTAAAATCATTTCTTCTTTTCTTATTACCATTGTTGCATATTACTAGCACAAGTTCTCCTAAATTTAAGCAACATTTTGGATAAAACTATATAAAATTGCAGATGCCACTGTATTTTGGGGGGAACCAGTTATTTTTGACTTCAAATATGGTGTCTTAGTAAAGTGTGACTGGAGATCATCTTAATCTATAATCAGTTTCGCCCTGTTGGCTTGGTTCTGCAGAGGGGCGAACAACCCCCTCCCTTCCAATGGGAGTGGAGGTCACTTGTTGGTCTATGGGTGGTGACACATAATGCTTGAGGACAAGATTGTCTGTGACCCAGGTACTAAGTGGCCTGTGACATGCAACTCTCTACTTCAGCCCTTACTTGACTAGACATCTGGAGTAGGCCCCATCTAATCAATCAGCTGGTCATGTCAAGTTTCTAGCAACTATATTATTGTCTTGACTATGTATCTTCAAATTGCTCTTAATACACCCCCCCCCTCTTTTATCATATAGTGATAGAAGGATTTATTAATACACATAAAGTTAATGAAAATTATTTCTTAAACAAATCATATAGGGGCTCCAAAGTCTTCTGATAAAGGATATTTCATCCTGAAATATTAAGAAAATATTTAATATAACACAGGTAAATAAACAACATTCTCGTTGCCTTCTTTTCCTTATACCTGCATTGTGATATCCTTCAAAACCAACCTCAAATCAAATATACACACAATGTTTCAAGCAGATTATAAAATTCATAATATCATATATTCTTAAAACAAATCATATATATAAAAACCCCAATAACAACAAGATTTGGCATTAGAAAATTCATGAGGGTTGATATGCCATTAAACCCAAACAACCAATATCCATTTAAAAATGTTTTGGATTATTTTTTATTCTGTGCACTAAAATTTAATTACTTCTAAAGTAGAACTTGTATTTTCTTTCTTTACTTTTTACATCTGTTATGAATTAGACTTTTAAAACATTTCTATTTTGCTTGTTTTTCCTTCAAACAAACCTTATATTTTGGAAAAGAAAAATGTAATTTTTTTTTTTTCAGAATTTGACAGAGATTAATGAAGACTGCCCAGAATAATTATGACATGTTGACAGGTAAATTATCTGAAGTAACAAAAAAATATGAACAAAATGACTGATGATTATTTTAAAACTTAAGGTAAAGTTTTCTTTAATTCTAAAAATTTATTAATATTATCTAATTATTTTTCTTTATTTTTTTTTTAATTATTATAGCATAAATTTTCCACATTATTGTTCAGAAAATAACTTATTAATTTTAGAAAATTAATTAAATAATGATAGTGTAATTATTAGAAATCATGTGTGAATATAATTTTTGAATAGAAATAAAATCAACATTAACAAAATAACTTCAGATCTTTCGATTTATATAAACATTTCATAGCATTTTCACATGAATGTTTGTACTTTATCTTTGGACACACACACATACACACGCATTAATGACTGTTGTGTGTGAAGTAAAATACTTTTTTAATAAAATAACAATGAAAAGTGCTCTATAATTTGTGAAGATAAATATATTCTTAATAATAAATTACAAATGAAAGTGCTCTCTTAATTTGTGAAGTAAAATATTTTTAATAATAAATTACAAATGAAAAGTGCTCTATAATTTGTGAAGTAAAATATTTTTAATAATAAATTACAAATGAAAATGCTCTATAATTGTGAAGTAAAATATTTTTTAATAATAAAATACAAATGAAAAGTCTCTATTAATTTGTGAAAAAATATTTTATAAAACAAATAAAAGTGCTCTATAATTTGTGAAGTAAAATATTTTATAATCAATTTACAAAGGAAAAGTGCTCTTATAATTATGGAATGTTGGAGATAAAATTTGTATTCTAACCTTATATTAAATGAAAGTGGAATTTTTATTTGTTTTGATATTAAAATTTCAAAAGGTTATGGAAAATGTTATAACATCCAGGTGTTGTTTGATATAAAAACTTTAAAACAAATTCTATAGATTAAAATACAATTTAAAGAAAAGGTTAAATATTTAATATTTCTTAAAAATTGTACTTTTTAAATCTACCCTTTATTTTGATGAAATCACTCAGGATGAAAGATACAGTTTAACGACAGTGAGAGCAGAAATAATATCATTGAAGACAACAGGTAAGTAAGACAATAAGATAATTAAAATTCATTTATATTGATGATGATTTTTCAATTGTACGTTATTTACTATTTACACTAAGGAAAGAATTTTAAATAATATATCAATTATTTTATCAACAATAGTCTGTATATGGTTGATCATTAGACAAGAAATGAAATTATATGGATATATGCATCAGGTCAATCACCTTGCGATCATTTTCAGACGACCTCCATCACCTGGAATCATTGTACTTGCCACTGTCCCCCTTTCTTTTGCCTTAAATCCATTTCAAATTCATTCAGTGCTTTGCTGGTAAATCATGTAGTATGTCAATAGAGCAAATACAACTATCTTTTTGGTACATAATAATGTTCAATATATTGAATAATAGAAAAATATTTTTGTCATAATGCAGTGCCCACATCGGATATTGATCTTGCTAGGAAATCATTAACTTAAAAATGTGTTGACTTTAGATTGTCTGGTAGCATTTTCAGATCCTTGGGCAAAAAATGCTTTTATTGATCCAATTTTAGTCAGTATAAGGAAGCTCAGAACTCAATTTTACAGACAAAAAAGAGATTACAAAAGTCGCCTTTTTTTTTGCCAACCCCATCAAATTCGAGAGCTAAAAATCTCATTAATCCACCAATTTTTTGCGAATGGCAGCTCAAAATTTTGGGGATTGTTAACATTCTAGCATAGCCACACCTTGGAAAAATAAATTCAGAAAAAATTGAAGGTGGATGACAATTTACTTTTTTTCTGGATTGATTTGACATTGGAATTACCAGTATACATGTTCTTCAATGTATATGTAACCACCTTACTTATAAATATAGCAAACAATATATTATATATAATATATTATATATATATATATTTCATCGACATACACTTACTGTTTCGCTGGGCACCCTAGAAATACGAAAGAAGAAAAATTAGTATCCCATACATACACATACATAATAACATATATGTGGGTTGAGCTCTGGTAAAGAAATTCCCTGGTTCTGTTAATTTATGCTAAAATTGCAAGGCTCTCCTTAAAAATGGAAAGAGCTCTCTTAACAGCCTTTATGTATGTATTTTATCAGGAAAATTTCTTCCGCATGTGGGTTGTGCTGATGGCTCGTTGATAGAAGTTGACATAAAAAAATCAGTCGAGTTTTGATCCTGGCTTGAAGCAGCTGCAAAGTCTAGCCACACTGAAGAGTGTAATACAGCGAAACAGTACTGTATGTGAATGAATATATATATATATATATATATATATATATATATATATGTTTGCTATATCTATAAGTAAAGAGTGTTCAATAACATTGATAGAACATGTATATGGGTAATTCCATGTCAAATCATCCAGAAAAAAGTAAAATTGTCATCCACCCCCTTCAATTTTTCTGAATTTTTTTTCCAGGTGTGGACTATGCTAATGTTAGACAATCCCCAAAATTTGAGCTGCCAATTCCAAAAATTGGTGGCATTATGAAGATTTTTAGCTCTCGAAATTTGGAGGGGTTGGCAAAAAAAGGCGACTTTTTGTAATCTCTTTTTGTCTGTAAAATGAGTTCTAGAGCTTCCTTACTACTAAAAATTGGATCATAAAAGCATTTTTGCCCAAGGAATCTGAAAATGCTACCAGAAAAATCTTAAAGTCAACCAATTTTAAGTTAATGATTTCCTAGCAAGATCAATATCCCGATGTGGCACTGCATTTATGACAAAAATATTTTTCTATTATTTCACATATATTGAACATTATTTGTACCAAAAAGATAGTTTGATATTTGCTATCTATTGACATACTACATGATTTACCAGCAAAGCACTGAATGATTGAAATGGATTTAAGCAAAAAGATAAGGGGACAGTGAGAAGTACAATGATTCAGGTGATGGAGTCAGTCTGAAATGATCAAGGTGATTGACCTGATGCATATATCACATATATTTAATTTCTTGTTAATTATCAACCATATACAGACTATTGTGATAAAATAATTGAATATATTATTTCAAATTCTTTTTAGTGTAAATAGTAAATAACGTACAATTGAAAATCATCTCATATAAATGAATTCTTAAAATTATCTATAAATTTTACTTACCTGTGTCTTCATGTATTGATTTTCTGCTCTCAACCTGTCGTTAACTGTATCTTCATCCTGAGTGATTCTCTATCAAAATAAAGGTAGATTTAAAATACACATTTTTAAGAAATATTAAAATATTTAACCTTTTCTTTAAAATTTGTATTTTAATCTTATAGAATTTTGTTTTAAAGTTTTTATATCAAACAACAACCTGGATGTTATAACATTTTCATAACCTTTTTGCAAATTTTAATATCAAAACAAAATAAAATTCCACTTAATTTAATATAAGTTAGAATAACAAATTTATCTCCAACATTCACAAATTATAGCACTTTTCATTTGTAATTTATTATTAAAAATATTTTACTTCACAAATTATAGAGCACTTTTCATTTGTAATTTATTATTAAAAATATTTACTTCACAAATTATAGAGCACTTTTCATTTGTAATTTATTATTAAAAATATTTTACTTCACAAATTATAGAGCACTTTTCATTTGTAATTTATTATTAAAAATATTTTACTTCACAAATTATAGAGCACTTTCTATTATTAAAAATATTTTACTTCACAAATTATAGAGCACTTTTCATTTGTAATTATTATTAAAAAATATTTTACTTCACAAATTATAGAGCACTTTTCATTTGTAATTTATTATTAAAAATATTTTACTTCACACACAACAGTCATTAATGCGTGTGTATGTGTGTGTGTCCAAAAATAAAGTACAAACATTCAATGTGAAAATGCTAATGAAATGTTATAAGTCGAAAGATCTGAAGTTATTTTGTTAATGTTGATTTTATTTCTATTCAAATTATATTCACACATGATTTCTAATAATAATACACTATCATTATTTATTATTTTCTAAATTAATAAGTTATTTTCTGACAATAATGTGGAAATTTAAATGCTATAATCAGAAAAATAAAGAATAAATATAGATAATGTTAATAAATTTTTAGAATTAAAGAAAACTTACCTTAAGTTTTAAATAATCATCAGTCATTTGTTCCATATTTTTTGTTACTTCAGATAATTTACCTGTCAACATGTCACAATTATTCTGCAGTTCTTCATTATTATCTGTCAAATTCTGAAATAAAAAAAAATTACATTTTTTCTTTTCCAAAATATAAGGTTTGTTTGAAGGAAAAACAGCAAAATAGAAATGTTTTAAAAGTCTAATTCATAACAGATGTAAAAGTAAAAGAAAGAAAATACAAGTTCTACTTTAGAAGTAATAATAATTTTAGTGCAACAGAAATAAAAAATAATCCCAAAACATTTTAAATGGATATTGGTTGTTTGGGTTTAATGGCATATCAACCCTCATGAATTTTCTAATGCCAAATCTTGTTGGTTTTGGGGTTTTTATATATATGATTTGTTTAAGAAATATATGATTTATGAATTTTATAATCTGCTTGAAACATTGTGTGTATATTTGATTTGAAGGTTGGTTTTGAAGGATATCACAATGCAGGTATAAAGGAAAAGAAGGCAACGAGAATGTTGTTTATTTACCTGTGTTATTTAATATTTTCTTAATATTTCAGGATGAAATATCCCTTTATCAGAAGACTTTGGAGCCCCATATATGATTTGTTTAAGAAATAATTTTCATTAACTTTATGTGTATTAATAAATACCTTCTATCACCTATATGATAAAAGAGGGGGGGGGGTGATATAAGAGCAATTTGAAGAATATGTTCAAGACAATAATATAGTTGCTAGAACTTGACATGACCAGCTGATTGATTAGATGGGGCCTCTCCGACTGTCTAGTCCAAGTAAGGGCTGAAGTAGAGAGTTGCATGTCACAGGCCCACTTAGTACCTGGGTCACAGACAATCTTGTCCTCAAGCATTATGTGTCACCACCCATGACCAACAAGTGACTCCACTCCCATTGGAAGGGAGGGGGTTGTTACCCCTCTGCAGAACCCAAGCCAACAGGGCGAAACTGATTATAGATTAAAGATGATCTCCAGTCACACTTTACTAAGACACCATATTTGAAGTCTAAAAATAAACTGGTTCCCCCCAAAATACAGTGGCATCTGCAATTTTATATAGTTATCCAAAATGTTGCTTAAATTAGGAGAACTTGTGCTAGTAATATGCAACAATGGTAATAAGAAAAGAAAGAAATGATTTTAAAATAAATTGTTGATAAAGTTGAGAGAAATTTAGATGAAGAAATTAAGATATAAGGACAAAGCATACCCTTATATATATATATATATATATATATATATATATATATATATATAATATATATAATATATATATATATATATATATATACCAACCCCTTCCACAGAAGCAAGATGTGACACAAGGTTAATTTCTTAAGTGAAGTTTAACAGGTTTGAATTCAGAGTTTTCCATCTCCTAGACCAGTTGCTTGACCAAGGTTAAAGATCCCAGCTTGACCTACTATTTACCCATAGCTGAAGGGAGAATTGTGAGATTCATATTTTTCCCAATGGTATTAGCACTATATGAAATGCAAACAGCCTCATTCAGGATTTGAACTCAAGTCGTCAAGTCCATTTCCTATGATGATAACCATTATATACCACAAGCCTCACCAAACTATACCATTATAGGTCTGAGTTGTTTAAGAAAAAAAAAAAAGAGAGAATCACCTGTATATAGTTGTAATAACAACAACCTATGTGAATAGCCAATGTTTGTGATAATCAAAGAATCTGAGTTTAATGTTTACCTGAAGTTCTTCCATGGCTTCTGATAATTCTTGTTTTTTCAATTTTAATTTATATTCAGGATCTTCTTCTTGATTTTGATTCATCAAATTGTCTCTATGCATCTGCAGTTGTTTTTTATAATAACTGTTATCTTGCCTCATTTGGTCAACCTGCAAAAAATATTGAGACTCATGTAAATCACACAATTGTTAGCAGAGATTTGATAAAATTTCCATTTTTAGAAGCACATTCAAATTTAGATAAAGTTTTATTAAACAGTTTTTCTTCATCATACATTTTATTAGAGATTAATGTACCCGGGCCATATATGTGTCAACATACAAACCATCTTCCAATAAAAATTCAATAACTTAAAATAAATTTACATCAAGTGATTTTACTGCCATAATCGGCAAACAACAATTAGTATAATTATCTCCTGAGTCCAGTATCACTTACATTATTAATTCAGACACAACAGGTAAGTTAACAGTATTTCTTAAATATTAGTCTATTTGAATACTTACATTCACCATTCATTTATGCTAAAAAAAATATTTTTTATTTTATATATATATATATTTTCGAACCCCCCCACCCCTCACGGTTTGTAATTCCTCTGAATTTCTTTCTTACTGAAAAACAAAGGAAAAGGGGAGTAAAAATACCTATTGCTATTTTTCTAAGTTTTACATCCATATATATATATATATATATATATATATATACACACACACACACACATGTACAGATATACTCACACACACACACACATCTTGACTTTTGTTTTTGCATGTACCAATTGTGTGATGAACATTCAATTTGAACGCTAATCAATGAATGGTTATGAGCCTTTTTCTACATATTTCCAACTCAAGTCATTCTAAAACATCCATCACTTTTTGAACAACAAAAAATTTTTTTCTCTTCTTTGAATCGTATTGTCCCGAAGAAGGTTTTATATAAATCGAAACATTTAAACGTGGACATAAATATAATAAATTCATCTTTTTTGGAATAATTTGTTTTTCCTATTTATATATATATATATATATATATATATATATATAAAGTGTTTCTTTTTTATTTAATGAAGATCAGAGTTACCCACCAAAAAGTTCAATCTAAATAATATTGATTAATTTCTATTAAAAGTTTTATGGGCCTGGATCATGGCAACACTTTCAACTCTCTGAAGGTAATCATTTGAAAATTTACACTCTTGTTTCTAGGGCAACCATTCTAACAAAAGGAAAATGGAAATAATACAGAATAATTCACATTACTAGATTTAAATGTGACTTGAATACAAACCTCAACTCTTAATTCATTGTTGCTTTTCTCCAAGTTCTTTACTTGTTCATTGTACTGAAAGAAGAAAACAATATTGATTTTTATTATTATGCATTAACATTTCTCAGTGTGAAAATATTCATAAGAAATTCAAGCATTAAAAAATATATTGGAATTATAGAAGAAAAATATAATATAAAGAAAGAAAAATAAGAAAAACTATTTTTTAATCAAATCAAATTAATGTTATATTTGTCATTAAAAACAGCCTTTATTTGAAGATTATGTTTTTTACTTTGATTTTAATAAGGCCTACCTATACTATTATATAAAAGTTTGAGAATTTGTATGTGTGTGTGTCAGTTCAAAGATTATAACCAAATAAAATATCCCGAAAACTTGTTTTTTTTGCATAAAAAAGTTGCAATACTAACACTGATACTGCAACCAGTATTTCAAGTTGAGGGTTATTTTACTATACACTGTAATCCCATTTGTTGACAGAAAAAAAATAAAATTCCTCCTCCCCTCCCCCCCCCCCCACTAAAAATATATTTTATTAACCATTAAAATAGAGTGGATTAGATAAAAATCATTTCAGTAGTCAATATGTATTTACCCAACCCCTCCGCTCAAGCAAGATGTGGCACAAGGTCAATTTTTAAGCGGAATTCAAAGTTTTCCTTCTAAACCAATAGCTATACCAAGGTTAAAGAGCCCAATCTGTCCTGCTAGTTGCCCATAGCTGGAGGGACAGTTGGATAGATACCTTTCCCAAGCAAACAACCTTGTCTAGAAATTGAAGTATGATGATAACCATTACACCATAAACACCTCCAACATTTCAGAATTCAAATAAAAGAAACTTTCTTTTTATTAATCAGAATTTGATGACTTTCAAGTAATTTAGATTCATTCAGTTTTTCTCATTTCAAAATATTGTTGCTAAAAACTTCTGTATCTTTATTTATAATTAACACATGTGATATATATATATATATATAATATATATATATATATATATATTTATCAAGTAGTTTTAGTTTAATTGTAGTTTACCTGATTGGACCAACCATAGATAGATGATTCTGCAGATGATAAGGTTCAGGCATACTAAGCATTTTATTCTAATGATTATTTTAAATATCTACAAAATGACTGACAAATTTTTAATCTTAACAGATTGGATATTTATCAGTTTAAAAAAATTACAGCATGAGAAATTGAGTTTCTGTTGCAAATTAAATAAATTAATTATTAGTAGTAAAGTCTGCTTAATGACCTATTGTCAGTATCAGCTGAACAGCAATGGAGTCTATCCCCTTTTCACACGTGCTAGACCAGGGAGATTGTTTTTGCATTGGTGGAGTGATATACCTACCATCAGCTCCCAGATGCACAGATCAGATTACCCAAACAGTGCTACACACACGCTGAGTTGGCCACGACAGGTATTGAACCTGGAATCTTGTGATTCCTAGGCAAATGTTTTACTGAGTTAAATTATTAGTAATTATTAGTAAATTAATTGCATCTTTGTGAATTTCTAACTCGAGTCAAAATTTATATCCCAAATATTTTCTAGATAATTAATAGCATTTCTAATTGAAAATAATATCTCACTTTTTCATTGGCTTTTTTCTCTTCATTAAGATCTCTTTGTAAATCATCTTTATGTTTATTTAATTGATGAACTTGATCTTCTAATTCCAAAACTGTTTCACGCAAATATTTTGTACTCGATGAACTTTCTTTTTCACCTCCAAATTTCTGAAAAAGAAATAAAATATACATACATCTTTTTTTAATTATCAATTAAAGTATTAAGATTAAAAAACAAAATGCAAAAAATATATAAATACAATTTGTTGTTTTTTTATTTTTTTTATTTAATATCTGAATTACCAAAGCTTACCAGCAATCATCTAATAATGAATTGTGTTTTGTTTTGTTTTTTTCTGTATGTGTCATTGTTTCTCTGTAAACAGATATATTAAATTAATAAGTGAATCCTTTCTTAATTCAAACATATCTGCCCCTGGAAGTAAGCAAGCAAGGGACACACATCTACTATTCCAACATTCTCCTGTTTGAACAATACAGTAAAATTAACTCGGAAATACAAAGTTAG
The DNA here is from genome assembly GCA_023376005.1 of Doryteuthis pealeii. Taxonomy (NCBI): domain Eukaryota; kingdom Metazoa; phylum Mollusca; class Cephalopoda; order Myopsida; family Loliginidae; genus Doryteuthis; species Doryteuthis pealeii. Next base: position 6,403,508 of record CM042165.1, read on the forward strand.
GCAGAACAAACTACACTTTGATCTTAGGCAGAATGCACAGATACACAGATCTAATGGTTTGGTTTCTTTCTTTAATGGCATATGAACCTTTTTGGGTCATTCAATGCCAAAGCCATCCATATAGAGCATCAGTGGTACTATTTAACCCATAGCTAGAGGGATGAGGGGGTTCTTACCTTTCCCAACAATTGAAAGGGAAGATATAGAAAGAAACCAGATAGATAGATAAGTAAAAGAAATAAAAAAAAACACATTTGTTAATACTACTAAACCAAATAATAAAGGGAGCAAGGGTTTATATATATATTATTTCCCTTTAATTAGGTTGTTTATAACAAAAAATCACTTGTTTTATAAAAAGTGGAATTCCCACGGTTACTGCTAGTTTATAATGAATTTATCCTTTTTAGTAGGTGTGCAATTATCACCAAGCACACCCAGAATGCCTCTGATAAAGAGATAAATAGTTTAACCTATATTTTATGATGTATCAAGTATTCATTTCATATTAGATCTTTCATTTAGATCATTTTTGTTTTACAACATCACACTTGATTTTATTCTTTTTTCTTATTCCTCACAATTGGAATGAACATCATCAAAACTAACCAATTGTTGAGATTTCTATGTAACCAAGTTCTTCTTATTATTATTTCAATTTATAAATCATTGATTTGTATTGTATGTGTGTGTAATCAAAAAATTCATGAAAATGATAACCAGTTAACTGAATTTGATAATTATGTAAACAGAAATAATATTGTTATACAACTGATTACAAATATGCTCCTTTCATTCTAAATTTTCAAAAAAAGGTGAAATCATTCTAATTAAAATACATAAATTCATTGTAGCAGTAAATAAAGTTAGCAAAGTGGCCTATTGTCAGTATCAACCAAACAGAAAGGGAGTTTATCTCCTTTTCACTAGCACTAGACCAGGGAGTTCGTTTTTGCTGAGGTGGAGTTTCACACATATCATCAGCTCCCACATGCTTTACCACACAGATCAGATTACCCAATCTGTGCTACTCATGCACTGAGTTGGCAGAGACCAGTATTGAACCTTGTACCTTGCGATTCCTAGGTGAGTTCTCTACCCACTGAGCTAATCCCTTTCATATCTATAAATAATCTATGAGATCTCTCCAAAAGATATCCAACCATTCTGAGTATTTTAACTTTCTTTTTGTCATGTCTCATGTCATTTTTTTTTTTTTTTTAAACATTACATCAATCAAATCTGTCAATCAGCTCACATTCCAGATTTGGCACACTCGGATTTTCCCAAAGATAAAAAATCTCCATTGGGAGGGCAAACTTCAGATCATGAACATGACAAAAGCAATTGATGGGGGAATCTTATAAGAGGATTTTATATTGTTTGGAAATTGAGGAAGAAAATAAACTGAAGGAGACTAAAGGAGACCATTTCCCTAAGTGGAATATTTTTTTGTTTGTTTTTTTCCATAATATTAAATGGCTGGACCAATTCTGGACAGATCTCATATTTAAAAAAGATTGTGGGATCAAATCCTATGAATCAGGATTTTGACATTTTGTTAATTTTTTAATTTTAATGGAAAAATAAATCAAACTATTATTCAAAATTTACATTCAGTTAATCAAATCTGGATAAGGAAATATATTAAATTTGATTTCTTAATTTATTCTTTATCAAATCACAATTATCTTCAATAAAAAACAAGAAAATAAAACTTACTTTGGCAGTTCTTAAATCAATTTCTAATTCCTTGATTTTAGTTTGAAGTTTTTCAACTGAAAAAGTAAAAATTTCAGCAACATGTCATAAACAGATTGCACATGTGTGTAAGACAAATCGACACCCCTCACCCTGGCTTCTAAAAAAACATATTTTTGTTGATTGGGGATAGTATTTTATTTACTTCTTTATTATGTAGAAGTCTTCTATATTAAATGTTGAGTACCAAAACTGACTTATAACACTTCCTTTTTGTGGGTGTTTTTAAATTAGACCTTTCACATGATACTTAAAAAGATGGATTCGATTTAGACAAAATATATATATATATAATATATATATATATATATATATATATATATATATAGAGAGAGAGAGAGAGAGAGAGAGAGAGAGAGAGAGAGAGAGAGAGAGAGAGATATATAATATATAATAGATAGATAGATAGATAGATAGATATAGATTTGTAGTTTTTCTAGTATTGGAGAATTGAAAATAAAATGCTTGATTATGGGTGAAAGAGAGGAGATATGAGTAGGAAAAAGATAGAGAGAGTAGGCAATAACACTAATCTGTTTCAGACTATTATCCTCATCTTTATTGTGATGATCTGTACAATGTTTCAGCCAATGTGCACTCTGAAGAAGGCCGGAGTGCACATTAGCCGAAACATTGTACAGATAACAATAAAGCTGAGGACAAATAGTCCAAATAGTACTAATTTGTTTCAATCGAACAAAGTGAAAGAAGGAAAGAAAGAAAAAAAGAATGAGAGAGAGAGTTAATCAAGATTATTATACTTTTTTACATATTGAACTATTTAGCAATAGCTCTTAAGTAAACACATCAAACTTTGTAATAATTAAATTATCATTCTGTGATATATCCACAGGTCCTGCTAGTAAAGAGAGTTAAATCAAGATTATTATACTTTTTACATATTGAACTATTTAGCAGTAAGCTCTTAATTAAACATATTAAATATTGTAATAATTAAATTATGATTCTGTGGTATATCCACAGGTCCTGCTAGTAAGGAGTTAAATCAAGATTATTATACTTTTTACATATTGAACTATTTAGCAGTAGCTCTTAATTAAACATATTAAACTTTGTAATAATTTAAATTATCATTCTTGTGGTATATCCAGCAGGTCCTGCTAGTAAAGAGAGTTAAATCAAGATTATTATACTTTTTACATATTGAACTATTTAGCAGTAGCTTAAGTAAACATATTAAATATTGTAATAATTAATTTATCATTCTGTGATATATTCCACAGGTCCTGCTAGTAAAGAGAGTTAAATCAAGATTATACTTTTTACATATTGAACTATTTAGCAATAGCTCTTAAGTAAACATATTAAATATTGTAATAATTAAATTATCATTCTGTGATATATCCACAGGTCCTGCTAGTAAAGAGAGTTAAATCAAGATTATTATACTTTTTACATATTGAACTATTTAGCAGTAGCTCTTAAGTAAACATATTAAATATTGTAATAATTAAATTAATCATTCTGTGGTATATCCACAGGTCCTGCTAGTAAAGAGAGTTAAATCAAGATTATTATACTTTTTACATATTGAACTATTTAGCAGTAGCTCTTAAGTAAACATATTAAATATTGTAATAATTAAATTATGATTCTGTGATATATCCACAGTCCTGCTAGTAAAAGAGATTTAAATCAAGATTATTATACTTTTTACATATTGAACTATTTAGCAGTAGCTCTTAAGTAAACATATTAAATATTGTAATAATTAAATTATCATTCTGTGGTATATCCACAGGTCCTGCTAGTAAAGAGAGTTAAATCAAGATTATTATACTTTTTACATATTGAACTATTTAGCGTAGCTCTAGTAAAACATATTAAATATATTGTAATAATTAAATTATCATTCTGTGGTAATCCACAGGTCTGTTATGTTAATAGTTAATATGCTTTTAGATAAATAAAGTACATGACTTGATATCACAGACTAATATCAATACATGTCTCGGCTTGCTTAAGATGATCCTAGAGGAGTTGCGCCCCTTGCACCATCATTTCCCTTCTCGACCCCTGCGCTGCTCCTAGTGATACCTTCCACCGGAAGATAATATTCCCTTACCCAGCATTCCCGTGGAATTGCGGGATTTTTAATTCTTTTCCTCCGAGCTCGTCCCATCTTCCAGACGTGATCCAGCCTCTCTCTTCGTGCACCCCCTCTGAGAACAGGTAGGAAGACTACTAAGTTTTCTCGTCCCCTTTTTGTATCATCTGCTACGTCCCTTCCCTTCACTTCTCTCAGTCAAAGACTTCGTCTGCCTTCTCACCCCATTTCGCTGGACTTTGACACTTATACATATATATCGCTATGTTCGCTCCTTCCTTCCGCTGTTTAAATGACTTTTCTCACTTAAAGGAGTTTTATCTCTTAAAGACTTGCCTTCCTCATTTAGCAGGCGATATTGTTTTCCCCTTTTTATGCTGAACGACATATTCCCAGTAAAGACTGACTGAACTTTCCAACTCCTTACCTTGTTTGATATATTGTTGTTTATGCTTGCTACCCCTTGTATTGTGAACTGCTAGCCTTCTTAACACTGACTCGTCAGTTCCCTTACCACCGTTTTCCCCTTGTTTGCCTTTTCCCGTGAATGTTTTCCTCCATTAATTATCACCTGTTGTATCCTTGTATTTGTTGCTTTGTCTCTGTAAACCTGTTCTTTCATGTTTCAGTTTCCTACGCTTTCTAGCGAAGTCAATAAAGAAAAAATTAATTCAACCACGGTTTTTGTTGTTACTGGTTGGGAGCGTTAAACTGCGTGAAACGAAAAGCCGCACTCTTACACTTTGGATAAGTTATCGTGCGGTGAAGTAGAAGTCACGACAGTAGGAAACTACTCAGAGAAATTTGGAAGTCTCACGGAACTACCGTATTCCCGTCAACGTCACTGGAGTGACCTCTTCGACACGAAGGATCATCGTTCCAACGGAACCTACTTCCACACGAGAGAAGAGAGGCGACACGCTAATACCGTTCGACCACCCCCAGTTGGAAAGGAAAAACAGAAATCCGTTTCAGCAACATGGCAGACAACCGGTCCTGCAAATCTCGCTCCTCCCGTCATACACGTTCGTCAAGCAGGTCCTCTGCTACTTCTGACGCCGCGGCGCCGCTAATGCGAAGGCCGAGGCCGCCAGGCTCGCCTCGCTTTCGCCGACAGAGAGCTGAAGATGAAAATGGACCTAGAGAAGCTACAGCTCGAGAAGGAAACGGCCGCCATTGTAGCCGAAGCGGCGTCCCTGAACGCAGCTTCGGGAGAGCGGGAGCTGAAACCCACCCCACCTGGACTTCGACTCAGCACCGGTGGACCTGGGCCTCACATAAGGAGGTACTTAGCCGAACAGTCGAACCAATGTGAGAGGCCTAAAAGTGAGATGGAACCATTCTGGGACCAGGAAAATAGCCACGGGTATTCCGAAAGAATGCCCGGACCTGCCAACCAACCTCCTCCTCTCGGAGAGAGGAACCCAAACTGGATGCGCCGCCTGTCATTAGCTACCACCACCCGCCTCAGATGCTGAAGCCAGCATACCGCCCAACGCTAGACACCACACCGACCGACACACCTTGGACCTGATACAGTATCTTACAAGACGTGAGCTCGTGACCACCGGACTCACACAGTTCTCCGACAGACGCGAGGACTACAGAGTGTGGAGTCAGTCCTTCCGTAACATCATAAGGAACCTCGGCCTCTCACCTAAACGAGGAGATGGACCTCCTCATAAAATGGCTCGGGAAGGAGTCGAGTGCACACGCCAGAAGAATAAGGTCGGTCCACCTGAACCACCCGGCCAGAGGCCTTATGAGAATTATGGGACCGACTTCGGGAGTGCTACGGCGCCCCCGAAGTAATTGAGGCGCCCTCCTCGGCCGGTTGGAGAGATTCAGGGGATTGACCAGTAGAGACCCCATAAGACTGAGAGAATATAGTGACTTGCTGACAGAGATTCAGTCGGCTTAAGGAAGATGGAGGCCTCCAATGGCCTCACCTACCTTGACACTGCGGCGAGGACTGCACCCCCTGGTAGCCAAGCTACCACTCCCACTCCAGGAAAAGTGGCTGTCAGTCGGTTCCACATTTAAAGACACAGCACAGAGTTCCATTCCCTCCCTTCCCGGTATTTGTGGACTTTGTCGCACAACAAGCGAGGATCAGGAATGACCCAGCTTCAGGACAGATCAAACCCGCGAGCCGACCGCTTCCGTACGAGAGTAAGCGGAAGATAGTCTCAGTAAGCAAGACTGAGCTATCTCCTACCGACCCCGACACCCTACAAGCGACAGCGTGTAAGGGACCTCGAACGCTACTGCCGCTCTACACCAAACAGGCCACTCCCTAGCAGANCTGTATTTATTTATATAGGTACAATACATTTTAGGGTGTGATTGTTACCTTTGGTTCAAAGCAGCAGGTTAGCGCACTGATCATCAAGACAACAGGCCAATCGGTAACAAGCACCATTAATATATTGTGCTTTATAACAAATTATATAAAGACACAAAGAGTTAATTGTCTAAAAAAAAAATTTTTAATTGATCAAATTTAAACTAACAATTATCCTAACTCACAAATGATTAAGCTATGGATAAGGTAAAGATGGTAGATTACAGTGGATTATCCCCAAGATAATTAAGACTATCCTATATTAGATACATAATCGCTACATCCATAACGCGTCACTATGTCGACATATACCTCTAATCTTTCTTCATATGACAATTCTATGTCATTATATACTCCTCATTACTCGATTATAAATTCACACTACTATTTGATGTCTTCTTGAATTGTATATACTCCACACTTAATAGCTATCATTTTACTCCTAAGCTCATCAGAATCTATTATCTGGATACATATCTGCTATATATAGGATGAGTCTATCTTGCCAAACATAATAACAATATCCCTCTACTACAATTGCGACCTTATACTATATATATGACCATTCCAGCCTCACTGCGATCTAAGATATATTAATATCACATACCTTATATAAGGTATTAACCTGCGTATATCCGCGTCTTACCTCTGGATTGAATAAAGTTCAGTTTCAAAGTTTCCTCAGTTCAAGAAGGTATTCTGAGTTGGACAAGTACCCTAATCGCGCAACAGTATAATGTATCTTGAGGGCCCACATCGGCCAAAACATAAATGTGGGGAATAACTAGAGACGAAAAATCCAAATAATACAAATTATCAGAATCAAATGAATGTACAGTATCAGATGAAATTATTGCCCGACTTTTAAAAATGTTTCTTTATGGTAATCCATAATTCTTATTTATAAGAGTGTTATTTTAAATACAACATCCAGAATGAAAACCTTAATATTAAAACACCATAAAAGAACAAACAACGACCATTAAACATCTATACAAGAATTACTCGTTTTGTTGGCATCTTTTACTGGCCTCATTTATCAGTATCAGTAATCACTTCTGACAATTGTCGTTTCTTTATATTCATAACACCTTGACAATACTCTGAACATAGTTGTGTTTAAAGTGATTCACACTCAGATTCTTTCCCAGGATCAAACTAGAACAGAGGTTAATTAAATATCACTGAATGAAACAACAGTCTCCAATGGTAAAAAATGAACACGAACTATTTTAGTTTATTTTTTTTGTTTCAACTTATACAAATGCTAAATTATTAACAATTCTGGGAATAGAAAAGAAATGGTACAATGAATGTAAACCTGATTTTAAAAAAGTTTATTAATTTATCAAGTGTTTCAAATTTATAATTATATTTGAAATTATACTCTTATTTATCTAAAAGACAAACATTATGTAATGTTGATCTTTTGAATAAGTATCTTAGAACACCAAAAATTATTATTGTTCTAAAAATCTTTTTATTCAAATGAAGATCTAGTAAATTTGCATTTCTCTAACGTAAAAAATTGAATATGTCAGTGTGTCACATTTTTTCATACTTTACTCATAGAGGGCTGTAGCCGACGAGTATCATTAACCGATTTTGGGATCAGTCTGGATTGTGTGCAAATAAAAACATTCTGGATTCAGAATCCAGACCCACAATTCCATTGAAATCTTTTCGGTTCCCATTTTTAATTAGTATTTAACATAAATAAGAATTTATTAAACAAAAACCTAACATTCACAGTTGATATTTGTTTTGTCCTGAAGATTAGAGATACATATTCAGATATCTATTTGAGGTATATGTTATCATTGCTCATCCAATATAAAACTCACAGATTATATTTAGCCTTTCCAAATAGTATTCTTAAATCAATAGTCTCATTTTCTTATTTTTCACTTTCTTTCTTACTTCTTTCCACAATTTATAGTCAAATGACAATATCAACCCAACAAAGTTAGTTAAAACAAGATTTTTGAAAATCAGATGATATTGTGACACAACCAAAGTTTCACATAAATAAGATATGTCAGTAGTGATGCTATGTTTTGTTGTTTGTAATAATACACAAGATTTTCAAGTATTTATGCTAAGTTGTATAAAACAATATGTACATTTTTTAAGCATCTCAGAAAAATGCATCTCCTCATTTTCTAAATATATTTTCCAGGTAGATGTCATGTATTTGTTCCACATCTCCAATGGACCATGTTTCATATTTAGAAAGCTGTAAAAAATATAGCATTTTGGTGTACGTAAAAACCAAATATTATATATCCTTGTGAATGAAACTTTTAAAAATGTTTTTATGGTTCAAGAAAGGAATAGAAAATCCTCATTTTATTACAACACAATACAAATACAAATTGTTTAGATAAGCCTGAATGTTATTTTAAAAAAAATAAAGGAAATTTGATTTTTCACAAAAAGTCTTTTATTTATATTTAATAGAATTCTTGTCTCCATTATTATTTATTACAATTTGCTAAATGTATGAGGGAGGGCAACCCATCTATGGGATGTAATGGTAGTAAGTTAGTCTTACAGATTCATATGACTACTAAATAGAAAGTTTGAATCACTGGGGATCCCCATATTTGGCCACCGTGGTCTCACATACCTATGTCAGTGAGCAAATAGATTGGCGTAATAAATACATACTGGATGTCCTACATCATAAATGTTTGGCGGCTATATTTGACTATGTTTAAATATGCATCAATATTAATTTAAATGATGTAATATTATTTTGCTTTTTTTATTTTTTTTATTTTTGATGCTCATTATGTACTACTTTTTCAACTAAATATACTGAACAAAATTTGGCCCTTAAATAATCAGATTAAATAATTTAATTTTTATTCTGTGAATAATCATTTGAATATGTCGGTCATACAATTCATACCGCATTTTTCCCTGAAATCATGTTACTATTCGGAAAAATTTTTGTTTTTTTCTGTGAAAATCTGTGCACCTTTGCAATATATTAATGTGGGCACATACAGTTATACCAGGATCTTGCTCTCGTGTCCATTATCCTTCTTGCTAAATTTTATGAAGCCAATGCCGCGCCTTTCGGAGAAAATCTCTGTCAGAGCGAAAGGCATTTATCCTCAGCCATGGCATCTGCTTCAGATGCTGCAGGTCTACGTCCCACTTGGCGGCCATCTGCGACGCGGACGTTACCTGCGGCGTATGCAACAGCCCACGCCATAACACCATTCTCCATCCAGGGTCGCCATCCTGGACTTCGGATCCGAGGACCGACCCAGAGAATGGCGGGGAGACAAGCTCCCCAACAGCAGCCGGTGTGGTGACCAAATGCACCCAAGTGTGCGGCGGAGACCGGTCCGGGAAGTCTTGCTCAAAGATTGTCCTGGTTGAGGTCTACCCTGCGAAGCAACCCGACAAGGCCATGAGGATGTATGCTATCATTGACGACCAAAGCAACAGGTCCCTGGCCGGTTCGGACTTCTTCGACGCCTTCGCGGACGACAGCCCCAGCTACCCCTACTCTCTCAGGACGTGCGCCGGAGTATTGCAAACCACAGGAAGAAGAGCAAGAGGTTTTCAAGTGAAATCCGTAGACGGAGAGGTCAGCTTCCCCCTTCCCGATCTGGTTGAGTGCAACCAGATACCTGACGACAGGTCCAGCATCCCAACTCCGGAGGCGGCCCTTCACCACCCTCACCTGAAGCCAATAGCCAGCCTGATCCCAGCCCTGGAAGACGATACTCCCATAATGCTCCTTCTGGGACGCGACATACTGAGGGCCCACAAGGTGCGTAGGCAGATCAATGGACCTCACAATGCCCCGTACGCACACAAACTGGATCTAGGATGGGTCATAGTGGGCGACGTCTGCCTACAAGGCACGCATAGACCCTCTACTATAGCCACCTTCCGAACCCACATCCTTGAGGGAGGGCGGCCTACACTCTCCAAGCCCTGCCCTGTAGCATTCCGACTCAGGGAGGACCCCTTGGTACAAGAATCACGCGGTCACAGCCACGAAGACTTGGGCTGTAACGTGTTCCGCCAAACCAGGGACGACGAGAGGCCGGCCCCCTCCATAGAGGACCTCGCCTTTCTCGAGATCATGGATCGGGGTGTCGACAGGGACGAGGACAACAGTTGGGTTGCCCCGCTACCCTTCAGGACGCCTAGACGTCGGCTACCACAAAACCGGACACTGGCAGAAAGACGGCTCTCAACATTGAGGCGCAGCCTCAGTAAGAAGCCTGAGACGGAGAAGCACTTTCTCTCATTCATGGAGAAACTCTTCAAGAGCGGCCATGCCGAATTGGCTCCCCCACTGAAGGAAGGCGAAGAAGCCTGGTATCTGCCCATTTTCGGGGTATACCACCCCAAGAAGCCCGGAAAGATCCGGGTAGTCTTCGACTCTAGCGCGAAGTTCAGTGGAGCATCTCTCAATGACGCACTTATTAGCGGACCCGACCTCAACAACACACTGATTGGGTCCTGATCCGTTTCCGCAGGGAGCCAGTTGCTATAATTGCAGACATAGAGCAGATGTTCCACTGCTTTAGAGTGAAAAGCACGCATAGAAACTTCCTCAGGTTCCTCTGGTACAGAGACAACGACCCGGCCAAGGAGATCGCGGAATACCGCATGAAAGTCCACGTTTTCGGCAACAGCCCATCCCCTGCAGTGGCTATATACTGCCTCAGACGAGCAGTCAAAGAGGACCAGCCCAACTACGACCCAGCTGTTGAACACTTGGTTAAGCGGGACTTTTACATCGATGATTGCCTAAGATCATTCCCGACCGAAGAAGCCGCAATCTCCTTACTCCGGAGGACCAAGGATATCCTGACGGCATCCAACCTGAGGCTGCACAAAATCGCCTCAAACAGAAAAGGGGTCCTGGCTGCCTTTCCACCCTCAGACCACGCTAGCGATCTGAGGAACCTGGACTTGAGTTCGGACGACTTGCCCACTCAACGCAGCCTCGGACTCGAATGGAATATAGAGGAGGACGCGTTCACCTTCAAAGCGCCGGTGACGGAGAGGCCCTTCACTCGCAGAGGAGTCCTGTCGACTCTAAACAGCCTCTACGATCCCCTAGGATTCGCAGCACCCGTCACCATCCAAGGGAAATTCATCCTTAGAGATCTGACAGACGAGAGTGGCGGTGGGACTCACCTCTGCCTGGAGAAATGCTCGGAACTTGGTCCTCGTGGAGGAACTCCCTGAAAGTCTTGGGCGAACTTCGGGTACCCAGAGTCTTCACAGCAACGGCGCCTTCGGAGATCGTACGCCGAGAGCTTCACGTCTTCTCAGACGCCTCCATGAGGGCCATAGCCGCAGTAGCCTATCTGAGGACCACTAACACCGAGGGAACCAACAAAACCGGTTTCATCATGGGAAAGGCAAAGCTCGCCCCACGACCAGAGCAGTCTATCCCCAGACTAGAGCTCTGCGCGGCTGTCCTGGCGATCGAGCTCGCGGAACTTGTCTCTTCGGAGATCGACCTGCAGTTCCAGTCCACTACCTTCTACACCGACAGCAAGGTGGTGCTGGCTACATCTATAACGAGAGGAGACGGTTCCACGTGTACGTCAGTAACCGCGTGCGACGCATACGCGACTTCTCCCAACCAGAACAGTGGAGACATGTACGGACAGAAGAAAATCCAGCCGATCTAGGCACCCGTTCTGTACCTGCTCCCCATCTGAAGAACAGCAACTGGCTCAGCGGCCCCGCATTCCTTTCATCTAGAAACGAACCACGCATTGAAACAGACCACTACGGCCTGGTCGAGCCCGATTCCGACACGGAAATCCAACCGCAAATATCGGCTCTTTCCACCTCCTCTATGGACACAAGATTAGGATCGCGGCGTTTCGAGAGGTTCTCTACGTGGGCATCCTTAACCAGGGCTATAGCCAACCTCACACACACCGCCCACAGCCTCTGTCGGGCCCAACGTGCTGCAAACGAGTGTGCAGGTTGGCACCTCTGTCGGAAGGCACGCACTGTGGAGGAGCTTTCACAGTCCAAGAAAACCATCATTCGCACCGTGCAAGAAGACACTTACGCGGACGAATATTTACAAATGAGGAGTGGCAAGGAGCTGCCGAAAGGAAACCCCCTTAGAAGCCTCAGCCCTTCATAGACGACAATGGCCTACTACGGATTGGCGGGCGCCTTGACGGAGCCGGAGTCGGGTTCGACGAAAGGCACCCTATCATCATTCCTGGCAAACACCACCTTGGGTCGCTGCTCGCGAGACATTTCCATGAGCAGATCAAGCATCAAGGACGCATCTTCACCGAGGGAGCTATCCGCACTGCAGGATTCTGGGTGATCGGCGGAAAGAGGTGCGTCAGGAGATGTATCTACAATTGTGTCACATGTCGCAGACTGCGCGGCCCTACATCGACCCAGAAGATGGCCGACCTTCCGGCAGATCGGCTCCAGATCGGTCCCCCCTTTACCAACGTTGGTCTCGATGTGTTCGGTCCCTGGGTCATTACCTCACGACGAACGAGGGGCGGCCTGGCCGAGAGCAAGCGTTGGGCAGTGATGTTCACCTGCATGAGCTCGAGAGGTGTCCACATCGAGGTGATCGAGTCACTGACCACCTCCAGCTTTATCAACGCACTCAGGCGCTTCTTCTCCATCCGTGGACCCGCCAAGCACATACGTTCCGATCAAGGGACCAACTTTGTGGGCGCCTGCAGGGAGTTGGGACTCTATTCTGACATCGACACAACCGCCGTCGGCAGGCGCCTAGCAGAGCTAGGCTGCACCTGGACTTTCAACCCCCCTCATGCTCCTCACATGGGAGGAACCTGGGAGCGAATGATAAGCATATCAAAGAGGATCTTGAATGCTATGCTCCTACAGTACAAGCAGAGACTGACCCACGAAGTATTGGTCACCCTCTTAGCAGAGGTCACTGCCATCATTAACGCAAGACCCCTCGTTGAAGTGTCAACCGACCCGGGAGAGCCCTCTGTACTCTCACCCGCTACTCTCCTAACCCAAAAGGCCACTCTGCCCGATGCACATGCGCGCGGACTCGGGGCTAAAGATGCACTCATTAGCCAGTGGAAGTTTGTTCAACACTTGGCAGAGACATTTTGGGGTAAATGGAGGAAGGAGTATTTGTCTTCGCTCCAGAGGCGCACCAAATGGACCACACAAGAGCCCAACCTCAACCCTGGAAGCGTGGTGCTGCTGAAGGACAAGCAAGCGGCGCGGAACGAATGGCCACTGGGGCTCATCACACAGGCCTTCCCTAGCAAAGACAAGCTAGTGAGGAAGGTAGAAGTGAAGGTCTCCGGAAGAGACGGTGTAAAACACCTCCTTAGACCGATCACCGAGATTGTTCTACTCATACCCCAACCTTAACCTTAGTTTGATATCTGCAATATCAGACGGGGAGTGTCTCGGCTTGCTTAAGATGATCCTAGAGGAGTTGCGCCCCTTGCACCATCATTTCCCTTCTCGACCCCTGCGCTGCTCCTAGTGATACCTTCCACCGGAAGATAATATTCCCTTACCCAGCATTCCCGTGGAATTGCGGGATTTTTAATTCTTTTCCTCCGAGCTCGTCCCATCTTCCAGACGTGATCCAGCCTCTCTCTTCGTGCACCCCCCTCTGAGAACAGGTAGGAAGACTACTAAGTTTTCTCGTCCCCTTTTTGTATCATCTGCTACGTCCCTTCCCTTCACTTCTCTCAGTCAAAGACTTCGTCTGCCTTCTCACCCCATTTCGCTGGACTTTGAACACTTATACATATATATCGCTATGTTCGCTCCTTCCTTCCGCTGTTTAAATGACTTTTCTCACTTAAAGGAGTTTTATCTCTTAAAGACTTGCCTTCCTCATTTAGCAGGCGATATTGTTTTCCCCTTTTTATGCTGAACGACATATTCCCAGTAAAGACTGACTGAACTTTCCAACTCCTTACCTTGTTTGATATATTGTTGTTTATGCTTGCTACCCCTTGTATTGTGAACTGCTAGCCTTCTTAACACTGACTCGTCAGTTCCCTTACCACCGTTTTCCCCTTGTTTGCCTTTTCCCGTGAATGTTTTCCTCCATTAATTATCACCTGTTGTATCCTTGTATTTGTTGCTTTGTCTCTGTAAACCTGTTCTTTCATGTTTCAGTTTCCTACGCTTTCTAGCGAAGTCAATAAAGAAAAAATTAATTCAACCACGGTTTTTGTTGTACTTGCTTGGGAGCGTTAAACTGCGTGAAACGAAAAGCCGCACTCTTACACTTTGGATAAGTTATCGTGCGGTGAAGTAGAAGTCACGACAATACATGAAAGGTTTATGGGGTTGATTGATTTTATATGGACTAGCAAATATATGCACCCTCCGTAGGGTGCAAGTATTTAAGTTTTAATGTAATAAAATATTGTATTAAATTAGAAAGGCTAATGAAACTAAATAAGAATACAGATTAAAAGATTTGAAACAGAGGGAGTATAATAAAAAATGGAACCACTGAAACTTACTCTTCCATCACTCTCGTCTTTCATTGTTATTTTTTCTAATTTAAGTATTTAGTTATAAGAGGAAGTAAAGAATAAAATGAGTTATTTTATCTTCTTAATGGATTTCATTTAAGATTCATTGAAGAGATTTTTGCTTATATTCATTAAAATAAAACCAAACAGTTAGAAATCAATAATACTAAGCACATATTTATTAAATTTGATTTTTTAATATTAATATGCAAATTAGCCTTTCCGTTCACACTGTAAACCGCTATTTTGTTGTATATATAAATATAATTGCATGTTGTCAATATGTAGACATAATTAACAGTATTAATAATGTATGACAATTTTATTAATAATTGAGGTTAAATAAAAATAAAATCATGGAGAATGTGATGTCTATAACTAAGAGAAATGTGACTTGAGTAGGAATATAGTTTCGGTTACAGACAGAAAAACACACAATCTCCATTATAATAAGATTAAGCTTTTGATTATTTGGGGCGTGTTTACTGGTTTCTTTTTTTAAACCCCATTATATGTGGTTTTTCCTTCTGTTGGGCGTCAAGCTGAAAATGAATTAAAAAAAAGGGAAAAGACAAAGATACTTTTAAGGGTCAGACTTTATTTCTTGGAGAGGAGTTTTTTTTTCCTGAGCCAGTCAATGACATGTGTTCCCAGTAAGGTCTGTGTTGGAATGCCCGAGTGTTCTTTTTGGCACCAGGAAGGAGCCTTTTTTTTCTGCGGATGCCCAGAGTGTTCTTCCTGCCTGTTGCTTTGTGGAAGATGGTTATTTTTTTTATTTTATTCAAATCCCCACGGCACTTAATGGCACATTTTACAATTTTTAGAAACTTTGTTTCTGCCAAAAGATATTTTATCATTTGTTAATGAAAACTACAAGGCAGTAACAATGTATCTAACAGTAAATAAATTCATTTGCTATTGTTTTTTCTTATGTTGTCTTTGTTTATCTTATTATTTCTTGATTAAAGGCCACTTTTGGATCAATATTCAATCACATTCTATTTATAGAATTATTAATCATAAATAAGTAGAAGTAATCTATAATTAGAATTTAATAGTCATCTCCCTTGAAAAAAAATTTTTTTTTTCCTAACACTATCTCATCATGGTGTAATGGTTAGCAAACTAGACTTGCAAATCTATTACTACTAATTAGCATTTAATAGCCATCCTCCCTCCAGCTATAGGTTAAATAGTACCACTATTGTTCTTCTACAAGGATGGCTTTGGCATTAAATAATCTGTTACATAATTATTAGATTCCTAATATTTATGTACAGTAGTGTAGAAATCAAAATGGCTGTTATAAGTTGCAGCCAGTGGCCTTGAAGGATGAGTGACAAGGCTTGACCTCAGTCCTGATCCTCCTTCCGGAGGATACCATGAGAATCGGAGAAGAACCTCTTCCGGTTTAGATTAGAAAGAGATTTGTTTAGTCAGATCGGCCAAAGACAACAACGGTGGTAAGTCGTGTTATGTACGCTGCCGACTCAATCTGCGCAGGTAGTCTGGTGGGGATTTCGAGAATAAAATATGATCTAAGTAAATCGAAGTCTTGTGTTATTATCTAAAAACTACCAATGACACAGGGCTTCTGATAAAGAGAAATCCCCAATGGAACACCAGACACGAAGTCCCCAAGATGAAGTCCAGACGCTAGGAGAGATGTTAGAAGAGACGTTAGAAGAAGATACATAAGATGACAAGAAAAATAGAAGTAAGGAAAGAGGTATGCAACAAATCCACTAAGTTTGCTATGCCTTAAAACAAAGAAACCAAACTAAAGTGTGTTTGGTAGGCTACACGACATATCAAAAGTTCCCCCCAAATATTGTGTTAAACAAGTTCAAATAGCCTGTTAAACTTTAGTAGTATAGCCATCATGACAGATCTTCAACCTTCTCCCCAGAAACTCCTGAGCCCTTTTAGCTGGGGTTTTAGAATATATTGACTGCACTTCTGCAGAGGGGTAAGACCTCTCCCCATGGGGCCAATTTGGCTGGTCACATCAAGCCCTAGCACCTATATGATTGTCCCAATCCTATTGTGCATATGGCAAGCCCTAACCCTTTTTATATATGTGCTATTAGGCAGTCGCTGAGGGTCCTAATATCCTGGGTATGACGTTAAAATCTATCTAATAGTGAGGTTCTAATTCTAGAGCTCTGGAGAATGTGAAGTATACCTCCATCACCATTACTCCCAGGTCCACTCTGACTCGGAGTGGTAGTACCTGTTAGGGTCCCATCTATGGGTTAAATAGAAAAAAATTGAGTACCCATCAAGAATGAATGAAACAAAAACTTCTTTGACATAGAATAACCCAACAAGGGTTGACATGCCGCAAAACCCAACCAACCAAACTGGGTCAGCTGCATATTTTTCATAGATTGTTCAGACTATAGGGAAGAAGTCCATTATGGTCACTCAATTTTTGGACCTGGTTTGATTGTGACCAATGAGATTGGGGTGACTCTTGAATTTCTATGATGTTGTGGCATTATTTTCGTATTTGCCTAGAGAGTTGTCTGCCCGTTTAGTTTCGCTGGTTCCCGCTAGGGGCCTCGGGTGTATTTAAGTGGCTGATTTGAACTTCTCTTGCTCTTTTTGCCGCTGCTCGACCTATGAGACGCTATGGGTTAGACTCTGGTCTACCCACCTCTTGTTGGGGCTTTGCCCCCCCCTTACATTACTGTAAGTGATTCTTACAGCATGGACTATTTCTAGTCTCATGTCTGTTGCTTTTATGTTTATCCTTTTACATGTAACTTTGTTTTACTTATGTATGTATGTTCATGTACACCTCTATGTATTATGTACCCTGTTTATTCTGTGATGTATATAAAATGTTTTGTCTATCAACCTTTGTCGGAGTTTTATCTTCAAGTATTATCACTTTGAATCTTACAATGTTGATTCTGTTTGGAGTTCAGAGAAACAAGTTTTCAGTATTTGCCCAGAATAGCACGCTTAGGAAATATCTGCAATGTACAAAATCAAAATCAAATAGAAAAGTAAGACAGTGCTTCCTTGACTTACGATTACACCAACTTATGAATTTTCCGAGTTACAAATTGTCACTTGGTCAATTTTTTTGTTTTGTATTGAGAAGTAAAATTTGATAGACAAGTATTCTTCAGATACACCTATGTTAATAAATTCACCAAAAGCATTTGAGTTTCCAAATTTATTTTTATGTAAGAATGGTTCAAAGTTATATATACTTTGAATATACAAAACTCCGACGAAGGTTAACAGACAAAACATTTAATATAGTACAGCACATGGATATGACGAGATACAAAGTACATAGGTAAAAGGGTACATAAACAAGGAGTACATAAATAAAGATGAAGACACATTCATGAATGGTACAAGATAACATATAAAAGTACAGACATGAGACTAGGGATAGTCCATGCTGTGTGAAGAACTTACAGTAATGTAAGTGGGGCCAAAAGCCCCAACGAGAAGGAGTAGACTGTGTCTACTCCATGTGGCTCGTAGTTACTGGAACAGGAAAAGAGACCGAAAGGGTTTGAACCCAGCGCTTAAATACTATAGCCCCCTAGCGGGCACAAGCAAACCAAACCGGGCAGACAACTCTCCCAGGCAAATACGAAACTAATGCTACAATGACAAAGAAAAATGTTATCTTTAAAAAAAAATAAACATTAAAATCTATTACGGCACATAATTCATTAGATCCTATTTCATTATGTTTTTTATACAATACAGTGCTATGTTTTCTTCTTTTTTTTTCTTTTTTTTTAAACATAACAAAAAAATTGTGTTTTTTGAGGGAGCTAGAATGGATTAAAAGAATTTCAGTTTATTTCAATGGAGAAAATTGATTTGATTTTAGAAGAAAATTGAGTTTCAAGTGAAATGAATTCAACTTGTAAGTCAAGGTAGGACTCTACATACATTCACTAATAACACATAAGATTAAAGTTTGGTTATTTGCTGAATAGTTATATTCCAAAATTCCATCTTCAACTTGCTACAATTCACTACACTGTTATATTTATTTAGACTCTTCCCTCCTCTGGAGGAACCTGGACTGTGACGTCGTAGAAAGTGAGTTCAAACTCTAGTCATGGTATTGTGTTCACTTTCGGACTGATACCCTTGTGAAAGGTATGAACACCCTCAGCTATGGGTTAATTAGTATTACTATTCTTCTACAGAGATGGCTTTGGCATTAAATAACCTACAGTTGTTTGATACGCCATTAAACAAAGAAATCAAATCAAACCTTCCCTCCCACAACCACTAAGATGTCAACTTACAACCAATTGCCAATATAGAACTTTTGGGGACTTAAATGTAACTGCTGAGTAAAAATATTAAGCAAATGACTGAAACTTACTTCTATCTGGAGGGTGAATGTAAGTATTATATATATATATATATATATATATATATATATATATGGGGGGGGTGCAAACATGATTATAGACAAATAAAAAAGTGCAATTTTTTAAAAAAGCAACAGAAAATTGAAAAAGAAGTTATGATTACAATCATTTAGAAATTAATCAAATTTCGACATTAAATAACCCATAAAGAGTTGATATGCCATTAAACAAATGAACTAAATCAAACCTACAAAGGCTAGAGAGTCAACTCTACCCTTTTTATCTGAATGAAAGGATAAGAGATGGATTCATGGGTAATTGTCCAGAATATTCCATTCAAGAAAAAATGTCTAGCAGTTATATACAAACAAAAAAATAGCAATTCATATATTCACCACCCTGTTTTCTGTTTCTGTGACAGCATTCACCCTCGGTCAATCAAGCCAGCTCCATCCAAACCATGCATACATATTCCCGTCAGGAGAAGGAGATGCCTTTGTTTGGCACAGATTTTCCACAGACGTAGTAACACGTACATCAAAAGCCGTTGAATCCTGATGATGATGGAGAAGCCCATTGGATTTTTGCCAGACCCCCTTTGGCTGGGTTGTGGCCTTAATACAACAATCTCCCAGGAGCCCTTAGACAGGAAGAACTCTCTGGGTATGCACAAAGAAAAAAAGCCCCTTCTTGGTGCTAAAAAGGTACCTCTTGTTTCTAGACAGGGAATGTCACTGGGTAATCATGCTTTTCACTTGTTTGGGAAGAAAGTCCCCCACCCACCCACCCAAGAAATAACTGTGTGCCTAAAAATAAAGTCTAAACCTCAAAGGTATCACTGTCTTTTATCTCTTCCTTAGTTTATTTTCAGCATGACTAACAACATATGTTGGGGTAGAAGAAAATAAACAAGCAACACCCACCCAATACGCTTAATTCTATATGTCATATAAAAAATTCAGCCAATCTATTATTCAAAACAAGTACCAATTCATGACCTCCTCTTGTTGTATAGCCTGCTGTTACATAATGGCCGTCCAAGCATCTATATTTGTGGCCTTGTACCAGATTCGGAGAAACCTTAAAACAAAAATGTATTCCCGATTCTCTGATACCTTGGGTGGCCTTTGAAGAATCACCGAAAAAGAAATAAAAAACTTAAATGAGAGTTTGGTGACGCTAGGTCTACTTTTAAGGAAAATCCAGTCTTTTCGACGTCCAATGGTTCTTTGATCTAAAAGGCCGTGAACTCTATTTGACCAGAATGATTCGAAGGAATTGAACATTCTATTCTTTCGAGAACGAACTAGATGGTCCAAGAAAAGAACTTTCGAGAAGATTCTTTTGACGGACTATATAAGAAACCCGGGTCAGTGAGTTACGGTCAGTGAGTTAGAAGAGTCAGAAGAGATCAGAGTGAGTGACACAGTCGGCGGGAGAGGCAGTGATCGAGGGTTAGTCGAGGCCGTACAGAGTTGGGAACTGTAGTCGCTGAAGACCAAAAGCGCTGACCTGTTATTATTGTTAAGAAAAGCTTGTCACCGAGAAGTTTACTAAGAACTAAACCCGAAGTTGAAACCAGTTAAAGAATACTCTTCATTAAGTACAAATATTATTAGGGTTGACTCTCTCTCTCAAAAAGTGCATTGAAGTTTTTATTCTAATAAACTTCTGAAAAATAAACACGGTATTATAGTCTTCACTACAACGAAAGATACTATGATAGTATCATGAATGGGACAACCACTAGACACCCGTGGAGAAAGCCAAATTGACCGTGACTAAAAACCAATGGTCGTGAAACTTGATACCTCTTGCTGGACGAGGCACGCGGCGTGCATAAAGAGATACTTCCTTGACCTGCCACTAGCGACAAAGAACTGCTAGATATTTGGAGTTGTAAACAAACCACAGAAGTTTACATGACTTGTGAGCATCCAGTGGCTTGTGTGAATTTAACAGTGCCGTGGATTTTGAGGCACTGGAAGACGCGGTGAAAAACCCACTACGTTACATATGTTTACTTAGTGCCGTGAAAGAAAAGGCACTACGTAACACTGCTACTGGACTTCAATGAAACCACAGACATGGATATATAAAAATATGACCTGTCTTTATTTTCTTCGGTTTGTGGGTAGTGAGGGGCGCAGAGCGTTGACAATGGTAATGCCCGAGGGAGTTGGTGATGGGAGGCAACGAGGTTATGCTCACGGTTGACTCGCTACTGACTGACTGACCTTCGAGATCCACTAACCTTTATATACGATAAATGTGCCCATGCATTTTTTAAATCTTTTGATCTGATAACGGACAGACTTCCTTTTTTTATATATTTCTTCATCTTCTCCCTGCTTCTTGACCGGAAGACCTCTCTTCAGTTCTCCCTTTTTTTAAAATATATATATTTATCATTCTCTTTGTCTCTTTGCCGGAAGATTTCTCTTCCATTGCACGATATGCAACATTGTGACCTTGTGTCATATCCTACCCGTGGCAATGAAGTAAAATGCAAATGGCTACAACCAGGATTTGAACTCGGTTCACCAAGATTGTTCACCTCCTGTGACGATAACAATTGACATTAATAATACGTTTGTTCCTTAATCTTACGACGGTTATCATCTTGCGACAACCTCTGGTTAAAAATCAGACCATCCAAATTTCCAAGATTAAATGCTAAAATGTAAATCCTAATTATCTGGTGTTGCTTATCTGCCGAATTATTCTTTCTTATGAGGGTCATCACCTCAGCTAAATAATGGACCATTCCGTTTTTATTTTAAAGAAAGAAAGGGAAGCAAAAGAACATGCTACACAGAAAAAATATGATAAGAAAGTAGGGGAAAGATATATAGAGAGAGGAGGCGACAATGCTAATCTGTTTCAATCGAACATAATGGAAAGAAGGAAAGAAAAGAAAAGAGAGTTAAATTAAAATTATTATACTTTTTACATATTGAACTATTTTAGCTCTTAAGTGAAAATATCAAACGTTGTAATAATCAAATTATCATACTGTGGTATATCCACAGGTCCTGCTAGTTGAATATTAAAGCACATGCTTGGAGGGTTCTTCCGGTGAAGGCTCATGGGAGTTTTTTTTGTTTTTTAAAAATTTTATTTTAATCCCCACATATCCACAGACTTTGCTAGTTCTTCATTAATTACGCCAATCGCTGATTCTTTTAGTGAATCTTGCTAACCGTTAGAACTTTGCCCCCCCCCACTACCACCATCACCACCATCACCATCACCATCACACACCTGTGGGTCCTGCACTTCACTCTAGGCACCTGGCTGAAAAAAGAAACAAAATATTGTAATCTGGATTACATTATAAGAGGGACTCAACCACCCCTCCCCGGCCGGGTATATATATTTCGAGGTAGCGGCACAAATACCGGTCGACCCGGTTAACAATAACAATAAATTTATTTGAGATTTTTCGTACATGTCCAAAATAAGTAACTGCAGTTGAACTATTTTCGCATCACTGGTTGTTGTTGCTTTCAACAACCCGACTACTAAGCGTCTAGTACCGTACCTACTTTTTATTGACCCAGACGAGTTCTTTATTACACTTAGATGCGGCACAAGGCATGAAATATGCTTATCATAAGGAGCCGGTTTGGCTCAGTCGGTAGAGCACCTAGCTAGAATATCGCAAGGTTCCTGGTTTGATACCGGTCCCCCCGCCAACTCAGCACATTACTAGCACAGATTGGGTAATTTGATCTGTGCGGCAAAGTGGGGAACTGGGGATAGGCGTGGCACTCAATTTCAGAAGAAAAAAAGAAAAAGAAATCTCCCTGGTCTAGCGCTAGCGGAAATGGGATATACACCCTCGCTGTCCGGCTGATACAAACAATAGACCACTCCTCCAACTTTACTTCCTTTTTATGCTTATCATAAACTAATTTGACAACACGAAAAAAAACAAAAAAAAACTTCCTCACGTGGTATAATGGTTAGCAAACTAGGCTAGCAAGCCATTATTACTAGTAAATTAGGGCAGGAGACCGGGACGACAAAAGATCAAAATTACCGTGAATTGTAAGTCTAATTAGGTGCTCCATACATGTGGCCTTGTGTCACAACCAAGCTAAACTTAGTAAATAACTATATTCGTTGTCGTTCTATCTCACTCCCAATAAAATGGTCTGCTATAGCTACAAGCTAAGATGCCATTATGAGAAAAGTTACAAAAGATTTCTAAAAGTTATTTTATCATTAAAAAAAATTTTTGAAAGAAATAAAATAAAAAATAAAAACTTCAATATTTTTTTTTTTAATTTATCATTTTCATATAGAATTCCTGAAATCGTGTTTACAACGTTGAATAAGATTTTATTCTTTCTTCCAATATTCTCATTTGCCGGGGGCAAGTATTAAAGTTTTAATATAATTAAATTTGAAAGACTAACGAAAGTAAATAAGAACGCATACAAAAAGATTACACTTATTTTAATTTTATTTTCATTGATTTCTCTATACAAATACATGCTCAATTTCTTTTCCAAAATTTTGACTTTTTTTCTTGAATTGATTTTTTAAAATTTAAAACTCCCCCCCCCCTTAAAATCTTGAAACGCTGAGTGAGTCGATAAAAAAAATCTCAGATTCAAATTCAGAAATTTCTTGAATCAAAAAATTGCTTCTTTTACATTTTATCTATTGGAAAAAATACAGAATGGAAACCCCACTTGAGTTTTTTTTTTAGAGTTTAGTTTCATTTTCTAATAACTTGGTTGTGACGGTTAGTGTTTTCAAAATCGCTTTTTACGATGTCGTGTTTAATTTCTGTTTAAAAATTCAAACAATTTTACTTAAAATTCATTAGCGTATTTTTTTATGGGTGAAATTAGACACAAAACCTTAAGTTAAAATATTTTGTAGTAATTTTATTTGAAAAGAAAAAAAATTTCTTTTGGATTTATTTACAATCACTTTGTTTTGTTTTGTACCCGTTATTTTATCAAACTTTTTACCAAACAATAATAAACATACGCTTTACACACACACACACTGAAGCAACACGTACTATCGTTAAATGTTTTTAATTATTTATCATTATTGTAAAAGAAAATAAATTAGCTGTATATTTTTTCTGGTCAAACTGTTTTTAATTTTTTTATTATATACATTATAACAATAAAGGGGATTCTGATTTATTATTAATATCAAAAACAAAAAAATATTTTTAATTGTAGATTTCGTTCCGTTTTCTTTCTTTCGTTTCGTTACAATTTTTTATTTGACCCTCAATGCTGCATTTACAACAAACATGGCCGTGTTCACTGAGTTTGGATGGACTGTTAGTTCCTTGTGACTGCTTTGAATAATAAATCATGCGGTGAGTTCGCAACAAAAAACAAACTTTGCTTTTTTCGTCTGCAAGAGGAATATATGAAATCGTTAATTCGATTTTGAACATCATGCAACTGCAATATATCTACAGTTTTTGGCATTTATTCTGTCGCACGTTCGACACCGTATCGTATGCAGTTAACAAGGTGTGCGACGTTTTAAAGGCTATTTTGATAGTCCATTACAACACAATGAAGTCGACGACGGATTTTCTGCTTGCACTGTGGTATCACATTAGCTACACATTGTCAGTATCCAGTGAGGTTATAATGTGTGTCATTCATGGAGTGATAGAATTTCTTATAGAAATAGGAAATTGTTTAAGCTGTTTCGTAACTTTCATTTGGAGACTGGCCGTTCTGTTCTACCATGCGGTAACCGTTGTGGTAACAGTATTAGAAAACCTTGTATCTCTTATGTGGACCGGCAGTGTGGGTACGATGACAATGTTAACTACATCTATCGACGTCTTAAAGAAAAGTTGGGCCTCCACTTGGAATAAAGGAAAACCTTTATAAACAAACTATTTCTGTTAATCATTGGAGGGTTTGAGACGATTGGTAGTGTTTTTATTGAACTTGTTGTAGCATCATTTAATGTTGTTGTCTACATCTTTCTCGCCATTCCTCGTTGTATCCTTTATACTTGTGACTATTTTGTAGAAATGATCACATACACTTTTGATCGATTACAAGTGAAAATGTACAGTTTTTCGAAGGAATCCTTTCTTGGTTTGTCTATGTGTATTTTATTACTTGCTATGATCTTTAACAGTGTTCAAATAATGACTTTCTTGGACTCGCAAGGAATGACTTTTCCGTTTTTTCGATCCCGACGAACTCGAGAAAGGAACCGCCCTTCTCGGAATGGTCTTGATGGGGGTTACAATTTCGAGTTTTCTGATAACGAACCCATGGAAAATGAAGGAGAAGAAGAAGAAGAGGATAACGATGATTATGATTACGGTGATGAAGATGCTGAAGAGGACCGTGCAACTGTTCACAGTAACCATTCTGATATAAGTAACCATGATAGCGAAACAGAAAGTCTTGGAGGTTCATCTTCATCAATTTCGTCCGAAGAGACAAGTGAAAGTGACATAGATATCCAATTACCTAGTGGTAGCAATCGATCCGGCCCCAGTAGTCGGTCACCAACTCCAGTTCCAACAAAAATAGACAGTGAATACGTCGAGAAAGAAATTGAAAGAGAAAGAGATAAACGAAAATGCGTCGTTTGTCAGGATCGAATGAAAACTGTTTTGATTCTTCCTTGTCGTCACATGTGTCTTTGTGTCACCTGTGCTGAACATATTGTCCAAAATTCGTCTGCTTATAGACGTTTATGTCCATTGTGTCGAGTCAGAATTGAAAAAGTGATGAATGTCTATGTTTAAAAGTCTACACTTGTGACACTCTAATGATGAAAAATCAAAATAAATACGAGATATTAAGAGGGGAAAAGTCCATTACCGGGCCCTCCTATATCAAAGAGCGCTAAACACTTCGCGAAAACTTCAATAATTTTGAAAGGACAAATTTTAAAGCAAATACTAAAAATAAATATGAGATATTAAGGAAAAGAGAAGGGTCCTATATCAAAGAGGGCTAACACTGAAACTTTGAAAGGACAAATTTTAAAGCAATTACTATAAAAATACAAAGTGAAGTATGTCTACTCTATAAAATTAAACCTGGTTGCTGGTTTGATGAACTCTGGGTTTTTTTTTTAATTTTTGAAATTAATAATTAGTTTTTAAATTGTAAAGTAATTTGCTAGCTATTTTTCTTTGAATGAAAGAGAAATATATATCAAATTACTAAATGAAAGTTTTCATATACCTGAAAGACTATATATGAAAACTTACATTAGATTTTTTTTTGTGTGTGCAACTCTCTTTGTTCAAAAAAAAAAATGACAACTTTTACCCAAACTTCTAAATCTTGAAATCTAAGAAGAAAAAAAATTTGAATACCGGTTCTGATTTAAAAAAAAAAAAAATTTAAATAGTTTAATACTTTACCCGTGATTTTTTTCTTTATTCAAATTCTGTCTTTAAAAAAAAACATGAAAATCATTCTGACAGTTTTTGCTGTTATTTAAAAAAAAAGAAAAGAAAAGACTAAGATTTTAAATGTTTCATTTGATACAACTTTTTTGTATCAATGTTTAAAAGGATATTTATTTAATTATTTTTTTTTTCTTTCAATTTGAAAAGATAATTTTTTTCAATGAACCTAGTTCTTCTAACATACAAGGTAAAACTGTGGCCCATTTTTGATAAAATGTCACCCACTTATTTCACTGCTGCCAAATGCCTGATTTTTTTTGTGGGGGTGGGGGCAAATTATAACAAAATGTTTTTTTTTTATAATAAATACGAGGTATGTCAGAAAAGTTCCAGGACTGGTGTCACAAAATATTTGTTTAATCCAAACTACAAGCAATCCCCCTGGAGTCTAATGCACTTTCCCATCCTTCTCTGCTCTGCTTGCATACACTCCTGGAAGGATTCTTCCGGGATTCTCCGTAGCTCTGTCATCACGGCCTTTTTGATGTTGTGTACATCTTCTCTTGATGACCCCCTTGAGCTTGGGGAAAAGGAATGGAGCCAGGTAGGGCGGTTGCTCCAGCACAGTGATGTTAATCTGGGCCAGGAATTCTCGTATACTCAGGGCAGTGTGGGCTGGTGCGTTGTCATGGTGAAGCACTCACAAGTTGTCCTGCCACATCTCTCACCTCTTCTCACGCACACTGAACGAAGCAAATGCTACAGTATCTCTTTGTAGACATGCTGGTTGATTGTCTGGCCCTGTGGCAAGAACTTGCAGTGGATGATGCCCGTCACATTGAAGAATGCAATCAAACATGATTTTGACGTTGGACTTCAACTGTCTTGCTTTCTTTGGCTTTGGCGAATTTTGGATCTTCTACTGACTCATCACTGGTGATGACTCTCCCTAACAAGTCTGGCACAGTTTCAAGACATTTAAGGATGTCCTGACACAATAGCATGCGGCGATCCTTCTGGTCATTGTTCGGCAGTTTTGGCACTATCTTTGCACAGATTCTCCGCATGTTCAAATCTTCAGTGATAATCTTCCAGATGCTGTCTCTATTCATGCTCAGCTCAAACAGTCAGCCAACAATCACTATGCATTATCTGCCTCATGTGCTCAACGTTAGCCTCGGTGCTGGTCATTGAAGGCCTTCCACACCTGGGGTCGTCTTCCATGTCATCGTGTCCCTCTTTAAACCTCTTGCAACACTCAAAAACACCTGAGCGTGACATCATCTCATCTCCATACACTTGCTGCAGCAATCCCAATGCTTCTGACGGAGTTTTGCCCAACTGGACCAGAAACTTCAAGTTTGTTCGTTGCTCTGTGCTCATTGTTTGACGACCTGAAACAGAGGATAAGCATGTGGAAGAAAGTTCAGTGGTTGTAGAAAGCTGATATCACAGTTACAAACTCCAGAATAAATAGTTTGAAGGGGAAAGCTTGTAGTTTGCGTTTGAAATAGATCTTTTGTGACACCAGTCCTGGAACTTTTCTGACATACTTCATATTAACAATTTTTTTTTAAATTCCTTTATTTGATATTTATTAACAATTTTATCACATCGGAACTACCATTAAATGGAAGGAAAAAAAACGGAATCCACAAAATGTCCATGTTTTTAATTTTCAAAAAGAAGGCTGGGAAGAAACAGCCTCTGTCTTGAGTAGTAGTAGTAGTAGTGAAAGAGAATTGGGAGAGATTTCACAAAAATGGGACCAATATTCTATCATTGTACCAAAATGATAATTCTGATGTTGCAATTCAACAAAACCAAATTTTAAATTTTTTTTTTTTCATTTCATTTTTATATTTTGACTCTTGTTGACATTTAAAGTATTAAACTATTAATTAATATTTAAACTAAACATTTTGGGGAGTATAAGTAAATTAATAGTTTTACTTATTTACTTATGAATATTCTGCATAAAAGACAAATTGAAATTGTCTTGGATCCAATATTGAAATCTAAGAATAAGGTCACATTTTTATGTTTTTAATTTTAAAACTTTTGCATTTTGTTAAATTTTATATAATTGCTCCTTTTTAACTTATTTAGACTAACAAAACCATCTGTTTGTTTTATTCATGTTTTGATCTGTATGTTCTTTAACCATTTTCAGATTTCACAATAACATATTCTACAAGGTGGTCCGAAAGTCTTGTCACCCCAACATTTTTTTTTTCAGAAGTAAAATGATTGCATAACTATATTATATTATCAAAACAAAAAAATAATAAAAGTTAAAACAATATTTTCAGGTGACAAGACTTTCAGACCATCCTGTACATTAAGAATATCACTATTATTTTAACACAAAACCTAAAATGTTCAACTGTAAACAATGGATGTTTTATTTCAAAGAGAAAACTTGTTAATTTTTGTTTAAATATCTTATTGCTAATTAACCTAAGATTTATGAATGTTAATCTCTGAATATTCATCAGGAGGAGCACTGACTTTTTTTTCTTCTTTTTGTTTGTATGAAAGTCCAGGAGGATTAACAATATTAATTAAATTGAATTTTTATTTTTAATTGAACATTATTTTGCTTGTATGTTCAAAAATATTAAACATGACATTTTCTTTGGATTAATTGGACTATTGTCCTCATCTTTGTGGTATTTACTGGTATTCCACCATGCCAGTTAAACATAAAGATCATTAATTATTGGCAGACCATGCACAAACCGAAGCTCATATGTGGCAAGTGTAAAAATTACATGGTCCCTTCGGCTTTGCTCTATTGAGGCGCCTCAGGCATTGGGCAATAAACTCAGCCCTGTTCTTTAAATCAAGGGACAGTATTGCCTGGGGGATGGCCACCTGGGATCACAATTGTCCTCATCTTTATTGTTATCTACAATATAGATTGTGTAGATAACAATGAAAATGAGGACAATAGTCCAAATAATCCAAATAATCAAGCCTCATCTCAAAAATTTAGAGAAATAATATGACATTTTCTATTTGGTTGATATTTAAAAAAAAAAAAAAACAAATTTGTGAAGACAGTGAAAACAACATATTGAAAAGAATCCTGCCTAAAACTGATAAAGTTTGAGATAAATTTTAATTCCAAAATGTGTTGAACATTTTATTTATAAATTAAATGAATAAGTAGATATGATTTTAGAAGTAAAATGTAAAGCGGAAAAGTTTTATTAGATTATAAAAAGTTGACAGAATTTGTATTCACTTTTTGTGCATAAGAATTTCTTCATAGACAAATTTTGTTTGAGTTCATAGATTTTTAAGTCATTTTTATTAGAGTTGGTTCAATCAGTAGAGTATTCATATAGGAATTGCAAGGTACCGGGTTCAATACCAGTCCTCACCAACTTAGCACATGAGTAGCGCAGCTTTGGTAATCTGATCTGTGCAATAAAGTATCTGGGAGCTGATGGTGGATGTGGCACTCCACTTCAACAAAACAATCTCCCTGGTCTAAGGTGAGCTAAAAGGGTGTAGACTCCATTGCTATTCAGCTGATACCAACAATAGGCCACTCTGCCAACTCTACTTATATAGAAAGGTTCAAAGAATCTGTCCCCTTTCACTTGTCCGAGTTTGAAGAGAAGGTTCCAGAGTTCAAAGAGAAGGTTCCAGTGTTCTAGAGAAGGTCCCAGAGTTTGAAGAAAGGGTTCCTGAGTTCAAGGAAGGTTCCTGAATTCAAGAAGAAACACCTGAAGAAGGCCAGAGAACACATCGGTCAAAACATTGTCTATATATCAATAAAGATGAGAGCAATCGTCCGAATAATCCAAATAGTACTAACTCTTTTTTCTTGCCCGACACATTCTCTTATTCTTCCTTTAGACGTCTTCTCATACTTAATCAGCCATTCATTACCAGAAGCACCCAAGGGCCACAGATGGAAATTACTGTTATATACTGGCAT
This sequence comes from Doryteuthis pealeii, assembly GCA_023376005.1. Classification (NCBI taxonomy): domain Eukaryota; kingdom Metazoa; phylum Mollusca; class Cephalopoda; order Myopsida; family Loliginidae; genus Doryteuthis; species Doryteuthis pealeii. Next base: position 6,433,891 of record CM042165.1, read on the forward strand.
CAAATTCTATATGTTATATAGCGGCTTCTTCAAACTCACGCTGCTAAATTGGCGTACGTATCATAGCGGGTATATTGGTCACATGGCGAAGTATGTATAGTATGTAGCTGTCGCCTTTGAGTGCGCCTAATGTTAGATAAATTTATTTTTTACCCTAAAATACCCTTAAATTTGGACAGTGTAAGGGGAAACAACTCTGTTAGGGAAGATATATCAAGTGACCCACATGGCCTGAATAGTATTATGGGAAGGTCAACAGGTTTCTTAGGGCAAAATAGGGACTTCCGCCAGGCTGATGCAGCAAAAAGGTTGTGTAGAAAATATCGTCCTAAAATTAGAACTTTAGTCTTTTAGTTAGTTCTTGGTACTGGTAACGGCGCCACAGGTATGTTTCTTTCCAATTTTCCCGTGAAGTTGCTGGCATTTGTTAAAGACCCCTTTTGTAAATTAGTAATTGTTTTATACCCATTTTATTTCAGTATTTCACGGTGTTTTGGAAGTAAATAAATATTCTACGTTCAACATCAGTCGTCTTTGTGTCATCAATACATCACCAGAAAATATTACCAGGGAACTGCTACATAGTAGCTTAATAAATCACAACACAGGGTATTGTAAAAACTTGCGTTTATTTCTTTTCCTCGGCTGGTGGGTGGCGAGCACTGACAATGACTACTACTGCTGCTGGGATGGTGAGGTAAAGGGGGCTGGTGGCGTCTCACCGCCTTGGCTGCGACGGACCGTGTCGACAGTCGCTCCTTGTGCTCTGTTCGCCGTCCGCTGTCTGACTCTCCAACGGACCTGGGATCCCTGACTTCCTTTTATATATATCAAATGCCTATGCATTTTCTTTTGTTATCTTTATCAGCAGACAAATCTATTTCCGAACTTATTGTTACCCACCCTTCTTTGTTCGCTTTACCCGGAAAATCTTTGTTACTCTTTTTCGTCTTCTCCCTGACTTGATCCAACCGGAAGACCCTATTTCCGTTTTCACTTCTTTTAAATATCTTCAATAACAACATTAGCTGTTAACCCTCATCTGTTCTTAGCAAACTGATTTAAAGTTAAAATCTAATTTCTAACTTCTAGAATTTGGAGTCCCCCTGACTTTAATTCCTCCAATTAAGCTTTGAGCTTTCAACTGGCCTTAAAGCTTACTATTAATTACACTTAGTTAACTTCAGATTATTCAACAATTCCACTTTTGGTTAAACTCTATCTGATGGTGAGGTTCCAGTTTTGGAGGTTTGGGGATGCGGAGCACCCCATTCATCACCATTGCTCCTGGTCCATCTGACCGCGGAGTGGTAGTACCTGTTAGGGTCCCATCTATGGTTAAATAGAAAAATGTATTTTATAAAAAATTGTATTATCCATTAAGAATTGATTTATTTCAAAACTTTATCGGCATTAAATGACCCACTGAGGTTGATATGCCGTAAAACAAAACAAAACAAACCAAATCCACTTTTGGTTATAACGGTTTTAACTCTATTTTTATAAAAATAATACACTTCATGCCTGTGTGGATTAGAATAAATTAAAATAAAATGAAAAATAAAAAAAAATAACAATCTCCCAGGAGCCCTTAGACAGGAAGAACTCTCTGGGTATGCACAAAGAAAAAAGCCCCTTCTTGGTGCTAAAAAGGTACCTCTTGTTTCTAGACAGGGAATGTCACTGGGTAATCATGCTTTTCACTTGTTTGGGAAGAAAGTCCCCCACCCACCCCCAAGAAATAACTGTGTGCCTAAAAATAAAGTCTAACCTCAAAGGTATCACTGTCTTTTATCTCTTCCTTAGTTTATTTTCAATAAGACTAGCAACATATGTTGGGGTAAAAGAAAATAAACAAGCAACACCCACCCAATACGCTTAATTCTATATGTCATAATAAAAATTCAGCCAATCTATTATTCAAAACAAGTACCAATTCATGACCTCCTCTTGTTGTATAGCTGCTGTTACATAATGGCCGTCCAAGCACTATATTTGTGGCCTTGTGCCACATCGGAGAAACCTTAAAACAAAAATGTATTCCCGATTCTCTGATACCTTGGGTGGCCTTTGAAGAATACCGAAAAAGAATAAAAAACTTAAATGAGAGTTTGGTGACGCTAGGTCTACTTTTAAGGAAAATCCAGTCTTTTCGACGTCAATGGTTCTTTGATCTAAAAGGCCGTGAACTCAATTTGACCAGAATGATTCGAAGGAATTGAACATTCTATTCTTTCGAGAACGAACTAGATGATCCAAGAAAAGAACTTTCGAGAAGATTCTTTTGACGGACTATATAAGAAACCCGGGTCAGTGAGTTACGGTCAGTGAGTTAGAAGAGTCAGAAGAGATCAGAGTGAGTGATACAGTCGGCGGGAGGCAGTGATCGAGGGTTAGTCGAGGTCGTATGGAATTGGGAACTGTAGTCGCTGAAGACCAAAAGCGCTGACCTGTTATTATTGTTAAGAAAAGTGGTCACCGAGAAGTTTACTAAGAACTAAACCCGAAGTTGAAACCAGTTAAAGAATACTCTCATTAAGTACAAATATTATTAGGGTTGACTCTCTCTCTCTCAAAAGTGCATTGAAGTTTTTATTCAAATAAACTTCTGAAAAATAAACACAGTATTATAGTCTTACTACGACGAAAGATACTATGATAGTATTGTGAATGGGACGACACTAGACACCGCCTGGAAAAAGCCAATTTGACCGTGACTAAAAACCAATGGTCGTGAAACTTGATACTCTTGCTGGACGAGGCACGCGGCGTGCATAAAGAGATACTTCCTTGACCTGCCACTAGCGACAAAGAACTGCTAGTATTTGGAGTTGTAAACAAACCACAGAAGTTTACATGACTTGTGAGCATCCAGTGGCTTGTGTGAATTTAACAGTGCCGTGGATTTTGAGGCACTGGAAAGACGCGGTGAAAAACCCACTACGTTACATATGTTTACTTATGCCGTGAAAGAAAGGCACTACGTAACACTGCTACTGGACTTCAATGAAACCACAGACATGGTATATAAAAATATGACCTGCTTTATTTTTTAGGTTGTGGGTAGTGAGGGGCGCAGAGCGTTGACAATGGTAATGCCCGAGGGAGTTGGTGATGGGAGGCAACGAGGTTATGCTCACGGTTGACTCGCTTACTGACTGACTGACCTTCGAGATCCACTAACCTTTATATACGATAAATGTGCCCTAGCATTTTTTAAATCTTTTGATCTGATAACGGACAGACTTCCTTTTTTTTTTATATTTCTTCATCTTCTCCCTGCTTCTTGACCGGAAGACCTCTCTCAGTTCTCCTTTTTTTTAAATATATATATTTATCTTTCTCTTTGTCTCTTTGCCGAAGATTTCTCTCCGTTGCACGATATACAACATTGTGACCTTGTGTCAATCCTACCCGTGGCAATGAAGTAAAATGCAAATGGCTACACCAGGATTTGAATCGGTTCACCAAGATTGTTCACCCTGTGACGATAACAATTGACATTAATAATACGTTGTTCCTTAATCTTACGACGTTATCATCTTGCGACAACCTCTGGTAAAAATCAGACACAACCAATTCCAAGATTAAATGCTAAAATGTAAATTCTAATTTATCTGGTGTGCTTATCTGCCGAATTATTCTTTTCTTATGAGGGTCATCACCTCAGCTAAATAATGGACCATTCCGTTTTTATTTTAAAGAAAGAAAGGAAGCAAAAGAACATGCTACACAGAAAAATATGATAAGAAAGTAGGGAAAAGATATATAAGAGAGGGAAGGCGACAATGCTAATCGTGTTTCAATCGAACAATAATGGAAAAGAAGGAAAGAAAAGAAAAGAGAGTTAAATTAAAATTATATACTTTTTACATATTGAACTATTTTAGCTCTTAAGTGAAAATATCAAACGTTGTAATAATCAAATTATCATACTGTGGTATATCCACAGGTCCTGCTAGTTGAATATTAAAGCACATGCTTGGAGGGTTCTTCCGGTGAAGGCTCATGGGAGTTTTTTTGTTTTTTTTAAATTTTATTTTAATCCCCACATATCCACAGACTTTGCTAGTTCTTCATTAATTACGCCAATCGCTGATTCTTTTAGTGAATCTTGCTAACCGTTAGAACTTTGCCCCCCCCCCACTACCACCATCACCACCATCACCATCACCCTCACACACCTGTGGGTCCTGCACTTCACTCTAGGCACCTGGCTGAAAAAAGAAACAAAATATTGTAATCTGAGGGACTCACCACCCCTCCCGGCCGGGTATATATATTTCGAGGTAGCGCACAAATACCGGTCGACCCGGTTAACAATAACAATAATTTATTTAGATTTTTCGTACATGTCCAAAATAAGTAACTGCAGTTGAACTATTTTCGCATCACTGGTTGTTGTTGCTTTCAACAACCCGACTACAAGCGTTAGTACGTACCTACTTTTTTATGACCACGACGAGTTCTTTATTACACTTAGATGCGGCACAAGGCATGAAATATTCTTATCATAAGGAGCCGGTTTGGCTCAGTCGTAGAGCACCTAGCTAGAATATCGCAAGGTTCCTGGTTTGATACCGGTCCCCCCAACTCAGCACATTACTAGCACAGATGGGTAATTTGATCTGTGCGGCAAAGTGGGGAACTGGGATAGGGGTGGCACTCAATTTCAGAAGAAAAAAGAAAAAAGAAATCTCCCTGGTCTAGCGCTAGCGGAAATGGGATAACACCTCGCTGTCCGGCTGTACACAATAGACCACTCCTCCAACTTTACTTCTTTTTATGCTTATCATAAACTAATTTGACAACACGAAAAAAAAACAAAAAAAACTTCCTCACGTGGTATAATGGTAGCAAACTAGGCTAGCAAGCCATTATTACTAGTAAATTAGGGCAGGAGACCGGGACGACAAAAGATCAAAATTACGTGAATTGTAAGTCTAATTAGTGCTCCATACATGTGGCCTTGTGTCCACAACCGCTAACTTAGTAAATAAACTATTATCGTTGTCTGCTATCTCACTCTCAATAAGGTCTGCTTATAGCTACAAGCTAAGATGCCATTATGAGAAAAGTTACAAAAGATTTCTAAAAGTTATTTTATCATTAAAAAAATTTTTGAAAGAAATAAATAAAAATAAAAACTTCAATATTTTTTTTTTAATTATCATTTTCATATAGAATTCCTGAAATCGTGTTTACAACGTTGAATAAGATTTATTCTTTCTTCCAATATTCTCATTTGCCGGGGCAAGTATTAAAGTTTTAATATATTAAATTTGAAAGACTAACGAAGTAAATAAGAACGCATACAAAAAGATTACACTATATTAATTTTTTTCATTGATTTCTCTATACAAATACATGCTCAATTTCTTTCCAAAATTTTGACTTTTTTTCTTGAATTGATTTTTTAAATTAAAACTCCCCCCCCCTTAAAATCTTGAAACGCTGAGTGAGTCGATAAAAAAATCTCAGATTCAAATTCAGAAATTTCTTGAATCAAAAATTGCTTCTTTCATATTTTATCTATTGGAAAAAATACAGAATGGAAACCCCACTTGAGTTTTTTTTTAGAGTTTAGTTCATTTTCTAATAACTTGGTTGTGACGGTTAGTGTTTTCAAAAATCGCTTTTTACGATGTCGTGTTTAATTTCTGTTTAAAATTCAAACAATTTTACTTAAATTCATTAGCGATTTTTTATGGGTGAAATTAGACACAAAACCTTAAGTTAAAATATTTGTAGTAATTTTATTTGAAAAGAAAAAATTTCTTTTGGATTTATTTACAATCATTTGTTTTGTTTTGTACCCGTTATTTTTATCAAACTTTTTACCAAACATATAAACATACGCTTTACACACACACACTGAAGCAACACGTACTATCGTTAAATGTTTTTATTATTTATCATTATTGTAAAAGAAAATAAATTAGCTGTATATTTTTTCTGGTCAAACTGTTTTTAATTTTTTTTATATACATTATAACAATAAAGGGATTCTGATTTAATTAATATCAAAAACAAAAAAATATTTTTAATTGTAGATTTCGTTCCGTTCTTTTTTTCTTTCGTTTCGTTACAATTTTTTATTTGACCCTCAATGCTGCATTTACAACAAACATGGCCGTGTCACTGAGTTTGGATGGACTGTTGTTCTTGTGACTGCTTTGAATAATAAATCATGCGGTGAGTTCGCAACAAAAACAAACTTTTCTTTTTCGTCTGCAAGAGGAATATATGAAATCGTTAATTCGATTTTGAACATCATGCAACTGCAATATATTCTACAGTTTTTGGCATTTATTCTGTCGAACGTTCGACCACCGTATCGTATGCAGTTAACAAGGTGTGCGACGTTTTAAAGGCTATTTTGATAGTCCATTACAACACAATGAAGTCGACGACGGATTTTCGCTTGCACTGTGGTATCAATTAGCTCACAATTGTCTATCCAGTGAGGTTATAATGTGTGTCATTCATGGAGTGATAGAATTCTTATAGAAATAGGAATTGTTTAGGCTGTTCGTAACTTTATTTGGAGACTGGCCGTTCTGTTCTACCATGCGGTAACCGTTGTGGTAACAGTATTAGAAAACCTTGTATCTCTTATGTGGACCGGCAGTGTGGGTACGATGACAATGTTAACTACATCTATCGCCGTCTTAAAGAAAGTTGGGCCTCCACTTGAATTAAAGGAGAAACCTTTATAAACAAACTATTTCTGTTAATCATTGGAGGTTTGAGACGATTGGTAGTGTTTTTATTGAACTTGTTGTAGCATCATTTAATGTTGTTGTCTACATCTTTCTCGCCATTCCTCGTTGTCCTTTATACTTGTGACTATTTTGTAGAAATGATCACATACACTTTTGATCGATTACAAGTGAAAATGTACAGTTTTTCGAAGGAATCCTTTCTTGGTTGTCTATGTGTATTTTATTACTTGCTATGATCTTTACAGTGTTCAAATAATGACTTTCTTGGATCGCAAGGAATGACTTTCCGTTTTTCGACCCGACGAACTCGAGAAAGGAACCGCCCTTCTCGGAATGGTCTGATGGGGGTTACAATTTCGAGTTTTCTGATAACGAACCACCATGAAAATGAAGGAGAAGAAGAAGAAGAGGATAACGATGATTATGATTACGGTGTGAAGATGCTGAAGAGGACCGTGCAACTGTTCACAGTAACCATTCTGATATAAGTAACCATGATAGCGAAACAGAAAGTCTTGGAGGTTCATCTTCATCAATTTCGTCCGAAGAGACAAGTGAAAGTGACATAGATATCCAATTACCTAGTGGTAGCAATCGATCCGGCCAGTAGTCGGTCACCAACTCCAGTTCCAACAAAAATAAGCAGTGAATACGTCGAGAAGAAATTGAAAAGAGAAAGAGAATAAACGAAAATGCGTCGTTTTGTCAGAGATCGAATGAAAACTGTTTTGATTCTTCCTTGTCGTCACATGTGTCTTTGTGTCACCTGTGCTGACATATTGTCCAATCGTCTTGCTTATAGACGTTTATGTCATTGTGTCGAGTCAGAATTGAAAAAGTGATGAATGTCTATGTTTAAAAGTCTACACTTGTGACACTCTAATGATGAAAAATCAAAATAAATACGAGATATTAAGAGGGGAAAAGTCATTACCGGCCCTCCTATATCAAAGAGCGCTAACACTTCGCGAAAACTTCAATAATTTGAAAGGACAAATTTTAAAGCAAATCTAAAAATAAATATGAGATATTAAGGAAAAGAAGAAGGGTTCCTATATCAAAGAGGGCTAACACTGAAACTTTGAAAGGACAAATTTTTAAAGCAATTACTATAAAATACAAAGTGAAGTATGTCTACTCTAAAATTAAACCTGGTTGCTGGTTTGATGAACTCTGGGTTTTCTTTTATAATTTTTGAAATTAATAATAGTTTTTAAATTGTAAAGTAATTTGCTAGCTATTTTTCTTTGAATGAAAGAGAATATATATCAAATACTAAATGAAGTTTTCATATACCTGAAAGACTATATTGAAAACTTACATTAGATTTTTTTTTTGTGTGCAACTCTCTTGTTACAAAAAAATGACAACTTTTACCCAACTTCTAAATCTTGAAACTAAGAAGAAAAATTTTATACCGGTTCTGATTTAAAAAAAAAAAAAAATTTAAATAGTTTAATACTTAACCCGTGATTTTTTTCTTTATTCAAATTCTGTCTTAAAAAAAAACATGAAAATCATTCTGACAGTTTTTGCTGTTATTTAAAAAAAAAAAAAAAGAAAGACTAAGATTTTAAATGTTTCATTGATACACTTTTTTGTATCAATGTTTAAAAGATATTTAAATTATTTTTTTTTTCTTAATTTGAAAAGATAATTTTTTTCAATGAACCTAGTTCTTCTAACATACAAGGTAAACTGTGGCCCATTTTTGATAAAATGTCACCCACTTTATTCACTGCTGCAAATGCCTGATTTTTTTTGTGGGGGTGGGGCAAATTATAACAAAATGTTTTTTTTTATATAAATACGGTATGTCAGAAAAGTTCCAGGACTGGTGTCCAAAATATTTGTTTAATCCAAACTACAAGCAATCCCCTGGAGTCTAATGCACTTTCCCATCCTTCTCTGCTCTGCTTGCATACACTCCTGGAAGGATTCTTCCGGGATTCTCCGTAGCTCTGTCATCACGGCCTTTTTGATGTTGTGTACATCTTCTCTTGATGACCCCCTTGAGCTTGGGGAAAAGAATGGAGCCAGGTAGGCGGTTGCTCCAGCACAGTGATGTTAATCTGGGCCAGGAATTCCTCAATATACCAGGGCAGTGTGGGCTGGTGCGTTGTCATGGTGAAGCACTCACAAGTTGTCCTGCCCATCTCTCACACCTCTTCTCACGCACACTGAAGAAGCAAAATGCTACAGTATCTCTTTGTAGACATGCTGGTTGATGTCTGGCCTGTGGCAGAACTTGCAGTGGATGATGCCCGTCACATGAAGAATGCAATCAAACATGATTTGACGTTGGACTTCAACTGTCTTGCTTTCTTTGGCTTTGGCGATTTTGGATCTCTACTGACTCATCACTGGTGATGACTCTCCCTAACAAGTCTGGCACAGTTTCAAGACATTTAAGGATGTCCTGAACACAATAGCATCCGCGATCCTTCTGGTCAGTTCGCCAGTTTTGGCACATCTTTGCACAAGATTCTCCGCATGTTCAAATCTTCAAGCCAATATATGTTCAAAACTATTTGAAACATGTACACATGTTTTTGTGCGGGACCTTGCCAGAACACATTCATTACAACCACCATATAGAGGACCCTTTAAGATCTTAAAGAGGCATAAGAAATATTTTACAATATCATTAAGAATTGTGCACAGAACATTTCTCTGGATAGATTGAAACCAGCCTTTTTAGACACTGCATGGCTCAATGTGAGCCCACAAAATAACATTTCAACAGCCAGTAGTAACAAATAGACCAAAGCAGACAGTGACAAGATCTGGCCGACATGTTCGGTATCCCAGACAATTTATATTGTTAAAAAAAAAATCTGTCTAAATTCTCTTTGCCACTGTCAGTTTCCATGTATATTTGATGTATTTTTCCTCTAACATGCTCCACATCTTGGGGGGGAGTATCTGTTGGGTCAGTAAAATGGTTATTCCTGTATATAGAGTGAATGAGGGAGAGGCTCTGTGATTGGATTTACCAATCACGTGATAGCCAGAGTTTTGGCGCAATATCCAAAAAGTAGTCAGACAGAATACACCCCGCGGTGCCACGAGGCAACGAATTCAGGGGCTCCAGGAAACCACCCTAATAACTCTTCTCCAACGCCGGGTAAGTCCTTAACTCAACTTTATATACAGGAAGGACTTTATTGTTGTTTGTGTTTTATGCCTAGCAAATAAAATTGTTTGAATTAAAGGATATATTAAATTCCTTTCTTGTTGTTGTTAGTCTTAGAATTGAATGTTATACTAACACAATAGTATTATTACATTTAATGGTGTTATTACATCTAATGGTGTTTTTTATATTTAATTGTATTATTACATCTATGGTGTTATTACATCTAATGGTGTTTTTTATATTTAATGGTGTTATTACATCTAATGATATTATTACATTTAATGGTGTTTTTATATTTGATGGTGTTTTTATATTTACTGGTGTTATTCCATTTAATGTTATTATATAAGACCACTAGACATTTCCTCAGTGGGATATTCTTAACAAATGTTGGATAGCCATCTTGTCTCTTCAGCCAGTGATCAATTTTTGTTGTGTCCATATTCTTTGCAACCCCCCGCCCCCCGTTGTTCTGTCTTCTATACTTACTGCTCTATTTTCTTTTCTGCTGGGATGAATAATAACAAAATAACTTTTTTTCTATTTGTCTAAATTTTTGAGATGAGGCATGATAATTTAGATTACCTGGACTATTGCCCTCATCTTTATTGTTATATACAGGCTTCCGATTATGATATGAGCTTATTGGCATTTCAGTATCGGAAGACTATAATATAGTTTTTGTGCCCCTGAAGTTACAGCGCCTCCTGTGACTGTGAAGTCCAATGTTTGAAAAACATTCTCGACCACAGATGTCGCATTTGAAGGCTGTCCCTGGAGATGTTGATGTGCCGGTGCTTTGTTGCTGGTGTTTTCTTCTGGATCTCTTGGCTTCATGGTGTTGTGTCAGGGTGACTTCAGACATGAACAGTCCTCTATGATATGAGGCTCCTGAGGTTAACAAGAAGGTTCCAGAGTTCCAGAAGAGAAGGTTCCAGAGTTCAAAGAGAGGTTCCAGAGTTCAAAGAGAAGGTTCCAGAGTTTCAAAGAGAAGGTTCCAGAGAGTTCAAAGAGAAAGGTTCCCAGTTTCAAAGAGAGGTTCCAGTGTTCGAAGAGAAGGTTCCAGAGTTCAAGAGAAGGTTCAGAGTTTGAAGAGAAGGTTCCAGAGTTCAAAGAGAAAGTTCCAGTGTTCAAGAGAAGGTTCCAGAAAAGAGAAGGTTCCAGAGTTCAAAGAGAAGGTTCCAGTGTTCAAAGAGAAGGTTCCAGTGCTCGAAAGAAGGTTCCAGAGTTCAAAGAGAAGGTTCCAGAGTTTGAAGAGAAGGTTCCAGAGTTCAAAGAGAAAGTTCCAGTGTTCAAAGAGAAGGTTCCAGTGTTCGAAGAGAAGGTTCCAGAGTTCAAAGAGAAAGTTCCAGAGTTCAAAGAGAAGGTTCCAGTTCCAGTGTTCAAAGAGAAGGTTCCAGAAGGTTCCAGTGTTCGAAGAGAAGGTTCCAGAGTTCAAAAGAGAAGGTTCCCAGAGTTGAGAGAAGGTTCCAGAGTTCAAAGAGAAGGTTCCAGAGTTTGAAGAGAAGGTTCCAGAGTTCAAGAGAAGGTTCCAGAGTGAAGAGAAGGTAGAGTTCAAAGAGAAAGTTTCCAGAGTTCAAAAGAGAAAGTTCCAGTGTTCAAAGAGAAGGTTCCAGAGTTCAAAGAGAAGGTTCCAGAGTTCAAAGAGAAGTTCCAGAGAGGTTCCAGTTCAAAGAGAAGGTTCCAGAGTTTGAAGAGAAAGGTTCCAGTGTTCAAAGAGAAGTTCCAGAGTTCGAAGAGAAGGTTCCTTCAAAGAGAAGGTTCCAGAGTTCAAAGAGAAGGTTCCAGAGTTTGAAGAGAAGGTTCCAGAGTTCAAAAGAAGAGGTTCCAGAGTTCAAAGAGAAGGTTCCAGTGTTCAAAGAGAAGGTTCCAGAGTTTGAAGAGAAGGTTCCAGAGTTCAAAGAGAAGGTTCCAGTGTTCAAAGAGAAGGTCCCAGAGTTTGAAGAAAGGGTTCCTGAGTTCAAGAAGGTTCCTGAATTCAAGAAGAAACACCTGAAGAAGGCCAGAGAACACATCGGTCAAAACATTGTCTATATATCAATAAAGATGAGAGCAATCGTCCGAATAATCCAAATAGTACTAACTCTTTTTCTTGCCCACACATTCTTTATTCCTTTAGACGTCTTCTCATACTTAATCAGCCATTCATTACCAGAAGCACCCCAAGGGCCACAGATGGAAATTACTGTTATATACTGGCATCAAATTCTATATGTTATATAGCGGCTTCTTCAAACTCACGCTGCTAAATTGGCGTACGTATCATAGCGGGTATATTGGTCACATGGCGAAGTATGTATAGTATGTAGCTGTCGCCTTTGAGTGCGCCTAATGTTAGATAAATTTATTTTTTACCCTAAAAATATACCCTTAAATTTGGACAGTGTAAGGGGAAACAACTCTGTTAGGGTAAGATAATCAAGTGACCCACATGGCCTGAATAGTATTATGGGAAGGTCAACAGGTTTCCTTAGGGCAAAATAGGGACTTCCGCCAGGCTGATGCAGCAAAAAGGTTGTGTAGAAAATATCGTCCTAAAATTAGAACTTTAGTCTTTTAGTTAGTTCTTGGTACTGGTAACGGCGCACAGGTATGTTTCTTTCCAATTTTCCCGTGAAGTTGCTGGCATTTGTTAAAGACCCCTTTTGTAAATTAGTAATTGTTTTATACCCCATTTTATTTCAGTATTTCACGGTGTTTGGAAGTAAATAAAATATTCTACGTTCAACATCAGTCGTCTTTGTGTCATCAATACATCACCAGAAAATATTACCAGGGAACTGCTACATAGTAGCTTAATAAAATCACAACACATGGGTATTGTAAAAACTTGCGTTTATTTCTTTTCCTCGGCTGGTGGGTGGCGAGCACTGACAATGACTACTACTGCTGCTGGGATGGTGAGGTAAAGGGGGCTGGTGGCGTCTCACCGCCCTTGGCTGCGACGGACCGTGTCGACAGTCGCTCCTTGTGCTCTGTTCGCCGTCCGCTGTCTGACTCTCCAACGGACCTGGGATCCCTGACTTCCTTTTATATATATCAAATGCCTATGCATTTTCTTTTGTTATCTTTATCAGCAGACAAATCTATTTCCGAACTTATTGTTACCCACCCTTCTTTGTTCGCTTTACCCGGAAAAAGTCCTTTGTTACTCTTTTCGTCTTCTCCCTGACTTGATCCAACCGGAAGACCCTATTTCCGTTTTCACCTTCTTTTAAATATCTTCAATATACAACATTAGCTGTTAAACCCTCATCTGTTCTTAGCAAACTGATTTAAAGTTAAAATCTAATTTCTAACTTCTAGAATTTGAGTCCCCCTGACTTTAATTCCTCCAATTAAAGCTTTGAAGCTTTCAACTGGCCTTAAAGCTTACTATTAATTACACTTAGTTAACTTCAGATTATTCAACAATTCCACTTTTGGTTAAACTCTATCTGATGGTGAGGTTCCAGTTTTGGAGGTTTGGGGAATGCGGAGCACCCCATTCATCACCATTGCTCCCTGGTCCACTCTGACCCGGAGTGGTAGTACCTGTTAGGGTCCCATCTATGGGTTAAATAGAAAAATGTATTTATAAAAAAATTGTATTATCCATTAAGAATTGATTTATTTCAAAACTTTATCGGCATTAAATGACCCACTGAGGTTGATATGCCGTAAAACAAAACAAAACAAACCAAATCCACTTTTGGTTATAACGGTTTTTACTCTATTTTTATAAAATAATACACTTCATGCCTGTGTGGATTAGAATAAAATTAAAATAAAATGAAAAATAAAAAAAAAATAACAATCTCCCAGGAGCCCTTAGACAGGAAGAACTCTCTGGGTATGCACAAAGAAAAAAAGCCCCTTCTTGGTGCTAAAAAGGTACCTCTTGTTTCTAGACAGGGAATGTCACTGGGTAATCATGCTTTTCACTTGTTTGGGAAGAAAGTCCCCCACCCACCCCCAAGAAATAACTGTGTGCCTAAAAATAAAGTCTAAACCTCAAAGGTATCACTGTCTTTTATCTCTTCCTTAGTTTATTTTCAATAAGACTAGCAACATATGTTGGGGTAAAAGAAAATAAACAAGCAACACCCACCCAATACGCTTAATTCTATATGTCATATAAAAAAATTCAGCCAATCTATTATTCAAAACAAGTACCAATTCATGACCTCCTCTTGTTGTATAGCCTGCTGTTACATAATGGCCGTCCAAGCACCTATATTTGTGGCCTTGTGCCACACTCGGAGAAACCTTAAAACAAAAATGTATTCCCGATTCTCTGATACCTTGGGTGGCCTTTGAAGAATCACCGAAAAAGAAATAAAAAACTTAAATGAGAGTTTGGTGACGCTAGGTCTACTTTTAAGGAAAATCCAGTCTTTTCGACGTCCAATGGTTCTTTGATCTAAAAGGCCGTGAACTCTATTTGACCAGAATGATTCGAAGGAATTGAACATTCTATTCTTTCGAGAACGAACTAGATGATCCAAGAAAAGAACTTTCGAGAAGATTCTTTTGACGGACTATATAAGAAACCCGGGTCAGTGAGTTACGGTCAGTGAGTTAGAAGAGTCAGAAGAGATCAGAGTGAGTGATACAGTCGGCCGGAGAGGCAGTGATCGAGGGTTAGTCGAGGTCGTATGGAATTGGGAACTGTAGTCGCTGAAGACCAAAAGCGCTGACCTGTTATTATTGTTAAGAAAAGATGGTCACCGAGAAGTTTACTAAGAACTAAACCCGAAGTTGAAACCAGTTAAAGAATACTCCTCATTAAGTACAAATATTATTAGGGTTGACTCTCTCTCTCTCAAAAAGTGCATTGAAGTTTTTATTCAAATAAACTTCTGAAAAATAAACACAGTATTATAGTCTTCACTACGACGAAAGATACTATGATAGTATTGTGAATGGGACGACCACTAGACACCCGTGGAGAAAGCCAAATTGACCGTGACTAAAAACCAATGGTCGTGAAACTTGATACCTCTTGCTGGACGAGGCACGCGGCGTGCATAAAGAGATACTTCCTTGACCTGCCACTAGCGACAAAGAACTGCTAGGTATTTGGAGTTGTAAACAAACCACAGAAGTTTACATGACTTGTGAGCATCCAGTGGCTTGTGTGAATTTAACAGTGCCGTGGATTTTGAGGCACTGGAAGACGCGGTGAAAAACCCACTACGTTACATATGTTTACTTAGTGCCGTGAAAGAAAAGGCACTACGTAACACTGCTACTGGACTTCAATGAAACCACAGACATGGGTATATAAAAATATGACCTGCCTTTATTTTCTTAGGTTTGTGGGTAGTGAGGGGCGCAGAGCGTTGACAATGGTAATGCCCGAGGGAGTTGGTGATGGGAGGCAACGAGGTTATGCTCACGGTTGACTCGCTACTGACTGACTGACCTTCGAGATCCACTAACCTTTATATACGATAAATGTGCCCATGCATTTTTTAAATCTTTTGATCTGATAACGGACAGACTTCCTTTTTTTATATATTTCTTCATCTTCTCCCTGCTTCTTGACCGGAAGACCTCTCTTCAGTTCTCCCTTTTTTTTTAAATATATATATTTATCTTTCTCTTTGTCTCTTTGCCAGAAGATTTCT
The DNA here is from genome assembly GCA_023376005.1 of Doryteuthis pealeii. Taxonomy (NCBI): domain Eukaryota; kingdom Metazoa; phylum Mollusca; class Cephalopoda; order Myopsida; family Loliginidae; genus Doryteuthis; species Doryteuthis pealeii. Next base: position 6,449,367 of record CM042165.1, read on the forward strand.
CTTCCGTTGCACGATATACAACATTGTGACCTTGTGTCACATCCTACCCGTGGCAATGAAGTAAAATGCAAATGGCTACAACCAGGATTTGAAGTCGGTTCACCAAGATTGTTCACCCCCTGTGACGATAACAATTGACATTAATAATACGCTTGTTCCTTAATCTTACGACCGTTATCATCTTGCGACAACCTCTGGTTAAAAATCAGACCATCCAAATTTCCAAGATTAAATGCTAAAATGTAAATTCTAATTATCTGGTGTTGCTTATCTGCCGAATTATTCTTTCTTATGAGGGTCATCACCTCAGCTAAATAATGGACCATTCCGTTTTTATTTTAAAGAAAGAAAGGGAAGCAAAAGAACATGCTACACAGAAAAAATATGATAAGAAAGTAGGGGAAAGATATATATAGAGAGGAGGCGACAATGCTAATCTGTTTCAATCGAACATAATGAAAAGAAGGAAAGAAAAGAAAAGAGAGTTAAATTAAAATTATTATACTTTTTACATATTGAACTATTTTAGCTCTTAAGTGAAAATATCAAACGTTGTAATAATCAAATTATCATACTGTGGTATATCCACAGGTCCTGCTAGTTGAATATTAAAGCACATGCTTGGAGGGTTCTTCCGGTGAAGGCTCATGGGAGTTTTTTTGTTTTTTTAAATTTTATTTTAATCCCCACATATCCACAGACTTTGCTAGTTCTTCATTAATTACGCCAATCGCTGATTCTTTTAGTGAATCTTGCTAACCGTTAGAACTTTCCCCCCCCCCCACTACCACCATCACCACCATCACCATCACCATCACACACCTGTGGGTCCTGCACTTCACTCTAGGCACCTGGCTGAAAAAAGAAACAAAATATTGTAATCTGAGGGACTCAACCACCCCTCCCCGGCCGGGTATATATATTTCGAGGTAGCGGCACAAATACCGGTCGACCCGGTTAACAATAACAATAAATTTATTTCAGATTTTTCGTACATGTCCAAAATAAGTAACTGCAGTTGAACTATTTTCGCATCACTGGTTGTTGTTGCTTTCAACAACCCGACTACCAAGCGTGTAGTACCGTACCTACTTTTTACTGACCCGGACGAGTTCTTTATTACACTTAGATGCGGCACAAGGCATGAAATATGCTTATCATAAGGAGCCGGTTTGGCTCAGTCGGTAGAGCACCTAGCTAGAATATCGCAAGGTTCCTGGTTTGATACCGGTCCCCCCGTCAACTCAGCACATTACTAGCACAGATTGGGTAATTTGATCTGTGCGGCAAAGTGGGGAACTGAGGATAGGCGTGGCACTCAATTTCAGAAGAAAAAAAGAAAAAGAAATCTCCCTGGTCTAGCGCTAGCGGAAATGGATAGACACCCTCGCTGTCCGGCTGATACAAACAATAGACCACTCCTCCAACTTTACTTCCTTTTTATGCTTATCATAAACTAATTTGACAACACGAAAAAAAAACAAAAAAAAACTTCCTCACGTGGTATAATGGTTAGCAAACTAGGCTAGCAAGCCATTATTACTAGTAAATTAGGGCAGGAGACCGGGACGACAAAAGATCAAAATTACCGTGAATTGTAAGTCTAATTAGGTGCTCCATACATGTGGCCTTGTGCCACAACCAAGCTAAACTTAGTAAATAACTATATTCGTTCTATCTCACTCCCAATAAAATGGTCTGCTATAGCTACAAGCTAAGATGCCATTATGAGAAAAGTTACAAAAGATTTCTAAAAGTTATTTTATCATTAAAAAAAATTTTTGAAAGAAATAAAATAAAAAATAAAAACTTCAATATTTTTTTTTTAAATTTATCATTTTCATATAGAATTCCTGAAATCGTGTTTACAACGTTGAATAAGATTTTATTCTTTCTTCCAATATTCTCATTTGCCGGGGGCAAGTATTAAAGTTTTAATATCATTAAATTTGAAAGACTAACGAAAGTAAATAAGAACGCATACAAAAAGATTACACTTATTTTAATTTTATTTTCATTGATTTCTCTATACAAATACATGCTCAATTTCTTTTCCAAAATTTTGACTTTTTTTTCTTGAATTGATTTTTAAAATTCAAAACTCCCCCCCCCCCTTTAAAATCTTGAAACGCTGAGTGAGTCGATAAAAAAATCTCAGATTCAAATTCAGAAATTTCTTGAATCAAAAAGTTGCTTCTTTCACATTTTATCTATTGGAAAAAATACAGAATGGAAACCCCACTTGAGTTTGTTTTTTAGAGTTTAGTTTCATTTTCTAATAACTTGGTTGTGACGGTTAGTGTTTTCAAAATCGCTTTTTACGATGTCGTGTTTAATTTCTGTTTAAAAATTCAAACAATTTTACTTAAAATTCATTAGCGTATTTTTTATGGGTGAAATTAGACACAAAACCTTAAGTTAAAATATTTTGTAGTAATTTTATTTGAAAAGAAAAAAAATTTCTTTTGGATTTATTTACAATCACTTTGTTTTGTTTTGTACCCGTTATTTTATCAAACTTTTTACCAAACAATAATAAACATACGCTTACACACACACACTGAAGCAACACGTACTATCGTTAAATGTTTTTAGTTATTTATCATTATTGTAAAAGAAAATAAATTAGCTGTATATTTTTTCTGGTCAAACTGTTTTTAATTTTTTTTATATACATTATAACAATAAAGGGGATTCTGATTTATTCTTAATATCAAAAACAAAAAAAATATTTTTAATTGTAGATTTCGTTCCGTTTTCTTTTTTTTCGTTTCGTTACAATTTTTTATTTGACCCTCAATGCTGCATTTACAACAAACATGGCCGTGTTCACTGAGTTTGGATGGACTGTTAGTTCCTTGTGACTGCTTTGAATAATAAATCATGCGGTGAGTTCGCAACAAAAAACAAACTTTGCTTTTTTCGTCTGCAAGAGGAATATATGAAATCGTTAATTCGATTTTGAACATCATGCAACTGCAATATATCTACAGTTTTTGGCATTTATTCTGTCGAACGTTCGACACCGTATCGTATGCAGTTAACAAGGTGTGCGACGTTTTAAAGGCTATTTTGATAGTCCATTACAACACAATGAAGTCGACGACGGATTTTCTGCTTGCACTGTGGTATCATATTAGCTACACATTGTCAGTATCCAGTGAGGTTATAATGTGTGTCATTCATGGAGTGATAGAATTTCTTATAGAAATAGGAAATTGTTTAAGCTGTTTCGTAACTTTTATTTGGAGACTGGCCGTTCTGTTCTACCATGCGGTAACCGTTGTGGTAACAGTATTAGAAAACCTTGTATCTCTTATGTGGACCGGCAGTGTGGGTACGATGACAATGTTAACTACATCTATCGACGTCTTAAAGAAAAGTTGGGCCTCCACTTGGAATAAAGGAGAAACCTTTATAAACAAACTATTTCTGTTAATCATTGGAGGGTTTGAGACGATTGGTAGTGTTTTTATTGAACTTGTTGTAGCATCATTTAATGTTGTTGTCTACATCTTTCTCGCCATTCCTCGTTGTATCCTTTATACTTGTGACTATTTTGTAGAAATGATCACATACACTTTTGATCGATTACAAGTGAAAATGTACAGTTTTTCGAAGGAATCCTTTCTTGGTTTGTCTATGTGTATTTTATTACTTGCTATGATCTTTAACAGTGTTCAAATAATGACTTTCTTGGACTCGCAAGGAATGACTTTTCCGTTTTTTCGATCCCGACGAACTCGAGAAAGGAACCGCCCTTCTCGGAATGGTCTTGATGGGGGTTACAATTTCGAGTTTTCTGATAACGAACCCATGGAAAATGAAGGAGAAGAAGAAGAAGAGGATAACGATGATTATGATTACGGTGATGAAGATGCTGAAGAGGACCGTGCAACTGTTCACAGTAACCATTCTGATATAAGTAACCATGATAGCGAAAACAGAAAGTCTTGGAGGTTCATCTTCATCAATTTCGTCCGAAGAGACAAGTGAAAGTGACATAGATATCCAATTACCTAGTGGTAGCAATCGATCCGGCCCTAGTAGTCGGTCACCAACTCCAGTTCCAACAAAAATAGACAGTGAATACGTCGAGAAAGAAATTGAAAGAGAAAGAGATAAACGAAAATGCGTCGTTTGTCAGGATCGAATGAAAACTGTTTTGATTCTTCCTTGTCGTCACATGTGTCTTTGTGTCACCTGTGCTGAACATATTGTCCAAAATTCGTCTGCTTATAGACGTTTATGTCCATTGTGTCGAGTCAGAATTGAAAAAGTGATGAATGTCTATGTTTAAAAGTCTACACTTGTGACACTCTAATGATGAAAAATCAAAATAAATACGAGATATTAAGAGGGGAAAAGTCCATTACCGGGCCCTCCTATATCAAAGAGCGCTAAACACTTCGCGAAAACTTCAATAATTTTGAAAGGACAAATTTTAAAGCAAATACTAAAAATAAATATGAGATATTAAGGAAAAGAAGAAGGGTCCTATATCAAAGAGGGCTAACACTGAAACTTTGAAAGGACAAATTTTAAAGCAATTACTATAAAAATACAAAGTGAAGTATGTCTACTCTATAAAATTAAACCTGGTTGCTGGTTTGATGAACTCTGGGTTTTCTTTTTATAATTTTTTGAAATTAATAATTAGTTTTTAAATTGTAAAGTAATTTGCTAGCTATTTTTCTTTGAATGAAAGAGAAATATATATCAAATTACTAAATGAAAGTTTTCATATACCTGAAAGACTATATATGAAAACTTACATTAGATTTTTTTTTTGTGCAACTCTCTGTGTTCAAAAAAAAAATGACAACTTTTACCCAAACTTCTAAATCTTGAAATCTAAGAAGAAAAATTTTAATACCGGTTCTGATTTAAAAAAAAAAAAAAATTTTTTAAATAGTTTAATACTTTACCCGTGATTTTTTTCTTTATTCAAATTCTGTCTTAAAAAAAACATGAAAATCATTCTGACAGTTTTTGCTGTTATTTAAAAAAAAAAAAAGAAAAGACTAAGATTTTAAATGTTTCATTTGATACAACTTTTTTGTATCAATGTTAAAAAGGATATTTAATTATTTTTTTTTTCTTTCAATTTGAAAAGATAATTTTTTTCAATGAACCTAGTTCTTCTAACATACAAGGTAAAACTGTGGCCCATTTTTGATAAAATGTCACCCACTTATTTCACTGCTGCCAAATGCCTGATTTTTTTGTGGGGTGGGGGCAAATTATAACAAAATGTTTTTTTTTATAATAAATACGACGTATGTCAGAAAAGTTCCAGGACTGGTGTCACAAAATATTTGTTTAATCCAAACTACAAGCAATCCCCCTGGAGTCTAATGCACTTTCCCATCCTTCTCTGCTCTGCTTGCATACACTCCTGGAAGGATTCTTCCGGGATTCTCCGTAGCTCTGTCATCACGGCCTTTTTGATGTTGTGTACATCTTCTCTTGATGACCCCCTTGAGCTTGGGGAAAAGTAATGGAGCCAGGTAGGGCGGTTGCTCCAGCACAGTGATGTTAATCTGGGCCAGGAATTCTCGGATACTCAGGGCAGTGTGGGCTGGTGCGTTGTCATGGTGAAGCACTCACAAGTTGTCCTGCCTCATCTCTCACCTCTTCTCACGCACACTGAATGAAGCAAATGCTACAGTATCTCTTTGTAGACATGCTGGTTGATCGTCTGGCCCTGTGGCAAGAACTTGCAGTGGATGATGCCCGTCACATTGAAGAATGCAATCAAACATGACTTTGACGTTGGACTTCAACTGTCTTGCTTTCTTTGGCTTTGGCGTATTTTGGGTCTTCCACTGACTCATCACTGGTGATGACTCTCCCTAACAAGTCTGGCACAGTTTCAAGACATTTAAGGATGTCCTGACACAATAGCATACGGCGATCCTTCTGGTCATCGTTCGTCAGTTTTGGCACCATCTTTGCAAAGATTCTCCGCATGTTCAAATCTTCTTGCTGCAGCAATCCAATGCTTCTGACGGAGTTTTCCCCAACTGGACCAGAAACTTCAAGTTTGTTCGTTGCTCTGTGCTCATTGTTTGATGACCTGAAACAGAGGATAAGCATGTGGAAGAAAGTTCAGTGGTTGTAGAAAGCTGATATCACAGTTACAAACTCCAGAATAAATAGTTTGAAGGGGAAAACTAGTAGTTTGCGTTTGAAATAGATCTTTTGTGACACCAGTCCTGGGACTTTTCTGACATACTTCATATTAACAATTTTTTTAAAAATTACTTTATTTGATATTTATTAACAGTTTTATCACATCGGAACTACCATTAAATGGAAGGAAAAAAAACGGAATCCACAAACAAAATGTCCATGTTTTTAATTTTCAAAAAGAAGGCTGGGAAGAAACAGCCTCTGTCTTGAGTCGTAGTAGTAGTAGTGAAAGAGAATTGGGAGAGATTTCACAAAAATGGGACCAATATTCTATCATTGTACCAAAATGATAATTCTGATCTTGCAATTCAACAAAACCAAATTTTAATTTTTTTTTTTTTTATTTCATTTTTATATTTTGACTCTTGTTGACATTTAAAGTATTAAACTATTAATTAATATTTAAACTAAACATTTTGGGGAATATAAGTAAATTAATGTTTTACTTATTTACTTATGAATATTCTGCATAAAAGACAAATTGAAATTGTCTTGGATCCAATATTGAAATCTAAGAATAAGGTCACATTTTTATGTTTTTAATTTTAAAACTTTTGCATTTTGTTAAATTTTATATAATTGCTCCTTTTAACTTATTTAGACTAACAAAACCATCTGTTTGTTTTATTCATGTTTTGATCTGTATGTTCTTTAACCATTTTCAGATTTCACAATAACATATTCTACAAGGTGGTCCGAAAGTCTTGTCACCCCAACATTTTTTTTTTCAGAAGTAAAATGATTGCATAACTATATTATATTATCAAAACAAAAAAATAATAAAAGTTAAAACAATATTTTCAGGCTGACAAGACTTTCAGACCATCCTGTACATTAAGAATATCACTATTATTTTAACACAAAACCTAAAATGTTCAACTGTAAACAATGGATGTTTTATTTCAAAGAGAAAACTTGTTAATTTTTGTTTAAATATCTTATTGCTAATTAACCTAAGATTTATGAATATTAATCTCTGAATATTCATCAGGAGGAGCACTGACTTTTTTTTCTTCTTTTTGTTTGTATGAAAGTCCAGGAGGATTAACAATATTAATTAAATTGAATTTTTATTTTTAATTGAACATTATTTTGCTTGTATGTTCAAAAATATTAAACATGACATTTTCTTTGGATTAATCGGACTATTGTCCTCATCTTTGTGGTATTTACTGGTATTCCACCATGCCAGTTAAACATAAAGATCATTAATTATGGGCAGACCATGCACAAACCGAAGCTCATATGTGGCAAGTGTAAAAATTACATGGTTCCCTTCGGCTTTGCTCTATTGAGGCGCCTCAGGCATTGGGCAATAAACTCAGCCCTGTTCCTTTAAATCAAGGGGACAGGTATTGCCTGGGGGGATGGCCACCTGGGATCACAATTGTCCTCATCTTTATTGTTATCTACAATATAGATTGTGTAGATAACAATGAAAATGAGGACAATAGTCCAAATAATCCAAATAATCAAGCCTCATCTCAAAAATTTAGAGAAATAATGACATTTTCTATTTGGTTGATATTTAAAAAAAAAAAAAAAACAAATTTGTGAAGACAGTGAAAACAACATATTGAAAAGAATCCTGCCTAAAACTGATAAAGTTTGAGATAAATTTTAATTTCCAAAATGTGTTGAACATTTTATTTATAAATTAAATGAATAAGTAGATATGATTTTAGAAGTAAAATGTAAAGTGGAAAAGTTTTATTAGATTATAAAAAGTTGACAGAATTTGTATTCACTTTTTGTGCATAAGAATTTCTTCATAGACAAATTTTGTTTGAGTTCATAGATTTTTAAGTCATTTTTATTAGAGTTGGTTCAGTCAGTAGAGTATTCATATAGGAATTGCAAGGTACCGGGTTCAATACCAGTCCTAACCAACTTAGCACATGAGTAGCGCAGCTTTGGTAATCTGATCTGTGCAATAAAGTATCTGGGAGCTGATGGTGGATGTGGCACTCCACTTCAACAAAACAATCTCCCTGGTCTAAGGTGAGCTAAAAGGGTGTAGACTCCATTGCTATTCAGCTGATACCAACAATAGGCCACTCTGCCAACTCTACTTATATAGAAAGGTTCAAAGAATCTGTCCCCTTTTCACTTGCACTAGACCAGGTAGATTGTTTTGCTAAGGTAGAGCTCTACACCTACCATCAGCTCCCAGATATTTAAACTTCATCCAGTTTAAAACTAATTAGCCAAGTTTTTTCATGGCAAAGTTTGGCCATATAATATATACAACAAAACGTTTTTTGTTTTATAATTGCTACAACATTCCTTATGTTTCAGTTCATATTAAGAATAGAAAGATTTGACAATGCATATTTAGTCCAGGTTAAAAGTAAAGTAAGAGTAACTCAAAGCTGAACATTTTTAGGCCTCATTTTTCCAATTCAGGTATCATTGGGGAATGAAAAAATAGAAATTTGAGAAATCAAATTGTACTTTACCAAAATTTCTCTCGTTCCCCAATGATACTTGCATCAGAAAAATAGGGTCTAAAAAACGTTTGGTTTGGGTTACCCTTACTGTACTTCTAACCTTGAGTAATAGGCAAAACTTTTAATGTTAATTAGTTTTTATATATATATATATATATATATATATATATATATATACTAGAAAAGACGTGACCCGTTTGGTCACCCATTGTGATCGGATTATATTGTTAAAAAATCACAATAATGTAATTTATTTTTAAGACATTTTAAATGATTTTTCGGTCCATTTTGCGCAAATTTATTGTAAACATGACCGTTAATGCTGTCTAAGATGACGTAAAATCTGTATTTTACAAAATAAATTTACCCCCAGCCCGATTGAAAAAAATTATCAAAAATCAGGGAATTTTCCAATTTTAATGAAATTTTCAGTGTAGATTTATCAATAAATGAATTTTATAATGCATCAGTTATTTTATTTCAAAACTTTCTGACTTAATTAGGTATTTCTGCTATGTTAAATTGATATTTAAATTCATTTATAATATGAAACTCCTAATTTTAAGTTTCAAATTTCCTATTTTTAGATTCTAAAAACAAATATCTAGTTATTAATAACTACTTTAGTTTTTATCTAATAATTTTTTTAGAAACACTATATTGAAAACTTAATACACCTTCCTTTTAAACAACAAATATCGATGTATATTTTTTCTTTTATAAGATAATAGTAGGATGGCCCAAAATTCATCTGCTTGCAACAGATCTTTTGTTAAAAAAAAAAAAAAAAATGTTACGCCCACAACATGAAAATTAAATGACCTAAAAAAATGAGAAAGTTTTGAAATAAAATAAATAATGCCTTATAAATATCATTAGAATCCGATAATTCCCTGATATTTGGTAAATTATTTTCTTTAGGGGGGCTAAATTCATTTTGTCAGAAACGCATTTTACATCAATTTTAGGCCTCCCTAGATTAGCTGTGCAAATTATCGCTGGTTCTAAAAAAGGGTGATCACAGGAAATTCTTCTAAAAATCATATAAAATAAACTAACTGTCCGATTTTAATAAAACTTTCGGTATATGAAGTAATAAAAGACAAACTTTTATTGTAAATAAATGCTTACTAAATTGAAAAGGCTAATAATTTTTTTCATTAGTTTTTGTTTCGCACATTGATCCCCAGTACAATATATTTTTGTATATATATATATATATATATATATATATATTGTGATGGATCTTGGGAAACGTTTTGGTTTTTATTGGAAGCATGGAAAAAATCTAAGATAAGGAATAATAACCAAAATTCAAAATGATGAATCTTGTGTTGTTTTTAAATCTTATTAATGTTAATATTTCAGGTGGACCTTCACCTTTCATCAAAGGGTCATACATCACATATATCTACAATGAAGCATACGTCGACTCCCTAATAACATCATATATAATATATATATATATATGTATGTATATATATATATGTATATATATATGATTTTAGAAAATTCCTCATCAGTTAATTGATAAATAGCACCAAGTGCCTGTGTGTATTTTCTAGAAAGAATATATATCACTATATCATAACTTTTATTACCTCTATATATCATATTTTTAAAAATCTTTTACCTTTTAATTTCACATACAATTTTGTCTTCACTGTTCAATCATTTTTTTTTTTTTTTTGTGAGTGTCTATTTCAAATCAGTATAAAGACATTTGGTATTATTGCATATTTTTTGCTCATTTTTAACTCCTTTGTGTTGAATTGATTCAAACAAGTCATATCTCCTATTGCTTCATCATGCATTGCTTATTTGTATTACAATTTTTTTTTAAACCCTTTTCATTTACTTTTAGTGCAACCTTGAAACATTTTGTTTGTTCAGAAATTTCTTTTTTTTTTTTTTCAAAGCATATTGGTTCCAGCTATACAATGATATATATATATATATATATATATATATATATATATATCACTGAATTAACCTCTAATGTAATAGATTTTTTAGGTGAAGATCTGACTTAGGAATGGGTAACAGAAAACTTCTATTTGAACAATAGAAATTCCTACTAATTTTGTTAAGGGTCTCCAGTTTAGCTCAGTTGTTAGAGCATCCACCTAGAAATAGCAATGTTTTGGGTTCAATACTGCTCAGTACACAAGTAGCATAGCTTGGGTAATCTGATCTGTATGGTAAAGCATCTGGGAGCTGACGGTAGGTGTGGCACTCCACCTCAGCAAAATAAATTTCCCTGGTCTAGCGCTAGTGAAAAGGGAATAGACTTCCTCCCTGTTTGGCTGATACCAACAATAGCTTACTCCGCAGACTTTACTACAAATATGAAAAAAAAAAAAAATTAAATCTAGAAGTATTAATTAAATGTGTGTATATTTTTCCTGTTACACACACACACACACATTGGTTGGTATTAACTGCTAATTTAATTTTTTTTGTTTTGTTTTAATTCAATAATTTTCTTATGAAAAGTAAATGTTACATTGAAGAATAGATATTAAAATATTACATTTAATGTTTAAACTAACTGGCAAGAATATTTGCATTCTGGGTGTAAGTATTTAAATTTTAATGTAATGAAATATATTAAATTATAAAAGCTAATAAAATTAAGTAAGAACGCATATAAAAAGATTACATTTATTTTAATTGGTTTCTATATAAAACATTCATAGGATTGATTTTGGTACGTTGGAGAATAAAACAATAATTAGAGATCAATAAAACCAAGTAATTATTTATTAAACCCGGTTTTGTTAAAACCAGTATGCAAATTAACCACACCATATATCATGTAAACCTTTATGTCTTAGTAATATATAAGACACATTGCAGGATTTTAAATGCACTAATAACATGGACTGTTTTGAGGGAAATCTAACTCAGATTTTCATAGAGAAATTGTTAATGAATAAAATTTATTATTCTATGTATTAATGATTTTGACTATAATATAAATTAAATTTATATTAATTCTCATTGATAAACTTACACAATTCTTGAGCAGTGACATAGTTTCATTTACAGACAGATATAAACCAAATCTTCATTATAATATGTGAATGATGCTTGAAATGTTTAATAAAATGAATATACATTTTTAGATAACTATTAAATAATATGAATCTAATAATTCTATTTAATCAAAGTTTGTTTTTAAATTTTAATTTTAAAAACAATTTATATTTTGGGTGCTTTCTCAATTTAGTTTGATGTTATTTAAAGAAAATCTTAAAGACAGAATGTGAAACTCACTTTTATTTTTATCCAAGATGTATTAAGGTTTATTTTCCTCTTAATTCAACAATCTGTCCCTTATATTCATCAACTTTAACAATGTTAAAGCCAATACCCCCCTCCTTTTTTTTTTAAATTTGAATAATCTCAACAGTATCAACCAAAATCTCTATATTTCATACCAATCTCACAACTGATGAAAATTGTAAAGATGCATTTTCCGCAAATATATATATATATCTTTATTGTCTCTCACTATATATATATATATATATATAAACAACTGGGAAATGACAATAATTTATTTTATTCTTTTGTATAATATAAAATTAATTATTCATCTGTAAATCAATTGGAAATAGATCTATTTCTAAACACTGACTTTCCAACATGGATTCCAGATTTTTTTTTCTTTTTAATAAAATTCATCACTCACAAACTGAGCAAGTGAATCTAAATATTTTCACAAAAAGACATTGAAATATTTTTTTTTCCACATACCCCTTTTTTTGGGGGGGGAGGCTTTGAACATTGTACCTGAACTGTTTTCTTTTTTTTTCTTTTCTTTTTTTCTTGTTCAAACTTTGGTCTGTGTATGTTTGTTCAAAATATTTTTTACTGCTGTTCAATTTTATTTTATTCTATTTTAAATCACCTGCCACATTTGTCAAAACTTTTGATTGTTTGTGTTTTATTTTCACTTTCATTTTCTAACATTTTATTAATCATTGTCTTTTTCTAAAATAAATTAAAATCATGACAAAAACAGTTTATATTGAAAGTATGTTTATTTTATTAAACTTAGTTTAATATGGCCAAGAGAGTTTATCTTTTGTTAAAGAAAAACCTACAATAAAGACATTGTTCATAATTTATTTACATTTCTGTATCAAATACAACATTAATTTGAAGTGCTGTAATTATTCATTAATATTTTATCATTGGAGATTGAATTGTTAACATTAGAAAAATAGAAAGATCAGTGAAAATGTGAAAGAATTCACAATTATGAAGTAGATTATTTGTACATCTATTGGATCCTTATTATAACAGCAGTCCATGATGATATTGATGCTTCTATTTAGGAAGGAGTGAAAGATACTAATTAGTATTTCATAGTTAACAGTGGTCCATGATGATATTGATGCTTCTATTTAGGAAGGAGTGAAATATTCTAATTATCATTTCTTACTTATAGCCATTATATCAAGAATTTGGATTGAAAAATGACATTCAGCATTTATGCAGATCACTACAAAATGATCAATTTGTTACAAATTGGACTGAAAATTGCTTTATTCTCTAAGCATTTTAAGTATATTTCTCTAATAAAAGATCTCACTATGACATACTGGTTTTGCTAGGTTATATATATATATATATATATATATATATCTGGGAGAATATGTGCTTAATTGAAGTTGTACCTAATTTTGAAAGTTCTGCTGATGAGGCCTAATAGGCCGAAATGTACATACAGAGATTTATTTTTCTCGATTTGTTTAGCCTTACATTTAAATAGGTATGCCCGCCTAATTAATTAACTTTCAAAATTAGGTACGACTTCAATTAAGCACATATTCTCCCAAAAATTGTCGGCTAAAAAAAAGCCATATCATAAACACATCGCTTGTGTATTTACTTCTCATATATATATATATATATGTGTGTGTGTGTGTGTGGAGAAAAGTAGACAAACATGGGATATTATGCTGGATGGATGTTTATTATATGTAGTGATGTTGATGTTATAACGTTTTGGTCTATCAGGACACGGGCTGAGTTTTTGTATTGAAGGATGTATCCATCCGGTACAATATCTTGTGTTTGTCTACTTTTCTCCACATACTGTCGGATTCATTTCCTCTTTTTACTCATATATATATATATATATATATATATATATATATATGTGTGTGTTTGTGGAAATATAAAAGATGGATTTATTTGTAGATGGTAAATTCAATGTTAAAACTTTCCAGTTTACTATAAAACCTTCATCAGGACATTAGGATTAGAAATGGTGTTGTCTAAACAATGTTGGAAATCTTGTCAAAATGAAAATGAGAGATGAGAAAGCATTGGATGATAAAGGTTTTAAAATAAACCTAAATGTTTTAACGTCGACTTTACCAATTACAAATAAATGTATCTTTTGGATTACTTTGATTTTTCTTAATTTCTACATACAGTCGGATTTATTTCCATATTTTACCACCCATCCATATATATATATATATCTTATTATAATGGAGATTGTGTGTTTTTCTGTCTGTAACCGAAACTATATTACTACTCAAGTCACAATTCCCTTAATTATTTACGTCAAATTCTCCATGATTTCATTCTTTTAAACCTTCAGTTATTAATAAAATTGTTTTACATTATTAATACTGTTGACCATATCTACGTACTAATAACATGCAATTGTATTTATATATACAACAAAATAGCGGTTTACAGTTTGAACGAGAAGGCTAATTTGCATATTGATATTTAAAATTTTATTTTAATAAATATGTGCTTGGTATTATTGATTTCTAATTGTTTGGTTTTATCTTAAGAAATATAAACAAAGATCTCGTGGATAAATCTTAAAAGAAATTTATTTACAAGAAGAAATAACTGTAATATTATCCTTTACTTCCTATTTTAACTAAATAGTTAAATTAGGAAAATTTACCAATGAAAGAGGGGAGTAATGGAAAATGATGGAATAGTTAGTTTCAAAGTTGTTCTATTTTTCGATTATACCCCCTCTGTTCCAAATCTTTTTATCTGCATTCTTAGTCAGTTTCATTAGCCGTTCTAATTTAATATGATATTTTATTATATCAAAACTTAAATACTTGCACCCGGAGGGTGCATATATTTGCTAGTATATATATATATATATATATATATAGAATGTATTAAAACAAGAAATATAATAGTTACTAAAAGTTTCAACCTAAGTACTTGTCCAGGCAAAACACACATACATATACATACATACTTATAATGAATTGTATTAACATAGATATCTACTGCCTCTTATCACTTTTAGCTTCTATTTTTCTCTTTGTCAGTTTCTCTGCTTTTATGTAGAGAGACTTTTAAATCATATTTATGTTAAGATTTAATTTCTCTAATAAAATGAAAGAATAAAAATAGATTTTTGATTTTATCCTAATTTTAAAAATAACATTATTCATAAATGCTTATATTATGATAATGAAATGCAAAGAGTTTAAAAGATGACAAATAAAAGTTTTCATTAATTTTTATTTAAATTGATTTTGCTGTTTTGATTTTTAATCTTTTTATGCCCTACTCTACCCTGATTGCGGAGACTTTGAAAGTTAATGTTTCTAAACTGCATTTTACTATTTATCAAATATGACTAGAGTTTTGAGAATTCATGAATTTTGTATATATAAGTTTATTACATAGTTGTAATGCTTTTATTGATGTTGTGGGCAGCATTCACCTGGGGTGGGTTGAGCCAACTCCATCTATTGAGTTTACTGAGTCCCTCAGGAAGATCAACCATGCCTGGTAATCCAATGCAAGTGAATGGGTGATCTCCAGCCATTGCAGTTCCAGCGGCACAATCTGTTCACACGAGGCCCCATATTTCGTTCCAGATCATCCCTCCCCGTCATTAGCCACGTTTTTTTTGTTTACTTCCAGGATGTTTCTTCCAGTCCGGGTGGTTAGGGGCAATTGACCAGCTTGTTCTACTTTGAATATTAGTCCCTTTTTCTGATGCCTTTTTTTCCCCTCATAGCTTAAAAATCAACCATCCCATATCATCATCATCATCTCCTGTTTGCAATAGTTTCTGATCCATTAGTATTTGTCATCTTTTAATTTGATTGATATCTTTGTTACTTTTCTCATCTGTATTCGTTTCATAGAAGGATCTCTTCTATAAACATCATAGAAATAAATTCTTAGGAAAATGTTTGCTAAACTAAAATTAAAGTTAATTTATCTAATAAATTTATATATATAATATATATATTATATATATAGTGTGTATTGGTTCCAAAATAAGGGTCCATCAACAATACTCAAACTCTATGTACATAGGACACCCAGGGTGTAGTAGTTAGCAAGATAGTCCCACAGATCCATTATGACTGAATAGCAAATTTGATCCTTATTTGATACTCTATATTTGCATCATTGGGTAAATATGTACTACACCCAAATCAAAATTGGCATTCACCTTCAGGGTGTTGCAATTTTATTTTCTGACAGTATACATACATATATATATATATATATATATACACACACACACACACTTTTATAATTAAAGGTTGGCCATGTATTTTTTCTTCCTTTTTGCAATAAAAAGCAACTGAAATTAAGATATAAGATTGATTCACTAACTGACACTAATAAAAAATACATTATACAGACCACACCCCTAAATTATTTTAATCTTATTTGGTTACAGATATGAATTGCTCAATTCCACAATTTTTTGTTGAAACCATGTTTGGTTTTTCATTTTAAGGAAAATTGATTTTGATTATTAGTTTTTATATTTCTATTGATTCTCTGATCTTTTTTTTTTTTCTAAGAAGAAAATCATTCATTTCTTTGTTTTACTACATTCTAAACTTGTCACTTGGGATTTTCATTCAGTTCAAATGTTCACAAAAACAGCTTGCTATACAATTAACTTTTCTGTTAAATATTTGTCTCATTCAAAATATCTACTATTGTATTTAAAAACAGTTTCCAAGTATTTTATGTTTTTCTCCATGTCTAAATCTGGTTTAAAAATAATCAAAAAATAATCCTAAGACTTTTTGTATTTATTTATTTTTAATCCATCCATTGATAGATATAACTCATTAGATTTAATCAAACACATTTTCATTTAAATGAATGTTTTTATAAACCTTACAGTATTTGATATAAGACTTTACTTTTTAATTCGTTTTAGATTTGTCATAAATAAACATCTTAAACTTTAACATAGAACATGAAAAAATGAATTACTTTGCAAATAACATTCTTTTCAGGAAAAATGAATGCAATGATATTTCTCTTAAAATTGACTAAATTTTACTGGCACTCAGATTGTTTATGGTACTTCCTGCTCAGAGTTTATATGGGTGATAGTAATATATCACCCATATAAACTCTGAGCAGGAACATTGTTGCTTACCTTCAGCAATCTGTACAATTTAACCCTTTGAGTCCAATACAGTGTAGGTACTTTACCCCCCACACACACACAAACATTGTAGCAAAGATCCTGATTGTTTATAATTTTCATACAATAAGTTCAAAGTATTCTTTTTGTTTTCCCCTTTTTAGATTGAAATGTCTCCTATGAGTGATGGAATAAAACCCAAACAATTGCATAAATATTCTCATGAAATCATTTAATGTTTTCCAATTTTAGAATTTTTTTCTTCTTTTAATAAAGTGACTTTCTTATAAATTCTTAACTCTTTTTGTTTCATCCAGATTTATGTCAGCAAATGTTCAATATCAAATTAAACATATTTTTATTTAATCATTAAAAATTCTCTCCAACTCCAATTTTTGAAGAAGAGAAAGAAAAAAATGGCTTTCTAAAAGCAATTCATATTCTCATTGAAGTTATAACATTTTTTTTATAATAAAGTTTTATATTTCTAAATATATCTTTAAAGATTTAAACTGTCTTTTTGTTATTCAAAACTTTCCTTGTCTTCAAAAAATTTTAAAGTTGAATATTGATTAAAAGTAAATTAAACTGGACATTTTAAGAAGGTAGAAAAAGTTTGTTTTTTTTTAAATAACATACCATTATTAGGTTTATTATAAAATTATAATCTATCTATACATATATAAAGGGCAGTTGTGTGTATGTATGGCTAAAACTATGAAAATAAAACAACAGAAAAGTAAATATATATACATATTCACTATCACCAGATTGTGCGGTTTTGAGCAAAAATCATGAAGATTTTGATTTCTATTCAAAAGATGTTTAGAAATTAAAATCTACATAGAAATAGCATTGAAATTCTACTTAACAAATGTCCAGCATTTGTAAATCTCAAAATTAGACAAATAAATAGACCAGCATCATCTGGTGGGGGGGGGGGGGACAAACCCCACCCACCAGATGATGCTGGGTAGCTACTTCTAATCTTCATATAAAACAAAGGTAACTTGTTTTTAGTATATAAAAGAGAATTCATTAAAAGTTGAAGGTTTTTGGATTTATGAGAAAAATCATTTGATTAGTTTTTTGTTTTTTTACTAAAAAGAAATTGAGATGTCATTCTAAACTGATCCGCTTTCACTATTCTTTTATTTTGAAAAGAATTAAATATTTAATTGCTTTCTATAAAATAAACGATGAAATCATCTTGTTTTTTTTTTAAAGCAAAAATTGCAGGTATTACAAAAAAAAGTCTTAAATTTAAGCACATCATCTCTGAAGTAATTTTGGTGGGACCAATTTGTCAAAAGTGAGACTGTTCATATGCATAAAAAAAAAATTCATGTGGTCATTTTAATAAATCATTCTTTGTACTTTGAAAAGGTTTGCAGTTATTTTTATACAAACTATAAATAAATAAATTTGGATTTGAAAATACTTTTGTCTTTTGTTATTATTTTGCAAATTTAACTGCAATATCAATTGGGATATTCTAAGTTGATACTTTTCTTCTTTTTACTTCTAAAGACAAAAAAGAGTAAATGGTGTGTGTGTGTCTTGGAGAATAGTTTTCATTTTGGAATGATGTAAGTTTTAAAAGAGGAAACAAAAATGGGAAACCCTAAAGAGCCGTTTATTTCCTGTGACAAGGAACGTTAACTCTGGAAAATGGAATCTGCAGGTAAATCAGTTTAAAAAGCCTTTTCTTTTTATTTCTGTCAAATAGGGAAGTTTTGAAAAAAAGAAAATCAAGGATTAAATAAAATAAAAAAAATCTAGTTCAGTGCTAGCGAAAAGGGAATAGACTCCCTTGTTGTTTGGTTGATACCGACAATAGATCACTGTCAACTTTACTAATTTCTATCCAAATTAGCTGGTTTTGGTTCCTTTGTTTAATGGCATATCCACCTTCATACAATGTTTATTTGGACCCATGCTACGGAATAAGTATGTATTTATATATATATATATTTTTTGGAAAATAAGTGCTTAATTGGAGTCATACCTAATTTTGAAAATTAATTAATTAATAATGAATTAGGCGGGAATACCTATTAAATGTATGGCTAAACAAATCGAGAAAAATCAATCTCTGTATGTACATTTCGGCCTATTAGGCCTCATCAGCAGAGCTATAGATCGGAAGACCGCCCTGTGCGTGATTTGAAACCGGACTGCCAAGCTGACAGGCCGATCCCATAACCCCAACACCAAACGAACTTCTTAAACAAATCATAAAATCTAAGAAGTTCGTTTGGTGTTGGGGTTATGGGATCGGCCTGTCAGCTTGGCAGTCCGGTTTCAAATCACGCACAGGGCGGTCTTCCGATCTATAGCTCTGCTGATGAGGCCTAATAGGCCGAAATGTACATACAGAGATTGATTTTTCTCGATTTGTTTAGCCATACATTTAATAGGTATTCCCGCCTAATTCATTATTAATTAATTTTCAAAATTAGGTACGACTCCAATTAAGCACTTATTCTCCAAAAAATTATCGGCAAAAAGCCATTCTAAACAAACCTTGTTTACAACTTATCATATATATATATATATATATATATATATATATAATGAAAGAATTACTAATATGTTTAGTTTGCAAAACAATGAATTAACCAAATCCTAAGACAAGCTTTTTTTAAAAATATTTTAGTACAGAAAACCATGTTTGGTCAACTTATCACATCCAATGAGCTCCTTCCTATCAATCAAAATTTACACGATGGTCAAGTGACATAATAGTAATTCTCTCATTTTACTATTCTTGATGTTTTTCTTAACATACAGAGTTAAATCTTGAAATTTCATTACAAAGATAATTTCTACAAAACATCTACCAAGTAATGTGTATATTACTTGAGGAAAAAATACAGAAATTCAAAGTTTCAAATCTTTACTTTTCTAAACAGTCCAGGGGAGTTAACTCAGTAAAATGGAAAAATTAAAAGTTTTTACAATATGGTAATGGACACTTCTTGAATGATTATTTTATGCCAAAACAAAACCTACTGAAATATACGTGGCAGGATTTGGTTTACCTTACTTAACATTGCTTTGCAGATATGTTCATTTCATAAAGAGAATGTTTAGACCAGCAGCATTAATATTAATAGCAGTATGCAAGCCATCAATTGCCAGTATATTGTGAGTTTCCTGTAAAAATGAAAATGCATAAAATCTTTCTGTATTGTCTAATATTCTTTTCACATTCTATGATATAATACAACAGATAGAAATACTTGGAAGTTGATTGAAAATAAAAGCTATGTACAATAATAATGCTGCAAATATAGTACCAGTCAGTGACACATTAAAAAAATATCCTGTTGGTAAACCATATCAGATAGTTCATAAAGAACTGGTTTAGATTGTCATTATATGTATATATTAGGGTCTGCCAAAAGTGATGTCAAATATGTATTTTACAATAAAACCTCCCCCACCCTTTGGTTGAAAATAAATATTACCAAAAATCAGGGAATTGTCCAAGTTTTAATTAAATTTTCAGTGTTGATTTAACAAATAATTCTATAATGCATTATTTTATTTCAAAAGTTTGAAGGACATGCTACACTGAAAAAGAAAGATGGGGGAAAGAGAGGGTGAACGCACGCAAGTGATAATGCCAATCTGTTTCAATCGAACATAATGAGAGAGAGAGAGAAAAAAAGAGGGTTAAATCAAGATTATTAAACTTTTTATATATTGAAGTATTTTGCAATAGCTCCTAAGTAAACATACCAAACATTGAAATAATTAAATTATCCTATTGTGGTATAACTACAGGTCATGCTAGTCTTAATATATTCTGCTACATTGATAGACTGAAAAAAAAAAAAAAAAAAAAGAAGACTTTTAAAAACTTGTTTATTTTGGAGTAAGTCTTGGGTTTTCCAAAACAGAATTAAACCTTTTTATCAGGTGGAGTCATGTCTCAGTTATCAACATTTTCTTTGGAAAACAAAGCAGACTTATGAAATTAAAATATTTAAAGTTAAAAAGAGAATTCATATGAAATTTGTGGCTAAGATTTCATAATGGATTGTTTTGATTTTTTATCTCCAAACCCAGAACACATCTTTAAAGGATGCATCATGCAATGTAATAGTCGGCTGGGCTAGCAAATTCAATTCTCATTTGGTGCTCTATACTTTTGACCATATGCCAGACTATGCCTAATAAATTTGATTTTCAATGTCAGTTTCTACTGAAAAAAAAAAAAAAAAAAAAAAAAAAAAAAAAATGTAACAAATAGCTTCATTTTATTTAATAAATCTAAATCTTATGCAAATTATCTAATATCACTAAATACAGATTCTAGTATCATTAACCCAAGAGACAAGGGAAATTACACAATTACAAGCACAATATTAGTTACCGTTTCCTCAATGGATAATTCCATGTCAAATTATCCAGAAAAAAGTAAAAGTGTCACCCTTCAAATTTGCTGAAATTTTTTTTACATGTGTGGACTATGTTAAAGTTAGCATTTTTGGATTCCTTGGGCAAAAATGCTTTTTTTATAAACCAATTTTTAGTAATAGGGAAGCTCTAGAACTCATTTTGCAAACAAAAATAGATTACAAAAAGTCGCCATTTTTTGCAACCCCCCACCCAAATGTGGAGAGCTAAAAATCAACATAACCAAACCAATTTTGGGAATTGGAAGCTCAAATTTTGGGGATCTAACTTCAACATAGTCCACACCTGGACAAAATTTTAAAAATTTAAATAAAAAAGTTAAATAGTATATCCGAACTGAATTTATTCTTATCTGAAAGTCTTTACAAAGAAAATTTATTCCTTCTTCTTGCGTCCAGCTTTTTTCACCAGAGGGCGCTGACTGCGAATAACAGCACTTGCTTTCCTCATAGCGGCCTGTAAGAAAAAATAAATAAAAATTAAATACTAAACATTCTTATTCATGCATCCAACCATCAACAATTTTAGAATTTTTTAAAAGTTTTATCATTCAAAAGTAGAATTTGTATACAATACTTATAGTCATAAACAAATTTTTTTAAATACAAGAAATTAATTATCAAAAACATTTATCCCAGTTTTGAACACTAAATTATATCCAAAACTGAATAAAATTAGCAGCAATTAACATTTTAAAATTAATTCTATAGTCAACCAGATATTTTGGACATTTAAATCAAAATATAAAAAGTAGATGAGTTTACGGGGTGGGGGTGGGGGTGAATGAATGAATGGGAGGACAGAAAACAAAGGAAACTACATATTTACAATGTAAATTTAAAAATCATTTTATGGTTTGACTAATTTATGAAAAAAATACCAAGTGGCTTTTGCAAATTGGTTTCATTAAAAACTTTCACTGAGTATCTTACCATCTTAAGATCTCGTCGGTACTTGGTCTTTGAGAGTGTCTTTCTGATGGCAGTAAGAGTTCTTCGTGGATCTTTTTTCATATCAACTCTGTTAAAAGCTTTGGCTGGACTTCTGCCTTCTGATTAACAAAAGAGAAAATAGATTATGAAATACAAAAGTTATAAAGTATTCACACTTTTGCATAAAAACATTTCAAAATCATCCACTATCTTAAGTGAACTTCCATAGCACGCACACACACATACACACATACATACACACACACACACACACAAAAATTCCTGTTGCATAGTAATGTCTTGTAACAATCCTTTGAAAGGAAGAAAATATTGGGTACATTTTTTTTTTGCATACAGATAAATTTTGAAACTCCTAGAAATTATCCTAATGTTAATTTAAAATGTCAGCAAAAATATAAATACATATTACAAATGTCTAAAACCAACTAATAAGTTGTTTATACAATGAACACACATTTAAAATTCAATTCTGTTACAAAACTAATGCTATCAAAAAAAATCCTAAACTCTTGAGTATATTCAGGATTAATGGGATTTAAATTTTCTATCAAAATCATCTTTTAACGCAATGATGGTTTGATGTTTTAAAGGCATATCAACCCCGTTCAGGTCATTTAATGCCAAATCAAATCTTTTTTTTTTAAAACAAAGGACTCAGTTTGCTTACAGTGCCTGCTATTGTTTAAGTGGTCACCCAATTAAGAATTGGACAGACTCATCATTGCTTAACTTTGGTGAACTAGAGGGAATCGATGCTTTCAGCATTTGACCATAATCCAACACAATTTAAAACTTGTTCAGTTTGACTTGTTCATAAATAAATGCATATTACAAATGTCTAAATCCAACTAATAAGTTAATTTTACAATAAAAACATTCAATACACCTACATCAGTAAGAATTAAAAATCTCCCAAACAATTAAATGTTGGTTGGATTTTACAGCAGGTCAACCCTTGTTGGGTTATTTTATTCATTCTTGTTGGATATTCGAAATTTTCTTAAATCTTGTTTTTTCAAATTTATTTAACCCACAGATTGTCCTTAACAGGTACTACTGCTCCAGGTTACAGTGGAATGAAGGTTGGTTGGGTTTTACGGCATGCCAAGCCATTGGGTTATTTTATGCCAAAGACATTTTTGTTTTATTCATTCTCGATGGGTAATAAAGGGATACTCCACACATCCCAGAGCTCCAGAATTGAAACCTCAACATTAGATGAAGTTTAACATACAGTTAAATGTGCTTGTCAGACAAAACCATAAGTTTTTATGTTTTTGCATTTCACTAACCACGTGCATCCAACAAGCATTTTTGCTTCACATTGACCATGCTACATCCCATGGTTTTTAATGCTACATTCTTGTACAATTCGTATACCCCCCACCCAGAATCCAATAACCAAGTGAGGAGGCAAGATGACTGAATGATTATGGAGACTGCATGTTTAATATATTAGCAAGCTAGTTTCACAATTCAATTACCGATCCTTATCCCTAAAGTGCTACATACTTTTAGCCTTGTGCTAAATCTACTTTACCCCCCACCCCCTAAATTAAAGTTACTTCTAAGCATTTATTCATATCCACAACCAAATGAAAACTGAATTTTACTGACATCATAAAAAGAAAAAAAAAAGAAAAAAAGTTTGATGTGATTTTTTTCATAGGGTTATATCAACCAATTAAAAAAGTGGATAAGTACAAAATATTTCTTAACCCTTCCATACCAATGATGATTAAGGTAAGAATTAAATCATTACCATAAAAACAATAAGTAAAACAATAGACAACACCTCATGTCAAACACTTAATTATGATAGTGTGGACACAACGAGTTTAAGTTTCTGAGATAAAGGTTAATATTGGAAGAAAGAAAAATTAGAAATATCTGATCTTATAAAAATCTTTACATGAAATATTTAGAAAATTAAAAGCACAACTGATACGAAATAACATTTACTTTTTAAAATATTAATTCAGATAAAAAGAATGGTAAAAAAATTCACTATGTTAAAACTAAGTTATTTCTGCTGATTTATTTTATCAATTATAATGAAAATCTACTCATCTATGGATTCAGTAAAACATAAAAGAAGAAAAATTGTTTTTTAATTAATCAAAGGCAACTAAATAGAATATAAAAAATGATTATTAAACAAGCTTTTATAACAAGTCAAAGTGAGTACTAAGTAGCCTCACTGGGTATAACATATTTTATGTTATTGTACTAAATTTAAGTTACACTTCGTTATAAGCATACTTCATAGTATAATAGTTTGAATTGAAGTCATGGTAATCTTTCATTGGTTATTTTTATCATCAATAGGCATCAGCCTTATAGATTAGTTGCAGTAGTTGCCTGTGAGGCTCTTCTGTCCAGCACCAGAGGAAGTATGAAGTTGACCTATTTTTGGAATTCATGTCTTGCTTCACATTGACCATGCTGCATCCCATGGTTTTTAATGCTACATTCTTGTACAATTCGTATACCACTATACCCAGAATCCAATAACCAAGTGATGAGGCAAGATGACTGAATGATTATGGAGGCTGCAAGGTTTAATATATTAGCAAGCTAGTTTCACAATTACCAATCCTTATTCCTAAAGTGCAACATACTTTTAAGCCTTGGGCTAAATCTTGAGTAACACAAAGTAAATGATAACATAAGTAAAAAAAACAAAAAAAACTTACTTTTTGTCTTGCGGGTAACAAAGACAATTCCTTTGCCATCTTTGCATGGCTCAATACCAACTGTTTTCTGGTGGATGAGACCATTAAAACGGAAAGAATGGCGTCCTTTCAAATTGTTACGTTCCTGAAAATAACACAAGACAAATTCTTTAGATCATTTTAAATGTAAAACAAAACAAATTGTTTGATTTTAAGTAAATCTATTTTAATAATTTTTGAATTTTACAGACAACAAACCATTTTAGAAAAAATACTGATGAGGTTGAGAAAAAAAAATCTGCAGCCAGTTCTCAGATATTAAAAACACAAAAACATGAAAATAACAAGGAATGGAATCATTATATAGAAAAAAAATTCCACAACTCAATGGATAATTTGTTTTTGTTAAAAAAATTTGTTTTCTTTCTTTAAAGTAAATATGGGGGGGAAAAAAGTCTGGATGACTTATTTTGTCTAAAGTATTTACATAAGTATTTTGAAGCTTATAAAAATTAGTTTATAAACGGAAGTTGCGATAAAAAGCAACCGAAAGAAAAAAAAACAAAAAAACAAAGCTTTATTGAAAAATTACGATATTTGAATTAAAAGAAAAAAGTGGAAACTATGTATTTGGTCGGGTAGAACTTGTGAAACTGTCCCGAAAAACGACATTTCTTCTTTTTATTTAAATCTCTGGAAACAGAAATTGAACTCTCATGAAACGATTTGCATTAAATTATTCCTATTTTTGCCGTATCCAGTAAATCCAATTTCGTGCTAAATATCGTCGTTTTGCAAATTTAATAACACAGACAGACCCCCCCCCCCCCAGTTAAATTACCACAAAGAAAAAGAGAAACCAATAGGTTTTAGAAATGCCAACAAATTTTATTAGGTTTCGCTGTCTTTTTTTTAAATACAATTTATACTTGTGCATAGGTCGATTTTTGAAAACAAGATGTTAAAGCAAAACTATTTGCAATCGATAGTTCAATTTATTTTGTAAACACGGATTTTATGGCAACTCCGGCACTCATATTAAGTCATATTTGATCAAAATTGACAGAAAAAAATCGTTTTAAATGTATTAAAAATAAATTACACGTAGTTTTGTTGTTTTTTTTTTACTGATGTTGATTATGTTACTACTTTTCGACTTAGATAAAAATTTGGCATTAAATAATCGATTTAATTAATTTTGTTTTTAAAATGAGAAGCAGACGAAAAAATGGGTATCCCTAGAAAGGACACCTCACGTGGTGAAATGCACATCAGCAAATCATTGTTAGAATTTGAGTCTTACTTTGTCCCATAGATTAGTAAATAACTACAATATACAATAAAGAAAATATCTGGGCACATATTTTCAATCATTAAAAAAGGAAAATTAAAACCTTATTTGAAGTTCGATAAAAAGTTAGAAAAGTCTCATAAAAAACAAAACAAAACAAACAACAAAAAATGAAGTGTCCAAAATTCTTACTGTGCTGAGCCAGAGTCCATTTCTCTTAATTAAATGAGAATTGTTCTTCCTGATGATCATCCACTGTAAATCAGCAGACATTTTGATGGCTGGAAAAAAAAAAGATTAAAGATTAACAACTTATTCTTAAATAAGGGAAATGAACCAAAATAAGAAAAGAAAAAGAAAATCTGGATTTAATTAAGCAACAGTTCGATTGTAAATCGAGCACCGCACGTTTTTACATATTCTAAAACGAGCCCTTAATTAAATTCAGGGACTACTATTCTCTATTCAATTTAATAATTCTTCTCAAAAATGAAAAATTTCTATTAAAAAAAAAAAAAAAAAAATAGGGTTATTTTCAAAGATTAAATTATTTTTTTCTTCTTTTTCTATTCTTTAAAAAAATGTTTTGCTAATTGAATCTTAAAATAAAATAAAAATCTTGCGATTATTGATATGGTTTTAAATTTAATGTATCGATAAGAGATGAAATTTAATAAAAAAATGATTTTTTTTAAATAAAAAAATAAAGTTTTTTTTTTTTTTTTTTAGAAAGTTTCGTACAAATCCCCCACACAATCACATAAGTAGAAATAAAGGATATAATTTCTATCAAATTATATTCGAAAATCGCTTTAACTCGGGAATCAAGTTCAAGAGAAATTAAATGTAGACAACCACTAAGAGATCTTTTCTATTCACTTTTTAATTTTTTTACACATTCAAGCTGAAGGAAAACGAAGTGTTTACAAAATCATTGAACATTAATTTTATAAAAACAATTTTCACGTACATATATTATTACATCCATTATTGTCAATCTGGGTAATTTTGAACTGAATTCATTTAGCTAAGAAATCCATTTTAAGTTTTAAAAAAAGTTCACTATCATAATTTAGCTAAATAATTCATTTTTAAGTTTAAACAAAAGTAAATAAAATTCTGCAATATAAAATTATAGCACATAGCAAATATCGAGAGAGAAAAGTCTCAAAACTGAATAAAAGAAATTAATAATTTCTTTTTAATTTCGCCATGTGGCATAAGACTTAGGTCTATCATCCATTTTGTCGTCACCCATGTGGTCCATATAAGACATTTAAATTCATCAATAATTCACATTTTTAGATTATTTACACGATATTCTTTTGGCTAATATTAATATAAATGCTTTGTTTTATAAATAACAGCAATAATATTTCATTTCAAAAAAGCAACAATTAATAAAATAAAGTTTCATTTAGAGAACGTACCTTTCGTAAGACTTTACGGTAAGTTGAAGCAACTAAAAAAGAGGCCGAGCATGCGCAAACGTAATCGGAAGTTCATTCACGCAGCTCATTTCCGGTTAATTTTCTCGCTAAAAATGCTAAATAAAATGAAAATATTTCGTACAAAATATTTTCTGTGGAAAAAAATCCGTATAAATTAAAATACGAATTTTTAAAAGTATTAATTTCTTATAATAATTTAACTTGAAGAAAATTTGATTTTACCGAGACTGCTGTAGGCGGAAATAGATTGAAAATGCCGGCAAAAAGGGCTATGAAAAATCACGTATTTGAATTTTTATAACTTAGGTAGGTGTATTAATAGAATTTCCCAAACGAAATTTCCAATTGAAAAAAGTTTTTTGGGGGTTCAAAATCATTTGTCCTTATAGGTATCATACGAGTATTAATAATATTCGTAATTTAAAAATTAGTGATAAAAAAGTAATTTTGAAAAAAAATATAACATGATATTTTCCACGTACCCCACTTGTACGGGTCACGCACGAAGGCCCTATTTATGTGGGACCACCCACAAGCCGAAGCTCAGGCGCTGGGTAATAAACCCAGCCCTGCCCCTTTAAATCAAGGGGGCAGGTGTTGCCTGGGGGGATGGCCCCCTGGGATCGACACTGTTAATTATATCAATGGTCCAGAGGCCGAAGCCACTGTTGACCATATAAAAAATATAACATCATTATACTTATTTTTTTAAATTGTATTTATGAATTAAGTTATTAATAATTTACTTGATTTATCAGTCATAAATTAAATTGTTAATAAATAATTTTTTTTTTTTCTGTTTCTACATCGACTTAGTTACATGGGAGGAAAATAGTTACTTGTCCAGAAAATGCCGCTGAGGAAATACCTGAGTTAAAACAAAATAAGTATATAGAAATTTAATACTTACATCCACCATTCAAATTTCGATGGTTAATGTAAGTATTTTATTTTCAGATAGATAAAATCAGAGATGAAATATTATGGTGTTAATATTCAGTAACTGCAGTTTCATGCATATTATGCAATCTTCAGACAGTCAAAAAGAGAAAGAGAAACATCATTTGATTTAAAGGGGAAACGTTAAAATGAATTTGGGGAAGGTATTTTTCCAATTAAGGAAAAACACTTCGATAAATCCTCTACATTGAGCAAACTGTTCAATAAAAGTTATTTTAAAATTAGTTATTGTATGAACAATATAAAAAAATCATCGACAAGCACAATTTTAATATTTTAAATGAAAATGACAACTCGAATGATAGATGCAACTGTTTCAATAAAACAAAATGCCCCTTAAATTGTTTAATCAATAACATCGTCTATAAGGCCACCATCAAGGAAAGTGAAAATAACAATGATGAAAAAATATACATTGGTACCACTGAACAAAATTGGAAAAATAGGTGATATAATCTCAATCTGAGCTTCAACAACAAAAGATATTCAAACAGTACTACCTTATCTAAACTCGTATGGCATATTAAAGATACAACAGGCAAAATACCGATGATAGAATGGGAAATTATCACAAAGGCCCAGGCTTAGAAAAGGGTGGCCAGCGCAACTGTGGACTTTGCACCAAAGAAAAATTGTGTATTCTCCAAAATACGAATGTAAATTTATTGAACAAGAGAAGCGAACTGGTTTCCAAATGTAGATATTTAAACAAATTTCTATTATGTCATTTGCCACCCGACCCTCATTAATCCCATATTTTTTGCCTTCTATTCATCTAATGAGGAGTATGATTTTTTAAATAAACAATACTTCAGTTTGCACTGGTATTGTGAAAATTGTACAACACTGGCACTATCGGCAGTTAAAGCTGATAGATTAATTGAAAAAAAAGTGCAAAGAATATATGGAAAGATTTAAATTGGAATTAAATAAACAAACTGACGAGAAATTAAAGAAAATTTATAATGAATTAGAGGCTTTTAAAGAGAAGTATACGATTGCAAGACAAAGTGCCCAACACAGACGTGCTGGAACGAGCAAACATGAACAGTATGTTCGCCATCATCTGTGATAGACGCCTGCGCTGGCTTGGAGGATGGACAAAGTCTGCATCCCCAAAGACCTACTGTATGGCGAATTAGTTGAAGGCAGCTGGCTGATAGGGAGACCATGAAGACATGCCATATTAACACCAGCACATGGGAGACTGGTGCAGAAAACTGAGCAGGCTGGCACCACCCTCGTCAAACAAGGGACAAAAAGGAAGGAAAAAGAGGAAAGAAGCTGCCACAGAAAAGAGAGCCAGAAGGAAGGAAAGACAACAGCAACTCCAGCAAGCATCAGTTTGCAGTCACTGCACCAGAGATTGCCATTCAGAAATTGGCCTGTTCAGCCACTCACATAGTTGCAGTTAATGAATGAAAAAATAAAAAAGTTGTGGACACTATGCCATCATCTTCGCATTTTTTGCACCCGCTATCCATGAGCTTCGGTTTGTGGGTGGTCCCACATTAATAGGGCCTTGTGTAGCAAGATTCATTTGGCAAGGACTACTAATGGAAGGAGGAGGAAGAAATAAGAGATGAAGGATTAGAAAATAGTGATGAGCCAAAACAGGATGAACGA
Source organism: Doryteuthis pealeii (assembly GCA_023376005.1). Taxonomy (NCBI): domain Eukaryota; kingdom Metazoa; phylum Mollusca; class Cephalopoda; order Myopsida; family Loliginidae; genus Doryteuthis; species Doryteuthis pealeii. The sequence continues at coordinate 6,479,812 of CM042165.1, forward strand.
TTGTTTGACCGTAGCGTGACCCCGAATGGAGAATTGAGTGTCAACCGGAAGTCGGGTGTTGACCGCAACTGGATGTCACGTGTTGACGTGGAACAACGAAGAAAGGTATCGGTCTCTTTTTGCCTTCCGCCGTCGTAGGGTACGGATCGTATTTTACGAATTGGGTTACGGTTTTAGGGGATTAAGGTTGTTTTTAATTACATATTGCTTTAAAAAAAACAAAAAAAAACCACAAATTACTATACATTTAATGTTGAAAAATATTTTTTAAAACTAAGTTTAATTGAAATTATACATTGCAAACAACTGTCTCAATAATAGATTCAATAATTAATTTTAATGGTTGATTAAATGTATAATAATTTGGGTTTTTTGTTGTTTATTTTTTTAAGCAATACATAATTAAAAACAATCTTAATCCCTTAAAACCGTAACCCAATTCGCAAAATGTTAAATTCATAGATTGTAGTTAAACTGTCATTGGGGATCACCAAAAAACTTTCTGTTTTAATTTTCCAACCTAAATCAGAAGTCAGCCGAAAAATGATAATATAACACGTCCCATAAAAATTATTTTTGAAAATACAGAACTTGTTAACAACATTTTGAGAAATGCAAAAAATAAGAAATATGCAAAAGATTAAAAAATATCTCCCTAATAAAAGATCTAATCCCTTTGGAGAAAGAAGAGATGGGGAGGCTTTTGTAGTTAAGACCCCAGAAGCAAAAAGATTGATTGGAAAAGATTGACTGTTTGGGGGTCCGGCCTAAATGTGGCTCCCATTATCATGAAGAGCCATTGTCAGCGCAGGAAGAAGCCATGGGCCACACTGCATCTGTTTACATCAACGACATCTATGTCAACGAAGATGTAGTGACTGTGACCTGCATCAGAGAACATTTTGCGCAGTTTGGGTTGAATTGCAAGGACCCAGAACAGTTGGAGGACGGTGCACGGGTACCGGGATTGGCGGTCGGGATGGAACACGGTAAATTCCAGTGGAAAACGAGGAAGCATAGTTCCAGAAGCTCCCAGTGTCGTTATGCGATGAACAGTGTTCTCCTTGTGTGGGAGGCTTGTCGGGGCACCTCCCAGTGTGCGGTTGGCTTCATGTGGCTTGCGGAATACTCAAGAGGAGAGCAAGTTCAGTCACAAAGGGCTGGGATGATGAAGCAAAAGACACCGTCCTCCAGCGTATAATATTTGAGACCGTGGAATCTGTGCAGCAGGATGATCCGGCCCGTGGGGATTGGTGTGTGGACAGCAAGGAGCTGAATGTGTGGGTTGATACCAGTTCTTTAGCAATTAGAGAGGCATGAGACAGTGCTGGAGGATGCTTGTTGGCTGTGACCTGAAATTTTCAGGTTGCAGCCAACAAGCATCCTCCAGCACATATTGAAAGGCATCAATCTGGCTCTCCAGTGGCAAGGCAAGGTACTACACGTGAAGATGGATTCTGTGTGTGTGTACCACTGTGTATCGGGCACGCTGACTGGAAAAGTGCGAGTCTGTACCAAGGCAGTAAGTGAGATGCTTATCAGGAGGTGACTGAGCACACTCAAGGAGCTCGTGAAGGAGTATGAGCTGACTGTGGACGTGACGTTGGTTCCGTTGACTTGGAACATCGCCAACCAACTGACAGCAGTGATTGGAGGTGATGAAGAAGGAAAACGGGCTCGAACCACTGATCAGTGCAGTTGTGGACAAGCTGGATGTGACTCAAATCATGGTTATCCACAGAAGCAGTGGACATCCGGTAGTGCAGCACAAACCACCTATTTTGTCAGGAGAATTTGCCCAACGACAACAAAGGTAGCTATTCAGTCAGCCATACGGATGTGCGAGGAATGCCAGTCCATAGACCCAGCACCAATCCACTAGGAAAAGTGGATTTTATTCAACGAACTTTGATCTACTAAACATTGCTCAAAATATCAATACCAGGGATCATAGATTAAAACTCTTAAAAAATTTTGCAAAACAAATGCCAGACAAAATTATTTTAGTAACAGAATGGTGAATACATTGTGAAAATAGCCAGTCTTAACTATAGTGTCACAACACGGAATGAACTACCTTCATCAATAGTGAATACACCATCTTTGAATTCCTTTAAGGCAAGGTTGGATAATCTGTGGAAAGATTATAAATATTCTGTGGAATTAAGATGAATGTTTATAAGGAACAGCTGACAGGTCTCAGACCTAATGTACTAGCTGAAAAGATATTATTATTATTATTATTATTATTATTATTATTTGTTGACAGAATAAAAAGAAAAGGTATTTGTTTGGATTATTTGTTGTGTTTGAAAAATATAAATGTTTGTCGGACTCAACTTTTATTTAAAAAAAAAAAAGGAAGAAAAACTTAGTTAAAAAACAAAAAGAAAAAACAAAAACACTTTTGCAATTATCATTTTCTGTATGTTTATCTGTGTTGAAAAAAAATTAATTATTTTGATAAATAAAATAATTATTTATACTCATTTCATTTTCTCTTTGAGTTTTTTCCTTTTAAAAAGAAAAACTTCACCTTTAATATTATTCTATATTTTCCCTGGATATTCTTTTTTTTTCACGGAGAAATACACGCCTTTCAAAACCACTTAGACCACACGACTGATGGACTGTTTAGATTTTTTTTAACAAAAAAAATCTTATAACACTTGATTCATTCCAGGTTTGGCCTACCCTTTTTTTTGTTTAGTTATTGAGTCGTAGTTTGTTTATTTGTATGTGTGTGTGTTATCTAGGCACATCTGATTCTTCTTATTTTCTTTTTTTCTTTTTTCTTTTTTGTATCTGAAGAAACCACACACACACACACACACACACACAAAGAGACTAACAGGTGAAAGTAATAAAATTGAAAAAAGGAAGGGAGAGAGAAAAAGATGGGAAAAAAAGAAAATAAGAATTAGATGTGCCTAGATAACAAACACACATACAAATAAACAAACTACCACTTAATGATTAAAAAAGAGTAGACCAAACCTGGAATGATAATTAGACATTGTTGGACAGACTCACATATATAAACATACACACAGACCCACACATAGCCAGCCGCACACAGATTTTGGAAGATATATATATTTACCAACCCTCCACACGAGCAGGACGTGACACAAGGTCAATTTCATAAGCGGATTTCAACAGGTTTGAATTCAGAGTTTTCCTTCTCCTAGACTGGTTGCCTAACCAAGATTAAAGAGCCAGTTTGCCCTACTATTCATCCATAGCTGGAGGGAGAGTAGGATTCATACCTTTCCTCAAGGATATAGCACAAAGTGAAATGCAATTATCACATCCAGGATTTGAACTCGGGGCGACGAGTCCCATTTCCCATGACTTTAACATTGCACCATGCGCTTCCTACTTTTGGAAGATATAAGAACAAAATTAAATGGACGATACCTAGAGCTTCAGAAATCTTCTGAGGAGGGGATTGTAATCACAAAATATTAAGAATAAACCAAAGGTTAACAACAACATCGTAGTTCTTTATTTCAAAATAATAAATTTTTCTAAGAACAAATCATTTGTCTTTGAGTTTTGGTTGGACTCAACATCCTAATTATTTTAACTTTTTTAACTTTATTTTATTTTTCATTCTTTAAGATTTGGATTTAGATGAATTTTGTTGACAATGTTTATGATAATGTTACACAAGAATATATATAGATAAATTTTGTGTAAAAAAAAAGTATGGCACTCCACCTCAGCAAAAAATACTCCTCTGTGTCTAGCACTAGCAAAAAGGGGATAGACTCCCTCTCTATCCGGCTGATACCGCAATAGGCCACTCTGTCAACTTTACTTTTATATATATATATATTCAAAGAAGGTCATCTTCTGATAGGAAACAAATCTTGAAGGCCAATTACTATAGAGTAGTGAATTTGATTCTCACTAGGTGCACAATACTTACAGTATTGTATGAAATCTGAGCTTTTGTATGGATTAAATTCCTTACTTGCCATGTTTCTCCTATTTGATGGTAGGGGACAATAAAGGTAATTACCTCATGTTTCTGCCAGTAGTCACTTGGTGGCATGACTGGCAGCATTGTAAAAGAAGAAGTAGCAAAGTCAAAATCCTCTTTTATCATCAACCTGATCAGAGTTAATAATTTCAGTAACCTCATGTCATAAGAACACAATGACAAGCTTAACATGTAAGTCTTTATGTTTTTTCTTCTACAGCTACATAACAAGGACTCAACACTTTCTCTACTAAAGACTCCTTTTCAATTTAAGACATTTCATCATACAACTCTGTATAAGCTCTTCCTTGTATCTCATGTCATTTTTTGTATTCTATTCTATTAAGTTGCTTGGCAATAAAGGACTCAAACTTTCTCTACTAAAGACTCCTTTTCATATTAGGACATTTCCTCATACAACTCTTGTGTAAGCTCTTCTTGTATCTCATGTCATTTTGTATTCTATTCTATTAAGTTTTGCTTGGCAATAAAGACTCAACACTTTCTCTACTAAAGACTCTTTTCATATTAAGACATTTCACTCATACAACTCTGTATAAGCTCTTCTTGTATCTCATGTCATTTCGTATTCTATTCTATTAAGTTTGCTTGGCAATAAAGGACTCAACACTTTCTCTACTAAAGACTCCTTTTCATATTAAGACATTTCACTCATACAACTCTGTATAAGCTCTTCCTTGTATCTCATGTCATTTTTGTATTCTATCTATTAAGTTTGCTTGGCAATAAAGGACTCACACCTTCTCTACTAAAGACTCTTTTCATATTAAGACATTTCACTCATACAAACTCTGTATAAGCTCCTTCCTATCTCATGTCATTTTCGTATTCTATTCTATTAAGTTTGCTTGGCAATAAAGGACTCAACACTTTCTCTACTAAAGACTCTTTTCATATTTAAGACATTTCACTCATACAACTCTGTATAAGTCTTCCTTGTATCTCTATGTCATTTTTGTATTCTATTCTATTAAGTTTTGCTTGGCAATAAAGGACTCACACTTTCTCTACTAAGACTCCTTTTCATATTAAGACATTTCACTCATACAACTCTGTATAAGCTCTTCTTGTATTCTCATGTCATTTTTGTATTCTATTCTATTAAGTTTGCTTGGCAATAAAGGACTCAAACACTTTCTCTACTAAAGACTTCCTTTTCATATTAAGACATTTCACTCATACAACTCTGTATAAGCTCTTCCTTGTATCTCATGTCATTTTTGTATTCTATTCTATTAAGTTTGCTTGGCAATAAAGGATCAACACTTTCTCTACTAAAGACTCCTTTTCATATTAAGACATTTCACTCATACAACTCTGTATAAGCTACTTCCTTGTACTCATGTCATTTTGTATTCTAATTCTATTAAGTTTGCTTGGCAATAAAGGACTCAACACTTTCTCTACTAAGACTCTTTTCATATTAAGACATTTCACTCATACAACTCTGTATAAGTCTTTCCTTGTATTCATGTCATTTTGTATTCTATTCTATTAAGTTTGCTTGGCAATAAAGGACTCAACACTTTCTCTACTAAAGACTCCTTTTCATATTAAGACATTTCACTCATACAACTCTGTATAAGCTCTTCCTTGTATCTCATGTCATTTTTGTATTTCTATTCTATTAGTTTGCTTGGCAATAAAGGACTCAACACTTTCTCTACTAAAGACTCCTTTTCATATTAAGATATTTCACTCATACAACTCTGTATAAGCTCTTCCTTGTATCTCATGTCATTTTGTATTCTATTCTATTAAGTTTGCTTGGCAATAAGGACTCAACACTTTCTCTACTAAAGACTCCTTTTCATATTAAGACATTTCACTCATACAACTCTGTATAAGCTCTTCCTTGTATCTTCATGTCATTTTTGTATTCTATTCTATTAAGTTTGCTTGGCAATAAAGGACTCAACACTTTCTCTTACTAAAGACTCCTTTTTCATATTAAGACATTTCACTCATACAACTCTGTATAAGCTCTTCCTTGTATCTCATGTCATTTTTGTATTCTATTCTATTAAGTTTGCTTGGCAATAAAGGACTCAACACTTTCTCTCTAAAGACTCTTTTCATATTAAGACATTTCACTCATACAACTCTGTATAAGCTCTTCCTTGTATCTCATGTCATTTTGTATTCTTATTCTATTAAGTTTGCTTGCAATAAAGGACTCAACACTTTCTCTACTAAAGACTCTTTTCTATTAAGACATTTCATGCATACACTCTGTATAAGCTCTTCCTTGTTTCATTGTCATTTTTGTATTCTATTCTATTAAGTTTGCTTGGCAATAAAGGACTCAACACTTTCTCTACTAAAGACTCCTTTCATATTAAGAAATTTCACTCATACAACTCTGTATAAGCTCTTCCTTGTATCTTCATGTCATGTTTTGTATTCTATTCTATTAAGTTTGCTTGGCAATAAAGGACTCAACACTTTCTCTACTAAACACTCCTTTTCATATTAAGACATTTCACTCATACAACTCTGTTAAGCTTTCCTTGTATCTCATGTCATTTTTGTATTCTATTCTATTAAGTTTGCTTGGCAATAAAGGACTCAACACTTTCTGCTACTAAAGACTCCTTTTCATATTAAGACATTTCACTCATACAACTCTGTATAAGCTCTTCCTGTATCTTCATGTCATTTTTGTATTCTATTCTATTAAGTTTGCTTGGCAATAAGGATCAACACTTTCTCTACTAAAGACTCCTTTTCATATTAAGACATTTCACTCATACAACTCTGTATAAGCTCTTCTTGTATCTCATGTCATTTTTGTATTCTATTCTATTAAGTTTGCTTGGCAATAAAGGACTCAACACTTTCTCTACTAAAGACTCCTTTTCATATTAGGACATTTCACTCATACAAACTCTGTGTAAGCTCTTCCTTGTATCTCATGTCATTTGTATTCTATTCTATTAAGTTTGCTTGGCAATAAAGGACTCAACACTTTCTCTACTAAAGACTCCTTTTCATAATTAAGACATTTCACTCATACAACCTGTTATAAGCTCTTCCTTGTATCTCATGTCATTTCGTATGTCTATTCTATTAAGTTTGCTTGGCAATAAAGGACTCAACACTTTCTCTACTAAAGACTCCTTTCATATTAAGACATTTCACTCATACAACTCTGTATAAGCTCTTCCTTGTATCTCATGTCATTTTTTGTATTCTATTCTATTAATTTGCTTGGCAATAAAGGACTCAACAGCCTTCTTCTACTAAAGACTCCTTTTCATATTAAGACATTTCACTCATACAACTCTGTATAATCTCTCCTTATCTCGAGGTCGAATTTCGTATTCTATTCTATTAAGTTTGCTTGGCGAATAAAAGGACTCAACACTTTCCTACTAAAGACTCCTTTTCATATTAAGACATTTCACTCATACAACTCTGTATAAGCTCTTCCTTGTATCTCATGTCATATTTTTGTATTCTATTCTATTAAGTTTTGCTTGGAATAAAGGACTCAACACTTTCTCTACTAAAGACTCCTTTTCATATTAAGACATTTTCACTCATACAACTCTGTATAAAGCCTTCCTTGTATCTCATGTCATTTTTTGTATTCTATTCTATTAAGTTTGCTTGGCAATAAAGACTCAACACTTTCTCTACTAAAGACTCCTTTTCATATTAAGACATTTCACTCATACAACTCTGTATAAGCTTTCCTTGTATCTCATGTCATTTTGTATTCTTTCTATTAAGTTGCTTGGCAATAAAGGATTCAACACTTTCTCTACTAAAGACTCCTTTTCATAATTAAGACATTTCACTCATACAACAACTCTGTATAAGCTCTTCCTTGTATTCTCATGTCATTTTTTGTATTCTATTCTATTAAGTTTGCTTGGCAAATAAAGGACTCAACACTTTCTCTACTAAAGACTCTATTTCATATTAAACATTTCACTCATACAACTCTGTATAAGCTCTTCCTTGTATCTCATGTCATTTTGTATTCTATTCTATTAAGTTTGCTTGGCAATTAAAGGACTCAAACATTTCTCTTACTAAAGATCGCTTTTCATATTAAGACATTTCACTCATACAACTCTGTATAAAGCTCTTCCTTGTATCTCATGTCATTTTTGTATTCTATTCTATTAAGTTTGCTTGGCAATAAGGACTCAACACTTTCTCTACTAAAGACTCCTTTTCATATTAAGACATTTCACTCATACAACTCTGTATAAGCTCTTCCTTGTTCTTCATGTCATTTTTGATATTCTATCTATTAAGTTTGCTTTGGCAATAAAGACCTCAACACTTTCTTCTACTAAAGACTCCTTTTCATATTAAGACATTTCACTCATACAACTCTGTATCAGCTCTTCCTTGTTCTCATGTCATTTTAGATATTATCTATTCTATTAAGTTTGCTTGGCATAAAGGACTCAACACTTTTTACTAAAGACTTCCTTTCATATTAACAATTTCACTCATACAACTCTGTATAAGCTCTTCCTTGTATCTCATGTCATTTTTGTTTCTATTCTATTAAGTTTGCTTGGCAATAAAGGACTCAACACTTTCTCTACTAAAGACTCCTTTTCATATTAAGACATTTCACTCATACAACTCTGTATAAGCTCTTCCTTGTAATCTCATGTCATTTTGTATTCTATTCTATTAAGTTTGCTTGGCAATAAAGGACTCAACACTTTCTCTACTAAGACTCCTTTTCAATATTAAGACATTTCACTCATACAACTCTGTATAAGTCTTCCTTGTATACTCAATGTCATTTTTGTATTCTATTCTATTAAGTTTGCTTGGCAATAAAGGACTCAACACTTTCTCTACTAAAGACTCCTTTTCATATTAAGACATTTCACTCATACAACTCTGTATAAGCCTCTTACCTTGTATCTCATGTCAATTTTTGTATTTCTATTCTATTAAGTTTGCTTGGCAATAATAAGGACTCAACACTTTCTCTACTAACACTCCTTTTCATATTAAGACATTTCACTCATACAACTCTGTATAGCTTTCCTTGTATCTCATGTCATTTTGTTTCTATTCATTAAAGATTTTGCTTGGCAATAAAGGAACTCAACACTTTCTCTACTAAAGACTCCTTTTCATATTAAGACATATTCACTCATACAACTCTGTATAAGCCTCTTCCTTGTATCTCATGTTCATTTTTGTATTCTATTCTATTAAGTTGCTTGGCAATAAAGGACTCAACACTTTCTCTACTAAAGACTCCTTTTCATTTAAGACATTTCACTCATACAACTCTGTATAAGCTCTTCCTTGTATCTCATGTCATTTTTGTATTCTATTCTATTAAGTTTGCTTGGCAATAAAGGAACTCAACACTTTCTCTACTAAAGACTCCTTTTCATATTAAGACATTTCACTCATACAACTCTGTATAGCACTCTTCCTTGTATCTCATGTCATTTTGTATTCTATTTCTATATAAGTATGCTTGGCAATAAAGGAACTCAACACTTTCTCTACTAAAGACTCCTTTTCATATTAAGGACATTTCACTCATACAACTCTGTATAAGCCTCTCCTTGTATCTCATGTCATATTTTGTATTCTATATATCTATTAAGTTGCTTGGCATAAAGGACTCAACACTTTCTCTACTAAAGACTCCTTTTCATATTAAGACATTTCACTCATACAACTCTGTATAAGCTCTTCCTTGTATCTCATGTCATTTTTGATATTTATTCTATTAAGTTTGCTTGGCAATAAAGGACTCAAACACTTTCTCTACTAACACTCGCTTATTTCATATTAAACATTTCACTCATACAACTCTGATATAAGCTCTTCCTTGTTCTCAATGTATTGTTGTATCTATTCGTATTAAGTTTGCAGGCAATTAAGGAACTTCACACTTTTCTACTAAAAAACTCCTTTTCATATTAAGACATTTCACTCATACACTCGTAAACGCTCTTCCTTGTTATTCATGTCAATTTTTTATTCGTATTCTATTAAGTTTGCTTGCCAATAAGGACTCAACACTTTCTCTACTAAAGACTCCTTTTCATATAAGAACATTTTTTCACTCATACAAACTCTGATATACAGCTTTCCTGTGTATCTCAATTCATTTTGTAATTCTATATCTATTTAAGTTTCTCGCAAAACAATCAATGGCAGTAAAGGAACTCACATATCTCTACTAAGACTCCTTTTCATATTAAGACATTTCACTCATACACTCTGATATAAGCTCTTCCTTGTATCTCATGTCATTTTGTATTCTATATCTATTAAGTTGCTTGCGCAATAAAGGACTCAACCTTTCTCTTACTAAAAGACTCACTTTTCATATTAAGACATTTCACTCAACAACTCTGATATAAGCTATTCGCTCTGTATCTCATGTCATTTTTGTATTCTATTACTTATAAGATTTGGCTTAGAGAAACAAAAAATAAAGACTCAACACTTTCTCTACTAAGATCCTTTTCATATTAAGACATTCTCACCATATACAACTCTGTATAAGCTCTTTCCTTGTATCTCATGTCATTTTCTTGTTTCCTATTTTAATTAAGTTTGCTTGGCAATAAAGGTACTCAAACACTTTTTCTACTAAACCACACCTTTTCATATTAAGACATTTCACTCATACAACTCTGTATAAGCTTCTTCTGTATCTCATTCATTTTTGTACTTTTTCTATAGTTTGCTTGGCAATAAAGGACTCAACACTTTCTCTAAACTTAAAGACTTCCTTTCATATTAAGACATTCATCATACAACTCTGTATAAAGCCTCTCTCTTGTACTTCGCATTGTACATTTTTAGTTTCTATTCTATTTAAGTATGCTTGGGCAATAAAGGACTCAACACTTTCTCTACTAAAGACTTCCTTTTCATATCTAAGACATTCACTCATACAACTCTGTATATAAACTCTTTCTGCTCTATTTTCAATGTCATTTCGTATTCTATTCTATTAAGTATGCTTGGCAATAAAGACTCAACACTTTCTCTACTAAACACTCCTTTTCATATTAAGACATTTCACTCACTACAACTCTGTTATAAGCTCTTCCTTGTATTTCAGTCATTTTTGTATTCTATTCTATTAATTTGCTTGGCAATAAAGGACTCAACACTTTCTTACTAAAGACTCCTTTTCATATTAAGACATTTCACTCATACAACTCTGTATAAGCTCTTCCTTGTATCTCATGTCATTTTTGTATTCTATTCTATTAAGTTTGCTTGCAATAAAGGAACTCAACACTTTCTCTACTAAAGACTCCTTTTCATATTAGACATTTCACTCAAATACAACTCTGTATAAGCTCTTCCTTGTATCTCATGTCATTTTGTATTCTTTTCTATTAAGTTTGCTTGGCAAAAACGACTCACACTTTCTCTACTAAAGACTCTTTTCATATTAAGACATTTCACTCATACAACTTCTTATAAGCTCTTCCTTGTATTCATGTCATTTTTATTCTATTCTATTAAGTATGCTTGGCAATAAAGGACTCAACACCTTTCTCTACTAAAGATTCCTTTTCATATTAAGACATTTCACTGCATTACAACTCTGTATAAAACTCTTCTGTGTATTCATGTCATTTTCGTATTCTATTCTATAAGTATGCTTGGCAATAAAGGACTCAAACACTTCTCTACTAAAACCCTTTTCATATTAAGACATTTCACTCATACACTCTGTATAAGCTCTTCCTTGTATCTCATGTCATTTTTGTATTCTATTCTATTAAAGTTATGCTTGGCAATAAAGGGACTCAACACTTTTCTCTACTAATAACCTCCTTTTCATATTAAGACATTTCACTCATACAAACTCTGTATAAGCTCTTCCTTGTATTTCATGTCATTTTTGTTATTCTATTCTATTAAGTTTGCTTGGCAATAAGGACTCAACACTTTCTCTACTAAAGACTCCTTTTCATATTAAGACATTTCACTCATACAACTCTGTATAAGCTCTTCCTTGTATCTCATGTCATTTGTATTTCTATTCTATTAAGTTTGCTTGGCAATAAAGGACTCAACACTTCTCTACTAAAGAATTCCTTTCATATTAAGACATTTCACTCATACAACTCTGTATAAGCTCTTCCTTTGTATCTCATGTCATTTTTGTTATTCTATTTCTAATTAAGTTTGCTTGGCAATAAAGGACTCAACACTTTCTCTACAAAGACTCCTTTTCATATTAAGGACATTTCACTCATACAACTCTGTATAAGCTCTTCCTTGTATCTCAGTGTTCATTTTTGTATTCTATTCATTAAGTTTGCTTGGCAATAAAGATCAACACTTTCTCTACTAATAACTTCCTTTTCAATTATAGGACATTTCCATTTACACTCTATTATAGTCTTTCTTTGTATTCATGTCCTTTTGTATTCTATTCTATTAAGTGTTNAAGAGAGAGATGTTTGTTTTTTTAAAAACATACTTTACCATTATTAGGTTTATATATAAAATTATAATCTATCTATAAATATATAAAGGGCAGTTGTGTGTATGTATGGCTAAAACTATGAAAATAAAACAACAGAAAAGTAAATATATATACATATTCACTATCACCAGATTGAGCAAAAATCATGAAGATTTGATTTCTATTCAAAAGATGTTTAGAAATGAAAATATACATAGAAATAGCATTGAAATTCTACTTAAAAATGTCCAGCATTTGTAAATCTCAAAATTAGACAAATAAATAGACCAGCATCATCTGGTGGGGGGGGGGGGGGGACAAACCCCCACCCACCAGATAATGCTGGGTAGCTACTTCTAATCTTCATATAAAACAAAGGTAACTTGTTTTTAGTATATAAAAGAGAATTCATTAAAATTTGAAGGTTTTTGGATTTATGAGAAAAATCATTTGATTAGTTTTTTGTTTTTTTTTTTACTAAAAAGAAATTGAGATGTCATTCTAAACTGATCCGCTTTCACTATTCTTTTATTTTGAAAAGAATTAAATATTTAATTGCTTTCTATAAAATAAACGATGAAATCATTTTGTATTTAAAATAAAAAAAATAAAAATAAAAAAAAGAGCAAAAATTGCAGGTATTACAAAAAAAAGTCTTAAATTTAAGCACATCATCTCTGAAGTAATTTTGGTGGGACCAATTTGTCAAAAAGTGAGACTGTTCATATGCATAAAAAAATTCATGTGGTCATTTTAATAAATCATTCTTTGTACTTTAAAAAGGTTTGCAGTTATTTTTATACAAACTATAAATAAATAAATTTGGATTTGAAAATACTTTTGTCTTTTGTTATTATTTTGCAAATTTAACTGCAATATCAATTGGTATATTCTAAATTGATACTTTTCTTCTTTTTACTTCTAAAGACAAAAAAGAGTAAATGGTGTGTGTGTGTCTTGGAGAATAGTTTTCATTTTGGAATGATGTAAGTTTTAAAAGAGGAAACAAAAATGGGAAACTCTAAAGAGCTGTTTATTTCCTGTGAGAAGGAACGTTAACTCTGGAAAATGGAATTTGCAGGTAAATCAGTTCAAAAAGCCTTTTCTTTTTATTTCTGTCAAATAGGGAAGTTTTGAAAAAAAAAAGAAAAAGGAAATCAAGGATTTAAAAAACAAAACATTCAAATATTTTAAACATCTTTTTACCCAAAGCTCAGTCAGTAGAGCACCCACCAACTCAGCGCGTGAGTAGCACAGATTGGATAATCTGACCTGTGCGGTAAAGTGGGGAGTTGACAGTAGGTGTGGCGCTCCACCCAGCAAAAAAAAAAAAAAATCTCCTAGTCTAGTGCTAGCGAAAGGGGAATAGACTCCCTTGCTGTCTGGTTGATACCGACAATAGACCACTGTCAACTTTACTAATTTCTATCCAAATTAGCCAGTTTTGGTTCCTTTGTTTAATGGCATATCCACCTTCATACAATGTTTATTTGGACCCATGCTACGGAATAAGTATATGTATATGTGTGTGTGTGTGTGTGAGAATGGGAAATGAATCTGACAATATGAGGAAAAAAATGAGTAAAGAAAAGAAATGTAGATGGATAAAAATGAATGTTATCGATATCATTTATACATGTTTCGGTCTGTTTATCAAAATGTATAGGGATTTACGTTATTATTATTATTAAAATAATCAGATGGAGTTGAAATGATAATAATAATAATAGGAAAAATGTTCCGTACAAATTTTGATAAACAGACTGAAACGTGTAAGTGATATTGATTAAATTCATTTTTATCCATCTACATTTCTTTACTCATTTTTTCCCATATATATATATATATATATATATATATATATGATAGAATTACTAATATGTTTAGTTTGCAAAACAATGAATTAACCAAATCCTAAGACAAGCTTTTTTTAAAGAAATATTTTAGTACAGAAAACCATGTTGTTAGGTCAACTGGACCAGTCAATTATCACATCCAATGAGCTCCTTCCTATCAATCAAAATTCACACATGATGGTTGAGTGACATAATAGTAATTCTCTCATTTTACTATTCTTGATGTTTTTCTTAACATACTGAGTTAAATCTTGAAATTTCTACAAAACATCTACCAAGTAATGTGTATATTACTTGAGGAAAAAATACAGAAATTCAAAATGTTTCAAATCTTTACTTTTCTAAACAGTCCAGGGGAGTTAACTCTGTAAAATGGAGAAATTAAAAGTTTTTACAATATGGTAATGGACACTTCTTGAATAATTATTTTATGCCAAAACAAAACCTACTGAAATACGTGGCAGGATTTGGTTTACCTTACTTAACATTGCTTTGTAGATATGTTCATTTCATAAAGAGAATGTTTAGACCAGCAGCATTAATATTAATAGCCGTATGCAAGCCATCAATTGCCAGTATATCGCGAGCTTCCTGTAAAAATGAAAATTCATAAAATCTTTCTGTATTGTCTAATATTCTTTTCACATTCTATATAATACAACAGATAGAAATACTTGGAAGTTGATTGAAAATAAAAGCTATGTACAATAATAATGGTGCAAATATAGTACCAGTCAGTGACACATTAGAAAAATATCCTGTTGGTAAACCATATCAGATAGTTTATAAAGAACTGGTTTAGATTGTCATTATATGTATATATTAGGGTCTGCCAAATGTGATGTCAAATGTGGATTTTACAACCAACCCTCCGATTGAAAAAAAATATTACCAAAAATCAGGGAATTGTCCAAGTTTTAATTAAATTTTCAGTGTTGATTTAACAATTAATTCTATAATGCATTATTTTATTTCAAAAGTTTGAAGGACATGCTACACTGAAAAAGAAAGAGATGGGGAAAGAGGGTGAGCACACGGAAGTGATAATGCCAATCTGTTTCAATCGAACATAATATGAGAGATAGAGAGATAGATAGATAGATAGAGAGAGAGAGAGAAAAAAAAAAAAGAGGGTTAAATCAAGATTAAACTTTTTATATATTGAAGTATTTGCAATAGCTCCTAAGTAAACATACCAAACATTGTAATAATTAAATTATCATATTGTAGTATAACTACAGGTCATGCTAGTCTTAATATATTCTACTACATTGATAGACTGAAAAAATCTTTTTTTAAATCAAACTTTTAAAAACTTATTTTGGAGTAAGTCTTGGGTTTTCCATAAGGTTTGCAAAACAGAATTAAACCTTTTTTATCAGGTGGAATTATGTCTCAGTTATCAACATTTTCTTTGGAAAACAAAGCAGACTTATGAAATTAAAATATTTAAAGTTAAAAAGAGAATTCATATGAAATTAATGTGGCTAAGATTTCATAATGGATTGTTTTGATTTTTTATCTCCAAACCCAGAACACATCTTTAAAGGATGCATCATGCAATGTAATAGTCGGCTGTGCTAGCAAATTCAATTCTCATTTGGTGCTCTATACTTTTGACCATATGCCAGACTAAGCCTAATAAATTTGATTTTCAATGTCAGTTTCTACTGAAAAAAAAAAAAAAAAAAAAAAAAAAAATGTAACAAATAGCTTCATTTTATTTAATAAATCTAAATCTTATGCAAATTATCTAATATCTATACAGATTCTAGTATCATTAACACAAGAGACAAGGGAAATTACACAATTACAAGCACAATATTAGTTACCGTTTCCTCAATGGGTAATTCCATGTCAAATTATCCAGAAAAAAGTAAAAGTGTCACCCTTCAAATTTGCTGAAATTTTTTTTTACAGGTGTGGACTATGTTAAAGTTAGCATTTTTGGATTCCTTGGGCAAAAATGCTTTTTTTATAAACCAATTTTTAGTAATAGGGAAGCTCTAGAACTCATTTTGCAAACAAAAATAGATTACAAAAAGTCGCCATTTTTTGCAACCCTCCACCCAAATGTGGAGAGCTAAAAATCAACATAACCACACCAATTTTGGGAATTGGAAGCTCAAATTTTGGGGATCTAACTTCAACATAGTCCACACCTGGACAAAATTTTAGAAATTTAAATAAAAAATAAAAAAGTTAAATAGTATATCCGAACTGAATTTATTCTTATCTGAAAGTCTTTACAAAGAAAATTTATTCCTTCTTTTTGCGTCCAGCTTTTTTCACCAGAGGGCGCTGACTGCGAATAACAGCACTTGCTTTCCTCATAGCGGCCTGTAAGAAAAAATAAATAAAAATTAAATACTAAACATTCTTATTCATGCATCCAACCATCAACAATTTTAGAATTTTTAAAAAGTTTTATCATTCAAAAGAAGAATTTGTATACGATACTTATAGTCATAAACAAATTTTTTTTAAATACATGAAATTAATTATCTAAAACATTTATCCCAGTTTTGCAAACCAAATTATATCTAAAACTGAATAAAATTAGCGGCAATTAACATTTTAAAATTAATTCTAAAGCCAACCAGATATTTTGGACATTTAAATCAAAATATAAAAAGTAGATGGGTTTACAGGGGGGGAAATGAAGGGGGGGGAGAAAACAAAGAAGGAAACTACATATTTACAATGTAAATTTAAAAATCATTTTATGGTTTGACCAATTTATAAAAAAAAAATACCAAGTGGCTTTTGCAAATTGGTTTCATTAAAAACTTTCACTGAGTATCTTACCATCTTAAGATCTCGTCGGTACTTGGTCTTTGAGAGTGTCTTTCTGATGGCAGTAAGAGTTCTTCGTGGATCTTTTTTCATATCAACTCTGTTAAAAGCTTTGGCTGGACTTCTGCCTTCTGATTAACAAAAGAGAAAATAGATAATGAAATACAAAAGTTAAAAAGTATTCACACTTTTGCATGAAAACATTTCAAAATCATCCACTATCTTAAGTGAACTTCCATAGCACGCACACACACATACACACACAAAAATTCCCGTTGCATAGAAATGTCTTGTAACAATCTTTTGAAAGGAAGAAAACATTGGGTACATTTTTTTCCACATACAGATAAATTTTGAAACTCATCGAAATTATCCTAATGTTAATCTAAAATGTCAGCAAAAATATAAGTGCATATTACAAATGTCTAAAACCAATAAGTTGTTTATACAATGAACACACATTTAAAATTCAATTCTGTTACAAAACTAATGCTATCAAAAAATCCCAAACTCAAAGTATATTCAGGATTAATGGGATTTAAATTTTCTATCAAAATCATCCTTTAACACAATGATGGTTTGATGTTTTAAGGCATATCAACCCCTTTCAGGTCATTTAATGACCAATCAATTCATTTTTTTTATAAACAAAGGACTCCGTTTGCTTACAGTGCCTGCTATTGCTTAAGTGGTTACCCAATTAAGAATTGGACAGACTAATCATTGTTTAACTTTGGTGAACTAGAGGGAATCGGTGCTTTCAGCATTTGACCGTAATCCAACAATTTAAAATTTGTTCATAAATAAATGCATATTACAAATGTCTAAATCCAACTAATAAGTTAATTTTACAATAAAAACATTCAATACACCTACATCAGTAAGAATTAAAAATCTCCCAAACAATTAAATGTTGGTTGGATTTTACAGCAGGTCAACCCTTGTTGGGTTATTTTATGCCGAAGATGTTTTTATTTTATTCATTCTTGCTGGATATTCGAAATTTTCTTAAATCTTGTTTTTTCAAATTTATTTTAACCCACAGATTGTCCTTAACAGGTACTACTGCTCCAGGTTACAGTGAAATGAAGGTTGGTTGGGTTTTACGGCATACCAAGCCATTGGGTTATTTTATGCCAAAGACATTTTTGTTTTATTCATTCTTGATGGGTAATAAAGGGATACTCCACACATCCCAGAGCTCCAGAATTGAAACCTCAACATGAGATGAAGTTTAACATACAGTTAAATGTGCTTGTCAGACAAAACCATAAGTTTTTATGTTTTTGCATTTCACTAACCACGTGCATCCAACAAGCATTTTTGCTTCACATTGACCATGCTGCATCCCATGGTTTTTAATGCTACATTCTTGTACAATTCGTATACCCCCCACCCAGAATCCAATAACCAAGTGACGAGGCAAGATGACTGAATGATTATGGAGGCTGCAAGGTTTAATATATTAGCAAGCTAGTTTCACAATTCAATTACCGATCCTTATCCCTAAAGTGCTACATACTTTTAGCCTTGGGCTGAATCTACTTTACCCCCACCCCCTTTTTAAATTAAAGTTACTTCCAAGCATTTATTCATATCCACAACCAAATGAAAACTCCTGAATTTTACTGACATCATAAAAAGAAAAAAAAAAAGAAAAAAGTTTGATGTGATTTTTTTCATAGGGTTATATCAACCAATTAAAAAAGTGGATAAGTACAAAATATTTCTTAACCCTTCCATACCAATGATGATTAAGGTAAGAATTAAATCATTACCATAAATACAATAAGTAAAACAATAGCCAACACCTCATGTCAAACACTTAATTACTGTTAAAATAATAATTTATGACAGTGTGGACACAACGAGTTTAAGTTTCTGAGATAAAGGTTAATATTGGAAGAAAGAAAAATTATCTTGTTTTTAGTTGAGAATAATATTCAGGTTTTATCAAGAAAAAAAAAATCTTAATTATGGACTTAGAAATATCTGATCTTATAAAAATCTTTACATGAAATATTTAGAAAATTAAAAGCACAACTGATACGAAATAACATTTACTTTTTAAAATATTAATTCAGATAAAAAGAATGGTAAAAAAATTCACTATGTTAAAACTAAGTTATTTCTGCTGATTTATTTTATCAATTATAATGAAAATCCACTCATCTATGGATTCAGTAAAACATAACAGAAGAAAAAAATTTTTTTTTAATTAATCAAAACCAACTAAATAGAATATAAAAAATGATTATTAAACAAGCTTTTATAACAAGTCAAAGTGAGTACTAAGTAGCCTCACTGGGTATAACATATTTTATGTTATTGTACTAAATTTAAGTTACACTTCGTTATAAGCAAACTTCATAGTATAATAGTTTGAATTGAAGTCATGGTAATCTTTCATTGGTTATTTTTATCATCAATAGGAATCAGCCTTATAGATTAGTTGCAGTAGTTGCCTGTGAGGCTCTTCTGTCCAGCACCAGAGGAAGTATGAAGTTGACCTATTTTTGGAATTCATGTCTTGCTTCACATTGACCATGCTGCATCCCATGGTTTTTAATGCTACATTCTTGTACAATTTGTATACCACTATACCCAGAATCCAATAACCAAGTGATGAGGCAAGATGACTGAATGATTATGGAGGCTGCAAGGTTTAATATATTAGCAAGCTAGTTTCACAATTACCAATCCTTATTCCTAAAGTGCAACATACTTTTAAGCCTTGGGCTAAATCTTGAGTAACACAAAGTAAATGATAACATAAGTAAAAAAAAAAAAAAAAAAAAAAAACTTACTTTTTGTCTTGCGGGTAACAAAGACAATTCCTTTGCCATCTTTGCATGGCTCAATACCAACTGTTTTCTGGTGGATGAGACCATTAAAACGGAAAGAATGGCGTCCTTTCAAATTGTTACGTTCCTGAAAATAACACAAGACAAATTCTTTAGATCATTTTAAATGTAAAACAAAACAAATTGTTTGATTTTAAGTAAATCTATTTTAATAATTTTTGAATTTTACAGACAACAAACCATTTTAGAAAAAATACTGATGAGGTTGAGAAAAAAAAAATCTGCAGCCAGTTCTCAGATATTAAAAACACAAAAACATGAAAATAACAAGGAATGGAATCATTATATAGAAAAAAAATTCCACAACTCAATGGATAATTTGTTTTTGTTAAAAAAATTTGTTTTCTTTCTTTAAAGTAAATATGGGGGGGAAAAAAAGTCTGGATGACTTATTTTGTCTAAAGTATTTACATAAGTATTTTGAAGCTTATAAAAAATAGTTTATAAACGGAAGTTGCGATAAAAAGCAACCGAAAGAAAAAAAAAAAAAAAAAAAGCTTTATTGAAAAATTACGATATTTGAATTAAAAGAAAAAAGTGGAAAGTATATATTTGGTCGGGTAGAACTTGTGAAACTGTCCCGAAAAACGACATTTCTTCTTTTTATTTTTATTTAAATCTCTGGAAACAGAAACTGAACTCCTGAAACGATTTGCATTAAATTATTCCTATTTTTGCCGTATCCAGTAAATCCAATTTCGTGCTAAATATCGTCGTTTTGCAAATTTAATAACAGACAGACTCCCCCCCCCCCCCCAGTTAAATTACCACAAAGAAAAAGAGAAACCAATAGGTTTTAGAAATGCCAACAAATTTTTATTAGGTTTCGCTGTCTTTATTTTTAAATACAATTTATACTTGTGGATAGGTCGATTTTTGAAA
The DNA here is from genome assembly GCA_023376005.1 of Doryteuthis pealeii. Taxonomy (NCBI): domain Eukaryota; kingdom Metazoa; phylum Mollusca; class Cephalopoda; order Myopsida; family Loliginidae; genus Doryteuthis; species Doryteuthis pealeii. The sequence continues at coordinate 6,500,662 of CM042165.1, forward strand.
ACAAGATGTTAAAGCAAAACTATTTGCAATCGATAGTTCAATTTATTTTGTAAACACGGATTTTATGGCAACTCCGGCACTCATATTAAGTCATATTTGATCAAAATTGACAGAAAAAAATCGTTTTAAATGTATTAAAAATAAATTACACGTAGTTTTGTTGTTTTTTTTTTACTGATGCTGATTATGTTACTACTTTTCGACTTAGATAAAAATTTGGCATTAAATAATCGATTTAATTAATTTTGTTTTTAAAATGAGAAGCAGACGAAAAAATGGGTATCCCTAGAAAGGACACCTCACGTGGTGAAATGCACATCAGCAAATCATTGTTAGAATTTGAGTCTTACTTTGTCCCATAGATTAGTAAATAACAATATATAATAAAGAAAATATCTGGGCACATATTTTCAACCATTAAGAAAAGGAAAATTAAAACCTTATTTGAAGTTCGATAAAAAGTTAGAAAAGTCTCATAAAAAACAAAACAAAACAAACAACAAAAAATGAAGTGTCCAAAATTCTTACTGTGCTGAGCCAGAGTCCATTTCTCTTAATTAAATGAGAATTGTTCTTCCTGATGATCATCCACTGTAAATCAGCAGACATTTTGATGGCTGGAAAAAAAAAAGATTAAAGATTAACAACTTATTCTTTAAATAAGGGAAATGAACCAAAATAAGAAAAAGAAAATCTGGATTTAATTAAGCAACAGTTCGATTGTAAATCGAGCACCGCACGTTTTTACATATTCTAAATCGAGCCCTTAATTAAATTCAGGGACTACTATTCTCTATTCAATTTAATAATTCTTCTCAAAAATGAAAAATTTCTATTAAAAAAAAAAAAAAAAAAAATAGGGTTATTTTCAAAGATTAAATTATTTTTTTCTTCTTTTTCTATTCTTTAAAAAAATGTTTTGCTAATTGAATCTTAAAATAAAATAAAAATCTTGCGATTATTGATATGGTTTTAAATTTAATGTATCGATAAGAGATGAAATTTAATAAAAAAATAAAGATTTTTTTTTTTAGAAAGTTTCGTACAAATTCCACACACAATCATATAAGTAGAAATAAAGGATATAATTTCTATCAAATTATATTCGACAATCGCTTTAACTTAGGAATCAAGTTCAAGAGAAATTAAATGTAGACAACCACTAAGAGATCTTTTCTATTCACTTTTTTATTTTTTTACACATTCAAGCTGAAGGAAAACGAAGTGTTTACAAAATCATTGAACATTAATTTTATAAGAACAATTTTCACGTACATATATTATTACATCTATTATTATCAATCTGGGTAATTTTGAACTGAATTCATTTAGCTAAGAAATCCATTTTAAGTTTTAAAAAAAGAAAAAAAGTTCACTATCATAATTTAGCTAAATAATTCATTTTTAAGTTTAAACAAAAGTAAATAAAATTCTGCAATATAAAATTATAGCACATAGCAAATATCGAGAGAGAAAAGTCTCAAAACTGAATAAAAGAAATTAATAATTTCTTTTTAATTTCGCCATGTGGCATAAGACTGAGGTCTATCATCCATTTTGTCGTCACCCATGTGGTCCATATAAGACATTTAAATTCATCAATAATTCACATTTTTAGATTATTTATACGATATTCTTTTGGCTAATATTAATATAAATGCTTTGTTTTATAAATAACAGCAATAATATTTCATTTCAAAAAAGCAACAATTAATAAAATAAAGTTTCATATAGAGAACGTACCTTTCGTAAGACTTTACGGTAAGTTGAAGCAACTAAAAAGAGGCCGAGCATGCGCAAACGTAAGCGGAAGTTCATTCACGCAGCTCATTTCCGGTTAATTTTCTCGCTAAAAATGCTAAATAAAATGAAAATATTTCGTACAAAATATTTTCTGTGGAAAAAAATCCGTATAAATTAAAATACGAATTTTTAAAAGTATTAATTTCTTATAATAATTTAACTTGAAGAAAATTTGATTTTACCGAGACTGCTGTAGGCGGAAATAGATTTAAAATGCCGGCAAAAGGGCTATGAAAAATCACGTATTTGAATTTTTATAACTTAGGTAGATGTATTAATAGAATTTCCCAAACGAAATTTCCAATTGAAAAAAAGTTTTTTTGGGGTTCAAAATCATTTGTCCTTATAGGTATCATACGAGTATTAATAATATTCGTAATTTAAAAATTAGTGATAAAAAGGTAATTTCGAAAAAAATATAACATCATTATCATTATACTTATTTTTTAAAATTGTATTTATGAATTAAGTTATTAATAATTTACTTGATTTATCAGTCATAAATTAAATTGTTAATAAATAATTTTTTTTTGTTGCTGTTTCTATATCGACTTAGTTACATGGGAGGAAAATAGTTACTTGTCCAGAAAATGCCGCTGAGGAAATACCTGAGTTAAAACAAAATAAGTATATAGAAATTTAATACTTACATCCACCATTCAAATTTCGATGGTTAATGTAAGTATTTTATTTTCAGATAGATAAAATCAGAGATGAAATATTATGGTGTTAATATTCAGTAACTGCAGTTTCATGCATATCATGCAATCTTCAGATAGTCAAAAAAGGAAAGAGAAACATTTGATTTAAATCAGAACCGTTAAAACGAATTTGGGGAAAGGTATTTTTCCAATTAAGGAAAAACACTTCGATAAATCCTCTACATTGAGAAAACTGTTCAATAAAAGTTATTTTAAAATTAGTTATTGTATGAACAATATAAAAAAATCATTGACAAGCACAATTTTAATATTTTAAATGAAAATGACAACTCGAATGATAGATGCAACTGTTTCAATAAAACAAAATGCCCCTTAAATTGTTTAATCAATAACATCGTCTATAAGGCCACCATCAACGAAAGTGAAAATAACAATGATGAAAAAATATACATTGGTACCACTGAACAAAATTGGAAAAATAGGTGGTATAATCACAATCTAAGCTTCAACAACAGAAGATATTCAAACAGTACTACCTTATCTAAACACGTATGGCATATTAAAGATACAACAGGCAAAATACCGATGAGAGAATGGGAAATTATCACAAAGGCCCAGGCTTAGAAAAGGGTGGCCAGCGCAACTGTGGACTTTGCACCAAAGAAAAATTGTGTATTCTCCAAAATACGAATGTAAATTTATTGAACAAGAGAAGCGAACTGGTTTCCAAATGTAGATATTTAAACAAATTTCTATTATGTCATTTGCCACCCGACCCTCATTAATCCCATATTTTTTGCCTTCTATTAATCTAATGAGGAGTATGATTTTTAAATAAACAATACTTCAGTTTGCACTGGTATTGTGAAAATTGTACAACACTGGCACTATCGTCGGTTAAAGCTGATAGATTAATTGAAAAAAAGTGCAAAGAATATATGGAAAGATTTAAATTGGAATTAAATAAACAAACTGACGAGAAATTTAAAAAAAATTATAATGAATTAGAGGCTTTTAAAGAGAAGTATACGCTTGCAGGACAAAGTGCCCAACACAGACGTGCTGGAACGAGCAAACATGAACAGCATGTTCACCATCATCTGTGAGAGACGCCTGCGCTGGCTTGGAGGATGGACAAAGGCTGCATCCCCAAAGACCTACTGTATAGCGAATTAGTTGAAGGCAGCTGGCTGGTAGGGAGACCATGAAGACATGCCATATCAACACCAGCACATGGGAGACTGGTGCAGAAAACTGAGCAGGCTGGCACCCCCTCGTCAAACAAGGGACAAAAAGGAGTGAAAAAGAGGAAAGAAGCTGCCACAGAAAAGAGAGCCAGAAGGAAGGAAAGACAACAGCAACTCCAGCAAACATCACAGTCACGGCCGAAACGTTGTACAAGTAACAATGAAGATGGGGACAATAGTCCGAATAACGCAGATAATACTTATTTTTATAATTACTCTCTCAACAATCTCTCATAATAAACTTATTTCCAGTGCGGGATTGTCTATAGGCACTATGAAATTACTGCACTCAATTCAGCCATTGATAAGCAACAATAAGAGATATATTTGTAGATTTATGCATCACTGTTTGTTTGCAGTCATTGCACCAGAGATTGCCATTCAGAAATTGGCCTGTTCAGCCACTCACATAGTTGCAGTTAATGAATGAAAAGATAAAAAAGTTGTGGATACTATGCCATCATCTTCACATTTTTTGCACCCGCTATCCATGAGCTTCGGTTTGTGGGTGGTCCCACATTAATAGGGCCTTGTGCCTAACCTGTACACGTGAGGTACAAGGTAAATATAACTACGCAATGATCTTTAGTAGATGGATGGATGCCAACAATACAGAGAAGCAGAAGAAAATAAATAATGACACAAATGATAAAATAAAAAATGCAACGAACAACAAAAATAACAATAACAATGATGATGGATTGCTGTAGAGAATTGCAAAAGAGAGAGAGAGAGAGAGGATTAAAAAAACAGAATTTGTTGATGTTAACTTTTTTATAAGTTCATATTTCTGTTAATAAAATATATTTGATGTGACATCAGCAGGAGCTCAGACTCTGCCCACTTCCGCCCAAGGTTTGTTCCCACTTTTTTCAACCCTTGTAAGAAATTAAATCAGTTCGTAATAAACCATTGTTGAATCCACCTCGTGTGTGCCCATCTCCTCACCTCATCTTTTTACCTATTGTAAATTCTGTTATTTCAAGCATTATTTCCATTATGCAACACTCTGCTGAATATCCAACCTCAACAGGTTATGCTCCCAGTCATAATAATAGAATTTACTTTAATGGAAATCCTGAACAATTTCAATTATGGGAAGTTAAATTTGTTTCCTACCTACTGTTGTAACCTGATAAATAAAGGTATCATTTCCGGACATGCGCACTCAGACATAGACTGACGGGTGCCAATCTTTGAAATAAAAATTCAGTTCAATATTAAAGTTTAACTTTTTATATCCCAGTTTATAAAAAGGGTAACTTTGAGTTCTTTAAGCGAGAATAAAAAACAAGTCAACACACTCTGGTAACAGGATAAGAACTGAATTTTTATTTCAAAAGGTTTGGCGCAGGTCGGTGTGTGTATGTGTGTGTGCATGTCCGGAAATGACTCCTTTATTTATCAGGTTACAACACCTACGACTCCAGAAGCTGGCACATATTATAGAATCCAAGACTGACGTTATCGACCAAGAAAAAAGTGCTAACCTCAACAGTTGATTTTCAACATCACAGAAAATAAAAAAGAAACAACAAATGAAAGAATAAATCATGAACCAAAAAATATTTGTAGATTTGTGCAAAAATATTAAATTAGAAAAAAATACAACAAATAAAAAAAATGTACAAGACTTGGACAGAAAAATTGGCTGACTTCTGATTTAGGTCGGAAAATTAAAACGGAAAGTTTTTTGGTGGTACCCAATGACAGTTTAACTACAGTCTATGAATTAACATTTTACGAATTGGGTTACGGTTTTAGGGGATTATGGTTGTTTTTAATTACGTATTGCTTAAAAAAAAATGAACAACAAAAAACCCAAATTACTATACATTTAATGTTGAAAAATATTTTTTAAAACTAAGTTTAATTGAAATTATACATTGCAATTCTAACACAAACAACTGTCTCAATAATAGATTCAATAATTAATTTCAATGGTTAATTAAATGTATAGTAATTTGTTTTTTTGTTGTTTATTTTTTTAACCAATACGTAATTAAAAACAACCTTAATCCCCTAAAACCGTAACCCAATTCACAAAATGTTGATTCATAGACTGTAGTTAAACTGTCATTGGGTACCACCAAAAAACTTTCCGTTTTAATTTTCCGACCTAAATCAGAAGTCAGCCGAAAAATGATAATAGAATGCGTCCCATAAAAATTATTTTTGAAAATACAGAACTTGTTAACGACATTTTGAGAAATGCCAAAAATTCAAAATATGCAAAAGATTAAAAAATATCTCCCTAATAAAAGATCTAATCCCTTTGGAGAAAGAAGAGATTGGGAAGCTTTTGTAGTTAAGACCCCAGAAGCAAAAAGATTGATTGGAAAAGATACTGTTGGGGGTCCGGCCTAAATGTGGCTCCCTTTATCATGAAGAGCCATTGTCAGCGCAGGAAGAAGCTGTGGGCCACACAACATCTGTTTACATCAACGACATCTATATCAACGAAGATGTAGTGACTGTGACCTGCATCAGAGAACATTTTGCGCAGTTTGGGTTGAATTGCAAGGACCCAGAACAGTTGGAGGACGGTGCACGGGTACCGGGATTGGCGGTTGGGATGGAACACGGTAAATTCATGCAGTGTAAACGAGGAAGCCTAGTTCCAGAAGCTCCCAGTGTCATTATGCAATGAACAGTGTTCTCCTTGTGTGGGAGGCTTGTCGGGGCACCTCCCAGTGTGCGGTTGGCTTCATGTGGCTTGCGAAATACTCAAGAGGAGAGCAAGTTCAGTCACAAAGGGCTGGGATGAAGCAAAAGACACCGTCCTCCAGCGTATGATGTTTGAGACTGTGGAATCTGTGCAGCAGGATGATCCGGCCTGTGGAGATTGGTGCGTGGAAAGCAAGGAGCTGAATGTGTGGGTCGATACCAGTTCTTTAGCAATTAGAGAGGTATGAGACAGTGCTGGAAGATGCTTGTTGGTTGCGACCTGAAATTTTCAGGTTGCAGCCAACAAGCATCCTCCAGCACATATTGAAAGGCATCAATCTGGCTCTCCAGTGGCAGGGCAAGGAACTACATGTAAAGATGGATTCTGTGTGTGTGTATCGTACATGCTGACTGGAAAAGCACGAGTCTGTACCAAGGCAGCAAGTGAGATGCTTATCAGGAGGCGGCTGAGCCCACTCAAGGAGCTCGTGAAGGAGTATGAGCTGACTGTGGATGTGACGTTGGTTCCGTTGACTCGGAACATCGCCAACCGACTGACAGCGGTGATTGGAGGTGATGAAGAAGGAAAACGGGCTCGAACCACTGATCAGTGCAGTTGTGGACAAGCTGGACGTGACTCAAATCATAGTTATCCACAGAAGCAGTGGACATCTGGGAGTGCGGCGCAAACCACCTATTTTGTCAGGAGAATTTGCCCAACGACAACAAAGGTAGCTGTTCAGTCAGCCATATGGATGTGCGAGGAATGCCAGTCCATAGACCCAGCACCAATCCACTAGGAAAAGTGGATTTTATTCAACAAACTTTGATCTACTAAACATTGCTCAAAATATCAATACCAGGGATCATAGATTAAAACTCTTAAAAAATTTTGCAAAACAAATGCCAGACAAAATTATTTTAGTAACAGAGTGGTGAATACATTGTGAAAATAGCCGGTCTTAACTCTAGTGTCACAACATGGAATGAACTACCTTCATCAATAGTGAATACACCATCTTTGAATTTCTTTAAGGCAAGGTTGGATAATCTGTGGAAAGATTATAAATATTCTGTGGAATTAAGATGAATGTTTATAAGGAACAGCTGACAGGACTCAGACCTAATATACTAGTTGAAAAGATATTATTATTATTATTATTATTATTATTATTATTATTTGTAGACAGAATGAAAAGAAAAGGTATTTGTTTGCATTATTTGTTGTGTTTGAAAAATATAAATGTTTGTTGGACTTAACTTTTATTTAAAGCAAAAAAAAAAAGGAAGAAAAACTTAGTTAAAAAACAAAAAGAAAAAACAAAAACACTTTTGAAATTATTATTTTCTGTATGTTTGTCTGTGTTGAAAAAAAATTATTATTTTGATAAATAAAATAATTATTTATACTCATTTCATTTTCTCTTTGTTTGAGTTTTTTCCTTTTAAAAAGAAAAACTTCACTTTTAATATTATTCTATATTTTCCCTGGATATTCTTGTTCTTTCACGGAGAAATACAAGCCTTTCAAAACCACTTGGACCACACGACTGATGGACTGTTTAGATTTTTTTGTTTTTTCTTAAAAAAAATCTGTTAACACTTGATTCATTCCAGGTTTGGCCTACCCTTTTTTTGTTTAATTATTAAGCAGTAGTTTGTTTATTTGTATGTGTGTGTGTGTGTTATCTAGGCACATCTGATTCTTCTTATTTTCTTTTTTTTTTCTTTTTTGTATCTGAAGAAACCACACACACACACACACACACACACACACACACACACACACACAAACTAACAGGTGAAAGTAATAAAATTGAAAAAAGGAAGGGAAAGAGAAAAGGATGGCAAAAAAAGAAAATAAGAATTAGATGTGCCTAGATAAAACACACACATACAAATAAACAAACTACCACTTAATAATTAAAAAAGAGTAGACCAAACCTGGAATGATAATTAGACATTGTTGGACAGACACACATATATAAACATACACACAGACCCACACATACACACACACACAGATTTTTGGAAGATATAAGACACAAAATTAAATGGACTATACCTAGAGCTTCAGAAATCTTCTGAGGAGGGGATTGTAATCACAAAATATTAAGAATAAACCAAAGGTTAACAAACAACATCATAGTTGCTTTATTTCAAAATAATAAAATTTTTCTATGAACAAATCATTTGTCTTTGAGTTTGGTTGGACTCAACCATCCTAATTATTTTAACTTTTTTAACTTTATTTTATTTTCATGCTTTAAGATTTGGATTTAGATGAATTTTGTTGACAATGTTCATGATAATGTTACACAAAGAATATATAAATAAATTGATATTTATATATTTACCAACCCCTCCGCACGAGTAGGATGCGACACAAGGTCAATTTCTTAAGCGGAGTCTAACAGGTTTTAATTCAGAGTTTTCCTTCTCCTAGACCGGTTGCCTAACCAAGGTTAAAGAGCCCAGTCTGCCCTACTATTTACCCATAGCTGGAAGGAGAGTAGGATTCATACCTTTCCCAAAGGTATTAGCGCTAAGTGAAATGCAATTGCCACGTCCAGGATTTGAACTCGGGGCGACGTGTCCATTTCCCATGACTTTAACCATTACACCACACGCTTCCTACAAATGAATTGATATTCGTTGTATATTCTTTCACAGGCATGTTGTATTGATGATAAGTGGCTAATATGCTGCTTTGAAACCAATGGTAGCAATAACAAATATAATGTATCAACTCCAGTGGGTAGGTATTTTCAGGCTCAGCCTGTCTAATTCAAAGTAATAAAAATTCTCTCATAAGACCTTGACTTTGGTTGGACTCAACAATCCTGACTTGAACTGTCATGAATAATTATTTTAACTCTATAAATTTTATAACTTTGTTTTATTTTCATGCGTTAAAATGTTGATCTAAATAAATTTTTGTGTAAAAAAAAAAGTGTGGCACTCCACCTCAGCAAAAATACTCCCTCTGGTCTAGCGCTAGCGAAAAGGGGATAAACCCCCTCACTATCCGGCTGATACCGACAATAGCCACTCCGCCAACTTTACTTTTATATAATATATATATATATATATATATATATATATATATATATTCAAAAGAAGGTCATCGTCTGATAGGAAACAAATCTTGAAGGCCAATTACTATAGAGTAGTGAATTTGATTCTCACTAGGTGCCCTATACTTACAGTATTGTATGAAATCTGAGCTATTGTATGGATTAAATTCCTTACTTGCCATGGTTCTCCTACTTAGTGGTAGGGGACAATAAAAGGTAATTACCTCATGTTTCTGCCAGTAACCACTTGGTGGAATGACTGGCAGCATTGTAAAAGAAGAAGCAGCAAAGTCAAAATCCTCTTTTATCATCCAACCTTGATAGAGTTATTAATTTGTTGTGTTCTGATCCACAGATAAGGTGGGCATGTGTGGCTTTGTGCCCTCAGTAACCTGATATCGTAAGAACACAATGACAAGCTTAACATGTAAGTCTTTACGCTTTTTTCTTCTACCAGCTACATAACAAGGACTCAACACTTTCTCTACTAAAGACTCCTTTTCATATTAAGACATTTCACTCATACAACTCTGTATAAACTCTTCCTTGTATCTCATGTCATTTTCATATTCTATTCTATTAAGTTTGCTTGGCAATAAAGGACTCAACACTTTCTCTACTAAAGACTCCTTTTCATATTAAGACATTTCACTCATACAACTCTGTATAAGCTCTTCCTTGTATCTCATGTCATTTTCGTATTCTATTCTATTAAGTTTGCTTGGCAATAAAGGACTCAACACTTTCTCTACTAAAGACTCCTTTTCATATTAAGACATTTCACTCATACAACTCTGTATAAGCTCTTCCTTGTATCTCATGTCATTTTGTATTCTATTCTATTAAGTTTGCTTGGCAATAAAGGACTCAACACTTTCTCTACTAAAGACTCCTTTTCATATTAAGACATTTCACTCATACAACTCTGTATAAGCTCTTCCTTGTATCTCATGTCATTTTGTATTCTATTCTATTAAGTTTGCTTGGCAATAAAGGACTCAACACTTTCTCTACTAAAGACTCCTTTTCATATTAAGACATTTCACTCATACAACTCTGTATAAGCTCTTCCTTGTATCTCATGTCATTTTGTATTCTATTCTATTAAGTTTGCTTGGCAATAAAGGACTCAACACTTTCTCTACTAAAGACTCCTTTTCATATTAAGACATTTCACTCATACAACTCTGTATAAGCTCTTCCTTGTATCTCATGTCATTTTTCGTATTCTATTCTATTAAGTTTGCTTGGCAATAAAGGACTCAACACTTTCTCTACTAAAGACTCCTTTTCATATTAAGACATTTCACTCATACAACTCTGTATAAGCTCTTCCTTGTATCTCATGTCATTTTGTATTCTATTCTATTAAGTTTGGTTGGCAATAAAGGACTCAACACTTTCTCTACTAAAGACTCCTTTTCATATTAAGACATTTCACTCATACAACTCTGTATAAGCTCTTCCTTGTATCTCATGTCATTTTCGTATTCTATTCTATTAAGTTTGCTTGGCAATAAAGGACTCAACACTTTCTCTACTAAAGACTCCTTTTCATATTAAGACATTTCACTCATACAACTCTGTATAAGCTCTTCCTTGTATCTCATGTCATTTTGTATTCTATTCTATTAAGTTTGCTTGGCAATAAAGGACTCAACACTTTCTCTACTAAAGACTCCTTTTCATATTAAGACATTTCACTCATACAACTCTGTATAAGCTCTTCCTTGTATCTCATGTCATTTTCGTATTCTATTCTATTAAGTTTGCTTGGCAATAAAGGACTCAACACTTTCTCTACTAAAGACTCCTTTTCATATTAAGACATTTCACTCATACAACTCTGTATAAGCTCTTCCTTGTATCTCATGTCATTTTGTATTCTATTCTATTAAGTTTGCTTGGCAATAAAGGACTCAACACTTTCTCTACTAAAGACTCCTTTTCATATTAGACATTTCACTCATACAACTCTGTATAAGCTCTTCCTTGTATCTCATGTCATTTTGTATTCTATTCTATTAAGTTTGCTTGGCAATAAAGGACTCAACACTTTCTCTACTAAAGACTCCTTTTCATATTAGGACATTTCACTCATACAACTCTGTATAAGCTCTTCCTTGTATCTCATGTCATTTTGTATTCTATTCTATTAAGTTTGCTTGGCAATAAAGGACTCAACACTTTCTCTACTAAAGACTCCTTTTCATATTAAGACATTTCACTCATACAACTCTGTATAAGCTCTTCCTTGTATCTCATGTCATTTTTGTATTCTATTCTATTAAGTTTGCTTGGCAATAAAGGACTCAACACTTTCTCTACTAAAGACTCCTTTTCATATTAGGACATTTCACTCATACAACTCTGTATAAGCTCTTCCTTGTATCTCATGTCATTTTGTATTCTATTCTATTAAGTTTGGTTGGCAATAAAGGACTCAACACTTTCTCTACTAAAGACTCCTTTTCATATTAAGACATTTCACTCATACAACTCTGTATAAGCTCTTCCTTGTATCTCATGTCATTTTGTATTCTATTCTATTAAGTTTGCTTGGCAATAAAGGACTCAACACTTTCTCTACTAAAGACTCCTTTTCATATTAAGACATTTCACTCATACAACTCTGTATAAGCTCTTCTTTGTATCTCATATAATTTTGTATTCTATTCCACCAATTCAAATCCAACAATATCATCAGATTCTGGTGCTTAATTCTTTATATTTCTTTAGTTTGTTCGACTCTGCCATCCAACCAAGACACATCTACACATCTCTCCAAAGACAATCCTTTAATTTTTTTCTACCCTGAAGTTAATCAAAAGACATTGAATAACTTTTCTTACCCTTTATTGTTATTTCTCCTTAAATCTATGTATGTGTCAACAATATATAAGTTTTAAGTTATATTGTGAGACGACCTGTTCTGCGCTCTGCACCTTCAATGCACGATGTCTAGACCCCAAGCGTTGTGATATTCTGTGATGGCCAATTTGAGGGCACGAGTCAGAAACAGTAATCACAAGGATTAAATAAAAACAAACAACAACTAAAAGTGTTTGTAAACAAGACACGGATGGAAGAAGGGGTGTGTGAGACTTCATTGTCTATCCATCTGGCTGCTACTCGCTACCTCTCTCGTTGTGGATTCGGGGCTAACTACTGCTACCGACGTTAACACCTCTAGGGCCTGGGTTCTAACTGCCGTGTACTGGAGTTTAGCTATATTTATGTAAAACTCTCCTTCCTGACCCATCTTCTCTGGACCACACAGATGGCCAGTACTTAAATCGAATCGCCGACTTCTAGTCGTCATTAACCCTTAGAATTAAAGCCATTAAATATTTTTCCAGACTTAACGTCTTCGATACTTCGAACATTAATTTTTTTCAAAAGAGAATTCCTCATAAAAAAACCCTTTGCTTTTAATACCTGGGTGCATAAGATATTATCACTAAGTGGCCTAACTTCATGGTGGTCGTACAAATCTCTTAAACTTTACGGCCTAATCTTTGGATTCGTAAAAAGGTCAACCACCCATCCGTTTTACTTATGCCTGGCTTTAACTTATTCTCTTTTTTTATTCATTTATTTATTTATTCTGACCATGTTCGTCTTCAATCATAGTATCACATATTTACTATCTCCATTTTGTCTTTTATTATTTTTATTTCATTGTTTTATATTCATTCATGACTGCTTGGTTAAACTGCAGACCAATTCCTTCAGTGAAACGGCAGAATACAAGGAAATAATAACTATTGATGGTTATTTCCTATTAATCTAACATAAACAAAGGGGAACCACTCTTGACTGATAAATCATTTATTTATTTATTTATTGATCTACTAGGAAAAAAGAATACTGGGTTAGGGTTTAGGGTTTAGGGTTAGTTTAATGGGAAAATAAATAAATAATTTATCAGTCAAGAGTGGTTCCCCTTTGTTTATGTTAGACTTATAGGAAATAACCCTATTGATCTTCTACACCAGGTATCACCAAACCTTTTTTCGCAGTGGGCTGGATAATTGAAAAAATAACGAGTGCGGGCCACATTATCATTGTGTTCAATACTTGCTAGCCAGAACGAAATCTCTGGATTTAATTTTATTAAAATCTTATATATATATATATATATATATTGAAAATATAGGGTTTGCCCTTCCCCAAAATTTTTGTCTCATAACTTTTGACCTATTCATTGCTTCACAGTCGTTCTTTGAAAATTACCTGTGTTTTTCAAGCAGTCCTAACAAAAGAAAATTCGGGATCAAGTAAGTAACAAGTGAAATGCTCACACGCACAAAATTTTATAACCTACCTACAGGAGTCAAGTCCATGAAGATTTAGGAAGCTTAACATGATATTTGAATTTAAATGGTATTAGAACGTCTCACGTTCCATATATTTTAACAAATTCAAGTACCATCAGTGGACCTTATAAAATGCCCACAGGCCGTAGTTTGGTGACCCCTGTTCTACACTATACTTAGTTTCTTAGAGGAGCCTCTTATGGTTTAATGTTAGTCTTGCATATCATTGCTAGTGAGTTCGATTCTCACTGGGTGCCTTATAAAGTAAAAGTTGTCGGTGTGGCCTAATGTCGGTATCAGCCAGACAGCGAGGGACTCTATCCCCTTTTCACTAGCACTTAGGAGATTATTCTAGCATCTGAGGTGGAGTGCCACACCTACCCTCAGCTCCTCACTTTATCACACAGATCCCCGTGCTACTCATACACTGAGTTGGCAAGGACCGGTATTGAACCAGGAACCTTGTGATTTCTTGCCAAACGCTCTACCGACTGAGCTAACTTGCGCCAAACTAAGCAATTATTAGTTTTTATTGTTTTCTACACAGAAAATCCTGCTTAGTTGGTGTAAAATGGCGGTAGCGATATACGTTACGTGGTGATATCGATATATGTTGTATAGTGGGTCTTGTCAATGTGCCTCCAAATTCACGACACTAAAAAGGTGTTCGGCACGTGGCGGTCATCTTGTCAATAAAAAAAAAGTACAACGCGAGAAATATATCATCACAAGCTGCTTAGCTTTTATTTCCAGGGCTCGTATCGTGGGCTCTGTTCGGAGAGGAGGAAAGGCAGAGAGAAAGAGAGAGAGGACACTGTTAAATTACTGTGATCCCACAACTGGGACAAGAGGTCCGGTCCGTACCCTACGACTCTCAAAGCAAAAAAGAGGCCGGTATTTTTCTTTGTCGTTCCACGTCACCACGTGACTTCCGGTTGACATTCAATTCTTCATTCGGGGGGTCACGCCCCGGTCAAACTCACGACAACCGTTTTTGTGCTCATCACCTTTTTTTAAAAACCTTTACTATCTCTTATTTCTTCTTCCTCTCTTTTCTAATAGTTCTTGCAAAATTCAGGATTTATCCCCATCTTGCTACAGATGAGTACCTGTGCTTACTGGAGATAAAAACGTATGTCGTATTTTATGTGGAATTAAGTTCATAAATTCCCAACAGGCCCATGGACCACAGTTTGGGAACCAGAGCATTAAAGAAGGGACTAACTCTGTCCCATAATACTTATTACATTTACATATAATTTTTATTCACTAAATGTCACAAAGTAATTAATAAGGGAGACAACTCAGACTCACGTAAAGGAATTTTTTGTTAAATTATTGGTTTGGTTTCTTTGTTTAATGGCATATCAACCTTCATGGCTTATCTAATTCCAAAGCCATTTTTGTTGAAGAACAATAGTGGTACTATTTAGACCATAACTGGAGGGGGGATGAGAGGATTAATACCTTTCCCAAGGGTAAAACAATCATTTTTTTCTTTTTATTTATTTTTTCATACTAGATTAATATAAGGTGTTTTTACGTGGGGATTTTTACGGGGCATCCAGTGAGGATTAAACTTGCTATTCAGTAATAACATATCTGCAAAACTAGATTGCTAACCATTATACCACTTTGTTTTTTGTTTTTTCTCCTTTACCCAGGTGATGCCAGGTAGTCGCTTCTAGTAATCAATAAGGGAGACAACTCAGACTCCCAAAATAATTTGTCTCAAAATATTGATCATGGTTTTAATATTTTGGAAAACTATTTCATATACCCTCTAAAACAGCGTTTCTCAACCGGTTTACCTTTTCGTAACCCTTAAAATAAATTACATGTCTCAAGGAACCCCTGCACAAAAACAAAATTACATACAATATCTTTCTCCTTTTATTTCCATCGTAGTTCATGTGATAAATATCATAGTATATATTTTGAAATAACTGGTTTAAGGAAAAATTAATACTTCTTTGTCAAATTTTTCGGCACTGATTAGTTTTGTAGGGACTAGAACTCTCCTGTGCCTTCGGGGACAGGAAGTAGAAAAGGTAACGTCTCTTGTCAGGTTGGGGAATGAACCCTCTTTTATGGTTTTGGGACCAACGTGTGAGCCTCGTAGAAACGAGCTCTTGTCTCAGTCTCTTGTGACTGAAGGAACTTTCCCCTCAGTGAGGGAGTAACAACTGTAGACCCAACCTGACACCCCCCTCAACGAGGGAGATATATGAACTGTAAGTACTGCCCCTAAGTACTTTGTGATATTGACTGTTGTTGAGTTTATATGTGAATAAATAAGGTTAAAAGTATATGTGCTTTCCCTTTCGTCTTTACATTCTGTGAACTTATATTTTGTTCCTCATAGACTGTAGGCAGCTATTCCTACAGTTTCATACTGGCACCGTACAGACATTACTAAATATATTCCCAATGATTGTTATATTCTATTAATGACATAATAGATTAGATAGGATGATGTCTAGATTCCAAGAATATATTGTGTATGTTTAGTAATATTATGTATATGAAATTATGAAGTCAAAAGTGTATTAGGTTATCTCCCTTGTTCTTGCAGAACCCCGGTTGAGAAACTCTGCTCTAAAGAAAGAATTGAGAGTCTGTCTCAGAATATTAAAGACAACTATTATGGGGCAAAGGTAGAAATATTTTTCAAAAGTCTTTAAAGTTGACAGTTTTAGGTATGTTCAAAAGAATTAAAGGGAGGTAATCAAGTTTTTTTTTTAGAATTTTTTAATTTTAAAACAATTATCAAAAATTAGGGAATGTTGCGATTTTGATGGAATTTTCAGCATTTCATTCATTAATGACTTAATTAGGTAATGAATAGCTTATTTTATTAAAAAAAAATTGAAAGAAAAATTTTTTTTATCAATTACGATTTTTTTTTTGGTGGGTGTGAGGTTCAACCATTGGTCATTTGAATAAAAAAAATTCCACTCCTTAGTTTTTACATTTCTAGCCAAATCAAATCCAAAAGACCACTTAAAATTTAAAAAAAATAAATTTTAAAATTAAGCACCCTAAAATGTTATTTGAAAATTTAAAAGTTATTTTCTTAAAACTCAAAAAATATTTTGTGTAGCATGTTTTCTCTTTTCGTAATTTTGAAAACAATATTTTTCTTTGAATTGATGCAAAAAAAAGTATTTTTTCTGTTTCAATTGACCTTGTAGCATTGGTTTCGTATTTGCCTGGTGGAGTTGTCTGCCCGATTTAGTTTGCTGGTGTCTGCTAGGGTGCTATAGTATTTAAGCGCCGGGTTCAAACCCTTTCGGCCTCTTTTCCTGTTTCAGCAACTACGAGCCACATGGGGTAGATTTTATCTAACCCCTCTCGTTGGGGCTCCGCCCCCCTTACATTACTGTAAGTTCTTCACACAGCATGGACTATCCCTAGTCTCATGTCTGTACTTTTATATGTTATCTTGTACCATTCATGAATGTGTCTTCATCTTTATTTATGTACTCTTTGTTTATATACCCTTTTACCTATGTACTTTGTATCTCGTCATATCCATGTGCTGTACTATATTAAATGTTTTGTCTGTTAACCTTCGTCGGAGTTTTGTGTATTCAAAGTATGTATAACTTTGAACCAATGTTACAACCTAATGTTACATAATCTATGTGGTTGCATAAGATTATTGTCAAACCCCTGTAATTCTAAAGGGATGGCCCCTTTTCATATCACGGGTGGGACTTTCCATGGAATAGTACAGAAAGCCCGTGAAATACGTGAAGTCACGTGGGACCTGGTTGGGTCCTCAGTTTTCAGTTTAGACGTCGGGCAGAGAAGATGTCCTGCCTTAACTGGAACTCACTGCATACGCACGCTATGTTAGTCAGATGTTAGTTACATGAAAAGTATAGTTAAGTAAATAAAAGCTTAAGAAAATAACAAGGTTTTGTGGTTGATGAATGTCTTGGTAACAAGACTGATCTAGAAGAAGAAATGAGTTAAGTGCGACCGACCACCAAGACGAAGTCACCAAAATGTTAGAAGAGACCTAGAAGATCTTAAGATGTCAAAGACGTCAGAAGAAGAATAAAAGTAAAGTAAAGTAAAGAAACACTAATTCTAATCACTTAACTGTGAATTTTAAATGTCTGGAGGTGGCATGTTGTACACAATTTTTTTTATCATGAATAAAGATATATTTAATCTATATAAAAATGTATGTAAAGTCTCCACTTGGCTAATTATTTTGCAACAGAAATTCACTGGAAATTAATTTAATACTATAATAATCTGTTTATGTAACCCATGTGCTGGACTGTAACATGATAGTAAGGTTGAACTCCAGTTGAACTATCACATTCAATTTAAGACTAAGAGACTTGGGGAAAGGTATGAACCCCCCCCCCCCAGCTAATGAATTAAACAGTACCATTACTGTTCTTCTACAGGGATGACTTTGGCATTAAGTAACCCATGAAGGTTGATATTCCATTAAACAAAGAAACCAAACCAAAACCAGTACTAAACTGGATTACACAATTTTTATTGACTCTGGACTTGATACCAATCATTTGACTTAACTGGAACTAAACGCATTTCATAGGATTATTTTCTGTATTATTACGTTCGTCTGCTTAAGCATGTGATACGCCGGATTTTAATATCTTCTGAGAGATCAACAATAATTGAGAGACAAAATATTATATCAAAATTCGGGCAGAAAGAATAATGCAAAAACAGAATATATTTATATTTTTTTTAATTTAATTTATTTATCCATATATAATCTATTTTTTTTTTGTTCGATCGAAAATAATAATAATAAGTTGGAGAATTAAGAATGTCCAATATATGTGGATAGCGAGAAATAGAGAGTTTTCTTAGAAAAACAATTCAATTTTACTTATCTGTTTTCAGTCTTTTTTTTTTTTTGTTTTCAATTCTTCAATTTTCTTGTTTCTTTTTCTCTCCCTTTTTTTCTTCTTTCTTTTTTTAATTATTTCGGAATATTATATTTCATTCCTCTTCATTGATTTCGAAGATGCGAGATTTGCGCAGACGATCATTTCACCGCAAATTTTTTTCTTTTTCTACTGACGGATGCTGCTCCGTTAAATTTTTCAGACGCTTCGAAATTTGTTTAAACATTCAAAGTTCTATAACTATTTTTAGTGAGTTATCTCCCTTTCATCGCAAAAATGTAAATAAAGAAATAATTCCTTTTTATTTTATTTTTTTTCCTTTTCTTATTAATCCGGCAAATAACGTAACAGTATTTTGTATTACTGTTTAATATGTCACATCACAAGTAGAGGAGATGGGATCTACAAAGTAATGTTGTTTACTCATTGTTATTTCTTTTTATATCATTTATGTCTTCTAATGTCTGCCATCTTCTCTTTCATTGTGTTGTCTCTCTCCATTTCCATCTTAGTTCTTACTTATGAACACAGAGACATATTCTTTTGGTGTACACATATATCTGTATGTCCCAATATCACTTTAACATATGCATGCAAGAGAAATCAGCACAGAACACAAATATGCATCAAGCCACAAGGGTTCTTCCTTAGACAATCAGAGAGGCTCATTCGGATGACTCTGGGGTGAAGGCTTGTCTAACTTTATGACTTATACTGAATTCTTCCATGATTTACTTTGGATTGAATTTAAAATCCAACACTTGATCACTTCATTATTTAATAGGTGAATTACTTACCATTATAAGGGAATTTTTATCTAACCATTCAAAACAAATAGCTGTGAATAATTATTTGAAAAAAAAAATAGAAAAAAGTTTAAATAAAAATAAAAAATAAAAACAAGGAATAATTAATATCTTTTATTTAAAAAAATCTAAAAATTTATATTGCAACTATTTTTCCATCCATTTTTGTAAATTTAAAAAAAAAATTTTATTTAAAAAAAAAGGTAAAATAAACAAAAAAAATACATTTCCATTCTGTTTTTATGATGTGACATTTGTAGTCCAGGTGACCCAAAGGTCATGCAGTAAAGGTGACCCAAATTTTAACTTTTGTTAGACCTTATTTTTCCGATGCAGGTAACATTGGGAAACAAGAAAATTTTTTGTAAAAGGGGTATGCGTTAATGGTATATCAACCTTTATGGGTTATTTAAGGCCAAAGCCATCTTTGTAAAAGAACAAGGCTTAGGCCTGTTTACAAAAACATTTCTCATTCCCCAATGATACTTACATCAGAAAAATAAGGTCTAAATAAGTTTAGCTTTCAGTTATCCTTACCGTGCTATTAACCTGGATTATTGAGCTTGTTTAAAAGTCTCATCATATCAAACTTAAATTATAAACAAAAAAAATTCCCTTCATTTTTTTTCTTTTTTATTGTTTATTTTTATAACTTTTCTCTTTATATTTTTTATTCTTTTTTTTTAAAAACTTTTTTTAAAAACATTTTTTTTTTCTTAATTTTTATCTAGTTGTCAGCCGCGGCTGATTATAAAAAATGTCTTCCTTTCTGCTTTTCTTTTCAGTAAGGATATCTAGACATAGATATGTACACAATGAAAGTTGTCTGATACTTGAGCAATCGACGTCTGTCATATGATTTGGCTCGAACCTTAACTTTATAGATTTGTCTTCCGCGCAAAGATTTCCGGGTGGATAAAACACCTTTTCCGTTCTCAAGTCTTATGTGAAACGTTCCTCGTGCATCATTCTCTAAGATTTGGAATTGACTGTTCTTCAAATGTTCCTTGTTCTGGTTATAAACCATAAGTCTAATGAGATCTTGATGAGGACGCACTCCGCTGGGTAATGCAAGAATTCGAAATTCAATGATATCTGTTCCACTTGAAGGACAACCAGGCAAAGCAGGATCACATTCAAGAATGCAATAACTGTTTAAAAAAAAAGAAAAAAACATTTGAATTATTTTTTTATTTTATTTTAAGAAAATCAATTCAGCTGTAGGGTAATTCAATGTCAAATAATCCCGGCCATGTCACCCACCATCTGAAATTTTTCTGAAATTTTGTCCAAGTGTGGATTATGATAAAGTTAGACAATCCCCAAAATTTGAGCTTCCAATTACAAAAAGTCGCCATTTTTTGCCAACCCCACCAAATTTGGAGAGTTAAAAATCAACATAACTCTGCCAATTTTGGGGATTGTCTAATGTTATCATAGTCCACAGGTGGAAAAAATTTCAGAAAAATTTCAGGGGGTGGGTGACAATTTTACTTTTTTCTGGATGATTTAACATGGAATTACCCTGTAATCAAATTTAAAATTTAAGCATTAGTATTCCCTTAACTTCACGACTGAGCATCCAATCATAGTGTAATGATTATAGAATCAACATATCATACTCAACTTCACAAAAAGGCTGTAACTAGCATCCAGTTACCAGACAAAAAGGGGACAGTCTGTAACCAAATACAGACCCCGTACTACCAAAACATAGCCATGTGTTGGGTATTTATGGATCAAAGTGTCTACACTGAAAACCAGCAGCCAATCAGAATCCAGGGCATGAGCTTAGCCAAAGTACATGGTGGAACAGCCCAAACCTGTATATAAACCAACTACCAACACTATGATGCTCAGATCAGATTCAACTTGCACTGAAAGCCAGCAGCCAATCAGAATCCAGGGAATGAGCTTAGCCAAAGTACATGGTGGAATAGCCCAAACCTGTATATAAACAACTACCAACAGTATGATGCTCAGATCAGATTCAACTTGCACTGAAAGCCAGCAGCCAATCAGAATCCAGGGAATGAGCTTAGCCAAAGTACATGGTGGAATAGCCCAAACCTGTATATAAACCAACTACCAACAGTATGATGCTCAGATCAGATTCAACTTGCAATACAGCTGAATACTGATCATCTAATATGAAATTCTACATATATTTTGACATTGCAGTCTCAGAAGATTATATAGTTTTTGTTCCCCTGAAGTTACAGCGTCTCCTGTGACTGTGAAGTCCAATGTTTGAAAAACAGCCTCAACCACAGACAATGTCTTTGAAAACTTTCCCTGAAGATGTTGATGCACCAGTGCTTTGTTGCCATTGCTTTCTTTTGGATCTCTTGGCTCCATGATATTGCGCCAGGGTAACTTCAGACATGAACAGTCCAAAGTCACCCTGCAATACAGCTGAATACTGATCATCTAATACGAAATTCTATAATGGTTAATAATATTTTGATAAGTAAGTAAAAAAAAGTAAAGTCTACAGAATGGCCTATTGTCAGTATCAATCGGACTAGCGCTAGAGCAGGGAGATTGGAGCACCACTCTTACCATCAGCTCCCCACTTTACCGCACAGATCCAAGCTGTTCTATTCATGCGCTGAGTTGGAAAAGGCCAGTATTGAACCCAGAACCTTGTGGTCCTTAAACAGATGCTTAAGTGACTTAGCTAAACAAAAATTATTTTTCATTCTATTTTAGTCAATTTTTCGGACAAGTGTCATTCGGTATTGTAACAGAAATGAGTTATCTCCCTTGCACCAGAACTCTTCAGTGATGTCACATCAAAAAATAAAAATTTTCGTCATACAACGTGTGATAGCACGTGCGATACACTGCCCTCCTCAGCTGCCAACTAGGAGTGATAACACAGTTTCGGTAGCTAAGGTAGGACTGCCACTTCCTAGCATTACCCAGCAGCTTTCGCCACCGGACAGGCTATTAAAAAAAAAAAGAAATAGTGCAGAGAAGAGATTATATGATCCTTTCATCGGAGATATTTTTTTATCAGTTTGAAAATGCGTTTATTTTCGGCCGTTGAGTTGATTATGCGATTGCAGATGTTACGTAATAACACGGGAATGATGATTCCGCATGCATATCATTCATGTCAAAGACTTTTAAATCTCGACCAGATCCAGCTAGATGCATTTTGCATCGTGGTTTGAAGATGATGTGAGGCGATTTTCAAACAGCGGCCAGTGATTCCTATTTTTGAAAGAAACGAAATGACTGAGTATCCTAGAAATCCATGACACCCAACCTCAATAGGAATAACATGGCATGTCCAACCCTTTTCCACGCAGTCGGCATGCAGTGACTCGTACCGGTTCATTTTTCGCTCGTGTGCTTCCTCCTGGTTTTCTTCCCACGGTACGGTTAATTCGACGAGGAGGACACTCTTTTTTAATAAGTCACTACATCTTTTTCTATCATATCGTTGGTCAGTACACATATGTATGTTATAGATCATAATAAAATAATGAGCAGCATCTTTGTCTTCCTGATTTTCTCTCAATATATTACAGTTATTATGGTTGCCTCTAATATTTACCATGAGCAGGATGTGACCCAAGGTCATTTTCTTAAGCGGACTTTCCCAAGGGTATAAGAGCTATGTAAAATGTAAACAGCCACGTCCAGGAATTGCCAAATCCATTTCCTATGACAATAACCATTACGCCAGAAGCATCTGCGTATACTTACTTTGTATCCTTGTCACGTTTATAATTTTGGGGGCAGGGAATATCTACACAATAGAAAGAGCCCCGTGTGTTGAAGCACATCTGATCTGGACCACAATCAATATTTCGTTCATGGCATTCATCAATATCTGTAAAAATAAGAAAGGACATTTTGAAAATAAAAAAATAGATTTGCTTTTTCTACTTGTAAAATTGCAGAGAGAGAGAGAGAGACAGAGAGAGGGAGAGAGAGACAGAGACAGACAGAGAGAGACAGACAGAGAGAGAGAGAGATGGGAAAAGACAGTGAAAGAGAAAAATAGAGAGTCCTCTTTTAAAAAATATGTTGAAGAGAGAGAGAGAGAGAGAGAGAGAGAGAGAGAGAGAGAGAGACAGAGAGAGAAAGAGAGAGGATGGGGCATATATTTATTTCTCAAATAATTTATACAAAATATAAAATATGAATTCTTCCTTTTGGAATTATTTGGATGAATATCCTTATCTTCATGATGATTAACTAGTTGGACCTGTGGATATACTACAGTATGGTAATCTAATTATTACAACATTTGATATGTTTACTTAAGAACTATTGAAAATACTTCAATATGTAAAAAGTAATTTAATTTAACACTCTCTCACTCTTATCTTTTCATTATGTTTGATTGAAACAAATTAGCTTTATCGTTTCTATGCACTCACCCCCTCTCTCTTCCTCTTCTTTTTCTTTCTTTCTTTCTTATTATATTTTTTCTGTGTAGCATGTCCTTTTGCTTCCCTTAATTTTTTTTATAATAAAAACGGAATGGTCCAATATTTAGCTGAGGTGAGGACACTCATAAGAAATAATAATTCAACAAATAAGCAACACGAAATACAAAAATGTAAATCTTGATTATTTAATCTTGGATGATTTGGATGGTTTCATTTTTTAACCAGAGGGTGTTGCAAGATGATAACGGTTGGAAGATTAAGGAACAAGTGTATCAATATATAGATAATGAAATTTATTGCGTACAATACTTAGATGCACTACAACTCATCAAATGTTCATGTATAGTACATAGAACAATATAGTTATATCAGGAAAATTAACAGGCTATGAGTCATGATATATGTGTGTATGTGTGTGTGCGCATATGAGGGAGGATATCAGGTATAGTGTTGTCAAATTACAGAAAGCATGGAGGTTTTGAAAGATGCAGCTTTTTGACAGCTAACAACTGATGCAGGTAGTTTCTTCAGTAACTCTGAGCTTGAAAAAATGTTTCCAAAAGTCATGGAAGCTGTGCTGTTTTCTGACTTCTAATTTAACATTTCAACTGGTTATTTCCTATAAGTCTAACACACACACATATGCACACACGCGCACACATACATGTATATTATTACTGTAAACTGTTCATGTTCCTGACATTAATACATTATTCTGTGTACTTGACATGAGACTTTGATGAGTTGTGGTGCACCTGAGCACTGTATACAATAAATTTCATTATTATTATAAACAAAGGGGAATCACTCTTGACTGATAGATTATTCATTTATTTATTGATCTACTAGGTAAAAAGAAGACGGGTTTAGGGTTAGGGTTAGGGTTTAGGATTAGTTTAATGGGAAAATAAATAATTTATCAGTCAAGAGTGATTCCCCTTTGATCATCTTAGACTTATAGGAAATAATCTTTCAACTGGTGTGCTCTTCAGCTTTCCTCAGTTATTCATCAAGTATTTACAAGTTTAATTCGTTCTGCTCATTATACCAGTGTAATAGATAACTGAGTTACCTCCCCTACCCTTCTAATAACTATATACCTATATAACTATAAAAATCTACCACTGTATTCTATGTAGAATAAAGCTTCTACAAGTTCGACCGTGTTTGTTTGCTTACTACCACAACTAGTTTCATTGTATATCAAATTAATTTTCCCCATTAAGATAAACTGAAATACCATTAATCCTTTCCATCTGCCCACAAACCGAAATTTTTTATTGTTACATATTTTAAAAATATTCTAAGAACTAATTTTATTCATCAGTTCCTTGAAGAAGAAGAAGAAGAAGAAGAAGAACAACAACTACTACTACTACTACTACTACTACTGTTGGAAACATCACATTGTTTTATCACAAAACACGTCTTTGCTCATATGACTTCACTTCATGTCGATATTTTCAAATGAAAGAAGCTGTTAGGGGAGATAACTATTCCATGCCAAACAATGATTATAATAATCATTATTATTATTATTATTACTATTATCTATTAATAAATCGCAACGGCTACCAGGCGTCTCCTGGGTAGAGGAATATTTTTTTAAAGTTAGTCCTGCAGATCCATGATTACTTAATCAGGAGTTGAATCCTTGTGGGATGCCTCATTTAAATCCCTATATAAAAAAATAGACCTAGCATTGATCGAGCTACATTGAAAAGAAATGTTAATGTCTACTATCTAAAATATTAAATGAAAAAAAAAATTCCATGTTATCATTTAAATTTTATTTTTTAATTATTTTCACGAATATAAATCAAATCTCTATTATTTTTGCTCAAAGACCAAGCCCTGGTGATATTTAATGTGTGTATATATTTACTTTGTTGTTAATCGTTTTATTTTCGAAGTTTCCTCCGGACATACACATACACACAACTGCCCTTTATATCTGTATAGATGAAGATTCAGTCTTTTTGTTTGTAACCAAAACTATGTCACTGATGTATGTCACAGTAATTTTTTTTGAAAGTCAAATTTTCATGAAAATTTCAATACCTATTCACCTTTGGATGAATTTATGTTTAAAATATTCAAGGGAAAATATTTTTTTTTTTACTAGGTCATCAAACATCCCCCTCTCTACCGTTTCATTTTATGAAATCTGAACAAAATATATTTTACTTGTACAATTTCTAAATTTTTCTCTAAAGAAAAGTGTCTGAATAATTAAATCAGAAATTTTTAGAAATGTTTTGGAGGTCCTTACTGTTGTCAAACAAAACATTAATTTAAGAAAATATTAAACGTTTTATTTTATTCATTTAATTCCTTCCCCCTCAGACAAGATCTTTTAAAAATTAATTTTTATATTCATCCTTATTCAATTTTTTTATTCTTTCTAATTTGATATATTTCATTACACCTAAACTTAAATACTTACGCCCAGCGGAGTGTGAATATTCTTGCTAATTCAGATAAAATATTTATTAAAATATCATTCTTTGATTTACAATTGGAAATAGTTTTCTGATACCATAGTAATATCCAAACTACAATCTTTAATATTACTACTTTCCTTGATGTATTAAATTGACAGAGCACAAGGGGGGGGGGGGGAGAGTGTGTGTGTGGGGGGTGTGTGTGAAGTAAAACTCAATTGATAGGGGGGGGGCACAAAGAACATGCATTGGGTTGAAGGGGAGCCACGGCCAAAAAAGGTGAGAAACACTGGTCTAAAGTATTGAATTAAGGGAATTAAAAATCATTAGTTTGATCTAAAAAAAAAATTGGATAACCAAGATGGCTACCAACCTTGGCAAGTCCTTTGATCGGGTTTTAGTTGGTATCTCTTGGACAGGAACATACGAACGATCCATCAAGATTCGTACAATTATGCTGACAATGGCTACGTCTTTCACATTCATTGATATCTGAGAGAAAGGAAAAGATTTTAAATTGTATTCCAGAAGCAAAAAGTAAAAGGGAGGAAAAAGAAAGAAAAAATAAAGATTCGCAAGTTGTCTCCCCTTGAATGAGTTTATTATCAATATTCAGAAAAATGATATTAAACCATGCAACTCACAAAATTAGTTTCTATTCAAAATTGACCAAAATAGACAATTTATCATCTATGATGTTAGCTTAACAGTTGTAAGGTGTAAAAAAATATAACTGTTAGGATTAAAAAGAAAAACATTATAAAAAAAGAGGAAAGAAAAACTAGTAAAAAATTATGAATGAAAATGCTTAGTATAAAAAATTAAAACATTTGAATTTTTCATACCCACCACCAAAAAAAACAAAAACAAAAAAACAAAACATGCTAGTTTAATGGGGAAAACAAGTTATTTTGCTAAAGTCAAAAACATTTTCAAACAATATTCATATTAATATTCTAGCACTGAATTAATGATACAATTTCTTTCTTTTTTTTTTTTTTTTTTGTTAAATGATTCTTAAAAAAAAACCAGGTCTATTTTTCATGCTTTTAACTAATAAGATTTTTTAATCTTCAGTAAATTTGTTAGTTTAATATATATATATATATATATATATATATATTAATCTGTTTGGTATAATTTTCAATTAAGAATTTTGTATAAATCCTAAGAGAGTTGAAGTTGCCTCCCTTGAAACAACTCATTTACATTCAGCCATTAAACCATGCGAAATTACAAAGTTAGCTTATACGAATGTATGGACTAAAATATACGATTTATAAAACTTGGCCAGGCAAAGAAACATTAAACCATGCAGTGCATTAATGAATCATTTTTTTTTATGTAGGAGGATTGTTAATTATAGCTATAAAAGCAAGGATGTTACACACAAAAATGCAAGCAAAGTAAAGGTATATATAATAATAATAATAATAATAATAATAATAATAATAGGGAAATCAAATGAAGAATTGAGACCATCCAGACAATACCATTGTTGAAATTGGGTAGAATACTCAAAAGAGTCCTGGAGACCTGAGGAGACTTGTTGTCACTCAGACTCCACTGAAAGACCATCAGCTAATGCTGGTATGAAAAACTCACAAGGAGTGAAATAATAATAATCATTATATATATATTATATTATATATATATATATATATTATATTATATAATTATATATGAAATTAAATAGGTAACATGCAGCAAAAATAAAAAAAAGAATTATGATCAAACCTTTAGAATATGAATTTGAGCAAAAATAAGGAAATTAACAAGAAAAAAGAAAAAAAAATCCATTGAAAAACATTGAAATAAAATATCTTGATGACTGATGACAAATTTATAGAAATGAATTGAAAGTTTGTCCAATAGAAAAGTAAACATTGTTTATTAGCAGAAGATGACAGCTGAAGAGAAGAAAAAAAAAAAACAATTTGAATCAATTCTGAGAAGATTTGAAAATACACCAGTGAAAAAAAAAAAAAAAAAAATTTAATTGAGAAACTGAAACACTAAAATTGGTGAATAAAAAATAAAAATAAGAAACAAAACCTCATTAATTTGGTAAACTTGGAACCAGACAGGGGATAGAGAAGCAGATTTTTACAAATTGGATAACATTAGGGTAAAAAAAGGTATATATATATATGAATAGAAAATTTTTAGAAAAAACAAAAGATGTTATTAGTTTGCTGACAGATCTGTTTCGACCTTTTATAAAGCGGTCTTTTTTCAAAGCAATATATTTATGAGGAAAGACGGAATAAATAAACCATTAATCATGAGGGGTACAAACAAATAATTTATTCCGTCTTTCTCATAAATATAGTTGCTTTGAAAAAAGACCGCTTTATTAAAAAGTCGAAACAGATCTGTCAGCAAACTAATAACATCTTTTGTTTTTCTAAAAATTTCTATTCATACTGTCGGATTCACTTCCATTTACTTCATATATGTGTGTGTGTGTGTGTGTGTGTATGTGTGAAGAAAAAACACAGTTTAGATAAAATCCAACAAAATAGAAAAGTCTATAAATCAACACAATACAATCAAATTAATTCATGAGTGACTTTAAATCTTGAAAGACTTCACCAGAATGAATCAATATTTTGTAGTTATAAATCTCAAATTGTTGATACAGAGAATTTGACGATTAGGTCAGTGATTCCTCAATGAAATCGGTGGTGAGTTGTATGACATGGGTATACAAAAATGCATCAACCGAAATGGCGATTATTATAGAAAATTTTAAATGATGTAAACATCATTGACAATAAATGTTTCTGTGATTTCTGAATATTTGCAGACCTTATCTTTTGGATGTGATTAATTCATTAACCCTGATGATCTTTTTTGTAAACTTAAGTAGTTATCTATCTATTACCTTTTATATATATTATATATTATATATATATATATATATATATAAACTTTAAGATCCTTTTGACTGACTCGTTTTTAAAAGAGATCATTGGTAAGTGATTAAAAGACAATAATAATAATAATAATAATAATAATAATATATTTTCAGCTAGTATATTAGGTCTAAGACCTGTCAGCTGTTCCTTATAAACATTCATTTTAATTCCACAGAATATTTATACTCTTTCCACAGATTATCCAACATTGCCTTAAAGGAGTTTAGAGATGGGGGGCATTCACTATTGATGATGGTAGTTTATTCCATGTATTCACCACTGTTACTAAAATAATTTTGTCTTGCATTTGCTTTACAAAATTTTTAAAGAGTTTTAATTTATGACCCCTGGTATTGATATTTTGTGCAATGTTTAGTAGCTCAGAGTTCGTTGAATAAAAACCGTGTATATATTTGTAGGCTTCAATCATATCCCCTCTTATACGTCGATAAACCAGACTTGGTAAGTCAATGTTCCTAAGTCTTTCTTTATACGAAAAGGATTTTAAATTATTCACTAATTTAGTAGCTCTCCTTTGAACTCCTTCAATAAGTTTTATGTCCTTGATTAGTCTTGGACTCCAAACCACATTAGCAAATTCCAAATGAGGTCTTACCAATGCAATGAATAAATTTTTCAGCATTTCTTTATCCATGGATTCATATGACCTTCGTATTAATCCTAATATCTTGTTTGCTTTATTTACTTGTATTTCAGTGTTTGGACAATTTTAATTCAGGGTCCACATTCAACACCAAGGTTTTTCTAATTTGATATAAGATAGTTAAAAAAGGTAAATACTAAAAGGTGAAAGAGGAGACAAAGTGGAGAGAAAAAATTGTTTTAGTATTTCCCCTTTACTATCTTATAAATTTTAATCTTTACCGCGAGCTGATCTCCAATGAGTCAGTCAAAAAGATCCTAAAGTTTATTTAATATAGGGACTAACAATTCAAGATCAAATTTTCATTGAAAATGAATTAGAATTAATTAAATCGATTATTTAAGATCAAATTTTTGTTTTAGTTGAAAAGGATTAAACATAATGAGCATCATCCGTAAAAAAAAGGAATAATATACATATGTAATTAATTTTTTAATACATTTTTAAACATTGAATTATCCCACAATTTAGAAAATCCATAACATTGCAAGTGGAGTTAACAAAACATGTTATCAAAAGTTAAAAAAAAAAAAATATTATACAGTCTTCTTAGAAATCAATAACAAAACATTAAATATATGATGTAAAATATAAACTAGTTGATATCTAAATGAAATATCTTTCTTTTGTTTTCCCAAACATACCGAAAAACTAAATTGGCCAAAAAAAAGATTTTTGTGTTTGTTCCATAATCAGCAGAAAATATGTTTAAAAACTACAATAACCATTAAGTATCCCAGAATTGATAAAACAAAAAATTACCAAAAATCAGGGAATTTTCTGATTTTTCATCAAATTTCAGTCTTGACCTTATAATCAATTACAATTATTTCTTTTTAAATTTTGTTGTACGATGTGGAATTTAGTACACCTTAAGTATGAGTTAACCCTTTTCTTTTTATTCTATACTGTAATTAGTTTCAATTCTTATATATATAAACTATCACTATATTCTCTCTCTCAAAATAGCGGTGGTGGTGCAATTTAACGACATAAAAAAAATCATAACTTTTAAAATAAATGTTCATCATAAATCATTCATTGATAAATCCAACACATAAAAATTTCATTAAAATCTTTTAATTCCCTGATTTTTTTCTAATTCTTTTCATCACCCCCCCC
>CM042165.1:6531803-6556803 GCA_023376005.1 Doryteuthis pealeii
TATCTTCAGTCATTTTTGTATTCTATTCTATTAGTTTGCTTGGCAATAAAGGACTCAACACTTTCTCTACTAAACACTCCTTTTCATATTAGGACATTTCACTCATACAACTCTGTATAAGCTCTTCCTTGTATTTCATGTCATTTTTGTATTCTATTCTATTAAGTTTGTTTGGCAATAAAGGTGTTTGACTGTTCCACTGTCCAATAGTTAACAATCTGTAACAGTCATTTCCAGACTGCAAGTTCAATCCCGGCTAAGGGTGAAAGTAACACAGAATAACAATTAACAGTATTCTACACTCATGTCATTTTTGTATTCTATTCTATTAAGTTTGCTTGGCAATAAAGGACTCAACACTTTCTCTACTAAAGACTCCTTTTCATATTAAGACATTTCACTCATACAACTCTGTATAAGCTCTTCCTTGTATCTCATGTCATTTTTGTATTCTATTCTATTAAGTTTGCTTGGCAATAAAGGACTCAACACTTCTCTACTAAAGACTCCTTTTCATATTAAGACATTTCACTCATACAACTCTGTATAAGCTCTTCCTTGTATCTCATGTCATTTTGTATTCTATTCTATTAAGTTTGCTTGGCAATAAAGGACTCAACACTTTCTCTACTAAAGACTCCTTTTCATATTAGGACATTTCACTCATACAACTCTGTATAAGCTCTTCCTTGTATCTCATGTCATTTTTGTATTCTATTCTATTAAGTTTGCTTGGCAATAAAGGACTCAACACTTTCTCTACTAAAGACTCCTTTTCATATTAGGACATTTCACTCATACAACTCTGTATAAGCTCTTCCTTGTATCTCATGTCATTTTTGTATTCTATTCTATTAAGTTTGCTTGGCAATAAAGGACTCAACACTTTCTCTACTAAACACTCCTTTTCATATTAGGACATTTCACTTATACAACTCTGTATAAACTCTTCCTTGTATCTCATGTCATTTTTGTATTCTATTCTATTAAGTTTGCTTGGCAATAAAGGACTCAACACTTTCTATACTAAAGACTCCTTTTCATATTAAGACATTTCACTTATACAACTCTGTGTAAGCTCTTACTTGTATCTCATGTCATTTTGTATTCTATTCTATTAAGTTTGCTTGGCAATAAAGGACTCAACACTTTCTCTACTAAAGATTCCTTTTCATATTAAGACATTTCACTCATACAACTCTGTATAAGCTCTTCCTTGTATCTCATGTCATTTTTGTATTCTATTCCACCAATTCAAACCCAACAATATCATCAGATTCTGGTGCTTAATTCTTTATATTTCTTTAGTTTCTTTGAGTCTGCCATCCAACCAAGACACATCTACACATCTCTCCAAAGACAATCCTTTAATTTTTTTCTACCCTGAAGTTAATCAAAAGACATTGATTAACTTTTCTTGCCCTTTAATGTTATTTCTCCTTAAATCTATGTATGTGTCAACAATATATAAGTTTTAAGTTATATTGTGAGACGACCTGTTCTGCGCTCTGCACCTTCAATGCATGATGCCTAGACCCCAAGCGTTGTGATATTCTGTGCTGGCCAATTTGAGGGCATGAGTCAGAAACAGTAATCACAAGGATTAAATAAAAACAAACAACAACTACAAGTGTTTGTAAACAAGACGCGGCTGGAATAAGAGGTGTGTGAGACTTCGCTGTCTATCCATCTGGCTGCTACTCGCTACCTCTCTCGTTGTAGGGCCCAGGTTCTAACTGCCGTGTGCTGGAGTTTAGTTATATTTATGTAAAACTCTCCTTCCTGACACATCTTCTCTGGACTGCACAGATGGCCAGTACTTAAATCGAATCGCCGACTTCTAGTCGTCATTAACCCTTAAAATTAAAGCCATTAAATATTTTTCCAGACTTAATGTCTTTGATACTTCGAACATTAATTTTTTTTCAAAAGAGAATTCCTCATAAAAAATAGCCTCTTTGCTTTTAATACCTGGGTGTCTAAGATATTATCACTAAGTGGCCTAACTTCATGGTGGTCGTACAAGTCTCTTAAACTTTACGGCCTAATCTTTGGATTCGTAAAAAGGTCAGCCACCCACCCCTTTTACTTATGCCTGGCTTTAACCTATTCTCTTTCTTATTTATTTATTTATTCTGACCATGTTCATCTTCAATCATAGTATCACATATTTACTATCCCCATTTTGTCTTTTATTATTTTTATTTCATTGTTTTATATTCATTCATGACTGCTTGGTTAAACTGCAGACCAATTCCTTCAGTGAAACGACAGAATACAAGGAAATAATAACTATTGATGGTTATTTCCTATTAATCTAACATAAACAAAGGGGAACCACTCTTGTCTGATAAACTATTTATTTATTTATTGATCTACTAGGAAAAAAGAAGACGGGTTAGGATTAGGGTTAGGGTTTAGGGTTAGTTTAATGGGAAAATAAATAAATAATTTATCAGTCAAGAGTGGTTCCCCTTTGTTTATGTTAGACTTATAGGAAATAACCCTATTGATCTGCTACACCAGGGATCACCAAACCTTTTTTTGTAGTGGGCCAGATAATTGAAAAAATAACGAGTGCAGGCCACATTATCATTGTGTTCAATACTTGCTAGCCAGAATGAAAGCTCTGGCTTTAATTTTATTAAAATCTTATATATATATATATATATATTGAAAATATAGGGTTTGCCCTTCCCCAAAATTTTTGTCTCATAACTTTTGACCTATTCGTTGCTTTACGGTAGATCTTTAAAAATTACTTGTGTTTTACAAGCAGTTGTAACAAGTGAAAATTCGGGATCGCGTAAGTAACAAGTAAAATGCTCACATGCACACAATTTTATAACCTACCTACAATAGTCAAGTCCATGAAGATTTAGTAAGCTTAACATGATATTTAAATTTAAATGGTATCAGAACGTCCACTGACAATACTTGAATTTGTTAAAACATACAGAACGTATGTTTTAACAAATTCAAGTATTGTCAGTGGACCTTATCAAATGCCTTTGCAGGCCTGATCTGGCCCGCAGGCCCTAGTTTGGTTACCCCTGTTCTACACTATACTTAGTTTCTTAGAGGAGCCTCTTATGGTTTAATGTTAGTCTTGCATATCATTGCTAGTGAGTTCGATTCTCACTGTGTGCCTTATAAAGTAAAAGTTGTCGGTGTGGCCTAATGTCGGTATCAGCCAGACAGCAAGGGAGTCTATACCCTTTTCACTAGCACTTAGGAGATTATTTAAGCATCTGAGGTGTAGTGACTCACTTTACCGCAGAGATCCCTGTGCTACTCATACACTGAGTTGGCAAGGACCGGTATTGAACAAGGAACCTTGTGATTCCTTGCTGAATGCTCTACCGACTGAGCTAACTTGTGCAAAACTAAGCAATTATTAGTTTTTATTGTTTTCTACACAGAAAATCCTGCTTAGTTGGTGTAACGTGGTGGTGGCAATATACATTACATGGTGATATCGATATATGTTGTATAGCGGGTCTTATCAACGTGCCTCCAAATTCACGACACTAAAAGGGTGTTCTGCACGTGACGGTCATCTTGTTGATAAAAAAAGTACAACGCGAGAAATATATTGTCACAAGCTGCTTAGCTTTTATTTCCAGGGCTCGTCTCGTGGGCTGTGTCGGAGAGGAGGAAAGGCAGAGAGAAAGAGAGAGAGGACACTGTTAAATGACTGCAATCCCACAACTGGGACCAGAGGTCCGGTCCGTACCCTACGCGTCCAAAAGCAAAAAGAGGCTGGTATTTTTCTTCATCGTTCCACGTTACCACATGACTTCCGGTTCCGGTCAACACCCGAAACTTCCGGTTGACATTCAATTCTCCATTCGGGAGGTCACACCCCGGTCAAACTCACGACAACCGTTTTGTGCTCATCACTTTTTTTAAAACCTTTACTATCTCTTATTTCTTCTTCCTCTCTTTTCTAATAGTAGTTCTCACAAAACTCAGGATTTATCCCCATCTTGCTACAGTTGGAAAGGTAAATATTTCTTTAATAGCCTTTTTCTAATAATTGATGATATTCTTTGTATTTTTGAGTTGAGGTTTGATGTGAATAATTTTGATGTTTTTGACTGTTGTCCTCATCTTTATTGTGGTATGTATAAACACAACGTTTCAGCCACTGTATCCTCCAATCATTTTTTTTTTTTTTTAAATTCTTCTCATGACACACATCAGAATGATAGGCTTGCACAAAAAATGATATTATTTGAATAAGATCTTCAAAAGTCTTTGACGATCAACAGTCAAACTATTAAAAATGATTTCCCAGGTTGGGTCATTACTATACTTGGGTACACAGGAAACATCTGAGAAACGCCGAAGGATACAGCGGCCAAAACATTGTGTTTATACATACCACAATAAAGATGAGGACAACAGTCCAAGACATCAAAATTATTGACGATATTTTTTTTTTATAGTACACCAGAATTTTGAAAGTCAGTTTCTTAAATGCGATTTTTAAGGTGGAATATGAAGTGAAAATTCTACTGAATCTAAATTCACTCATCTTCCAGCCCTGTTGGTTGGGACATTACACCGACTACACCTCCAATGAGGCTTCTTGTTGGCCGTAGGTGACAACCCGTGATGCTTAAGGACGGAATCCTGGTGGATGAGCAGCCCATGACATGCAACACTCCACTTTAACCCTTACTTAGGCTAGACGGGCAGTCGGAGAGGCCCCCTCCAATCAGTCGGCTAGTCATGTCAAGCCCTAGCACCTGTATGATTGCCCCAACTGTATTGCCCTTATGGCAAGCCCCAATCCCTTTTTATCATATGGGTGCTAGAAGGCGGTGGCTGAGAGTCTTCATATCCTGGGAATGACGTTAAACTCTATCTGATGTTGAGGTTCCAGTTTTGGAGGTTTGGGGAATGTGGAGCACCCCTTCATCACCATTGCTCCCTGGTCCACTCTGACATGGAGGGATAGTACCTGTTAGGGTCCCATATATGTGTTTATAAAAAAAAATTTGAGTATACATTAAGAATGAATTTATTTCAAAACTTTATCAGCATTAAATGACCCACCGAGGTTGTAAACAAATCAATATGGAAGCGTAAAACAATCATTTTTTTCTTTTTCTTTATTTTTTCATACTAGATTAATATAAGGTGTTTTTACATGGGGATTTTTACGGGGCATCCAGTGAGGGTTAAACTTGCTATTCAGTAATAACATATCTGCAAGACTAGATTGCTAACCATTATACCACTTTGTTTTTTGTTTTTTCTCTTTTACCCAGGTGATGCCAGGTAGTTGCTTCTAGTAATCAATAAGGGAGACAACTCAGACTCCCAAAATAATTTGTCTCAAAATATTGATCACGTTTTTAATATTTTGGAAAACTATTTCATATACCCTCTAAAACAGCATTTCTCAACCGTTTTACCTTTTCGTAACCTTTAAAATAAATTACATGTCTCAAGGAACCCTTGCACAAAAACAAAATTATATACAATATCTTTCTCCTTTTATTTCCATTGTAGTTCATGTGATAAATATCATAGTATATATTTTGAAATAACTGGTTTAAGGAAAAATTAATACTTCTTTGTCAAATTTTTCGGCACTGATTAGTTTCATACTGGCACCGTACAGACATTACTAAATATATTCCCAATGATTGTTATATTCTATTAATAACATAATAGATTAGATATGATGATGTCTATATTACAATAACCAAGAATATATTGTGCATGTTTAGTAATATTATGTATATGAAATTATGAAGTCAAAAGTGTATTAGGTTATCTCCCTTGTTCTTGCAGAACCATTAGGGACCTGGGGAACCCCGGTTGAGAAACGTTGTCCTAAAGAAAGAATTGAGAGTCTGTCCCAGAATATTAAAGACAACTATTATGGGGAAAAAGTAGTAATATTTTTCAAAAGTCTTTAAAGTTGACAGTTTTAGGTATGTTCAAAAAAATTAAAGGGAGGTAATCAAGTTTTTTTTTAGAATTTTTTAATTTTAAAACAATTATCAAAAATTAGGGAATGTTGCGATTTAGATGGAATTTTCAGCATTTCATTCATTAATCACTTAATTATGTAATGAATAGCTTATTTTATTAAAAAAAAAAATTGAAAGAAAATTTTTTTTATCAATTACGATTTTTTTTTTTGGTGGGGGTGAGGTTCAACCATTAGTCATTTGAATAAAAAAAATTCCACTCTTTAGTTTTTACATTTCTAGCCAAATCAAATCCAAAAGACCACTTAAAATTTAAAAAAAATAAATTTAAAAATTTAAGCACCCTAAAATGTTATTTGAAAATTTAAAAGTTATTTTCTTAAAACTTAGAAAATATTTTGTGTAGCATATTTTCTCTTTTCGTAGTTTTGAAAACAATATTTTTCTTTGAATTGATGCAAAAAAAAAAAAAGGATTTTTTCTGTTTCAATTGACCTAATCTTACATAATCTATGCGGTTGCATAAGATTATTGTCAATCCCCTGTATTTCTAAAGGGATGGCCATTTTCATATCACGGGCGCGACTTTCCATGGAATAGTACAGAAAGCCCGCGAAATACATGAATGAAGTCACGTGGGACCTGGTTGGGTCCTCAGTTTTCAGTTTAGACGTCGGACAGAGAAGATGTCCTGCCTTAACTGGAACTCACTGCATACACTCGCTATGTTAGTCAGATGTTAGTTACATGAAAAGTATAGTTAAGTAAATAAAAGCTTAAGAAAATAACACAGTTTTGTGATTAATGAATGTCTTGGTAACAGGACTGATCTAGAAGAAGAAATGAGTTAAGTGCGACCGACCACCAAGACGAGGTCACCAAGATGAAGTCACCAAGACGAAGTCACCAAGATGTTAGAAGAGACCTAGAAGAATTTAAGATGTCAAAGACACCAGAAGAAGAATAAAAGTAAAGTA
This sequence comes from Doryteuthis pealeii, assembly GCA_023376005.1. Taxonomy (NCBI): domain Eukaryota; kingdom Metazoa; phylum Mollusca; class Cephalopoda; order Myopsida; family Loliginidae; genus Doryteuthis; species Doryteuthis pealeii. The sequence continues at coordinate 6,538,732 of CM042165.1, forward strand.
AAGTAAAGTAAAGTAAAGAAAGGGTATACAACACTAATTCTAATCACTTAACTGTGAATTTTAAATGTCTGGAGGTGGCATGTTGTACACAATTTTTTATCAGGAATAAAGATATATTTAATCTATATAAAAATGTATGTAAAGTCTCCACTTGGCTAATTATTTTGCAACAGAAATTCACTGGAAATTAATTTAATACTATAATAATCTGTTTATGTAACCCAATGTGCTGGACTGTAACATGATAGTAAGGTCGAACTCCAGTTGCACTATTACATTCAATTTTAGACTAAGAGACTTGGGGAAAGGTATGAATCCCCCCCCAACTAATGAATTAAATAGTACCATTACGGTTCTTCTACAGGGATGACTTTGGCATTAAGTAACCCATGAAGGTTGATATGCCATTAAACAAAGAAACCAAACCAAAACCAGTACTAAACTGGATTACACAATTTTTATTGACTCTGGACTTGATACCAATCATTTGACTTAACTGGAACTAAATGCATTTCACAGGATTATTTTCTGTATTATTACGTTCGTCTGCTTAAGCATGTGATACGCCGGATTTTAATTTCTTCTGAGAGATCAACAATAATTGAGAGACAAAATATTATATCAAAATTCGGGCAGAAAGAATAATGCAAAAACAGAATATATTTATATTTTTTTTAATTTAATTTATTTATTCATATATAATCTATTTTTTTTTTGTTCGGTCGAAAATAATAATAAGAAGCTGGAGAATTTATAATTTCCAATATATGTGGATAGCGAGAAATAGAGAGTTTTCTTAGAAAAACAATTCAATTTTTACTTATCTGTTTTCAGTCTTTTTTTTTTGTTGTTTGTTTTCAGTTCTTCAATTTTTTTGTTTCTTTTTCTCTCCCTTTTTTTTCTTCTTTCTTTTTTTTAATTATTTCGGAATATTATATTTCATTCCTCTTCATTAATTTCGAAGATGTGAGATTCGTGCAGACGATCATTTCACCGCAAATTTTTTTCTTTTTCTACTGACGGACGCTGCTCCGTTGAATTTTTCAGACGCTTCGAAAATTTTTTAAACATTCAAAGTTCTATTACTATTTTTAGTGAGTTATCTCCCTTTCATCGCAAAAATGTAAATAAAGAAATAATTCCTTTTTATAATTTTTTTTCTTTCTTTTCTTATTGATCCGGCAAATAACATAACAGTATTTTGTATTACTGTTTAATATGTCACATCTATCAACTTGTCAAATCTTACGAGTAGAGGAGATGGGATCTACAAAGTAATGTTGTATACTCATTGTTATTTCTTTTTATATCATTTATGTCTTCTAATGTCTGCCATCTTCTCTTTCATTGTGTTGTCTCTCTCCATTTCCATCTTAGTTCTTACTTATGAACACAGAGACATATTCTTTTGGTGTACACATATCTGTATGTCCCAATATCACTTTAACACGTGCATGCAAGAGAAATCAGCACAGAACACAAATATGCATCAAGCCACAAGGGTTCTTCCTTAGACAATCAGAGAGGCTCATTCAGATGACTCTGGGGTGAAGGCTTGTCTAACTTTATGACTTATACTGTATTTTTCCATGATTTACTTTGGATTGACTTCAAAATCCAACACTTGATCACTTCATTATGTAATAGGTGAATTACTTACCATTATAAGGGAATTTTTATCTAACCATTCAAAACAAATAGCTGTGAATAATTATTTGAAAAAAAAAATAGAAAAAAGTTTAAATAAAAATAAAAAATAAAAACAAGGAATAATTAATATCTTTTATTTAAAAAAATCTAAAAATTTATATTGCAACTATTTTTCCATCCATTTTTGTAAATTTAAAAAAAAAATTTTATTTAAAAAAAAGGTAAAATAAACAAAAAAAATACATTTCCATTCTGTTTTTATGATGTGACATTTGTAGTCCAGGTGACCCAAAGGTCACGCAGTAAAGGTGACCCAAATTTTAACTTTTGTTAGACCTTATTTTTCAGAAGCAGGTAACATTGGGGAACAAGAAAATTTTTTGTAAAAGGGGTATGCTTTAATGGTATATTTAAGGCCAAAGCCATCTTTGTAAAATAACAAAGCTTAGGCCTGTTTACAAAAACATTTCTCATTCCCCAATGATACTTACATCAGAAAAATAAGGTCTAAATAAGTTTAGCTTTCAGTTATCCTTACCGTGCTATTAACCTGGATTATTGAGCTTGTTTAAAAGTCTCATCATATCAAACTTAAATTATAAACAAAAAAAATTCCCTTCATTTTTTTTCTTTTTTCTTGTTTATTTTTATAACTTTTCTCTTTATATTTTTTATTCTTTTTTTTTAAAAACTTTTTTTAAAAACATTTTTTTTTCTTAATTTTTATCTAGTTGTCAGCCGCGGCTGATTATAAAAAATGTCTTCCTTTCTGCTTTTCTTTTCAGTAAGGATATCTAGACATAGATATGTACACAATGAAAGTTGTCTGATACTTGAGCAATCGACGTCTGTCATATGATTTGGCTCGAACCTTAACTTTATAGATTTGTCTTCCGCGCAAAGATTTCCGGGTGGATAAAACACCTTTTCCGTTCTCAAGTCTTATGTGAAACGTTCCTCGTGCATCATTCTCTAAGATTTGGAATTGACTGTTCTTCAAATGTTCCTTGTTCTGGTTATAAACCATAAGTCTAATGAGATCTTGATGAGGACGCACTCCGCTGGGTAATGCAAGAATTCGAAATTCAATGATATCTGTTCCACTTGAAGGACAACCAGGCAAAGCAGGATCACATTCAAGAATGCAATAACTGTTTAAAAAAAAAGAAAAAAACATTTGAATTATTTCTTATTTTATTTTAGGAAAATCAATTCAGCTGTACGGTAATTCAATGTCAAATAATCCCGGCCATGTCACCCACCATCTTCAATTTTTCTGAAATTTTGTCCAAATGTGGATTGTGATAAAGTTAGACAATCCCCAAAATTTGTGCTTCCAATTACAAAAAGTCGCCATTTTTTGCCAACCTCACCAAATTTGGAAAGTTAAAAATCAACATAACTCTGCCAGTTTTGGGGATTGTCTAATGTTATCATAGTCCACAGGTGGAAAAAAATTCAGAAAAATTTCAGTGGGTGGGTGACAATTTTACTTTTTTCTGGATGATTTAACATGGAATTATCCTGTAATCAAATTTAAAATTTAAACATTAGTATTCCCTTAACTTCACGACTGAGCATCCAATCATAGTGTAATGATTATAGAATCAACATATCATACTCAACTTCACAAAAAGGCTGTAACTAGCATCCAGTTACCAGACAAAAAGGGGACGGTCTGTAACCAAATACAGACCCCGTACTACCAGAACATAGCCATGTGTTGGGTATTTATGGATCAAAGTGTCTATAAATTGATTTTCTTAAAATAAAAAGATATATGAATTATTTTTCTTTTCATTTAAAAAAAAGTGAATTTATCTGTAATCAAATTTAAAATCTAGGCATTAGTATTCCCTTAATTTATAATTCATCCAATCATAGTGTAATACTTACTTGTCCTTTGAGGTTTGTTTCCAGTGGCATTGGCCATTGGACTGGCAATCTCTACAGGCAACACCTGCCTCTTTGATTTAGAGGAATAGGGCTGGGTTTATTGCCCAGTGCCTGAAGCGCCCCTTTGGTGGGAATGCTGAGGGGATCTATACATTTTTTGTGCCTGCTATCCCATGAGCTTCGGTTCATGGGTGGTCCCCACAAAAATGAACCTTCATGGTGAGATGTGGGAAAATAACATCATAGTGTAATGGTTGTGGAATCAACATATCATAGTCAACTCCACAGGAAGGCTGTAACTAGCATCCAGTTACCAGACAAAAAAGGAACAGACTGTAACCAAATACAGACCCTGTACTACCAAAACATAGACATGTGTTGGGTATTTATGGATCAAAGTGTCTACACTGAAAGCCAGCAGCCAATCAGAATCCAGGGAATGAGCTTAGCCAAAGTACATGGTGGAATAGCCCAAACCTGTATATAAACCAACTACCAACACTATGATGCTCAGATCAGATGCAACTTGCAATACAGCTGAATACTGATCATCTAATATGAAATTCTACATATATTTTGACATTGCAGTCTCAGAAGATTATATAGTTTTTGTTCCCCTGAAGTTACAGCGTCTCCTGTGACTGTGAAGTCCAATGTTTGAAAAACAACCTCAACCACAGACAATATCTTTGAAAACTGTCCCTGAAGATGTTGATGCACCAGTGCTTTGTTGCCATTGCTTTCTTTTGGACCTCTTGGCTCCATGATATTGCGCCAGGGTAACTTCAGACATGACCAGTCCAAAGTCACCCTGCAATACAGCTGAATACTGATCATCTAATACGAAATTCTATAATGGTTAATTAATATTTTGATAAGTAAGTAAATGAAAGTAAAGTCTATAGAGTGGCCTATTGTCAGTATCAGTCGGACTTCAAAGGAGTGTATCCCCTTTTCACTAGCACTAGAGCAGGGAGATTGGAGCACTACTCTTACCATCAGCTCCCCACTTTACTGCACAGATCCAAGCAGAGTTGGAAAAGGTCAGTATTGAACCCAGAACCTTGTGGTCCTTAAATAGATGCTCAAGTGACTTAGCTAAACTAAATTATTTTTCATTCTATTTTAGTCAGTTTTTGGGCAAGTGTCATTCGGTATTGTAACAGAAATGAGTTATCTCCCTTGCACCAGAACTCTTCAGTGATGTCACATCAAGAAATAAAAATTTTCGTCATACAACGTGTGATAGCACGTGCGATACCCTGCCCTCATCAGCTGCCAACTAGGAGTGATAACACAGTTTCGGTAGCTAAGGTAGGACTGCCACTTCCTAGCATTACCCAGCAGCTTTCGCCACCGGACAGGCTATTAAAAAAAAAAAGAAATAGTGCAGAGAAGAGATTATATGATCCGTTCATCGGAGATGTTTTGTTATCAGTTTGAAAACGCGTTTGTTTTCGGACATTGAGTTGATTACGCGATTGCAGATGTTACATAACAACACGGGAATGATGATTCCGCGCGCGTATCATTCATGCTGAAGACTTTTAAATCACGACCAGATCCAGCTCGATGCATTTTGCACTGTGGTTTGAAGACGATGTGAGGCGATTTTCAGACAGCGGTCAGTGATTCCTATTTTTGAAAGAAACGAAATGACTGAGTGTCCTAGAAATCCTCGACACCCAACCTCAATAGGAATAACATGGCATGTCCAACCCTTTTCCACGCAGTTGGCACGCAGTGACTTGTACCGGTTCATTTTTTGCTCGTGTGCTTCCTCCTGGTTTTCTTCCCACGGTACAGTTAATTCGACGAGGAGGACAGTCTTTTTTAATAAGTCACTACATCTTTTTCTATTATATCGTTGGTCAGTACACATGTATGTTATAGGTCATAATAAAATACTGGACTGAGCAGCATCTTTGTCTTCCTGATTTTCTCTCAATATAAATGACAGTTATTACGGTTGCCTCTAATATTTACCAATCCCACCAAATGAGCAGGATGTGACCCAAGGTCATTTTCTTAAGTGGACTTTCCCAAGTGTATAAGAGCTATGTAAAATGTAAACAGCCACGTCCAGGAATTGAACTCGGATTGCCAAATCCATTTCCTATGACAATAACCATTACACTAGAAGCATCTACATATACTTACTTTGTATCCTTGTCACGTTTATAATTTTGGGGGCAGGGAATATCTACACAATAGAAAGAGCCCCGTGTGTTGAAGCACATCTGATCTGGACCACAATCAATATTTCGTTCATGGCATTCATCAATATCTGCAAAAATAAGAAAGGACATTTTGAAAATCAAAAATAGATTTGTTTTTTTCTACTTGTAAAATTGCAGAGAGAGAGAGAGAGAGAGAGAGAGAGAGACAGAGACAGAGAGACAGAGAGATGGGAAAAGACAGTGAAAGAGAAAAATAGAGAGTCCTCTTTTAAAAAAATATGTTGAAGAGAGGGAGAGAGAGAGGAGAGAGAGAGAGAGAGAGAGAGAGAGAGAGAGAGAGAGAGAAAGAGAGAGAGAGAGAGAGAGAGAGAGAGAGAGAGAGGATGGGGCATATATTTATTTCTCAAATAATTTATACAAAATATAAAATATGAATTCTTCCTTTTGGAATTATTTGGATGAATATCCTTATCTTCATGATGATTAACTAATTGGACCTGTGGATATACTACAGTATGATAATCTAATTATTACATCATTTGATATGTTTACTTAAGAGCTATTGAAAAATACTTCAATATGTAAAAAGTAATTTAATTTAACACTCTCTCACTCTTATCTTTCTTTTTATCTTTTCATTATGTTTGATTGAAACAAATTAGCTTTATCGTTTCTATGCACTCACCCCCTCTATCTTCCTCTACTTTTTCTTTCTTTCTTTCTTATTATATTTTTTTCTGTGTAGCATGTCCTTTTGCTTCCCTTTATTTTTTTAATAATAAAAACGGAATGGTCCAATATTTAGCTGAGGTAAGGACACTCATAAGAAATAATAATTCAACGAATAAGCAACACGAAATACAAAAATGTAAATCTTGATTATTTAATCTTGGATGATTTGGATGGTTTCATTTTTAACCAGAGGGTGTTGCAAGATGATAACGGTTGGAAGATTAAGGAACAAGTGTATCAATATATAAATAATGAAATTTATTGCGTACAATACTTAGATGCACTACAACTCATCAAATGTTCATGTATAGTACATAGAACAATATAGTTATGTCATGAAAATTAACAGGGCATGAGTCATGATATATATGTGTGTGTGTGAGCGTGTATGTGTATGGAGGAGGATATCAGGTATAAGTAAAGTCGTCGGGGCGGCCTAATGTCGGTATCAGCCAGTCAGCGAGGGAGTCTATCCCCTTTTCAATAGCACTAGACCAAGGAGATTGTTTTTAGTGTCTGAGGTGGAGCGCCACACCTACCATCAGCTCCTTTCTTTACCGCACAGATCCCTGTGCTACTCATACGCTGAGTTGGCGAGGACCGGTATCGAACTAGGAACCTTGTGGTTTCTAGCCGAACGCTCTACTGACTGAGCTAACCTGGCCCCTTTGTCAAATTACAGAAAGCATGGAGGCTTTGAAAGATGCAGCCTTTTGACAGCTAACAACTGATGCAGGTAGTTTGTTACATGCTTCACTAACTCTGAGCTTGAAAAAAAATGTTTCCAAAAGTCATGGGAGCTGTGCTGTTTTCCGACTTCTAATTTAACATTTCAACTGGTTATTTCCTATAAGTCTAACATAACGCACACTCATATGCACACATGCGCACACATACATGTATACTATTACTGTATGCTGTTCATGTTCCTGAAACTAATACATTATTCTGTGTACTTGACATGAGACTTTGATGAGTTGTGGTGCACCTGAGCACTGTATACAATAAATTTCATTATTATTATAAACAAAGGGGAACCACTCTTGACTGATAGATTATTTATTTATTTATTGATCTACTAGGAAAAAAAGAAGACGGGTTTAGGTTTAGGGTTAGGGTTTAGGGTTAGTTTAATGGGAAAATAAATAATTTATCAGTCAAGAGTGGTTCCCCTTTGATCATCTTAGACTTATAGGAAATAACCTTTCAACTGGTGTGCTCTTCAGCTTTCCTCAGTTAGTCATCAAGTATTTACAAGTTTAATTCGTTCTGCTCATTATACCAGTGTAATAGGTAACTGAGTTACCTCCCCTACCCTTTTAATTACTATATAAACTGGTTAAAAATCTACCACTGTATTCTATGTAGAATAAAGCTTCTGCAAGTTCGACCGTGTTTGTTTGCTTACTACCACAACTAGTTTCATTGTATATCAAATTAATTTTCCCCATTAAGATAAACTGAAATATCATTAATCCTTTCCATCTGCCCACAAACCGAAATTTTTATTGTTACATATTTTAAAAATATTCTAAGAACTAATTTTATTCAACAGTTCCTTGAAGAAGAAGAAGAACAACAACAACAACAACAACTACTACTACTACTACTGTTGGTAATATTTGGTGAAATAATTATCACATTGTTTTATCACAAAACACGTCTTTGCTCATATGACTTCACTTCATGTTGATATTTTCAAATGAAAGAAGCTGTTAGGGGAGATAACTATTCCATGCCAAACTGATTATAATAATAATTATTATTATTATTATCTATTAATAACTAGCAGCGACTACCAGGCGTCTCCTGGGTAGAGGAAGATTTTTTTAAGTTAGTCCTGCAGATCCATGATTACTTAATCATGAGTTGAATCCTCGTGAGATGCCTCATTTAAATCCCTATATAAAAAAAATAGACCTTGCATTGATCGAGCTACTCTGAAAAGAAATGTTAATGTCTACTATCTAAAATATTCAATGAAAAAAAAAAAAAAAATTCCATGCTGTTATCATTTAAATTTCATTTTTTAATTATTTTCACGAATATAAATCAAATCTCTATTATTTTTGCTCAAAGACCAAGCCCTGTTGATATTTAATGTGTGTATATATTTACTTTGTTGTTAATTGTTTTATTTTCCAAATTTCCTCCGGACATACACATACACACAACTGCCCTTTATATCTGTATAGATGGAGATTCAGTCTTTTTGTTTGTAACCAAAACTACGTCACTGATGTATGTCACAGTAATTTTTTTGAAAGTCAAATTTTCATGAAAATTTCAATACCTATGCACCTTTGGATAAATTTATGTTTAAAATATTCAAAGGAAAATATTTTTTTTTTTACTAGGTCATCAAACATCCCCCTCTCCACCGTTTCATTTTATGAAATCTTAACAAAATATATTTTACTTGTACGATTTCTAAATTTTTCTCTAAAGAAAAGTGTCTGAATAATTAAATCAGAAATTTTTAGAAATGTTTTGGAGGTCACTACTGTTGTAAAACAAAACAAATATCTCAGCGGAGTGGAGTGAATATGATGATTTTTAAGTAAGTAATTAATTTAAGAAAATATTAAACGGTTTATTTTATTCATTTAATACCTTCCCCCTCAGACAAGATCTTTTAAAAATTAATTTTTATATTCATTCTTATTCAATTCTATTATTCTTTCTAATTTAATATATTTCATTACACCTAAACTTAAATACTTACGCCCAGCGGAGTGTGAATATTCTTGCTAATTCAAATAAAATATTTATTAAAATATCATTCTTTGATTCACAATTGGAAATAGTTTTCTGATACCATAGTAATATCCAAACTACAATCTTTAATATTACCACTTTCCTTGATGTATTAAATTGACAGAGCACAAAGGGGGTGGGGTGGGAAGTAAAAACTCAACTTGATATGGGGGGGGGGGCACAAAGAACATGCATTGGGTTGAAGGGGAGTCACGGCCAAAAAAGGTTGAGAAACACTGGTCTAAAGTATTGAATTAAGGGAATTAAAAATCATTAGTTTGATCTAAAAAAAAATACTGGATAACCGAAATGGCTACCAACCTTGGCAAGTCCTTTGATCGGGTTTTAGTTGGTATCCTCTTGGACAGGAACATACGAACGATCCATCAAGATTCGTACAATTATGTTGACAATGGCTACGTCTTTCACATTCATTGATATCTGAAGAGAAAGGAAAAGATTTTAAATTGTATTCCAGAAGGAAAAAGTAAAAGGGAGGAAAAAGAACAAGAAAAATAAAGATTCGCAAGTTGTCTCCCTTTGAATGAGTTTATTATCAATATTAGAAAAATGATATTAAACCATGCAACTCACAAAATTAGTTTCTATTCAAAATTGACCAAAATAGACAATTTATCATCTATAATGTTAGCTTAACAGTTGTAAGGTGTAAAAAAATATAACTGTTAGGATTAAAAAAAAATTATAAAAAAAGAGGAAAGAAAAACTAGTAAAAAATTATGAAGGAAAATGCTTAGTATAAAAAATTAGAACATTTGAATTTTTCATACCCTCCCCCCCCAAAAAAAAACAAAAAAAAACAACAAAAACAAAAACAAAAAAACAAAGCATGCTAGTTTAATGGGGAAAACAAGTTATTTTGCTAAAGTCAAAAACATTTTCAAACAATATTCATATTAATATTCTAGCACTGAATTAATGATACAATTTCTTTCTTTTTTTTGTTTTTTCTTTTTTTTTGTTAAATGATTCTTCAAGAAAACAGGTCGATTTTTCATGCTTTTAACTGATAAGATTTTTTAATCTTCAGTAAATTTGTTAGTTTAATATATATATATATATATATATATATATATATATATATATATTAATCTGTTTGGTATAATTTTCAATTAAGAATTTTGTATAAATCCTAAGAGAGTTGAAGTTGCCTCCCTTGAAACAACTCATTTACATTCAGCCATTAAACCATGCGAAATTACAAAGTTAGCTCATAGGAATGTATGGACTAAAATATACGATTTATAAAACTTGGCCAGGCAAAGAAACATTAAACCATGCAGTGCATTAATGAATCATTTTTTTTATGTAGGAGGATTGTTAATTATAGCTATAAAAGCAAGGATGTTACACATAAAAATGCAGGCAAAGTAAAGGTATATATTATTATTATTATTATTATTATTATTATTATTATAATAATAGGGAAATCAAATGAAGAATCGAGACCATCCAGACAATACCATTGTTGAAATTGGGTAGAATACTCAGAAGAGTCCTGAGGAGACTTGTTGTCACTCAGACTCCACTGAAAGACCATCAGCTAATACTGGTATGAAAAACTCACAAGGAGTGAAATAATAATAATCATAATATATATATATATATATATATGAAATTAAATATGTAACATGCAGCAAAAATAAAAAAAAGAATTATGATCAAACCTTTAGAATATGAATTTGAGCAAAAATAAGGAAATTAACAAGAAAAAAGAAAAAAAAATCCATTGAAAAACATTGAAATAAAATATCTTGATGACTGATGACAAATTTATAGAAATGAATTGAAAGTTTGTCCAATAGAAAAGTAAACATTGTTTATTAGCAGAAAATGACAGCTGAAGAGAAGAAAAACAAAACAATTTGAATCAATTCTGAGAAGATTTGAAATACACGTGAAAAAAAAAAAAAAAAAAAATTTTAATTGAGAAAACTGAAACACTAAAATTGGTGAATAAAAAATAAAAATAAGAAACAAAACCTCATTAATTTGGTAAACTTGGAACCAGACAGGGGATAGAGAAGCAGATTTTTACAAATTGGATAACATTAGGGTAAAAAAAGGTATATATATATATGAATAGAAAATTTTTAGAAAAAACAAAAGATGTTATTAGTTTGCTGACAGATCTGTTTCGACTTTTTAATAAAGCGGTCTTTTTCAAAGCAACTATATTTATGAGGAAAGACGGAATAAATAAACCATTAATCATGAGGGGTACAAACAAATAATTTATTCCGTCTTTCCTCATAAATATAATTGCTTTGAAAAAGACTGCTTTATTAAAAAGTCGAAACAGATCTGTCAGCAAACTAATAACATCTTTTGTTTTTTCTAAAAATTTCTATTTATACTGTCGGATTCACTTCCATTTACTTCATATATGTGTGTGTGTGTGTGAAGAAAAAACACAGTTTAGATAAAATCCAACAAAATAGAAAAGTCTATAAATCAACACAATACAATCAAATTAATTCATGAGTGACTTTAAATCTTGAAAGACTTCACCAGAATGAATCAATATTTTGTAGTTATAAATCTCAAATTGTTGATACAGAGAATTTGACGATTAGGTTCAGTGATTCCTCAATGAAATCGGTGGTGAGTTGGTATGACATGGGTATACAAAAATGCATCAACCGAAATGGCGATTATATAGAAAAATTTAAAATGATGTAAACATCATTGACAATAAATGTTTCTGTGATTTCTGAATATTTTGCAGACCTTATCTTTTGGATGTGATTAATTCATTAACCCTGATGATCTTTTTTGGTAAACTTAAGTAGGTTATCTATCTATACCTTTATATATATATATATATATATATATATATATATATATATAAACTTTAAGATCCTTTTGACTGACTCGTTTTTTAAAAGAGATCATCGGTAAGTGATTAAAAGACAATAATAATAATAATAATAATAATAATATATTTTCAGCTAGTATATTAGGTCTAAGACCTGTCAGCTGTTCCTTATAAACATTCATTTTAATTCCACAGAATATTTATACTCTTTCCACAGATTATCCAACATTGCCTTAAAGGAGTTTAGAGATGGGACATTCACTATTGATGATGGTAGTTTATTTCATGTATTCACCACTCTGTAGCTAAAATAATTTTGTTTGCTTTACAAAATTTTTTAAGGAGTTTTAATTTATGACCCCTGGTATTGATATTTTGTGCAATGTTTAGTAGCTCAGAGTTCGTTGAATAAAAACTGTGTATATATTTGTAGGCTTCAATCATATCCCCTCTTATACGTCGATAAACCAGACTTGGTAAGTCAATGTTCCTAAGTCTTTCTTTATACGAAAAGGATTTTAAATTATTCACTAATTTAGTAGCTCTCCTTGAACTCCTCAATGAGTTTTATGTCCTTGATTAGTCTTGGACTCCAAACCACATTAGCAAATTCCAAATGAGGTCTTACCAATGCAGTGAACAAATTTTTCAGCATTTCTTTATCCATGGATTCATATGACTTTCATATTAATCCTAATATCTTGTTTGCTTTATTTACTTGTATTTCTATGTGTTTGGACAATTTTAATTCAGGGTCCACATTCACACCAAGGTCTTTTTCTAACTCTGATATAAGATAGTAAAAAAGGGGTAAATACTAAAAGGTGAAAGAGGAGACAAAGTGGAGAGAAAAATTGTTTTAGTATTTCCCCCTTTACTATCTTATAAATTTTAATCATTTACCGATGATCTATTAATGAGTCAGTCAAAAAAGATCCTAAAGTTTATTTAATATAGGGACTAACAATTCAAGATCAAATTTTCAATTGAAAAATGAATTAGAATTAATTAAATCGATTATTTAAGATCAAATTTTTGTTTTAGTTGAAAAGGATTAACATAATGAGCATCAGTAAAAAAAAGGAAATAATATTACATATGTAATTAATTTTTAATACATTTTAAACATTGAATTATCCCCACAATTTAGAAAATCCAACATTGCAAGTGAAGTTAACAAAACATGTTATCAAAAGTTAAAAAAAAAAAAAAATTATACCAGTTTCTTCTTAGAAATCAATAACAAAAACATTAAATATATGATGTATAGAAAAATTACAAACTAGTTGATATCTAAATGAAATATCTTTCTTTTTGTTCCAAACATACAGAAAAACTAAATTGTGCCAAAAAGATTTTGTGTTTTTTGTTTCCATAAATCAGCAGAAAATATGTTAAAAACTACAATAACCATTAAGTATCCCAGATTGATAAACAAAAAAATTACCAAAAATCAGGGAATTTTCTGATTTTTATCAAATTTTCAGTCTTGACTTATTAATCAATAAATTATTTCTTTTAAATTTTTGATTGTACGATGGTGGAATTTAGGTACATTAAGTATGATTTAACCCTTTTTTCTTTTTATTTATACTGTAATTAGTTTCAATTATATATAACTCCACCGATATTTTGTGCCCCCAAAATAGGGGGGTGGGGGTGCAAAGTTAAGCGACATAAAAAAATCAGAAAGTTTTAAAATAAATGCATCATAAAATTCATTCATTGATAAATCAACACAGAAAATTTCATTAAAATCGGGTAATTCCCTGATTTTTGGTAAATTCTTTTCAATCAATATTTGTAAAATATGTCTGTACGTGTGAAAGTATGACAAAACAAGTATTCAGAGGATGTACTTATTTATGAATGAATAGTTCTGTCTACGCTCAAGCATTTCGATTATTAGATATATTAACCCTCATCAAGGCAATATTAAGGAGCGATGTCATGAAGCTCTTTCAAAAAATATTATTTTCAAGTGAAATAAAAATAAAATAAATTTCAAGTGAGATAAAACGAAAAAATGTGAAAAAATGTATTTGGTCATCATTAACATCATATATATATATATATATATATATATATATATTTATTTTTTTTCTTTATTTTTTTGATCCATCTGAAATATGTTTGAACAAAAGAGCAAAGGCAACAAAAGAAAGAAACAATTTTGACAATCAATTCTGTTGATTGATTTAAATTAAACACAAACAACATTTTTTTAGCAAATACGATGATGCAATATTATGAAACTAAATGAAACAGTTTCATCAAAAAATAAAATTTATAATAATCTGATAAAAAATTTGGTTGAAACACAAAAGAATTTGCAAAACAAAAATTTGATATTGTTTCTAATATAAGAGTATTTACGGGGGTTCGTTTGGAGCTCTTATTCTCCGGTAGTAGTGGTTATTATTCAGACGAAAGAAGGAAACAAACACAAATATAAATTACAGACAGATATATTATCAAAGTACAGAAACTGTTGCAAATTTTAATGGCATTTGCTACAGACTTATCTGAGAGGTGAAATAAAAGTTCTTGGTGAAGAGCGCTAGAAAGGTGTTCTACTCGCTGGTTTTGGAATGCTGTTAAAACACTTCATCTTGGTCGGTTCTCATCAGCTAAGTAAAGGTGTAGAGAGTTCTTTTTAGAAGCTATTCGCCTGGTAAAAATGTGCCCTTTTTGGTGGGAATTAAGTACGTCAGCCTTCTGTTAGTATGCTATTGAGACAGCCTTAGAAAGTTTGCTGTTTTTATGGCAAGGTGGTGGGAGCGCTTATTTTTGCGACTCTCCTCGCTAACTGCTCCCTGATAAGTGCTGGGGTTTGGTTTTGCCGCCAACATCGTATGTTGGCTATTTGCCCTCTAGCGTCAGGGGAAGATAATTGACTATCATTTTTCCAATAAATAAGATAAAAATTTTAAAAAATCAAGAAAGTCAAAAATTTTGTCACCAGTTTATAAAAACATTATTTAATGTTAATTCCTGTTGGGAAAGAAAAGTGTATTTACCCTGCCCCAACCACAGGTAGAATTCAATACAAGGTCAGGTTTTACTGTTATATACCCCTTTGCATATTGGGTATATAAATGGTGAGGGAGAGAGAGAGGATGATGAATTCTTATTTTTTTTTATTTCTTGTTCAGTGACCATCATCTTCTCTGGGTTAAGTTTTTCTCTTGATCTGGGCTGTCTGCCCATTTTTTGTTTAATAATGAAGCAAGACTTTATTGTTTCTTATATTCTTTATTACAAAACCCCAGCCCAAAACGGTTCTCAAACCACACGGATGAAAAGCCGGCATCTTGAGAGCAATGATCCTTAATGTCAGTTCCCACTGACTGTTGGCCGGCAACTGCTCAACTAACTTAATTTCTGTTCTTATGCCTTCTTTCAGCCAATTAGAAATCAGCGTGCAGGTCAGCACAAAGTTAAATGTTGCCAACAACTATAACAGTAACTTTCCATTCAACCTCATTTTGAATCTTCAACAAACTTCAATTCAAAATTTAGTGATATATCCAGGTTATGGGATAAATTCTGATGTTGTATTGGGTATATTATCGCAGTAGTAATTGGTACATCGAATAGCAATCCGTCTTCCGAGCAGTCGTGGTGTCGTCTAGCAAGTAAAGTTAGCTTGTAGGCATTAGGTAGAGAACCAACACAGTGTCGACTATTTATACATGACACTGTCCAATCAGATTATAGTGAGGGTGTACCAAGGTATTTACATATTCATTATATCATTTAGCTACACTACTTACATAATTCATAGGCTACCCATGAATTATGTAACATTACATGGAGGCTCTCCAAGATATGAATGCATGGTTAAGGGCAATGCCAAAATATAGAGAGACATAACAAATCCCATAACAGCAACAATAACAAAAAATAATTTTCAGCTTTCCCAATCAGTTATGTTTTTGTACTCCTTCTGTGCCAGTTTGCTACATTCACTTATAATTTACTTCTTCATTTTTCTCTCTCCACAATAGACTACACTTGTTATTCTCCTGAGAATGTTTTGCTTATAACAAGAGAAATATTTTTGAAACATCTTAATAATAAAGATTAGATGATGCAAATTCTTGAATTAAATCAAAAATTGGAATAATAGCAAGAAAATGGAAAAAGATAAAAATCAATGGAAAATAAACGTCAAAAATCAGTGAAAAATGAATGTTAAAATTCTGTAGGAAATGAATGTTAAAAGTCAATGGAAAATGAATGTTAAAAGTCAATGGAAAATGAATGTTAAAAGTCAATG
The DNA here is from genome assembly GCA_023376005.1 of Doryteuthis pealeii. NCBI lineage: Eukaryota > Metazoa > Mollusca > Cephalopoda > Myopsida > Loliginidae > Doryteuthis > Doryteuthis pealeii. The sequence goes on from CM042165.1 coordinate 6,555,068, forward strand.
GAAATGAATGTTAAAAGTCAGTGGATAATGAATGTTAAAATTCAGTAGGAAATGAATGTTAAAAGTCAATGGAAAATGAATGTTAAAATTTGGTGAAAAATGAATGTTAAAAGTATGTGGAAAATGAATGTTAAAAGCATGTGGAAAATGAATGTTTTAACATTCATTCAGTGGAAAATGAATGTTAAAATCTATTGAAGGTGAATGTTTTATCATAGGATAATAATTTTATCCCTGATATTTGAAAAAGAAAATTCTAAAGGTGTTGTTGCATTTTTTTGATCCATGTTAAAAATCGCTTTGTGCCATTTCCAATTCTGTAGGAACGTTGGTAAATACCAGGAAAAGAAAATTTGTGTAATAAAAGTGACATTTAAAATGTTACAAGGTGAAACTGATAATGAATACAAAAAAAAATGAGCCAGGATCTTGCTCGAGAACAATGAATATTGTGAAATACTAAAAGGCTCTTCTTGTAAAGAAAGTGGTCAAATTAGAAATCATAAAATAAAAAGAGACAATACAGAATTAGTCACTGCTAAAGTGAACAAAAAATATTTAAAGGCAATATTCTGTCACTTGATTTTCTTTGATGAGATTTTCTCTGGTTGAAGATACAAGTAGATACAAGAATGTTATATATATATATATATATATATATATATATATATATATTATATATATTTTGCTTGATTAATATTATAAAAAATAATTAATTATAGAAGATAATAATGACAAGTGAATTTCGCAAAGAATTACTCGGTGTGTAGAACATCGTACAGACTGTTTCAACTTTATGAAGTCCCGGTTTTAATTTCTGTAGGAGGGAAATCGTTAATATACATCGCTAATGAGACTTAATAAAGTTGAAAGTCTGTACGATATTGTACACACCGAATAATTCTTTGCGAAATTCACTTGTCATTATTATCTTCTAGAATTATCGAATTTTATGCGATATGCACATTGTAATTGCCTTCAAGCAAAAATATAAATATTAATATATACTTTATCAACAATACTTCTAAAATAAACAAACATCCAAAAATCTTATATATATATATATATATATATATATATATATTAAACTAGAAAACAGCTGAGACTTACTTCACTTGAAGGATGGACCAAATCACAACCGAGTAAACAACATAAAAACACATACAAACATAACTGGGAAAGACCAACACACATGCACATACACACCAACATACACACAAAACACAGAGACACACACAAAAATACACAGAGACACACTCAAAGGAAAAACAAATCTAGAATGATACTAAGACATTATTAAACAGACACACATACACAAAGAATTTGGAGAATAGACATTACCAAACATAAAACAGAATGAGTAGAATCTAGTGACGAGTTATCTCCCTTTCTGGGGGTTCACTGCTTTCACAAATCTTCTGACAAAAGATTTATTGTCCCGAAATATTGAGAGAATAAATCAAAGGTAAATGAACAACATCATAATTACCTTATTTTTCTTTACATTTGCATTGTGATAGCCTTCAAAATCAACCGCCAAACAAATATCAACACAATGCTTCAAGCAAATTATAAAACACACACACAAATGTACATACAGAGATTGATATTTGCATTTAAATATATTTTATTCTCCAAAAAATTGTCGTTCCAAACATACCTTGTTTACAACTTATCATATCGTCGTGTAATAAAGTCACTAGAAGAGGAATAGTAAAATCTAGGAGAGCGGTTAT
>CM042165.1:6561803-6629724 GCA_023376005.1 Doryteuthis pealeii
GTAAATGGCCGCGTCAAATGATTGGTTGATTGAAGCCACGCCTACAACAAGTGAGGCAAACATACCTGACCTTTTTAATTAATAAAGAAATATTTAACACTTTATCTACCACTGCCATCCACAATATCCATTGCATTTTCTACAAAATGAAGGGAAGTAACTAATGTAATTAATTAAAAGTTGCATCCCTTGAAGTAGATTTTTTAATAAGGTAGGATGATAATTTACAAAGATGTTTTAACAATTTTTATATATTGTTTTTGGGCATTTTCAAGCGACCTAGCATTTTGATTGTGGGGCGGTTTGAACACTATGGTAGATAAAGTGTTAAAGATCTTGAAAAAAAAAAAAAAAAAGAAAAAAAAAAGAAGTTTTCATTTTGATTTCAGTTGCTTTTTAGTGCAATTCACCAAAAATGAATAAATTAGACGAAAAAAATTAATAGTTAAAACTAATGGTTGACATCTAAAAAATCTAAAAATTTTAAAAATATTAAAAATTAAAAAAAAATTTCTTGGAGGAACCGACTAAAAGAAATAATCCAATAGCAGCTAAAGGTATTGCAATGAAGAAAAATACTTCTAAAATCCCTATACTTTAAAACTTGAAATCTTTTTCCTAAGGAAGACATTACAGATAATTTTGATTGCTAGAGATTTTTTAAATATTTTTTTCTTGAAACAATATTTTGGCATTGTAGTTTTAGAATCTCATTTTGTTTAGACGTTAAAATTCTTTGTTTTTTTTTTTGTTATTTTTTGTTTCATATAAAGGAGGACCAAAAGTTGTATATCAAAGATGGCCCTCACCTTGTTTGATATCTTTTTTTTTCTTTTTTAGAAATCTTCTGATGAAGGAGTTTTCATCCCAAAACATTAAGAGAATAAATCAAAGGTAAATGAACAACATCCTAGTTACCACATTTTTATTTACACTTGCATTGTGATAGCCTTCAAAACCAACCACCAAACCAATATAAACACAATGCTTCAAGCAAATTATAAATTTTGTTTGTTTTGTATTGCTTTTTTATGATCCCTTTATGTACAGGGTACATGGGTGTCAAAAACACCCCCACAACCAGGCAGATAGAAAGGGGGATAACAGATGGTGTAAAAGCTTAGTAGAATGGTGACCAAGGAATAACAAGTAGAAAAAGACTTGGGAAAAGTCATGATAGAAGGAATTGGAGAAGACCATTGTTCAGCAGTGGACCTAAAATGGCTGCAGTTGATGATGATGATGATGATGATGATGTGTAAAGTTATAGATATATAGGTAGATATAAAAATGAACTATGATAAATAAGAATAAATTCCAATAGATATGAACTGTCTGAAAGAAATAGACCTAAATAGATAGATGGATAGACAGATAGAATCAAGTCAGCATAGATAAATAAATATAATCATACTGAGATAGATAGATAGATATGAAGTGACTACAGATTGTGGGATAGATAGATATGAAAAGATTCAAGTAGAAACATATATATATATATATATATATATATATAGCTCAATTACTTATGTAAGAACTTTATTATAGAAAAGTCAAGGCCTCTGACGACGAATAACACCGAAAAAGTGTTATTCAGAAACCAATGGTAGGACCGACTTTTAAATTGTAATTATTAATTATAAATATAAATAAAAAATAAAAAATATATATATATATATATAGCCTCACTGAAAAAGACGTTGATACAGTGTCTGTGTATGAATATATATATATATATATATATAAGGAGCTGGTAGTAGGTGTGGCGCTCCAACTCAGACGCAAAACAATCTCCTTGGTCTAATGCTAATGAAAAGGGGATAGACTCCCTCGCTGATACCGACTTTAGGCCACCCCGATGACTTTATATATATATATATATATATATATATATATATATACACATCTCCGAAACACATCTCCAAAGGCTGAGGGTGTCCTGGCGTCACTCAGCAAGACCTTTGTCAGCCGATCACCGGCTATCTATTTGAAGCTGTACAAAGCTATGGTGTGGCCACACTTGGAATTTGCATCCCCGGTCTGGAACCCCTATCTTGCTCAGAATATTAACCTCCTAGAAACTGTACAGAGATGTGCAACCAAACGAATACCCTCCATCAGGCATCTGCCATACTCTGAACGTCTCGCTGCCCTGGGAATGGATTCGCTGAAACTTTGGCGTCTGGCAACTGACCTGGTAAATGCTCATAAGGTCATTAATCATCTTAACAACAGCAACCATGAGCACCTTTTTGATCTCCATGTTTCTAACACGTGGGCATGCCTACAAAGTCAGAAAACAGCACTGCTTACGTGACTTTTGGAAACATTTTTTCACGCTCAGAGTTGCGGAGACATGGAATAAACTGCCCGCGTCTGTTGTAGGCTGCCGAAGCACTGTATCTATTAGCCTATCAATTTTTTCTTTCATACTTTCTTAATTCAAGGCTAAAAACAAAAACAAATATATATATAAGGGTGGGCTGAAAAGTTCATATAATGACATCGTATCAGCTGTTGATGACTTTTTTTTGCAACTTTGATCAAAGACATATGTGGATCGCAAGTGGAACTATGTTGAAAAATAAACCTCATTTGGTCACATACCATGAGAGTACTTGGTCAACCTATGAACTTTTCATCCAACCCTCATTATATAATATATATATATATATATATATATATATATATATATATATATATAGATATAGATATAGATTTAGTTAGAAAGAGATACATTAGCTAGCCCCTGATGACACAGTCTCCTTGACATGGATTTTGTAAAAAAAGAGAGAAAAAAGTCCACATCAAAAAAAGGATGTGCATTATTTTTGTTTTTTCTTCAGTATGTATTTGGCTATCTGATGATGCAGACTTCTTTTATAAAAAAAAAAGTTTGTTGAAATAAATATTTATAATAATCCAGCATGATGTTTTTTTAAGTTTTTTTTCTTATTATGGAATTGTGTGTGTGTGTGTGTATATATATAGAGAGAGAAAGAGAGAGACAGAGACAGAGATAGAGAGAGAGACAGAGAGAGACACAGAGAGAGAGAGAGACATCATAAATCTTTACAAATGTAGATATAGGTTTTAATAGGGTATTCCATATCTGTTACAAAACTTCAAATGGGCTGCACATCAGTTACAGAAAACAGTCTGGTGGTCAAAGGGAGGCCACTCTAATTTGGAGATGACTATTTTCTGTTGATCTTACTTTACATTGTCATTTGACTAAGGAGCTTACCTAGTAGAGCTTGTGCCTTACAAACTCAGATAGCTAGAAAAAGATGAGGATAAATGTAAATAGATAGACATGAACAAATTCATATAGGAGAATAGATTAAAGAAAAGAAAAAGCAGAAAGATAGAATATATATATACTTATAAAGGTACATAAATAGCGATATTGATTTGTAAAGACACAGACAAATGGATAGATGTAAACATACTCATATTGAAGGATAAATGTGAACAGACTCAGACATGTAAAGAAATGTGAAAAGACTCAGACAGAAGATATAAATAGACTCAGACATATAGAGAAATGTGAAAAGACTCAGACAGAAAGATATAAATAGACTCAGACATATAGAGAAATGTGAAAAGACTCAGACAGAAAGATATAAATAGACTTAGACATATAGAGAAATGTGAAAAGACTCAGACAGAAAGATATAAATAGAGTCCAACATATAGAGAAACAGGAACAGACTCAGAGATGGATAGATATAGACAAAATCAGACATACAGAGAAATGTGAACTCAGAGAGATGTGAACGGACTTACGTAGATCGATAGATACACTCAGAAAGATCAATAAATATAAACAGACTTGGATGTATAAATAGGAATTCATGCGGACAGATAGATATGAAGAAATGTGAACAGAATCGGACAGAAGGATAGATACGAACAGACTCAAATGTGTAAATATGAATGGATACAGACAGATGTGAATAGACACAAACATATGAAGAAATGTGAACAGACTCGGACAGAAGGATAGATGTGAACACTCAGACAGATTGACAAATATAAACAGACTCAGATGTATAACTAGGAATTGATACAGACAGATGTTAATAGATACAAACATATGAAGAAATGTAAACAGACTCGGACAGATCGATGAATATGAAAAAACTTGGATGTATAAATATGAATTGTTAGAGACATATAGATAGATAGATAAACAGGTAAATAGAAAGACAGGTAGAAAAACAATGAAGAAATTCAGGTGAATATAAACAAATAGATAAATAAATTCACTTGATGATGTAAGGATTAAGAAAATAATTTCAATTGAGGTAGTCTTTATTTATTAATATGAATTTTTGACATATAAACAACTATATGGGTCATGAAGTGATTAACATTATAATAGTCCCTTGCGAATAAATTGTTCTTTTGTTACATTTTCACACTTTTTAAATGATGGAAACTGATATATGTAGACTACAATTTTATTGGAATTTACTTACTGACAAGTAGAATAAAACAGTCACCCTTATTAACAATTAGTATAAGATAATTAACCTTTATTAATAAGTAGAATAAAATATAGTTATTCTTTATTGATAAATATTATAAAACATAATTGCCCTTATTAACAAGTAGAGTAACATAATTACTCTTTATTGATAAGTATAATAAAATATAGTTAACCTTATTGGTTAGTAGAATAACATGTAATTAAAATATAATAATAATTATATGATATAAGATAATTAACAAGTCAAGTAAAATATAGTTACCCTTTATTGATAAGTAAAATAAAACAGTTACCCTTATTAACATGTGGATTAAAATGTAATAACCCAATCCAGAATATATCTTTTCAGAAAAATGTTATCATACTGTATACTTGTATATAAGTTGACCTTTAAATTAAGGTCATGAATTCATTAATTTATGGAATTAATCACTTAATTCAAAGTTTGCTCATAGTCCTGTTATTTATGTTTGAAGATTTACCTTTTTAGCTTGGTGTCAAATTTTTGCCTAAATATTAATTCTTTCAAATTTGACCTATACACAGGAATATATGATATCTTGGTCCATTTTTCTTTTTTCTTTTTAACTTAAAAAATTACTTACCTTCAATTTACCAAAATTTATCACAAATAAAATTCCTTAAAAAATTCCAGGTACGACTGATGAAAAAATTAACATTTATCAAAAATTTTATGAGTGAAAAAATAAAAAATTGATTTTCTCAATGAAAAAAAAAAAAAAAAAAAAAAAAAACAATCTTAGAATTGAGACAATAAAAGTTTGGAGAAAAAATGAAAAAAAATAAATGAACATTTTTTTTTTAAGATGAGGCTTTATAATTTGGATTATTTAAATTTTTCTGACTGTTATCTTCATCTTTATTGTTATATATACACAATGTTTCAATCGATGCGATCTCTGACCTTCTTCAGGTGTTTCTTGTCAAACTCAGGAACCTTCATATTGGAATCATTAACCTACACGGAAATTCTAACCAAACCGTTTATTTAATCCATTGGGGTAGATTGTTCTCATTCAGTTAACCATGACTGGGCACAAGTGTTAAGTTGTGTTAATTATTCTGTTACTATTGCCCTTGGCCAGGATTGAACCTACAACCTAGAGATGATTGTCACTTAAAACTGTATCAACTTAACACTTATATCCATTACACTATGTGCCCAACTGAAGGTTCCCAAGTTCAACAAGAAACACCTAAAGAAGGTTGGAGAGCACAAAGGCTGAAACGTTATGTATATAACAATAAAGATGAGGACAACAGTCTGAAAAATCTAAATAATGAAAGAATGAGATGTTCAAATAAAATCATTTTATGATATTAAAAAAAAAAAAAATCTGAAAAAGAAAATTTCTGAAATATCAAAATTATAAAACCAATCAAGTCTGAGAGATGAATATTTTTTAATACGAGCAGAGGTACCTGACATTACTTGGGGAAAAATATAAAATGTTTTAAGATATACATCTTATATAAGATATATATTATCTTTTAAGATATATAACTTATATGTTATAGGCAGGATGTGACACAAGGTCAATTTTTTAAACGGAGTACAGATTATTTGAATTCAGAATTTTCCTTCTCCTAGACTGGTTGCCACAACAAGCCTTAAGGACCCAGCCTGCCTTACTATTTACCCATAGCTTGGGCAGAAGAGATAGATGCATGCCTTTCCCAAGGGCATTAGTATGAAAGTGAAATACAAACGGCTTTGTTCAGGATTTGAACTTGGGTCGCCATGTTTATTTCCTAAAATGATAACTATTGATTATATGCTTAATGGAAAGATTTCTTGGATTTTCAAAGAAATTTTTGAAAACATTGAATTGCCCATTAATTAGTGACTAGCAGAGCTACCCAGCATTGCCCAGAACTTAAAAAGTTAAAAATAAATCGGTACCATTATAGTATGTGGCCTACCTTTTGAATGTGGCCTACGAAATCATGTCTCTCTTATGTGGCCTACCATAAAAGCATATTATAAGGTTATAATAATAACTGCTAACCCTAACCCTATTTCAGGATTTTATAATATTTTAGAATTAAATAGATCTCTGATTCATGTAAATTATGGATAAATTCTTTTTTAATTATTCTTAATTACTATATACAGCTTATGACTGAATTGTATTTATTGAAATTGTATATATGTGAAAAATAATTAGTTTTAATAAATTGTCTACTACTTATATCTATAAATATACTCTTACTGAGGTAGGCCACATTCAAACCGGGTAGGCCACATACTATATCAGAATCAAAAAGGCAGGCCACATACTATAATGGCACCAATAAATCTCTTATCTGTATTTATATATATATATATAGATTAATAAAGATTCTTTTTCTGTATATTTTATTCTTTATTCTGTGTGTTGTGATTTTATTCTTTTTATATTCTTGCTTTTAAATTTATTTTTTTATTTTTTCTGTTTGTATTTTTTTATTTTATTTGCTTTTATTATGTTTTATCCTTTATTAATTTTGTTTTATTCTTTTTATCATTAATATATCATTGATTTATACACTTATTATATTTTTATTTGATTTTCTGATGGAAAATGAGGTTTTTAATTCCCTCTCGGACAAAAATATGGTGTTGATTCTATTGAATTTAATAGTCTATATTGGTCTCCACCAATTTTCTTTTATAAAAGGACGAATACTTGATCATTGTACATACAGACATGGTTTGGTTTGGTTTGGTTTGTTTTGTTTTGCGGCATATCAACCTCAGTGGGTCATTTAATGCCGATAAAGTTTTGAAATAAATCAATTCTTAATGGATAATACAATTTTTTTTATAAATACATTTTTCTATTTAACCCATAGATGGGACCCTAACAGGTACTACCGCTCCGGTAAAGAGTGGACTAGGAAGCAATGGTGATAAAGGGGTGCTCCACATTCCCCAAACCTCCAAAACTGGAACCTCACCATCAGATAGAGTTTAACGTCATTCCCAGGACATGTAGACCCTCAGTCATATGATAAAAAGGGGTTGGGGCATACAGACATAATCTTTCTTTTTAGATTATATATATATATATATATATATATATTCCTACATAAATGGTTTTAAAAATGCTGTTTGGCTTGAATAGTTTATTTAAATTATTTCCATGTGTAAAGTAATTGTCCCCAGCTCTGGGTTAACTAGTACAAGAATGGCTTTGGCATTAAATAACCCATGAAGGTTGATATGCCATTAAGTAAAGAAACCAAACCTAAACTAATTAGCACAAAATACAAATCCATCTGTTAACAGATATTTAAGGGGGAGGGGAATTATTTTTGTTTAGAAACAAACCAAGATTCAATCGTAAGTAAATAAGGATGTAAAAACCAAAACAGATGGTCCTCATGAATTTAGTTAAAGTAAAAACAAAAAAAATCTTTATTTAATTATCATATAAAACAAATAAAAGTCGTTTTTTGCTGAATCAGTAAAAAAAATCTTACACTATTTCCAAGTGAGTGTCTGTCAACCTACAAGAAGATTTTAGAAAAATGTGGGAGGCGCATGGTGTACTGGTTAGAGTCGTAGGAAATGGACTCATCGACCTGAGTTCAAATCTTGGACAAAGCCAAAGTTCACATAGCGCTAATACCCTTGGGAAAGGTATGAATCCAACTATTCTCCCTCCAGCTATGGGTAACCAGTCTAGGAGAAGGAAAACTCTGAATTCAAACCTCTTAAATCTCCACTTGGGGTGGTCACTACTAGAAGAGGTTCAGGCCTACTTAGCGATCTATTTCAATTAAAAATAAGAAAAAAAAAAAAGAAGAAATATTGGGGGGGGGGGGCTGAATTTTATTATGGCATATCAACCCTTGTTGGGTTATTTTATGTCAAAGATGTTTTCTTTTATTCATTCTATATATGTATTCATTTTTTTAATTCAATTTTTAAAACAAATTTTTTTATCTATTTAACCCGTGGATTGGACTCTAACAGGTACTACCACTCAAGGTCCTGAATGGACCAGGGATTTGGATGAGAGAAAGGAATGTATTGGGAACTTGTTTCACATCATAAGGAAATGAGGCATTTTCATCATCTATATATAATACCATTTCTGTCCCACAATAGTTATTACTAACAGGACCTGTGGATATAACACAGTATAATAATTCAATTATTACATTTGATATGTTTACTTAAAGACTATTGCTAAAGAGTTCAACCCCAGCAGAGAGACTGGAATCTTTAATCCTGGTATGGCAACTGGTCTAGTTTGTTTTGGTTGGTTGTTTTTACTTTATGACATATCAACACCTTTATGGGTCATTTAATGCCAAATCAAGTCATTTGCATAAACAAAGGACTCATTTTTCTTACAGTAACTGCTGTTGCTTAAGTGATCACCTAAGCAAGTATTGAACAGGCTCATCACTGCTTAACTAATCTAGAAGGAAAACTCTGAATTCAAACCTGTTAAACTCTGCTTAAGAAATTGACCATGTGTCACATCCTGCTCGTGAGGAGGGGTTGGGTAAATACATATATGAATAATCAGTTTTCGTATATAAACACACATATAAAAAAATAACGGTAAATAACATTATATTCACACATTCACCATACATTTAACATTTTTCATTTTTCTCCCTTACAAAAATTTCTTTTGCATTGTCCTGACGAAGGTTTATCATAAACTGAAATACTTAAGTATAGACATATAAAATTTTTCCTTTGATCATAACATCCTGTGTCTGTTATATTTTTGTAAAAATTTTCTTCACAAATATGAATAAGTAAACATTAAAAAGAAAACAAAAAAAGAAAATGATTTGGTTATATTATTTACAAGTTTTGCAACTACAGCAGCAGCAGCACACAAAATCAACAACACCAACAACATTGTGAATCATGCAATTTTAATGTGCTCATCATTAGTATTAACACCAGATTAGGAAAAATGAACTTCAACAATTCAATATTTTTCAAACAACAGTTTTTATCAAAACAACAATAGGATTTGTCTATTTAAAACTTATTGCAAAGCTGCATGATAAATAAGATTTTTGGTTTTCTCAATTGGGGTCAGTATAAATGTTTGGTAATTTATGAGGAAGTGCATCCCGGTCTCCTGCCTCAGAAATTGCTACCTGGTAACTATTAAAATAACGTCCCCAGCTATGTCGTCTCGGTGGTGTTACTTGAAAGAAAACAACCAACTTAGGGCGTTAAATGTATTTTAGAGGGGAGGGGCTTCTCTTTTTTTGTCGTAATTCTTATTTATTTATCGTAATTTGTTTAGAAATTTATTTATAGAAATTTGTCATAATTCTTGTTTAGATATGAAGATGGATATCTATCTATCTACCTCAATTTGTTCATTTTTTACTGTTTATATATATCTATCCACCCATCTCCATTTGTTCATATAAATAAAGAGAAGCCCCCTCCCTTAAATACATTTAACGCCCTAAGTTGGTTGTTTTCTTTCAAGTAACACCGCCGAGACGACATAGCTGGGGACGTTATTTTAATAGTCACCAGGTAGCAATTTCTGAGGCAGGAGACCTGACTCAGGAACCTTCTCGGACTCGAAACCTTCTTTTCAAAACTCGGGAACTTTCTTGTTGTAATCGGGAGCCATCGGGAGAAGGTTCCTGAGTCCGACAAGAAATACCTGAAGAAGGCCGGAGGGTATATTGGCCGAAACGTTGTACAAATAACAATGAAGATGGGGACAATAGTCCGAATAACGCAGATAATACTAATCTTCAAGCCTCATCTCAAACATTCAGAGAAATAGTTTTTTTTTAAATTTTGAACTTAAAGAAGATCCATGTATTTCTTACCTTGGCATTAATACCTAAACTGCAGCAGATGTAAATATTGCAAATCAATATATATATATATAATATATATATATATATATATAATAAATGAAAGGAACAAAAAGATGAGTTAATTTTCTTTTTTTCTTTTTCAAATTTAAAACTTAAAAAAAAAAAGACGTGTGTATATTCCTTACCTTGGCATTGATAACCAACTCCAGCGGATGTATATCCTTGTTTACATCGGCAATCATAACTTCCATCTGTATTGAAACATTCCTGAGATGAATGACATTTATGTTTATTCAGGTCACATTCATCAATATCTAAAAAGAAAAAAAAAAAAGGAAGAAAAATTAAAACATATTCTTATACCTTTTCTTAAAGTTTTGTCTCATTCAAATAAGAGATCTTTTTACATAGATTATTTTACAATCATCAACATTGGCAATTCAGTCTCGAAAGACTATGATAAAAGTTTTTGTGTGCCCCTGAAGTTGCAGCGCCTCCTGTGACTATGAAGTCCTATGTTTGAGAAACATTCTCGACCACAGATTTTGCATTTGTAGGTTGTCCCTGTAGATGATGATGTTCCGATGCTTTGTTGCCGTTGCTTTCTTATGGACCTCTTAGCTTCATGATGTTGTATCAGGGTGACTTCTGACATGTACAGTCCTCTATGGAGATTCTGCCGCCACCGAGGGCAGTCTTGAGCCAATTTCCCAGCTGGAAGGGACAATGCCAAAGCACCTGAGATCATTTTTGCAGACATCCTTGAATCGCAGTAGATGTTAGCTCTCCATACAGGATGTCTTTCGGGATTCGTCCATCATCCATCCGATGTACATGACCCAACCATCGGAGACGACGTTGTCTCAGTAGAGAGTACAGGCTGGAGAGTTGAGCTCTCTCTAGGACTGCTGTGTAACAAGTAATCCATAACTTTACCCAAGGGTATAATGAGGGATCTTATTACATAGCTAGGTCCATACCTTTCCCAATGGTTTAATGAGAGATTTTATTACATAGTGGGATCCATACCTTTCCCAAGAGTATAATGTGGGATCTTATTACATAGTGGGATCCATAACTTTACCCAAGGGTATAATGAGGGATCTTATTACAAGATGAATCAATAAGTGGATAAATCCACTGTACTTAACTCCACTCCACCCCATCGCACGAGCAGAATATGACACAGGGTCAATTTTTTTGTGCATAGTTTAACAGGTTTGAATTCAGAGTTTTCTTCCTCCTAGACTGGTCGCCATACCAAAGTTAAAGAGTCCAGTCTGCTGTACTACTGAAGTGAGAATAGTTGGATTCATACCTTTCCCAAGGGTATTAGTGATATGTGAAATGTAAACAGCCTCATCTGGGATTTGAACTCAGGTCGCAGTATCCATTTCCTATAAAGATAACCATTGCACCACAAGTGCCTCCCAGATTCATGATAGATTATTTTACAATAAGTAATCACTATGTATTTACCCAAGATTTCCACGATGGGCAGGATGCAACACAAGATCAATTTTTAAGGGGAGTACAGCTGGTTTTAAATTCAGAGTTTTCCTTCTACTAGACTGGTTTCTATACCAAAATCCCAGTCTTTTCAACAATTTACCCTTTGCTAGTCACAAGTATGGGGCATCCAGTGAGGATTGAACTTGGTATGTAGTAGTAATTGATCTTGTGAGGCTAGTTTGTTAACCAAACACAGTTTAGTGTCATAAACCAAGACACATACCTTTTAGAGTGAAACATCTAGCTGTGAAAAGATAGTTCTGTTATAAAACGGGCTTTATTGTGAATGTTTTTACTTACCTATACATACATCTCCATACCCTAACCGATATCCTGGACGGCATGAACTGATACATTCATGACCTCCAACCGTATTCTCACATTGTTCTTCATTGGTGCAGTCATGAGTCAATTCCGTACACTCATCAACATCTGAAAAAAAAAAAAAAAAAAAAAAAAAAGAGATTTTAGTTTACTAATGTGAAAATATAAATTTTAATGCTAGAAATGGACTAATTATAATTTAAAACAAATTTTATTGATTCGATATAAAAAATGATATCATAAAAAATGAATGGATGGAACAAACATAATAGTTGGTCTATTAAGGGTATTAATCTAAAAAAGAATGTGTTGTAAAGGGAAGTAACCGAATAATCCCTCACGTATGCAAATGAGATATGTATAAAAGAACAACAGAAGATTAGCTCAGTATGTGATGCGAGTTGATCTCCAACCACGAACATTGTTTCGTATTCTCGGATGTAAACCCACGTGCTACAACTACTTCAGAAGATAAGTAATCTTTACCAATCCTTCTTTTACGTGCAGAGACTTTTTTTACCTTGCCAGCCGGAAGCTGTTTTTGTTATTTGTATTTATTGTAATAAACTATTATTACAACCACTCAATCTTCTCGTTAATGTATTTCTAATACATAACAGAATGATAAACATTTAAAAACATATAATTGTTCAGGATAATGATTATCATTAAACATTATTAAACTTAACTTTCTCTTTGCTATATATATGCTGATTTACAACATGAATCATTATAATTCATGATAATGATAATCATTAAAAAATGGTCTATCAAGGGAATTAAAATATAAATTTTAATGCTAGAAATACACAAACAGTAATATCTATTTTAAAGAATTTCAGATTGTTTCTCTTGAGTAATCTGCATTAGTTTTACCCTGAGATTAACCATTGAAAACTGATATTTGGACACACACAGTGGCATTACTGATATATATATATATATATATATATATATATATATATATATATATATATATATAAAAGGAAAGAAAATGTTGTATGGATAGAAATTTATTTATTGAAATGCCAATACATATTTCGACCAAGAGTTTGTCCTTGTATACATTGTATCCTATTTATTTATTTAAATACTAAATAAAATAATAATAGAGAAAAAAAAAAAAACAAAAGGCGGTCTTCTCAGGGCAAGATATTTTGAAAATAAAAACACTATATATATATATATATATATATATATATATATAATATTGACAAAACATTGCTTTCAATAAACTGTTCATATATACTATATATTGAAATTTTATGTTACTAACTACGGTCTACACCGGGACTTAGGCCCTAGGGGACAGTCACAGTAGCAGCAGCAGCCATCATCATCACCGTCAAGTGGTGATCTCTATAAATAGCCCTGACCATTAGTAATTCCTTCTCTTTCTAGTTGTAACCCTTCTGAGGGTCAGTGCGGGGTTTGGCCATCACGTGTCCCTCTCCCTTTGGTGAATCCTTCTGACTACTGCTACTACAGGTAAGAGCTTTGCTCTATCTCTCCCTATGAACTAGGTTTACTGATAGAAAAACCCACGACGGACTTCTACCATGCTACCAAACCCGGCTTCTCAAGAGAGATTGCTGTCTTTTGACCCATGACGGCTGACAGCAAATTTATCTTATCACCAGGATAACAACTGAGGGAGCCGACGAAATATTTTCAACAACGGATAAGCTTCACACTTTGATACCATTGCAGTCAATAGGCTGCTAGCAGAATAAACTTTTGCAACCCCCTAAACAACCCTAAACATCCCTAAACTACCTTAAACAAACCTTAAATAATAACATTATGGCTTATACCTAAATGAGGAGGTGCCGCTAGCTTCTAAAGGAAGTTATTAAACCTCGGCGAAGCTTGTCCGAACTAATCCAGAACATTTTTCTTCTCTTCTTGTACCATTTTATGTGCATATTTGTAATTAAAACTGTTGCATTTTCATTTCGTTGTACTCTCGTTCCTTAATGTCATAATCCGCCTTTTCTCTTCTGCTTACCTCCCTTCGTTAACCATTAATTTTTATATATATGTGCTAACAGTGCAACATGATGATGATAATGATGATGTTGATGATCTTTTATTGATGCTTAAGGAAATGAGTTTTAATATGACTTATATTTAAGCCTTTTCTTTGCCAAATATATTTGTATGGATGAAATTTATTATATGCTGACATGTGTTTTGACAGAAATTTGTTTACATAAACAGCATTCTAATTAAAAACTATTTTACAAGTAAAATAAAATAATAGAAAACCATATGAATGTTTGGATTTTTGAAAAAGAAAAAGAAAAACGGGCAATACAAGAAATTTGAAAACAGTCAAATGGAATTTCTTCACTCTTTCACTCTTTCCTAAATAGAAGTATCAACATTATCATGGACAGCTGTCAACTATGAAATGTTTATTATAGTCCTTCACTCCTTCCAAAAATAGATTACTAAATGTCGCCAATTTTTTGCAAACCCAACCAAATTTGGAGACCAAAAAATTAACATAACTCCACCAATTTTTTGAATTGGAAGCTCAAATTTTGGGGATTGTCTAACTTTAATATAGTCCATTCTTGAACAAAATTTCAGAAAAATTGAAAGGGGTGGGTGACAGTTTTATTTTTTTTCTGGATGATTTAACCTGGAATTACCCCATGGACAGCATGATTCATGGGTGTTCTAGGAAATTTTTAAAAAATGAGTTATGACTTGATAATGGCTTTAATTAAGTAAATAAATAGATTTACATCAAAATAATTTGAGCTTCCAATTAAAAAATTTGGCAGAGTTATGTTGATTTTTTAACTCTCCAAATGTGGTGGGGTTCGCGAAAACTGGCGACTTTTTGTATTTTTGTCTGTAAAATGAGTTCTAGAGCTTCCCTACTCCTAAAAGTTGGTTTATATAAGCATTTTTACCCAAGAAATCCAAAAATAGTCTGAAAGTCAACCAATTTTAAGCTATTAATGATTTCTGATTTTTTCATAGCAAGATCAATATCCCGATGTGGCACTGAATCTAAGACAATTTTTTTTCTATTATTATTTCACAATTATTGAACATTATTTGAACCAAAAAGATAGTTTGGAGAGCTAAAAATCGACATAACTCCGCCAATTCTTGGAATTGGAAGCTCAAATTTTTCAATAAATGAATTGGTACTGTAATTTATTTATTTAACCTTCATTTGTATATTGAAACTAAAAGTGACTAAAACTAGTCTTTTTTCCAATCAAATTAGTATAGATTAACTTACCAATACATGAACCTCCTAATCCCAAACGATATCCTTGTTGACAGTTACATCTATAACTGCCATTTGTATTTTCACAACCTTGGTCACATGGTGACATTTCTGAACATTCATTTATATCTGCAAAAGTGAATAGAACACAAAATCAGAATTAGGGATTTAAAAAATATCAATAAATGTCAGTTTTGTAGAGAGAAAAAAAGAAGAAAAGATGAGATTGTAAATCACAAAATAAATATAGAAAATTCGCCTAAAAGGATTATGAAAATGTATATGATAGAGTAGGAAAAGTTATGCACTGGAAATTGTGCAAATGACTTGGGTTCCATCATGGAAATAAATGATGCCAAAACAAAACAAATATGTACCAAATTGGTCTAAAAGGAATATGAAAATAGATATGATAGAGTAGGAAAAGTTATGCACTGGAAATTGTGCAAATGACTTGGATTTATCCATATAAATAAATAATGCCAGAACAAAACAAATATATTGCAAATTTGCCTAAAAGGATCATGAAAATAGATATGACAGAGTAGGAAAGGTCATGCATTGGAAATTGTACAAATGACTTGTAAACAACTTTGTTGTATGTATTGATGAATGTTTGGTGAATAATAATGAGATACCTTACCCCTCCCCCCCCAAATGTTTTTGTATTATTGAACTGACCTGTACATTGAGTTCCATTATATCTAAATCCAGGATAACAATTGCATCTAAAACTTCCTTCCAAATTTACACATTGTTGATCACAAACATTCATTGATGGAATACTACATTCATCAATATCTGAAAAGAAAAAAAAAAAGAAGAAATATTAATAACAAGAAATTTGGGGATTGTCTTACTTTAACATTGTTCACACATGGACAAAATTTCAGAAAATTTGAAGGGGGATGTGTGACATAGCCTGGATGATTTGACATGGAATTACCCAAATGTAAGTTATAAGTTTTTTATTTGTTCATTCTGAGTTTTGTGTTATTGTTACTGACCTTTACATTCTGGTTCATCATTTTCTCTTTGATAACCAAAATGACAAGACTGCAAACACTTGTAAGAGCCAATTGTATTGATACAGTCTTCGTGCTCGGAACAACTTCCCATTTGGGAACATTCATCAGCATCTATGATAAAAAAAAATAAATCATCACATTAAAACAAAGAAGTAAACTTAAGATATAATCAATATATATATATATATATATATATATATATATATATATATATATATATATAATGAATGAATAAATGGATACTTTGGTTCAGATATAAATTTATTTCGGCATTTCTTTGCCTCCTCAGTCTGATTTTTACTAATTTGAAGACCTCACACCTGGTCTTATTGGCATTTCACTGATTTTTGTTTTTTTAAAATTTTTCCTTTTGTATTTGTTTAATATGCACACACTTACAATTTTAAGAAATTTTATGGTTTGTGCCTTTTGGTTTTGTTTATGATGCTGCAGTTTTTAAATTTGATTTCTTTATATATATATATATATATATATATATATATATATATATATATATATATCCAAAGATCAGGTGAAGAAATCTTCCTTACAACGTAGTAGTTTTTTAAATGTTGTAGTTTGCAGAGCTCAATGTGTGATCTTATTGTCAGAGTCACAGAACAAAATTATATCAGGAAAAAATAACAGAAGACTAAGAAATTGTCTATAATGCTAAAAATCTAAGTCTTCTGTTATTTTTTCCTTATATATATATATATATATATATATATATATATATATACTTTGGTGCGGTACCAAGTTTCTTGGTACAAGGTGATTCTAGGCTGGTCCTAATTCTCTACCAGTAGTTTGTTGTAGAGTTCAGGTTCCGTATGAGAGCTCAATGTTTAATTATTGTAAACAGAGCAAAGTTATTTGGGAATAAAAGGCCTTAAATACCATGGGTATCGTGGTTATGGACCATTTCCACTCGCGAGTATGCTCACGAGCTTCTTCAGACCACTGATATATTTTATTTGTATAAACCTCTTGCTACCCCATAAGCATTCTCTACCCTGTGTTAAATAAAAACTTGTTAATTTCCAACAGCCTGGTCTTGCATTTTCATTTAGTGCTCCGTATTTTATTTGTATGTAAAATCATAAGTTTTCTATTGGTTTGGTTTTGTTTCTTTGTTTAATAGCATATCAACTTTCATGGGTTATTTAAAGACAAATGCTTCTATCCTAAAAGTGACTTAATTAGCTCACACGTGTACATGTGCATCCTGCCTGCAAGAAACCTAATCCAAAAGTGTCATGGCAGAAACCCTACTTCCGGGTTTCCATCAATCCCCTACTGATCAAGGGGAGCAACTCTAGATTTTGTTAGGTCTGGGACCTAACACAAACAATCTTGAACGAAATTCTAGTGTAAGAAGAAGATACTTACCAATACAAGTTAATCCATCAGAGTGTAACAAAAATCCGTTGGGACAGGAGCAAGAGTAACTTCCAGGGGAATTGTGGCAAAAATGCGAACAGATGTTTTCTTGTTTACATTCATCATCATCTGTAAAATAGAAACACAAATATTTGAAGATTTTTTTTAAAATTACCGTATAAAAAACGCATATAAAACGCACCCCCATTTCAGCAGGTCAGATTCAGGAAAAAAAAGTTTTTAGTGTATTTAAGCATATATTGTTGAAAACAGTCTAGCTGTGCATTACACAAACAGAAACATAGCTGTATAAAAGCAATTTGGCAGTTTAGGGTAGGTAAAAGTACTGAGCGTAAGCTGGGTTAGTGAGCATCATAGAGAAGATTAGCCTAGGCCTATGGGAGGTCTCAAACTTCAACTACGATGTATAAGACGCAGGGCAATTTTTTGAGACAAAATTTTGGAAAAAAAAGTGTGTCCTATATGCTATCAAATATCAAATTTGAGGATTAAAAAAAAATTACTTTAAAAGAAAAAAATGAAAAGAAAACATAAAACCAAAGATAATTTCAGAGGACAGAAAGTAAGAGATTGATGTCTCTTGTTAGATTGTGAAAACTTTCTCTCAATCAGGCTAGACTACAAGGAGTAAACCTCATAGAGTTAGTCTCTCGCCACTCAGTTAACAGAGACTGAAGAAAACCCCCCAGTAAGGGAGCTGACTATACCACCTGAGCACCCCCTCAGCGAGGGAGATAGTTAATTGTAAGTACTGCTTTCAGGTACTTGTTGTATTGTGTCAAATTGCGTTACATGTTAATAAACTTGGTTAAAAGTACATGTGCTTTTCCCTTGTTATTTTGGTTTGTGTAATTAAATAATATTCTTCATAGTTTGTACACGGAATTTCCTACAATGATTATTTAAAACTATGTTTAATGAAACTAAAATATATCACACAGACACACACATAACCATCACACACACACACTTACACATATGCAGAGAAATTTGGAGGAAGATATCACCAGGCATACAACAAATCCTAGCAACAAGGTAACAGCTCCAGAACTTAGCTTTCAAAAATCTTCTGACAAAGAGATCTTTATCTCGAAATATTAAGAAAATAAATCAAAGGTAGATGGATAACATTATAGTTACCTCGTTTTTCTTTACACTTGCATTGTGGGATAGCCTTCAAAACCTACGCAGGTTAAGCATGCAGGTAGTGATGTCACTACCTGCAATAAATATCCATCTCATACAACATCCCGTGTTTGTCTACCTTACTCCACATATTATATATATATATATATATATATATATATATATATGGGCAATTCCATGTGCAATCATCAGGAAAAAATAAAATTGTCACCCACCCCCTTCAATTTTTCTGAAATTTTGTAGAGGTGTAGACTAGGTTAAATTTAGAAAATCCCCCAAATTTGCTTCCAATTCGAAATAGTCGCCGAGTTATGTCAATTTTAAACTCGAAAATTTGGGGGGGGGGGCGAGAAAAATGGAGACATTTTGTAATCTATTTTTGTCTATAAAATGTGTTCTAGAGCTCCCCTACTCCTAAAGATTGGTTTGTAGAAGTTTTTAGGCCTGAAACCTGTACAAAATTTCAGAAAAATTGAAGGGGGTGGGTGACATAGCACTGATGATTTGACATGGAATTGCCCATATATATATATATATATATATATATAACTTATGAAGAAAGAAATGGATATGAAATATCTAACACAACAAATTTTCAGATTTTCTATTTTATTTCAACAATTCTTTGAATTTTCTAAAACCAACAATTTCTGGGACTGATGTTTCATCATCAGTATTTAAATGGGAACGCTATCATTACATGGCGTTTCGTTTTTAATTTTTCTTACATTTTGAGTGTCGAAAGAATCCTTTCAGCATCATAAACAAATGCTCAAAAGCTTTTGCTTGTTTCGACAATTTTCTTTTCATATAATTTATGATTATTAACTCAGTTGAATCCTGTTGATTGTTTAATTAAAACTGAAACGCTTTACCATCGACTTTCTAAATGTCAATCTTTGGCATATTTTCTTGTTGTTTCAAAAACTTTATATATATATATATAATATATATATATATATAACTTAAAAAATTCTAGTAATATATAGATTCTTACCTGATGTACCATTCTTTTTGTATATTTTATTTGAGTATCTTAATACTTACCTTTACAATATGGTCCTTCTTCTTCTAAGAAAAATCCTCTTGGACATTTATGGCTTGGATGTCCTAAAAATAAAAATTTAATTTTCTTCAAATTTTACAAAAATAAATTATAATCATAAAACAGACGTAAAAGACAAATTTGAATTTTCAGTTTGATGAAAACATGTTGCATATGTAATTCGACATAAGGCCATTTTTTTAAAACAGAGTTTAACAGGTTTGAATTCAGAGTTTTCCTTCTTCTAGATGGGTTGCCATACCAAAATTAAATAACACAGTCTGCTTTACTATTCACCCATAGTTGTGTAATATAATTAACGAGCTTGGAAGTAATTAAGGGTCACAAAACAATCAGTTTTAGTAAAAGTAATTGGTAATCTTCAACTTGTTCCTCGTAAATTCCTACCATAAAATAAACTGAACCCTCATTTTATGTCCATGTTTTTGCAATAAATGTTTTAAATATGTTTGCAATAAATGTTTTTAAATAAAGAAAATATATATGTTTGCAATAAATGTTTTTAAATAAAGAAAATATATTCAGTATTGTAAAATAACGGGTGCAAGAAAAATAAAACATTTATTGCAAAAACACGGACATAAAATGAAGGTTCAGTTTATTTTATGGTAGGAATTTACGAGTAACAAGTTAAGGATTACCAAGTAATTTATGGATGAAGATGAGAGAAAGATATTTTGGAAAAAATTTTGAAAGGAAAAATCTGTCTGGAATGCATTTTGATTGTTTGTGAATTGTTTGGTTAAATTCCAATGTTATATATTTTGGGGAAAATAAACAATATACAAAAATAAGTGAATGAGAAAAATAATCAGGTGAATAACGATAATCATAAAAGAGGGGGACCAGGGATTCAAGGGTGAAGAAAATGATTTGAGGAAGAACACAACGTCAACTTAGCTCTGTACAATGTTACATCCAATGTGCCGAAACATTGTACAGATAACAATAAAGATGAGGACAATAATCCAAATAATCCATAGAATTTAGAATTAACTAATTTTACAAACCTGGCCTTATCTTGGCATGAAGTTGGTACTTTACTGTTTTGCCATGTTCCATAATTTTTGATTTTATTGAAGATGTCTGCAGAGTTTGAACCAAATAAGGCATTTTACCCAAATCTTTATCATAGGTAATTGTGTGATTCCAGGCATAAGGCACCATTCTTCCATTCATTGAAAATCTCCGAGATGAAAATGCATAGAGAGAACCTAACAATTGAAAAAATAAAAAATGTTTTTAAAAAGAAATCAAGAAAAGGTAAGAAAATTATATTTTTTAAAACTTAAAAATAATTCATTCTTTAATTCAACATTTATTAAAATCAATTATTTATGATTGGTGTCTTATATATCACAAAGGTTATAGAATTTACTAGTGATAATCATTTTAAATTTCAAATCTAAAAAAGTTTTTTTTTTTTAATTGAAAGTGAAAGCCACTTATTATTAACAGGTTGTTAATAATAAGTGGCTTTCACTTTCAATAAAAAAATTTTTTTTTTAATTTTAAAAAATTTGAAATTTAAAATAATTATCACTAGTAAATTCTATAACCTTTGTGATATATAAAACACCAATCATAAATAATTCATTTTAATTAATCTAAAAAAATACTTATCATAAATACTAATAAAAAATAATCAAGGTTATCTCCTATAAGTGTAACATGATCAAAGGGGAACCACTCTTGACTGATGAATTATTTATTTATTGATCTACTAGGAAAAAAGAAGATGGGGTTAGGTTTAGGGTTAGTTTAATGGGAAAATAAATAAATAATTCATTAGTCAAGCGTGGTTCCCCTTTGATCATGTTAGAATTATAGTAAATAACCAGTAATCAATTTTTGATTAATTCAAAAATTTTGATTTAAAATTTAGAATAATTATCATTAGTATAAACCTTTTGATATAGAAAACATTAATAATAAATAATTGATTTTGATTAATTAAAAAAACTGATTATAAATCATTAATTTTAATCAATTTAAAAAATAATGATTTTTTTTCATAATTTGTAATTTAAAATAAATATCACCAGTACATTCTATAACCTTTGTGATATAGAAAACATAGATCATGAATAATTCATTTTAATTGATTCATAAATTTAAAAAAAAATTAGAATTAAAAATTTAAAAATAGTTATCAACAGTATGTTCTATAAGATTTGTAATATAGAAAATGTTGATCATAGATATGACTAATTAATATACATAATGTTACATAATTATTAGATACCTAATATTTATGTACAATAGTGTAGAAATAAAAATGGCTGTTATAAGTTACAGCCCACGGCCTTAAAGGATGAGTGACAAAGCTCAGTCCTAACCTTCCGGTGGATACCGTGAGAATCGGTGGAGGAGACCCTCTCTGGTTTAGATTAGAAACAGATTTTAGTCAGTCAGCGAGAAACCACGATGGTGGTGAGTCGTGTTATACACGCAGCTGACTCGATCTGCGCAGGTAGTCTGGTGGGGGGATTTCGAGAATAAAATATGATCAAAGTAAATCGAAGTCTTGTGTTATTATCTAAAAACTACCAATGACACAGGGTTTCTGATAAAGAGAAATCCCCAATGGAAGACCAGACACGAAGTCCCCAAGAGAAGTCCAGACCTTAGAAGATTCCAGACCAAGACAAGATGTTATAAGATTCCAAAGACGGCCAGAAGAATAGAGTAAGAAAGAAGTAAGTAATGAAGAGGGTATGTAACAATAACAGTCAGTTTAATATTCATGCAATAAACAAATTTATTATAGAAAAGAAATGAATATAATTTTTCTTTCTTTCTTAATTGTCATCTTTCACAATCTTTGATTACCTGGTCCAGTTTGAATGTAATTTTCTTTGTATGGTTCCATTACAACTTTGCCATTTTTCTCAAATTCTGGAACATTTCCACGGAGAATAATGTCAAGCTGAAGATTTCCATCATCATCAACACCTTTTGCATAATGGATCATCTTCAGAATTTCACCTGGAAAAAAAAAAAAAGAAAAAAAAAAGAAGAAAAGATAAATAGAATCCAAATCCAGATCAAGTGAAAATTATTATAAGTTAATATAAAAAAGAAAAAACTTAAACTGTCATTTAACTATTATAAATCTATTTCGACCAGAACTCAATAAATGAGCCTAGTCTGATCAGATAGCCTACTACATAATGACAAAGAAAGCAAACTAGAATAGAGAAAATATTGTTTTCTTTTCTTTCTCTTTAATAAGACCAATGAAATTTCTCTTCTTCGAACACACCCACATAAAACCTTATATTATATGATAATAATAACAACAACAGAAAAGAAATCAAATACATTAAAAAGAAAAGTTTGCATCAACATGAGCATGCATTGTGGATGTACAGAGGATATTGATGATCCCAAATAGAATTATCCCCTAAATACTAATCAGTTGGATAACTTTACCTATATATATATATAATATATATATATATATATATAAAATAATAAAATTCGAAGGCAATACAATGCGTAAAAAATAAGACAAAAAAGATGTTTTTGTCTTTATTTTTTACGCATTGTATTGCCTTCGAATTTTATTATTTTATAACATACTTAACAATGCTTCAAGCAATATACCAATTACTTTATATATATACTATAATTATATATATATATATATATATATATATATACTGTAGTGTGGGATGGTCACTGTTTCAGCTTTTGCTGGAATGGTGTGCCAAAGGCAGTATAATTGGTAGAGTGCTCAATATAAAATAGAGCTGTTATATAATATAATAAGATAATATATAGGTTTTACATATCTATTTATTGGTGACAAAGGAACATTCACAACCATATTTGGTTTCATGCGATGCATTCATCAGGTGAATGCATCGCATTGAAACCAATATGGTTTGTGAATGTTCCTTTGTCACCCAATAATAGATATGTAATACCTATATATTGATCTTATTATATTATATATATATATATATATATTATAATATATATATATATATATATAATCCAATCAACCAGATGAGTTGTTGTGGGATGTTTTTATTTAGGCCTTCTTTATCTGCCCATACAAATATAATGGCTCTGAAAGATGCTGGTTTCTTTAAAAAAAGAAGCCATTGAAATAAATTTATTATAAGCCAAAGGACTGATTTTTAACTCTTTGTCTACTTTAAACTGCTCACAGCAGCTCTCCCACCAATCTGATCCTACTCTAAGCTAATGGTTAGTTCATTATAACTTAGCAGAAGGACTCAATAATAATACAATAATAATAGGACTTTATAGGTTGATATATCCGGTAAGGGATATATTCTGAAGTTCGTAGTTGTATATTTATCGCAGTATTAATTGGTACATCCGTTGATCAAGGTGTTGTCTAGCAGTAAAGTTAGCTGGTAAGCATAAGGTCTGGTCAATCAAGTAAGTGTGGGTGTAGTATAAGGCACTTGGACCACACAGTGTCGACTATTTATACATGACACTGTCCAATCAGATTATAGCAAGCGGGTATCAAGGTATTTACATATTCATTATATCATAGGTGAATATAGAGAACTTTGAAATATCCCATCATATAGGTAAAAAATACCACAAAAATTTGGTACAGCCATGGGGATATTTGGTTGGCAAAGAGTCAAGTTTTCCTTTATATGGAATTGTATATATAATATATATGTACATACATATAGTAAATCTACTCTACTAACATATTGAGCACTTTTATATTCTTTATAACCCCAACTTATTCGGTTAATTATTTAATCAACAGTCGAAGTTGCAACTAACTTGATATTATATTCCTTGATAAGTCACCCACTTTTCATATACATACATTATATATATATATATATATATATAATATATATATATTATATATATACCATCAGCTCCCCACTTTACTGTACAGATCTAAAGCTGTACAACTCATGCACTGAGATAATGAGGGTTGGTATCGAACCTGAAACCTTGTGGTTCTAGTCAGATGCTCTACTGAATACCAATAAAGATGAGGACAACAGTCCGAAAAATCTAAATTATACAAAATAGATGAATGACATGAGTTAAAAATATTTTTTATTTTATTTTTTTTTTTTTTTACTGACCTGTGAGAAATTCTACCTGGATATGTCTTGTGAATTTTCCTTTGGTCAATGTAAATCCATTATAAGCGCCATGTTTCTCTTTAGCTGTTGTCCAGTAAACAGGACTGAGAAGAGAATCAGTTCTCATATAAGGAGCCTGAAATAATAAAAACAAAACAAAAACAATTGAAATTTCTCTGAATTTTTTAGATGAGGCTTGATAATTTGGATTATTCGAACTATTGTCCTCATATTTATTGTTATTTACACAATGTTTCGGACGATGCTAGTTTCCCTGAGTTCAAAGAGGAGGTTCCCAAGTTGGACAAGAAATACCTGAAGAAGGCCAAAGCATTGTGTAGATAACAAAGATGAGGACAATAGTCTGAATAATCCAAATAAAACAAACAATTGAAATGTTAAAAATAATTGGCAACTGAAATAGCTGTAGGAAAGGCTGTCTACAGTCTAAAGAAAACAAAATATACGTTTTCAGAATGTAAAGACAAAGGGAAAGCACATGTACCTTTAACCTATTTTATTTACATACAAAACTCAACGACAGTCAATAAAACAAGTACTTAGAAGCAGTACTTACAATTCAGAATATCTCCCTCGTTGAGGGGGGGGGCGTCAGGTTGAGTCTTTGGTTATTACTCCCTCACTGAGGGGGAACTTCTTTCAGTCACAAAGTCTGAGAAGAGTGCTCGTTTCTACGAGGCTTATTGGTGGGTGCCAAAACCGTAAAAGAGGGTTCTTCACTCGACCTGACAGGGGACGTTACCTTTCCTACTTCCTGTCCCTAAAGGCACAGGAGAGTTCTAGTCCCTACATAGCTATATATTTTTCTATAACTTTAAGAAGACAACAGTTTGGACAATTGAACCACTTCTATGTACTATTTGTCTGAATTTTTGAGGGGGAGGCTTGATAATTTATATTGGACACATGGCGTAATGGATAAAGGGGTTGAGTTAATACAGTTCTAAATGACAATCATCTGTAGGTTGCAGGTTCAATCCAGGCCAAGGGCAATAATAAACATTTTTTTGGTAAAGTATATGGGTCTTTCCATCTTCACAATAAATATCATCATAGATTTATTAAAATTCTTTAAATCTATAATAATAATAATGTATATATTAATACTGGTGTTCCTCAATCTTCTGTCTGTTATCATCTTGCAACACCCTCAGGTTAAAAAGGAGACCGTCCAAATTGTCCAAGATGAAATACAAAAATGTAAATCCTGATTATCTGGTGCCGCTTATCCGTCGAATTCTTATTTCTTATGAGTGTCGTCAACTCAGCTGAATAATGGATCATTCAGTTTTTATTATAAAGAAAGAAAAGGAGGAAAAAGGACATGCTAAACAGAAAAAAATCTGTTTCTATCGAACATAATGGAAAGATGAAAAGAAAGAAAGAAAGAAAAAAGTGTGAGAGAGAGTTAAATCATGATTATTGTACTTTTTACATATTGAACTATTTAGCAATAGCTCTTAAGTAAACATATCAAACATTGTAATAATGAAATTATCATACTGTGGTATATCCACAGGTCCTGCTAATAATAATAATAATAATAATAATAAATAATAATAATGTCATATAGTACCTAAATAATGCAAATTTAATCATCTGTTTTTCATATAAATAATTTTTGATGAAACCTCAGAAGAGTGAAACGAGATCTCACAGGAATTGTTAATTCAACCTAGCAATTGTTAATTACTCTGTTCACCTTGTATTTTTGCTTAGTAAACCTTTTTTCCCTATTCTCGGTTCTCGTTGTAATCTTCCTATTATTTCCCTTTTAACTCTGATACTCAAGTTACAAACAATAATAATAATAATAATAATAAGTCTTTATTCAATTTCTAATTTCAATATACAAAATATAAATCATTTTAACTGGGTGTCACCTATAAGGTTTTATTCTGCCCAAACCCTTCAATAAATACATAGCGAGAACAAAGAAGTGATTACGATTTTGGGTATTATTACTAAATTCAGAATCTATTGTGTCCACAGGTGAGCATTTTGTTAGCAATGTTTATACAATTATAAAAAAAAAATAGGTAAGAAAATAAAGCCTAAATGTCCGTTTTGAAACAAGAAAAAAAGACACACCTAGTACCTCATTTAAAAAAAAAAGGAAAAAAAGGAAAGAAATACATTAACTTCCTAGGTGTAACTGAAAAAAAAAAGTTTTAAATTGTCTTTAAAAAATAAGTCACTTATGAATTTGTTTAAAGGAAAAAGGCTGAAGAATACATCGGCTGAAATGTTGTGTATATAATAATGAAGATGCGGACAATAGTCCGAATAATCCAAATAATACCAAAAAATACCAAAAAATAAATTAGTTTCCATTGATTTCAAAAAAGAATTATTATAAATAAAGAATGGAATTGTTAAAAAAAAAAAAAAGAAAAGAAAAAAGAAAAAAAAAAAAAAAAAACAAGAAAAGAAAAGAAAAGAATAATTGAAGAATTTACCAATTTTCTTTGGAATATTCTTAACATATCCAGTGATTGATGTCTTCTGTAAACCTGGAGTCACTTCAGCAAGCAAAAGGGATTTTGGAATGTCTTGGTTATTAACATAACCAATTAAATTGCCCATTGCTCTTAAAACATTTTCTGAAAAGAAAAGAAAAGAAAAATGGAATTATTGATATTAGCATAAATATATACTCTCCACTGGGTGAAAGTATTTAAGTTTTAATGTAATGAAATATATTAAATTAGAAAGACTAATGAAATAAGAATGCATATAAAAAGATTACACTTATTTTAATTATATTTTAATTGGATTCTATATAAAATCGTTCACAGGATTGATTTTAATATGTTGGAGAATAAAACAATGACATTAGTGACCAATAACACCAAGTAATTATTTATTAAACACTGTTTTCTTAAAACCAGTAAGCAAATTAATCATACCATATATTATGTTAACTTTTATTTTTTAGTAATATATAAAACACATTGCAGAATTTTAAACACCTTAATAATACAGGCTGTTTTGAGGCAAATCTATCTTAACTAGACCTTAATAGAAATATTTTTAATGAATAATAAATAATGTAATATAATAGAGGGGAGGGAGCCAGGAATGTAATGTTACATAATCATTAGATACCTAATGATTATGACAATAGTGTAGAAATCATATTAGTGCAGCTGATGGCCTTGAGAGTGAGTGACAATGCTTGACCTCACTCTGACCTTGCGTTCTGGGGATGATCGTGAGAATCGGAAGCCGATAGAAGCCCCTTCCGGTTTAAGGGGTAAGCAACTCAGTTAGTTAGAGTTAGAACTTAGAAGCGAAGCTAGCAAGATGTGAGTCTCACTGCGTGATTGTCTGGTCTGGGGAGCTACGAATAAAGTAACATCATCATAAATCGAAGTCTTGTGTTTATTACTAAAAACTAACAATGACACAGGGCTTCTGATAAGGAGTGATCCCCAACCGAAACCAGACCCGGAATCCTCAATAGAAGACCAGACGAGACCTTAGAAGATATACCAGATTCGGCCAGATTCGACAGAGTAAGAAGTAAGAGAAGTATATAACATATAGATATGTAGTGCAGGTAAAGAGGTATGCAACAGTAACAGTGACGTGTAAATAAGCATGGAAAAGATTTTAAAAGGAAAATAAGAATTGTGTGTAGATTAGAATGGAAAAGTTTTAAGGATCAATCAGCATAATGCCACTTGGCATTTTTTCTATTGTGTTTTAATCATGAACTCCACCAATGACTTTCCTTCTCTTACCATTCAAATCCTTATTTTTAAATATCTTCACAAATATAAATAGAATCAATTATTTTTGCATGAAAAGCAAGTTCTGGTGATAGTGAATGTGTATATATATATTTACTTTGTTGTTGTTTTATTTTTGTAGTTTCCTCTGGACATACATACACAAAGATACACCAACAGTCTTTTATATATGTTTAGAAAGTCTAAAGAAAGTAAGTTCTATTAAAAAAAAAAAGAAAAAGACAAATAAATAGATATTTACTTAAACAACTTTTCATGTTGCATTTCTGTGTCTGCTTTTTGTTCCCTCGACAAGAGAGACCACCAAATTTTGGTTGTTCACAATCTCTTTTCCTTTCACGTGTTCCTCCACCACAAGTCTTCGTACAAGATGACCAGTTGGCCCATTGAGACCATTTACCATCCACTGAAATAAAGACATTTATAATATATATATATATATATATATATATATATATATGTGAAGAAAGGAAGTGAATCCGACGGTATGTAGTATATTAAGAAAAATGGAAAAACACAGGTTTAAATGGGTTAAGTGGTGAGTTTATTGGCCGACGCTGCAGTGTTTCGATCTATTAATTAGATCATCTTCAGGGCATTCTTATCACCTTCCATATACCAACAAATGCCCTGAAGATGATCTAATTAATAGATCGAAACACTGCAGCATCAGCCAATAAACTCACCACTTAACCCATTTAAACCTGTGTTTTTTCATTTTTCTTAATATACTATATATATATATATATATATATATATATAAAAGGAATTAAAATATATAGTATAAAATATATATATATATATATATAAATATATTGGGAATTAAAAATATTGTGTATGTGTGTGTATATATATATATATATATATATATATGAGGTTAAATGAGACCTAATAGGTTGAAATGTACATTCAGAGATTGACATTTTCTC
The DNA here is from genome assembly GCA_023376005.1 of Doryteuthis pealeii. Lineage (NCBI taxonomy): Eukaryota > Metazoa > Mollusca > Cephalopoda > Myopsida > Loliginidae > Doryteuthis > Doryteuthis pealeii. The sequence goes on from CM042165.1 coordinate 6,591,659, forward strand.
GATTTGTTTAACCTTACATTTGAACATATATGCCCGCCTAAATTCATTAATTATTAACTGATTAATTTTCAAAATTAGGTATGACTTCAATTAAGCACATATCCTCCAAATATATATATATATATATATATATATATATATATAAATAAATAAATTATTGAAATAAATTATATATATATATATATATAAATAAATTATTGTAATGAAGCAAGTTTAGAGTTTTTTCTTCATTTACTAAATATATTGCTCTGTCCTTCTACTCATTGGTATTAGGCACATTGAGCTCTCCTTATGGTCTACCTGCATCAGCTTGGTTAAACCACATGTGGAAAGATCCTAACTACGGAAAATATATATATATATATATATATATATATATATGAGAGGTATCCAAAACTTGGTAGTAAGGGATGATTCTATATGTGATTTCTAAGACACACTGTATTATTATTGTATGGTCCAGTATGTATCTTTAAATCACTAAAGAGAGCTCAATGTATAATAAACTTTTTAGATTATATACATACATACATATATATATATATATATATATATATATATATATATATATATATACATATACACAAAACCCACACACAATATTTTTAAAGTATAAAATTGGATAATAATAATAAATAATGATTTAATATTTCCAATAAAGAAAATGAACTTACAAGGACAATCTTGGGAGTTACAAGGTTCTGTTACTTCTCCTGATCCCGAACAAGATCGACCTCCATTTTTGGGTGATGGGCTTGAACATGTCCTAAATCGTTTCCTTTGACCTTCTCCACAGGTCAATGAACAAATGCCCCAAGGTCCCCATGGAGACCAGCTGCCATGACCTACAAAAAGAATTTCATTAATATGTATATTGTGTTAGTATAACATTCAATTCTAAGACTAACAACAACAAGAAAGGAATTAATATATCCTTTAATTCAAACAATTTATTTGCTAGGCATAAAACACAAACAACAATATAAAGTCCTTCCTGTATATAAAGTTGAGTTTAAGGGACTTACCGGCGCGTTGGAGAAGAGTTATTAGGGTGGTTTCCTGGAGCCCCTGAATTCGTTGCCTCGTGGCACCGCGGTGGATTCTGTCTGGTCTACTTTTTGGATATTGCGCCAAAACTCTGGGCTATCACGTGATTGGTAAATCCAATCACAGAGCCTCTCCCTCATTCACTCTATATACAGGAATAACCATTTTACTGACCCAACATGTATGTTGTGATGAACAGAATATAAATATATGTTTAGTGCTAGCAAAAAGGGGATAGACTTCCTCATTATCTGGCTGGTACTGACAATAGGTCACTCCACCAACTCTTTTTACTTTATTTAATTATTATCAATTTTATGGAATTAATACAGTTATCTATATTATAACATATATTAATAATAAATAATTAAATACAGTTATCTATAATAAAACCAAGAAAAAAGGTGATTATTTCTTTTTTTAATATTAACTATTTGTCATATAGTACCCAAATAAAGAGAATGGAATTGTCTGCTTTTCCTATTGATAATATCCAATGAAACCTCAGCAAAGAGAAACAACAAGATCTCAAGAGAATTGTTAATTCAACATACCAATTGATAATTACTTTGTTCACTTTGTATATTTGCTTAGTAAACCTTTTTCCATAACCTTTATACTCTGTTAACTTTGATATTGAGTTACAACACTAATTATTGTCATTTTTATCTAATTAATACAGTTATCTATATCATAATGAATATTAATAATTAATAATTAATCAATAAATAATTTATATAATTATCTATGCTATGATAAATCTTATTATAATGGAGATTGTGTGTTTTTCTGTCTGTAACCGAAACTATATTACGACTCAACTCATAATTCCCTTAGTTATTTACATCACATTCTCCATGATTTTATTTTTATTTAAACCTCAATTATTAATAAAATTGTTTTACATAATTAATACTGTTAACCATATCTACATGATATTTTCCACGTACCCCACTTGTACGGGTCAGGCACAAGGCCCTATTTATGTGGGACCACCCACAAGCCGAAGCTCATGTGGTGGCGGGTGAAAAATTGCGTCGATCCCGTTGGCATTCCCCCTCAAGGGGGTGCCTCAGGCACTGGGCAATAAACCCAGCCCTGCCCCTTTAAATCAAGGGGGCAGGTGTTGCCTGGGGGGATGGCCCCCTGGGATCGACGCCGTTAATTATAGCAATGGTCCAAAGGCCGAAGCCACTGTTGACCATATCTACATACTAACAACATGCAATTATATTCATATATACAACAAAATAGCGGTTTACAGTTTGAACGGGAAGGCTTATTTGCATATTGATATTAAAAATTTGATTTTAATAAATATGTGCTTAGTATTATTGATTCCTAATTGTTTGGTTTCATCTTAATGAATATAAGCAAAAATCTCTTCAATGAATCTTAAATGAAATCCATTAACAAGAAAAAATAACTGTCATTTTATTCTTTACTAAATACTTAAATTAGAAAAAATAACAATGAAAGACGAGAGTGATGGAAGAGTAAGTTTCAGTTGTACTATTTTTCGATTATACTCCCTCTGTTTAAAATCTTTTTATCTGCATTCTTATTTAGTTTCATTAGTCTTTCTAATTTAATATAATATTTTATTACATTAAAACTTAAATACTTGCACCCGGAGGGTGCATATATTTGCTAGTATTAATAATTAATAACTAATAATTGATAAATAAATAATCAATACAGTTATCTATATTATGATAAATATTAATAATAAACAATTAATAATTGATGAATAAATAATTAATATGGTTATCTGTACTATAATAGATATTAATAATTAATGATTAATAAATAAATAATTGATATAGTTATCTGTACTATAATAGATATTAATAATTAATGATTACTAAATAAATAATTTATAGTTATCTGTACTATAATAGATATTAATAATTAATGATTACTAAATAAATAATTGATATAGTTATCTGTACTATAATAGATATTAATAATTAATGATTACTTAAATAATTGATATAGTTATCTGTAAAATAGATATTAATAATTAATGATTACTAATAAATAATTGATATAGTTTTCTATATTATAATAAAACGGAGAAAAATATATCATCATGCGTTAGATTAGTAAGAATATTTTTAACTCACGTGGACAGAGTTCATTGTTGCAATAATCTGTGATGACTCTTCTGCCTGCACAGTAAGCGCCACCATGTTGTGGTTCTGGAGAATCACATTTTCTCTTCCGTTGCCTTTTCCCACCCCCACATGACTGGCTACAACGGCTCCAGGGCAACCAGCTTCCCCAAGCACCATCAACTGAATATAAAAAACGTAAAACAATGGATTCAAGTATCATTGGTTGATAACATTGGCTTGTGTTAAAAACATTTTTTTTTTTACAAAGGTCAAAGGTTTATCAAGTGATATATGATAGGTATTTTATGCTGAATTCAAAAATACCATTCATTGTGTTTAGTCAGGTCTGATTTTTAAGATGTGTCTGAATACTTCACAAGTTGTATATGATAATAACACTTATTCAAAAACTTGTCATAAATAAATAGAGTTATAATACTGTTCTATACATTTCAAGTAAGAGCTTTTATCTTAAAAAATTGATCTGATTACAAAAAATGTGTATGATTTTTGGATTCAGCATAAAAAAATTTTTTTTTTTAAAAATGCCTTAAAATCAATTTCTGAACCTATAATCCTGATATTTTGGACTGAGTGCTAAAAATGATATGATATTAATAATAATATTAATTAGATAAAAGGTTTAAATTTTCAAAAAGCACTAGCTTAGTAATATTAATTACTTAACTCTTTGCCTACTTTAAGCCACTCACAGTAGCTCACTTACCACTGCAATCCTATTTTAAACTGTGTTTACACTGAAAAATTACTATGTGAACACCCCTGTCAGCTTTTGTTTTGTTTGAAGTGAATTGATAGTGAACTTTGAAATATTCCATCATACAGGTATAAAATACCAATAAAATTTAGTACAACCGTGGGGGAAATCTGGTAGGCAAAGAGTTAAATAAAAGCTGTGAACAATATCAGATGAATTACTTAAGAAAATTTTATCTGTAGATTTTATATTAACAGTATTTACGTTATGGGCAAGGATTTTTTCCTCTCTCTTTTTTTACTGTTAAAGGTTGATGTGAGACGATAGAACAAAAAAGGGAAGATGCCCTAGGAGCATAACAAATGAATAGATAAATACACAATTATCATCATAGATTTAAAACACAGTTATATATTCATAATCTTACCCAGGAATATAAAAAATCTACCCCCCCCCCAATTATTTGCAGCTTTTTTCAGAACTTTCTTTTGAAAATATGTAGAGTCCTTTTTCACTTCTTGCTCATAAAACATCCGACATATAGCTGGCCATGTCAAAAACATCAATCTAACCTTCTCTTTCTCTGAATTTTTTGATGAGGCTTGATAATTTGTTTTATTTGGATTCTTCGGACTATTGTCCTCATCTTTATTCTTATCTACACATCTACTGCCCTCCAACCTTCTTTGGATGATTTTTGAGAAATCCTTGCTAAGATGGACTGGTGTCCAAAAGGATTATCTTCCCTTACCGCAATGTTTTTTTTTGCCACTAGGTGACACTACTAGCTGGGGATTTAAACAGCATCTCAGGAATGTCTCTCTCTCTCTCTTTTGGTCTAGCATCCATAAAAGATGGGCTAGACATGTGGTATCTCTGTCCATTAAGTAATTCTCATATTGTTTTTGAATTCTTTCTCACTTCCAAATGACCTTTATCCTATCTGTTTTGTATCTTTTTACGAATGTCATTCTCCACGTGCTCAGACAATAAAGCCTGTATTTGCTGTTATATGTACCTCTTTGTTCAGATTCATTTATGTATATTTTCACCTATGTTGGAAGCTCACACTGAACCTTCTAACATATCATAAGAATCACACATTTTATTCTCATACTGGATTCAAAAGATGACAACCAACCAGTTGTGGATGTCAAGTTAGTTAACCCATTCATTTATGATACTAAGCTTTGTGGCCCTCAAGATGAAAAGGTTGGGAAACCGTGATCTAATTAATTAAGAAATTTTAAGAATATTAATTAATTAATTAATGAAGTAGTCTATGAACAATCCATGATAAAAAAGGTTCAAAAGATGACAACCATTTGTGGATTTCAACTTATTTAAATCCGTTCATATATGATACTAAGTTTTGTGGCCCCCAGACTGAAATGGTTGGGAACCCTTGATTTAAACAATAGAAAATCTTCTGAAGTTGTTAATAACTGTCACTGCCTTTCCAAAATCTTACAGTAAAAGTGAGAAATTGTGTTGGAGAGCAGTTGGCTTGGACAGATTTTTTTTTTTTTTTGTGCAGGGATCCATCACAGGGAGATTTGGTTCAGTCATAATTAATTGTTTAACTAGAGCACCTGCTGACCCATGTGGTGTGGGGGTGGGGTAGAGGCTCCAATGGAGGGTTAGGTTTCATTTAGTTTAGTCTTAACCCATCTGTTCCCCATTTATTATGACACACACCAAGAATGAAGGTAGGTAGGTATATAGTTACCAGTGTATTAATAGCTGACTAGCATGAATCATGGATAAACCACGATATGATAATTTTACAATTAAAACATTAGACATGTTTACTTAAGAGCTATTGCTAAATAGTTCAATATGTAAAATGTATAATGATCTAAGGTGAATTTCTTTCCTTCTTTTTCTTTCTTTCTTTTCTGATTTTTTTCTATTTCACTGAAACAGACGATAAGGGCTATCACTTTCTATCTCCCATCTTTCTTTCTTTCTCTTTCTTTCATTTCTGCTTCTTTTCTATTTCACTGAAGCAGACGATAAGTGCTATTGCTTTCTATCTCCCATCTTTCTTTCATTTCTGCTTCTTTTCTATTTCACTGAAACAGACGATAAGGGCTATCGCTTTCTATCTCCATCTTTCTTTCTTTTTCTTTCATTTCTGCTTCTTTTCTATTTCACTGAAGCAGACAATAAGTGCTATCGCTTTCTATCTCCCATCTTTCTTTCATTTCTGCTTCTTTTCTATTTCACTGAAGCAGACAATAAGTGCTATCGCTTTCTATCTCCCATCTTTCTTTCTTCTTTCTTTCATTTCTGCTTCTTTTCTATTTCACTGAAGCAGACAAAAAATGCTATCACTTTCTATCTCTCTCTTACTTTCTTCCTTTGATGTGTAGCATGTTCTTTTTCTTCCCTTTCTTTCTTCACAATTACAACGATATGGTCTATTAATTATCTGAGGTGATGACAGAACATGGCACACATTTTCAGTAAGCTCAGGCCGCTGGGCAAAATAACAGTGTGATCTGATGGGATCCATGCATTTTTGACTAGCCAAGTATGAGCTTCGGTTTGTGCATGGCTTCCCACATTAAAAACAACCTTGTGTCACATCCTAACCTGGTGAGAGGTCTTGGTAAATATCATGACCCATATAAGTTAAATACTAGTATATTAATATAGATAATTTTTGTTATTCAAGAAAAGTAGACAGATGACAGAAAGAAAATGTAAAATGTTATTGTTCTTTCCTTTCTTTCCACACAATTACAATAATTTGGTCCATTACTAATATAAGATGATGACAGGGCATGACACACATAGGTTAAGTACTAGCCTATTAATATATATATATATATTATTTACAAAGATCATTTTTGTTATTCAATTTAAAAGACACACAAAGATGAGAGAAAGAAAATGTAAAATGTTATTGTTCTTTCCTTTCTTTCCTCACAATTACTATAATTTGGTCCATTACTAATACTATCAAAATAAAAAACGCCCTCTGGGTAATGTAAAAATAATTTTTTGAAAGATATTGCTTGAGGAGGTGGAAGTTAAAAATTAAATGTCGGAGAGTTTGAACCATAAATCATGAAATCATGAAATTTATTAAAGGAGTAAAAAAATAAAATAAAACAATTTGAAATCGAAACTAAGTTCTATTAACTTTGAATATCTATTAAAATAAAACAAACTATATATAAATATATGATACTGGGGATGTATCTATTAAAACTTGTTTTAAAAAACAATGAGGACTGTCTAATGTTGCATGCTCAAATTTTGAGTGTATTTATTCTATGTTATGACGATTTCGGGTATAGTGACGTAAGCAGTGACGTAGTTTTTGTTACAGACAAAAACCGGAAGCGAATCTCCATTATTAATAGATGAGATGATGACAGGGCATGACACACATAGGTTAAGTACTAGCCTATTAATATATATCTCTTATTATAATGGAGATTGCGTGTTTTTCTGTCTGTAACCGAAACTATATTACTAATCGAGTCACAATTCCCTTAGTTATTTACATCACATTCTCAATGATTTTATTTTCACTCAAACGTCAATTATCAATAAAATTGTTTTACATTATTAATACTGTTGACCATATCTACATATTATTAACATGCAGTTGTATTTATATATACAAAATATAGTGGTTTGCTGTGTGAAGGGGAAGGCTAATTTGAATATTGGTATTAAAAATTTGATTTTAATAAATATGTGCTCAGTATTACTGATTTCTAATTGTTTGGTTTTATCTTAATGAATATGAGCAAAAATCTCTCCAATAAATCTTAAAAGAAATCCATTAACAATATTAACAGTAATTCTATTCTTTACTTCCTAATTTAACTAAATAGTTAAATTATGAAAATTTAGCAATGAAAGACTGTAGTGAAGAAAAAGCAAGTTTTAGTTGTTCCCCCTCTGTTTCAAATCTTTTTATCGGCATCTTATTTATTTCTATTACCCTTTCTAAGTTAACATATTCTATTATATTAAAACTTATATACTTGCACCCGGAGGGTGCATATATTTGCTAGTATATATTATTTACAAAGATCATTTTTGTTATTCAATTTCAAAGACACACACAGATGAGAGAAAGAAAATGTAAAAAGTTATTATTCTTTCCTTTCTTTCCTCACAATTACAATAATTTGGTCCATTACTAATATAAGATGATGACAGGGCATGATACACATAGGTTAAGTACTAGCCTATTAATATATACATTATTTACAAAGATTATTTTTATTATTAAATTTCAAAGACACACACAGATGAGAGAAAGAAAATGTAAACCAAAAATATTACCAGCACATTTATTGACAATACAAACTTCTGAGTCTGTAGAACTTCCAATACAATCCTTTCCTCCATGGATCGGTTTTGGTTCATCACATTGGCGGTATCGGAGTTTTTGGCCAGATCCACAAGATTTGCTACAGGGCAACCATTTTGACCATTTACTCCAACCACCATCCACTTGAAAAAGACAAATCAGAGGAAAATTAGGATTATATATATATATATATATATATATATATATATATATATGAGAGTAAGTAAACAAACAATGTGCTTATTTTTGATATGGCCTTTAGCCGACAATTTTTGGAGGATATGTGTTTAATTGAAGTCATACCTAATTTTTGAAAATTAATTAGTTAATAATTAATGAATTTAGGCGGGCATATATGTTCAAATGTAAGGCTAATTTCTCGATTTGTTTAGCCTTACATTTGAACATATATGCCCGACTAAATTCATTAATTATTAACTAATTAATTTTCAAAAATTAGGTATGACTTTAATTAAACACATAACCTCCAAAAAATAAAAAATAAATTAAAAAAAATAATATATATATATATATATATATATATATATATATTGCTGGTTAAGAATATATCTAAAAAATTAAATATATTGGGGTTGTTTTTGAAGCATGGGAAAATAAACATTAAAAAAATAGAATAAAATTAAAATTAAATTCTAATAATTCAGAACAACAAATATTTCCATCAGTTTCTTTTTTTAAATGACATTAATAACATGTATCAAATTTATTGTTTATGTCTGGCTAATTTCCTGTCTATGAATACAAGTTAGATTCAAAGTGATTAAAGTGTACAGAAAATATTTATACTATAATTTAAAAGATGATTGTAAAAGATTAATAAATTATACAATGACAAAATTAAACAATCATCATTAATTAAAGGAAAATTATAAGTATATATATGAATTTTAATTTAAAATTTGAAATAAGAAATGATTAGAAAAATATAGTTAATTATATTAGTTGGGTAATTTGATCTGTATGGTAAAGCATTTAGGAGCTGATGGTAGGTATGGCATGCCACCTCAGCAACAACAATCTCCCTGGTCTAATGCTAGCAAAAAAAGTATAGACTACTTTGCTGTCCAGATCATACCAACAATAGGCCACTCTGTTGACTTTACTTACACTATAAACACACACACATATATATATATATATATATATATATATATATATATATAGTTAGGGTAGCAAAGATGTGAAGTCAAAGGCACTTGGTAACTAAGTTTCTTGCCAATGCAATTATCAAACAAACTTGATAAATTTTATTTTTTGTAGCAAAAGGGTAAATTTTATTTTTTCTGCAAAATCATTTATATTTATAAAGCAATTTGGTGGATTCGATTTTTGCAGCAAAATGGTAAATTTTGTTTTGCAGCAAAATTATGATTTATATTCATGCAGCAAAAATTATGTTTTTTTTTTTTACAGCAAAATAATTTATATTTTACAGCAAAATAATTTATATTTTTACAGCAAAATTTTTTATATTCTTACAGCAAAATAATTTATATTTTTTACAGCAAAAAAATTTATATTTCACAGCAAATGATTTATATTCTTACAGCAAAATAATTTATATTTTTACAGCAAGCAAAATATTTATATTTTTACAGCAAAATAATTTATATTCTTACAGCAAAATAATTTATATTTTTACAGCAAAATAATTTTATTTTTACAGCAAAAATTTATATTTTTACAGCAAAATAATTTATATTTTACAGCAAAATATTTATATTTGCAGCAAAATGATAAAATTAATCTCACCTGGGCATTCTCTTTTGTTACATTCTTCTTTCTGTGCCGTTTCTCCTTGGCAAGGAAGACCTCCAAATTGAGCTGGAGGATTATTACACTGACGAGAACGGACACGTTCCCCTGTCCCACAAGTCTGGCTACATTCCTCCCAAGAAAGCCAAGGACCCCATCGGCCATCAACTGAAGGATGAAAGGTATTAATATAAGTAAAGTGATTATGTCTAAATTTAATATGCTGAATGTTATTTTTTTTAAAATTCATATTTCTGTACATATTATTATAATGGAGATTCAGTGTCTGTCTGTCTGTAACCGAAACTATGTTATTGCTTACATCACAATACCCTCAGCAATTGGGTAAGTTTATTTATGAGTATTCAATTTATAGTCAAAATCATTAAGACATAGAATAAATCTTATTTATTAATGAGGTCTCTATGAAAATCTGAGTTAGATTTGCCTCAAAACAGCCCCTATTATTAATGTGTTTAAAATCCTGCAATGTGTTTTATATATCACTAAGAAATAAAGGTTTACATAATATATGGTGTGGTTAATTTGCATACTGGTTTTAACAAAACCTATTTAATAAATAATTACTTAGTGTTATTGATCTCTAATATTGTTTTATTCTCCAACGTATTGAAATCAATCTTATCAATGATTTTATATAGAAACCAATTAAAATATAATTAGAAATAAGTGTAATCTTTTTATGTGCATTCTTATTTAATTTTGTTAGTCTTTCTGATTTAACATATTACATTATATTAAAACTTAAATACTTACTCCAGGCAGAGGACACATATTCTTGTTAATTCTCTAAATATAAACAAATGTGAGAAACCTATTTATATGCAATGAAAGACATTAAGATGTGTTTGTGGTGTGATGGTTATCATCATAGGAAATGGACAAGGGGAACAGAGTTCAAATCCTTGGCAAGGCTGGTTGCATTTTTACACTATTGAGGTCAATTAGCCTACTGTTGGTTTGAATAACAGCAGCTAAGTGCAACTCAAGCAGTGTCCAAGACAGTTGGTATGAATAGGACTCAAGAATGATCCATCCATGAATCTGGGTGATTTGGGTGATTCCATTCCTTGGTTCTGATTGGCTGCTTGACTGCTTGATTTGAATGACATTATGGAGTCTTATATATACTCTGTCATTTTGCAGTGGACTTTATGGCTTTCGGGTTTGTATTGTGTTACAACCGTTTGCTGCCTTGTCTTCCCAGTTCGACGGTAATTGGAACTTTTAATTATTCTTCATACACAATATATTTTTCACACTGATACACTTTGGTCAAAGGGCTGGAAAAGTGTTGGCAGAAGACTTGATAAACTAGGAAAGGTGTTAATAATTTACGTTACTAAGATGAATGTCTCATTTGTCTGATCAAAATCTAATCTGCGTATCTTGATGTTATGAACAATTCTGGTGTCAAGCTGCCATTGCTTCTAGTTGTGGCAGTTCTCTCTGTTTGGTTTGATTTTCAAAGTTGTGTACCTTTGATCTTATCAGCGACTCTTGCTTCAGGCTGATTGGATTGAAACAGCTGTTCACCACATTCTAGAGCTGCTGTTGTCTCCCCTTCTTTCTGGCTCTCTTTTCTGTGGCAGCTTCTTTCCTCTCTTTTTCACTTCTTTTCATCTCTTGTTTGACAAGGAGTGCCAGGCCGCTCGGTTTTCTTCACCAACCTCCCATGTGTTGGTGTTTATGTAGCATGTCTTCATGTCCTTCTTGCAGACGTCTTTAAAGTGTTGGCATGGTCTCCCTACCAATCAGAACCCTTCTACTAATTTGCCATACAGTAGGTCTTTAGGGATGTGGCTCTCGTCCATCCTCTTGATATGGCCAATAAATATAATTTAAGATAATCTATGTACACATTTACAAACCTGTTGTATATTGATAAACCATTATTTTTTGGATGATGAGTGTAATTAGATTTTGAATTAAAAGTTGTTGAAATTCAAAATCTGTAGAGTTAGATGATTGACATTTGATGACATAGTGTTGATCCGCTGGGAAGCAGTGAGAATGGAAGTTGAGTTTGGCTTAGAGAGTTAAGCGATAAACACCATGATGTAAGCATCGTGTCCGCATTCGACTCTGCAGTGTTTGAAAAGTCTGGTTCAAAAATAATAAAAAAATGTCTATATGAATTAAACGGCAGCCTTTGCGAAAACCAGCTTCTACGGAACCAGAACCAATTAGAAGAAATGAAGAGAACAGACTACAGAAGAAATAAGGTACCAACTGAGCTACTCAAGTAAGTAAGAAAACACTTAAATCTACAGGAAATATATACAAAGGCTCTCATCTCCTCATAACCCTCTTAAGAACCCTCTCACCATTTATATGCCCAGGAAAGGGGTATATAACAAACCCTTCTAAAGAACTCTCTCACCATTTATATACCCAGCAAAGGGGTATATAACAAACCCTTCTAAAGAACTCTCTCACCATTTATATGCCCAGCAAAGGGGTATATAACAAACCCTTCTAAAGAACTCTCTCACCATTTATATACCCAGCAAAGGGGTATATAACAAACCTTCTAAAGAACTCTCTCACCATTTATATACCCAGCAAAGGGGTATATAACAACCCTTCTAAAGAACTCTCTCACCATTTATATACCCAGCAAAGGGGTATATAACAAACCCTTCTAAAGAACTCTCTCACCATTTATATACCCAGCAAAGGGTATATAACAAACCCTTCTAAAGAACTCTCTCACCATTTATATGCCCAGCAAAGGGGTATATAACAAACCCTTCTAAAGAACTCTCTCACCATTTATATGCCCAGGGGTATATAACAAATCCTTCTAAAGAACTCTCTCCATTTATATACCCAGCAAAGGGGTATATAACAAACCTTCTAAAGAACTCTCTCACCATTTATATGCCCAGCAAAGGGTATATAACAAATTCTAAAGAACTCTCTCACCATTTATATACCCAGCAAAGGGGTATATAACAAACCTTCTAAAGAACTGAACTCTCTCACCATTTATATACCAGCAAGGGGTATATAACAAACCCTTCTAAAGAACTCTCTCACCATTTATATGCCCAGCAAAGGGGTATATAACAAACCCTTCTAAAGAACTCTCTCACCATTTATATACCCAGCAAAGGGGTATATAACAAACCCCTAAAGAACTCTCTCACCATTTATATGCCCAGCAAAGGGGTATATAACCCCTTCTAAAGGGTTTTCTATATACATACCTGGACATTCCAAAGGGTTGCTGCAAGCGATAGATTCCTTAAATTCACCGACACAAGGATTTCCTCCATTAGCTGGTACTGGATTGTTACATGTACGTCTGCGATATTTAACCCCTTGACCACAAGATGTGCTGCACGAATCCCAAGGACTCCAATCTGACCAACTGCCATGAACTGAATTAAAAAAATAAAAGAAAGAACAGATTGAAAAAATTTGACCATTCCCTTTTTTTTTCTTTTACAACTCAAACCTAAAGGAAATCATAAATATCCTGGATGAGGCTGTTTGTATTTCAAATAGCACTTGTTGTATTTCTTCTTTTTTAAAATTATTAACAGAAAATACAAAATGTTGATTTAATGAGGTTTTATTTTTGGTTTGGGAAAATTAGGCTTTTACATCAAGCTGTACTAAGCTTGGTTGTAACCTCTTAAACTTTTGTGTGGATCCAGGGCTGAAGGCTGAGTAGGTTCACCGGTGACTCTCATGGAAGCTGGTCTGTCTCTTCTGGGGTCTAGTCGTCAACTGACTTCTCCACGTGTCCCTTTCAGTGGTTCCTTACAATTACTACTATATCTACTTCCTACTGCTACCTCTCATATTCCCATTTAAAAGAAACGGTTCCTTATTTTACCGGCCAAATTTGAATTCTTGGTGCCAGTGTGTCTACATCTATTTTTAGAACACTATTGTATCAACCATTACACACTTATAACCTTGGGGAAAGAGAATGATTTCAATGATGAAAATTTAAACCTTTAAGATAGAGAATGATGTCTTAAGGAAATTTTAAAATGTAAAAATGTTATTTTCTTACCAACTACAGTGAGATTGGCTTCCACATAGGATTCTCCGAGGAAATTACTTGCAAAACATCTGTAAAGTCCAGAATCGGAAAGTTGGGTTGCAACAATCCTGAAAATAGAAATAAAAAAATAAAAAATAAAAATTATATATTAAACATAGATTAAATATACTTACAATATTTTGGCAACATTTCAAAAAATTGCTTTTGTGAAAGTCATTACTTTATATTTTTTCCTATAATAAATTTATTATAAATAATAATTAATAATATCTACTTTGATTATATAGTTTTCACTAGAAATAATAGAATTCTGGTATCTTTGAATTAGAATAAAATTGATCTTTTATCAAAAGATTGTTAGGGATGTACTTATTTATGGGCAAGACTATATATATATATATATATATATATATATATATATATTAAGGACTCTAGAAAACTACTGAACAAACGAATGAACTGATAGCCAAGTGCAGACATAAGGCAAAATTCAAAATATAATCTGAGCAGGACAGGACAATTTTAAAAAGGAAGGTTAAAAAAAAAAAAAAAAAAAAATCTGTTTTCAAATGCCTTAAAAATAAAGAATTCATCATTTGCATCTGATGAGTCGGGAGAATTAGACATTTTTGTCTAAGCTCCCTGAAATAGTCTATAATGCAAGATCTCTAAGTCTTTTGTTATTTATTTAAATATATATATATATATATATCGTCACTTCTTTTGAGGCATATCAACTCTTTAAAAAAAACTTTGAAAAACTTAAAAAAAACTTGACAAAAACTTTTCACCTGACAATGATCTAAGGTTGAAACTAGTTAAGGAAAACAAAAAAATAAATACTGTATTTTACGGCATATAAGACACACGGGCATATAAGACGCATCCACATTTCTGTGTAGCAATTGTCTGTCCCTGTTGGGATGGACTTGGGTCCAAAAGGGTTATCTCCCCTTAAGGGTTTTGCCAATAGGTGGCTGGGTATTTCAAAGGTATGGTTTTCACCCTGCATACCTGGTAATCAGGGGGTACATTTGATACCCATACACCCAGTAAAAAAAGGCTTTAACCTGGCAATAACTCATCTTTAAAAGAAATGTGAAATATATTTTTTTGGTTAATTCTAAAATCTGATTACCTTAATGAATCATTTGGTAGTTGAGCAAAACGTCCTTTCGATGGAATTGGTGTAAATCCTTTCATCCAAGTAATTTCTGGTGTTGGTTCTCCTTCAGCCACACAATCAAATGTTACCATATTACCTTCATCCACTCTTGTATTTTTTGGTTGGATATCAAACGTTGGAGGCACTGAAGAAAAAAGAAAAGAAATATTTTAATGTATAAATGTATTCTTTGTTTATAAACCTTGTCAATTCAAGTGAAGAGAAATATGAGATTCCTCAATTCAAACATTTGACCAAGAGAAATTCTAAGAAAGAGAAACTATATTACAATCATCTCATTTTTGTATTATTATTATTGATCATTTTAACTAGTATTATCCTTTATTTTTCTAATTCAACTTTCTTTGTCAATCATCATCATTAATAATTTTGACTAGTATTATCCTTCATTTTTCTAATTTTAGTTGCTTTTTATGTATAATTTTGACTAGTATTATCCTTTATCTTCCTAATTCTGCTTGCTTTGCAATCATCATTATCAATAATTTTGACCAGTGTTTATATATATATATATATATATATATATATATATATATACATACATGGATTTCATTGAACAGATGGACTTGAGACTTCTAATAATTTTTTCCCAAATTTTTGTGGCTTGTCAAACACTTAGAAAATTACTATTATCTGCATTTTTTGGACTATTGTCCTCATCTCCATTGCTATCTGTACAATGTTTCGGCCAATATGCCCTCTGGCCTTCTTCAGGTATTTCTTTTTGGACTCGGGAACCTTTTTGTCGTAATCAGGAACCTTCTGGTCATAATTGGGACATATTGCCAGAGAGCATATTGGCTGAAATATTGTACAGATAACAATGAAGATGAGGACAATAGTTCAAATAACACAGATAATACTAATCATTAAGTCTCGTCTCAAACATTCAGAGAAACTTAGAAAATTGAATCAAACTTTCTAAAAACAATTTCCTTTACAAGAAATTTTCTTCTGAGAATGACCCAAGATCAAAACTAGTTGAGAACAATTAAAAGTCAAATGACATAAAAGAAATATTCCTGTTAATCTTATCACTTTTTGTTCATACGATATACATATATATATATACATATATATATATTTTATATATATCGTTGTTGAGGGATCCACGTATGCTCCTAGTTGATGTATTTGTGTTTTTTTAATGTTAAGTTTTGTTTTATTTCGTTTAATTTTCAAGAGCGTTTACTTCTCTTCATCTGAACAGGAGTTGAGTTTCTGATATTCCATTCCTAATGCTTCACACTAAATCCCAAACAATATATATACTATAAATAGACACACACACACACACACACACTTATATATATATATATGTATATATGTAGATAGATAGATACATATATTTGGAAATACGGTGAGGAAATTAGTCCGACAATATGAAAAGAAAATATTTAAAAACTATAACAACCACAGGATGTTATGATCAGGAAACAATTTTTAGTGTCAATACTTAAGCATTTCGGTATATTGTACCATCTTCAGGACACTGTTAAGTAATGTTTATGTAAGGGACAAAATGAAAGATGTTAAATGTATAGTGAATGTGTGAATATGATGTTATTAACCGTTAATTTTTATATGTGCGTTTGTTATATGAAAATTGGTGATCTTACTTCGAACTGTTAACATTGCAACTCCTTCTGAACTTCCAGCATCATTTGTTGCTACACATTTGTATTCACCAGCATCAGAACTCTTAAAAAAAAAGGAAAAAAAGTGCTATATATTTGTATTCACCAGCATCAGAACTCTTTTAAAAAAAGTAAAAAAAGTACTATATATTTGTATTACCTGGCATCAGAACTCTTTAAAAAAAAGTAAAAAAAGTGCTATACATTTGTATTCCCCAGCATCAGAACTCTTTAAAAAAAAAGTAAAAAAAGTGCTATACATTTATATTACCCAGCATCGGAACTCTTTAAAAAAAGTAAAAAAAAGTGCTATACATTTATATTACCCAGCATCAGAACTCTTTAAAAAAAAGTAAAAAAAGTGCTATACATTTATATTACCCAGCATCAGAACTCTTTAAAAAAAAAAGTAAAAAAAAGTAAAATTATGGTTGCATCTGTTACTATATTTACTTGAATATAATATGAATCCCAATTTTTTTCTGTTAAAATATCAGTAATATATTTTATTCTTTTATATAAAGTGAAACCTGGGTTATTCAAATGAAGTATGACTAAAAATATTGAGAATTAAATTTAAATCTTTTTTATATTCCAAATTTATTTCACAACTGAATAATTTGAATCCCCAAAATTTGAGCTTCCAATTCCATAAATTGGTGGAGTTATGGCAATTTTTAGAATTGACATAATTCTCCAAATTTGGGGGAAGAGGATCATGAAAAATGGCAACTTTTTGTAATCTATTTTTGTCTATTAAATGAGTTCAAGAGCTTCCCTACTACTAAAAATTGAATTATAAAAGGATTCATGCTCAAGGAATCCAAAAATGCTATAAAAAATGTCTTAAAGTTAACGAGTTTTAAGTTATTGATGATTTCTGATTTGCAAAATTTTAACTGATGTTGTAGCTTCAGTTCTAAGCAAAAATCAAACTATCTTTTTTGGTACAAATAATGTTCAATATATGTGAAAATAATAGAAAAGATTTTTTGTCATAGATGCAGTGCCACATTGGGATATTGATCTTGCTATGAAAAAATCAGAAATCATCAATAACTTAAAATTGGTTGACTTTAAGATTTATTGATAGCATTTTTTTTTGATTCCTTGGGCAAAAATGTTTTTATAAACCAATTTTTAGGAGTAGGGAAGCTCTAGAACTCATTTTACAGACAAAAATAGATTACAAAAAGTTGCCATTTTTCGCCAACACCACAAAATTTGGAGAGCTAAAAATTGATATAACTCCGCCAATTTTTGGAATTGGAAGCTCAGATTTTGGGGATTGTCTAAGGTTAACATAGTCCATACCTGGAAAAAAATTTAAGAAAAATTGAAGGGTGTGGGGGACAATTTTACTTTTTCTGGATGATTTGACAACCATCAAATGAACACTCACCAACAACATTAAACCAACATGAAAATGTAAGGTCATCGGGGTGGCCTAAAGTTGGTATCAACCTGACAGTGAGGGAGTCTATCCCTTTTTCCCTAGTGCTAGACCAAGAAGATTGTTTATGCATCTGTGGTGGAGCATAACACCTACTACCACTTTATCGCACAGATCCCTGTGCTACTCATACACTGAGTTGGTGAGGGCTGACATTGTACAAAGAACCTTGTGGTTCCTTGGTGGATGCTCTACCGACTGAGCTAAACCAACCCATCTGACTTTCACTTTATACTAATTACCACTGGAAAGACATAAATCCCTCTGTTCTCTCCCCAGCCAGAGGTAAATAATAGGGCAGACTGGGTTCTTTAGCATTATTCAATACTATTTTTGCTTTAGCCTACAAGAGAGAGAAAGAGAGAGTGAGAGAATAGAACAAGAGTCTCTTTCCTTACAATCTGTGCATATTAAACCTGAAGATGACAAGAGAATGGGTAATTTATGAGGAAGTGCGTCCCGGTCTCCCGCCTCAAAAACCACTACCCGGTGACTATCAAAATAACAACCCCAGCTCGTCGTAATTCTTGTTTATTTATCGTAATTTGTTGTAATTCTTGTTTAGATATGAAGATGGATATATAGTTTGGAATAGACTGAGATAGATAGATAGATAAACAAACAAAATAATATAGATAGATACGAACAAATGGAGATAGATAGATATTTTCGACAAGTAAATGTATTTGGGGGGGGGGTCACTTCTTTTTTTTGTCGTAATTCTTGTTTATTTAAACTAAAAACAAACATTAAACAAACATGAATAAAAAAAAATCTTAGTATTTAAAGTAATATAGATAAATATGAACAAATTGGTTAAAATCAAACAATCTTTACTAAATTTGATATAATGATAGATTTCCGAACTTACCGTTGAATCATAAATGACCAAAGAACCATTTTCAAGTTGTTGGATCCGGTCGTTGAATTCTACCGGATGATTGTTTTTGATCCATAAAATCTGCGGTGCTGGATCCCCTCCGACAGAGCAAGAAAGGATTACTTTTTCCGCAACTGTTATTGCTCGGCTTCCTGGAGGCACCAAAACTTGAGGAGGAACTAAAGAAATTAAAAAAAAAAAAAATAATAAAAAAATGACTTATTAGTAAAAGACAACATTTGTAGATTGTATGTCTTCATCATCATCATGTCGTGCAAGCAGCACGGATATCCATGACAATCTCTCGCCAACCTTCCCTATCATTCATTGCCCCTGGGAGGTCTTCTGTGCAGCAACAAGCATCTTCGCATAGTTGGTCAATGTAGGTCCTTGCTGGATGGCCTACATTGGCATGTCTATGTGCTGGCTTCCACAGAAGAACATCACTTATGAGCTCGTCCTTACTTCTCCAACAGTATCCTGCATGCCTAGTCCATCTCACTTGGATGGTTTGTGAGATGGGAGGCAGCAGGCCATACAGGTGGCTTTTTGTATGTCTTAATCCCGGGTATTTAAGTTTACAGTTAAATCATGTTGAAATCACTGGTTTCCGCAAGATCACCAAAGTTAAGCAGCAATAGCCTGTTCAATACTCAGATGGGTGACCATTTAAGCAACAGCAGGTATTGTAAGCAACCTGATATCAAAATGACTTTGTTTGGCATTAAATGACCCGAAAAGGGTTGATATGCCATAAAACAAAACAACCTGGTATTTAAAAAGTTGTTATTTTATCGACTTCTCTTAAGAAATGCTGTAAAACAAAATAACCGTAGTTATTTGTGTTTCTGGATATAAAGTGAGGGATCATTTTGGTATAACAACAAAGTTATAAACTGATCCCCCATTTCTTAGATTCAATTCATTTTTATAATTTTGTTTATTTTAACTGATTATCATCAAGTCATGCTGAAAGAACCGGTTCCCATTAAATCTCCAAAGTTAAGCAGTGATGAGACTGTTCAATATCTAATTGGGTAACCATTTAAGCAACAGCAAGTACGGGAAATAATCTGAGTCCTTTATTTATCAAAATAACTCGATTCAATATGAGCCAAAAAGGGTTGATATGCCATAAAACAAATCAACCATAGCTATTTGGTGTTTCTGAATATAAAATGAGGGATCATTTTGGTATTATAACCAAGTTATAAACTGATCCCCCATTTCTTAGATTTTATTAATTTTTATAATTAAGTATATTTTAAGACTGATTACAAGTCATAAAATGATATGCCATAAAAACCAACCAACCAACCAACCAACCACGAATTATTAAAAGGAATTGAATTAGTGTTGTACCTTTCACCACAACTGTAGAATGAGATTCCCTTTCTCCAGCTGGATTCTTTGCAATGCATGTATATTGACCACCATCTTCTCTACCAGCATTTTTTATAATCAAATTACTTCGGCCATTCACACTTGGTGGAGCTGAAAGATAATTTTAAAAACAAAAAAACTTTTTAAAAAAGGCTAAATAAGAATAAAATAAGAAAATTAAAAAAACTTTTAAAAACTATGCATGAAAAAAATTAAGAAAAAAAACACTTAAAAAACTATATAAGAATAAAATTTAAAAATTAAAAACTTGAAAAAAGCTAAATAAGAATAAAATAAGAATAAAAGAATAAAAAATTTTTTTTAAAAATTTAAAAAAAAAAAAGAATAAATAAAAAATAAAAAAACTTTTAAAAAAATAAAGAATAAAATTTAAAAAATTTAAAAAACTTAAAAAAAAATAAAGAATAAAATTTACAAAATTAAAAGACTTAAAAAATATATAGAATAGAATTTTAAAAAATTTAAAAACTTAAAAAATATATAGAATAAAATTTAAAAAACTTAAAAAACTTTAAAAAAATTGAAGAATAAAAGTAAAAACTTTAAAAACTTAGAAATTAAAAAAAAAAGAATAAAATTAAAAACTTTAAAAAAGCTTTAAAAGATAAATAAAATTCTAAAAATTAAAAAAATAATAAAAGATAAAGAATAAAATTAAAAAAAAAAACTTAAAAAAAATAAAGAATAAAATAAAAACTTTAAAAACTTTTTAAAAATAAATAAAACTTTAAAATTTTTTAAAAAAGAATAAAATCAAAAATCTCAAAAGACTAAAGAACTAAAGAATAAAATTAAAAAAAACAACAAAAAACAAAAACAAATAAACGTTATACTAACATTACTAATTTTGATTAGTATTTCATCTTTTGGTGCAACTATGATCGTCCATATTTGGCCTCACCTAAGTGTTAATTACATAATACAAGAAGACAACTTACCTGAAAGAACCATTCTATTTCGGCGCCAACTAATAGAGGGAACAGGGATTCCTTCTGCGGCACATTTCAATACAAAACGAGAACTCACAAGACTTCTTTATTTCTTGGTAGATTCGTGAAAGTTGGAGGAACTGAAAATATATAAAAGAAATAATAGAATCAAAACCTGAATCTGTTAACCATTCCAATGTTTTATTAAATTTTAATTGTTATTTCCAATAATTCTACAAAAATAGATACTTTAATGTTATTTTATCATTAAGGATAAATTCATGAAAATGGAAGGTTCCTAGTAAAATCACTAATTTATATCACTATGCTAATGTTTGTACATTTGTGTGTGTCTCCCTTTGAATTTGAAAACTTTTAAGTGGCTTTTTTTTTTTTTAGACCTTTAAACCCTTAAGTTCAATATTTCAGGTAACAGCTATTTCATTATACACAGTAAGAAGAAAAATGTAAAAAATTCCAAGCTGCAGCTGTATCAGTACTATTGTATGGCTGTACTACTTGGAATTTATGAAAATGTTTTGGGAAAAATCTAGGTGTGAACTATACAAAGATGCTTCATGATCTCTTGAACAAATAAAAAACAGCTACTGTATGGCCACTTACTTCCCATCTCACA
Source organism: Doryteuthis pealeii (assembly GCA_023376005.1). Taxonomy (NCBI): domain Eukaryota; kingdom Metazoa; phylum Mollusca; class Cephalopoda; order Myopsida; family Loliginidae; genus Doryteuthis; species Doryteuthis pealeii. Next base: position 6,613,824 of record CM042165.1, read on the forward strand.
AAGCAAGATGAGCAACACTATACCTGATACCCCCATCCACACACATATGCACGTACGTGCATGTATATTACTGTGCGCTGTTCATGTTCCTGACATTAATACATTATTCTGTGTACTAGACATGAGACTTTGATGAGTTGTGGTGCACCTGAGCACTGTACACATACATGTATATTATTACTGTGCGCTGTTCATGTTCCTGACATTAATACATTATTCTGTGTACTAGACATGAGACTTTGATGAGTTGTGGTGCACCTGAGCACTGTACACATACATGTATATTATTACTGTATGCTATTCATGTTCCTGACACTAATACATTATTCTGTGTACTTGACATGAGACTTTGATGAGTTGTGGTGCACCTGAGCACTGTACACATACATGTATATTATTACTGTATGCTATTCATGTTCCTGACACTAATACATTATTCTGTGTACTTGACATGAGACTTTGATGAGTTGTGGTGCACCTGAGCACTGTACACATACATGTATATTATTACTGTATGCTATTCATGTTCCTGACACTAATACATTATTCTGTGTACTTGACATGAGACTTTGATGAGTTGTGGTGCACCTGAGCACTGTACACATACATGTATATTATTACTGTATGCTATTCATGTTCCTGACACTAATACATTATTCTGTGTACTTGACATGAGACTTTGATGAGTTGTGGTGCACCTGAGCACTGTACACATACATGTATATTATTACTGTATGCTATTCATGTTCCTGACACTAATACATTATTCTGTGTACTTGATATGAGACTTTGATGAGTTGTGGTGCACCTGAGCACTGTACACAATAAATTTCATTATTATTATATTACTGATAAAAGTTAGATTTGAAAAACAAAAAACAACTTTAAAATTAAACAATGAAAAAAAAAGAAGGTGTGGGGGGGGGGTTAGAAACGTTGGAGGCACGTAGTGTAATAGTTATCCTCATAGGAAAGGGACACAACGAGACGAGTTCAAATCCTGGATGAGGCTGTTTGCTTTTCACATAGTGCTAATACCCTTGGGAAAGATACAAATCCAACTATTCTCCCCCCAGCTATGGGTAACTAGTAGGGTAGACTGGGCTCTTTAACTGTCAGGGGCTCTCTTTTTTTGTCAGTTAAAACTATTTTGAGAGTTCTTCAGACTAAATAGATAAATAAATGAAAGAAATAAAATTTACCTTGTATACGCAATAAAACTTCTTGTGAATCTTCGCCAGCCGTGTTGGATGCGATGCAGATATAACTACCTGTGTCTTTTGCCTGGAAATATTAAAGAATATATATATATACTAAACAAAACGAGACCCGTTGGGTCACCCATTCAGCTCTGGTTAGATAATTGAGATTAGGGAAAAGGGAGTTAGCAAAGCGAATAAAATTTAAAAACAAATAAATACGGCTGGACAAAACTTTAAAATCATTTTGTAAGTTGTTTTGACCTCATTTAAGCAATGGGTTGCTGGTTGTGAAATTTAACATAGAAATACATTTCAAATTCTCCCGTGTCTCTCTCTTCTATTCTCCAGAGAAACTAACATTATATAACGAGGAGGTAGTCATACATGGAGGGGAAGAAAGAGATAGACTGAGAGTAAAGTAAGAGATTGGTCAGTTTTTGACTTAATTGCAAATTATGACTAATTAGAACCAATTAAAACGGAATTTTTTTCAAACATAATTTAATCCGAAAAGTAAGGAATAATTTAGTATAATTTTCATGTCATTAAACTAAACAGTAAAAAAGCCTTTAGGAAACAAAAGTAGATTAACTCAGCTTTAGTATAATAATAGATGTTATAAAAAATAAAATAGAAATACTTGGTCTTTTTCAAGCATGAAAGGATGATTGATATCCGAGTTAAAATAAACTAATGTTTAAGAAATTGTGTAGCAAGATGGGGATTTTCCTGAGTTTTGCGAGAACTACTATTAGAAAAGAGAGGAAGAAGAAATAAGAGATAGTAAAGGTTTAAAAAAAAGTATGAACATAAAAATGCCTGTCGTGAATTTGACCGGGGCATGACCCCCCGAATGGAGAATTGAATGTCAACCGGAAGTTTTGGGTGTTGACTGGAACCGGAAGTCACGTGGTGACGTGGAACGACGAAGAAAAATACCGGCCTCTTTTTTGCTTTGAGAGTCGTAGGGTACGGACCGGATCTCTGGTCAAAGTTGTGGGGTCACAGTAATTAAACAGTGTCCTCTCTCTCTTTCTCTCTGCCTTTCCTCCTCTCCGACACAGCCCACGAGACTAGCCCTGGAAATAAAAGCTAAGCAGCTTGTGATGATATATTTCTCGCGTTGTATTTTTTCATCGACAAGATCACCGCCACGTGCCGAACACCTTTTTAGTGTCGTGAATTTGGAGGCACGTTGACAAGACCCGCTTTACAACATACATTGCTTTTGGTACTGTGACCATATACCGCCACGTTACAATTGTGTCCGAATTTAAAGTGTAAGTGATAATATAGTGTAGATATGTATATGTATATGTATATGTATATATATATATATACGCATTATTTTATTGCCAGATTAAGGGAGTAAAATCGCTCATGTAAATCTTTTGGGGGTAATTTGATCATTGTGGTAAAGTAGGGAGCTAACAGTAGGTGTGGCACTCCACCTAAGCAAAAACACTCTCTCTGGTCTAGTGCTAGTGGAAAGGGAATAGACTCCCACGCTGTCCGCCTGATAACGACAATAGGCCACCCCGCCAACTTTATATATCTATGACTCCATTTTCATGACCTTGTGTCACATCCTGCTCATGTGGAAGGATTGATAAATACATATAATCTTAAATATACTTACCACAATATCATAGATGTTGAGCAATCCATTTTCATAGTTATATTTATCACCCTTCAGGGGAATCTTCCGCCCGTCTTTCTTCCATACGATATCAGGTGTTGGGTAACCAGTAACATTACATGGAATCTGTACTTTTTGGCCGACTGTGGCAGTTGTTAAGCGAGTTGTTTCTTCTATCATTGGAGGAACTAGAAATAAAAAGAAATATATCAGTTAACTTCTATACATATATAAAAGGCAGTTGTGTGTGTGTCCGGCTGAAACTATGAAAATAAAACAATTAATGACAAAGGGAATATATATATACATATTAAATATCACCGGTTTTTGCTTTTTGCAGAAAATAATGAAGATTTAATTTATATTCAAAGATATTTAAAAATTAAAATATACATAGAAATAGCATTGAAATTCTACATAAAATGTCCAGCATTCGTTCATCTCAAAAGTAAACAAATCAATACACCACCCTTCAACCCAGGCAATGCTGAGTAGTTGCTTCTAGTACATATATAAAGGGCAGTTGTGTGTATGTATGTATGTATGTATGTATGTCTGGCTGAAACTATGAAAATAAAACAATTAATGGCAAAGTGAATATATATACACATTCACTACCACCAGATCTTGCTTTGTCAGCAAAAATAATGGAGATTTGATTTATATTCGTGGAGATAATTAAAAGAAATACAATTTAACTAGAAACAACATGGAATTTTTGGTAATTTATGAGGAAGTGCGTCCCGGTCTCCTGCCTCAAAAATTGCTACACGGTGACTATCAAAATAACAACCCCAGCTCGTAATTCTTGTTTATTTATCGTAATTTGTTGTAATTCTTGTCTAGATATGAAGATGGGTAAATAGTTTGGAATAGACTGAGATAGATAGATAGAAAATAATATAGATAGATATGAACAAATGGAGATCGATAGATATTTTCACCAAGTAAATGTATTTGTGGGGGGGGTCGCTTCTTTTTTTTTTCGTAATTCTTGTTTATTTAAACTAAAAACAAGACATTAAAAAAACATGAATAAAAGAAATTCTTAGTAGTTAAAGTAAAAAAAAAAAAGTAAAGTCGTCGGGGCGGCCTAAAGTCGGTATCAGCCAGTCAGTGAGGGAGTCTATCCCCTTTTCAATAGCGCTAGACCAAGGAGATTGTTTTAGCATCTGAGGTGGAGCGCCACACCTACCATCAGCTCCTTACTTTACCGCACAGATACCTGTGCTACTCATACGCTGAGTTGGCGAGGACCGGTATCGAACTAGGAACCTTGTGGTTTCTAGCCGAACGCTCTACCGACTGAGCTAACCCGGCCCATGGGAGTATTTAAAGTAGTATAGATAAATATGAACAAATTGAGATAGATAGATAGATATGAAGATGGATAGTTTTGAATAGACTGAGCTGGGTCGTTATTTTAATAGTCACCGGGTAGCAATTTTTGAGGCAAGAGACTGGGACGCACTTCCTCATAAATTACCAAATTTTCTTTTTGCATTTAATATCTTAAATAGGAGACACTGATTTTTTTTTTTCAGAATGTCTGTGCACTTTTTTTTTTAATGCCCACACCTGGCCGGATTAATGCAAGGTCTTTTTTATGCACGGATTTTAATGGGGCATCCTGCAAGGGTCCAACTCGTGATTCACTAATCATGAATCAGTGAGATTAACTTTTTACCTTTCTCTACCTAGGCAATACAGGGTAGCTGCTTCTAGTAGATAATAAAGGCATGTATAACATAGCTTAAATTAGTCTGGTACAAGGCTGTAAGTGTGGGGTGCTTAGTAAGGATTAAACTCAGTACAGTAGCATTGGTTTATAAGATTATCTTGCATAGCCCTTTTCATTTCTTGCTATCTTATAATACATGGTTGATTGCGGGTCATCTCTCTGTTATCTGGACATCTGGGCTCGCTTCTCTCTGTTCATCTGGACATCTGGGCTCACTTCTCTCTGTTCTTCTGATCTTCCTTCTTGGAACTTCTCATCTTTGTGTCTGTTGCTGTTTTTAGTAATGAACACAAGACTTGATATTGTTTTTTAGATGTCTTTATTCAACCCAAGTAAGAACAACACACCCGGAGAAATAGCCTATGGATGGTAGATGCCATTTTCATCTATTCCGTTCAGTCACCCAACCAAAATTGGCTTTCTAAGTATCTTTTCTGTTCTCACGCTTGGCTCTGGCCAATCAGGGACCAACTACAAGGTTAGTAAAATGTTAAGTCCTGTCAATTACTTATAAGTTTTTTTTCATGATTCAGAATTACTATTCTGGAGTGGTAGTACCTGTTAGGGTCCCATCGATGGGTTGAATAGAAACAAATTTGTTTGAAAAAAAATGAATTCGCATCAAGAACGAATAAAACAAAAACGTCTTTGGCATAAAATGACCAAATGAGTTGACGTGCCGTAAAACCCAACCAACGATTGTTTTGTGATAACAAAAAAAAAAAAAAAAAAAGCGGCCATTTTAAAAATAATTGTTCATTATTGAATAACCAAAGATTTATGTTTCGGAAAAATTATAACATTTATATTGATATTCCTGAGGTCGACTATTATTTCTTTTTTGGAAAAAAAATAAAAAAATTCTATCGTTTTATACAACGCAGTTGTAATTACGACGAATTTCGTTCCGTGTAATTTTGCATTTAGAACTATTCCGTATTTTCGATCTTTAAAATGATCTATCTTTCAGAAATGACAAAATATTCAAGAATGGAACGATTTTAAAATCCTTAGTGGAAATATATGTAAGTTTCTTCTTCCTGTTTAATAACTGGTTCGATTGTTTATTTTGTTTTGTTTTCTTTTTCTACTTAAAAAAAAAATATTTATATTTTTCTAGAATATCCTACAAATGAAATGACTAAATACAAAAATTAGCTTTACAATATTCACCATTGGAATTCACGTATTTTCCCGTTTTTAAAAAATAGTTATTAAGAAACATAAATAATAATATTCAAAAGTAATTAATAAAAAAGTTGTCGACCGTGAATTGAGGGGGCGGAAATTTTTACCATAGTCTACCGGACAGGTGTTAGTGGAATAGGAAATTAAGTCCAATGTATACATTGAACTTCATTCCATTAAAAATATATACTATAAAACTTTAATTTCTTAACTGGGATGAATACTTTTAATAAAAATCAAACATAACTTAATAAATACGTTGATTCATTTATAAAAATTTTTAAAAAATTAAAGGACATCATTAATTGAGGTTGTATAAATTTAAAGTTGTTACATAGTGATTCAGTTATACACCTGTTCACCTTAGCGTTATTAGTTTAAGGGAATTTAGATTTTTGTACCCTTTCCAGATAAGAATAAGCTTGTCATTGTCTGGAGTTGAAATAAGAAGAAATTAAAAAAAAAAAAAAAAAAAAAAAAAAAAAGTGGAAATTTCACTTACCACGTGACTCTAGAAAGAGTTGCACAGGTAAGTGACTCTCTTTATATTATTGTGGAGACCGGAAGTGAAAGACATTGTGGGAGTGGGGTGGATGATTGTAAAATCGAATGTTTGGCAGGAGAATTTTGATTGCATGAAGGCGAACTCTTGTGAGCATTACGGAATTGCAAGAAAGTGACATTGGATGGAGAGTGTAGAGTTGTGAGAGAACGTGGTCGTGTTTGACAATCCAAGTCGATTGAATTACATTGTCTTTTTATTTATGAACTTTGACGTAAAAATAAACTATTTCCAAATCTTAAAAGATGGCAATCATCGCTGCCACTCCAACCATGATGAAATCTCAACAGGCAAGTGAATTTTGTTTTTTAAAGACATAAATTTGGTAATTAAACCTAATCCCAACACTAATTAATTCACCATTCCCCTCCCCAAAAATGACCATTTTTTTCCGACTGAGACATTTGGGGAGGGGGGGGGAGTGTTGTCTTGTCTCTTGGAAAAAATCAATATGGCCGGTAAAACTTGCAAATCATACTCAAAATCCCATGATATTACAGGGTGACCCAGAAAAAACAGAACCCAAATTATTTATTTTCCCATTAAACTAACCCTAAACCCACCTAGTTAAAATTAACAGTTTTATTACAAAATTTGTGGGTTCTGTTTTTTCTGGGTCATGGGATTTTGAGTATGATTTGCAAGTATTACCAAAAGTTCTTCTAAATAAAAAAAAAATCTTTTAATGACTTTTGTGATCAAACGTGAATTTTTACAAATTTTAAAAAAAAAAAAAAACTAAAGGAAATGATAAAGGTAATTATTATCAGCATTCCGTTTTTTTTAAGTTTTTAAATTTTTTAAAATTTTTACACACAAAAAATTTTTAAGAGTCTAATCTTATGGACTTGAAAAAAAATTCTTTGAGTGTAAAAATTCACAAATAAAGACAATGACTGAAACTTAAATTTTTTTTTTATCTACATCATGAATGTAAATCCTACATTTCTATATTATTTTTTAACATCACTGCAGCTACTTATTCTAAATAAGTAACAGATCTTTATCGATTTGAGTTAAAAATTGGGGATTTCCCTTTTTACTTCAAAATACCCGGATGTGATAATCCATTTCATAATTTATTTATTTATTTTTTTTTACAAACAACACTCGGTGTAACTGTCCCGTGTGAAATTAACTCATGTCGGCTATCGTAAACTTTTCCGTATTCAAGCCCTTTTTTTTCAAACTTGGAAACATTTTTCAATGCAGTTCCGTCTCTTGAAGTTCAATTCTTGACATACCTGGGGGGGGGGGGATTCTATTTACAATGTAATTACTATGTCCGCTACTAATGCACTTTACCGCCCTGTCGGCTGAGGCGTTAGAATGCACCGACTGCACCTCTGCAGAGGGGTAAGACACCCCCAATGGGGCCACCTGTTTGCCGTGGGTGGCGACCCGTGATGCTTAAGGATAGAGCCCAGGTGGATGAGCAGTTCATGACATGCAATACTCCACTTTGGCCCTATCTTGGGCTAGACGAGTGGTTGGAGAGGCCCCTCCGATCAATCGGCTGGTCACGTCAAGCCCTAGCACCTATATGATTTTCCCAACCCTATTGCCCTTATGGCAAGCCCCAATCCCTTTTTATCATATGGGTGCTAGAAGGCGGTGGCTGCGGGTCTACATGTCCTGGGAATGACGTTAAACTCTATCTGATGGTGAGGTTCCAGTTTTGGAGGTTTGGGGAATGTGGAGCACCCCTTCATCACCATTGCTCCCTGGTCCACTCTGACCCGGAGTGGTAGTACCTGTTAGGGTCCCATCTATGGGTTAAATAGAAAAATGTATTTATAAAAAAATTGTATTATCCATTAAGAATTGATTTATTTCAAAACTTTATCGGCATTAAATGACCCACTGAGGTTGATATGCCGTAAAACAAACCAAACCTAATGCACTTTAGTGCACAAGAGATAATATCATTAGAATCACATTTTACGTAGAAATAGCATTTGATGTTGGAAACTGAGATAGAGAGTTGGGTTAGTTTTTTTGTTTTTTTTTGCGTCTCAAAGGTTTCAGATATTTCTGTGAAATGTAATGTTTTATACATAATCTAATGAAATACTGTTAAATAGTCAGCAAAATTACCAGCAAATAGTAATTTGCTGTTTATTTCAGAATAGAACTTAATAAGTTTATAATCTAAATTCCCTTAAAATAACAATGCTGAGGCAAAAAAGTGTATAACTGAATGACTATGCAACAACTTTAAATCTATACAACATCAATTAATGATGTCCTTTAAATATCTTCGAATATAAATCAAATCTTCATATTTTTTGCACAAAAAGTAAGAATTGGTGATATTTAATGTGTTATTTTATTTTCATTGTTTCATCCTGATATACATATAAACATATATACACACCGACTGCCCTGTATGTGTATATATATATATATATATATATATATATATATGCTCCCCATCCCCCTGGGGTTGAGCATTTTGGAGGGGCTTTCGCTGATGACGGCCAACTAAAGTGTAAACACAATGCTCTCCTATAAAAGGGATGGAGCACTCTATGGCAGCCTTTACATACATACAGATGTGTGTATTAAAACTGTTAAAATCCCCTTCGAATTCCGTGGGTGACAATAGCGAAGCGGTTAAGCTGTCCGACTGGTGCTGAATCAGAGTTCTATCATGGTTGTAGGTAGCTCACAAATTGTCTACAGGGGAATCTGGTTGCTTACAGTGGAGGTATGTGTTGTAATGGTTATTATTGTATGAAATAGACATAGTGAACCAAAATAAAACTTAAAACTTTCTTTTCTTTTCCTCGAATTGATAAGACCTATCTTTTTCAGTTCATGCTCATTATGCGAAAATAACATGTTTTTTGTTATTTCTGTTCTATGAACAGAATAGACACAATTTGTCTCCAACTTTGGCATAGCATTTTTTTCCCCTTTACCATGAAAACCAAGTAAATCTTTTCACACCATTTTTACTTTTACCTTTTCTTATACTTTGTTCATGGAACAGTATATACAGTTTGTTTGGGACACATGTTATTTTTTGTTGTTGCATGTGTATCTTCTTAAAAATTTCATATATGTATTATTCATGTGAGTTAGTTGTTTGTCTTTCCTTGCTGAATATTCAATGTTAGTGTATCCATGGATGCACTAATGTATCATAATGACCTAGTCTTTTGAAAGGGGTCCAAAAATTCAAGGTAATATCAATCCTTTGAAAGTCTCTCCAGCAAACGAAATGCAATTCCTTTCCCAACTGAATATGCCACTCTCACATCAAATAGCAGTCGTCAGATTTCACTTGCCGTCCAAACACTTTCTTCCTCACTCGCCCTGTCAGCGACAGTCCGTCTTTATTTCTGCTCGTTCGGATGCGCTTATGCAAATTCGGATATACTTTATTTGGGTCTCTACTAACAACACCTCAGCTACGAGGAGGTAGCGAGTTCGAGTATCTGCAGCCGCTCGCCACAGGTCAAACATATCCTGATGCGCTTTGTTTGTGGGGGCTGGGAATCTGCTTGTTCATACGGCTGCCTTTCAGTCTCGTCACACCTAGTCTTGGTTATAAACCTATACCCATTATTCTTACACCAATATGATTAAACCACAATACTGCTTTTACCACAACTAAGAAAAAAAAAAGCATTATATAACCTGATATCACTGTTAAAGATTTTTTTCCAAAGCTCAAAGGTTTACCAAGTGATATATGATAGCAATTTTATGCTGAATTAAAAAATAACATTCGTTGTATTTGGTCAGGTCTGGTTTTTAAGATGTGCTTAAATACTTCACAAGCTGTACATAATAACACTTATTCAAAAGCCTGTCGACTCTATTTGTCATAAATAAATAATAATATAAATATAATACTGTTCTATACATTTCAAGTAAGGGCTTGTATCTTCAAAATTTGATCTGATTAGAAAAATTGAATATGATTTTTGGATTCAGCATTAAAAAAAACTGCCTTATAAAATCAGGTATTATTTATTCAATCTTGAAAACATTGCAGTCCAGTGTAATAATAAAACAAAATCACTTTAATCACCAAATTTTGGATCATTTAACAAAATGATGTGATTAATCTTTTTACTTACCTTGTACATTAAGTTGAATGTTAGCTCTCTTGCTACCAGCATCATTTTCGGCTATGCAGGTGTACATTCCAGTATCTTCAGCTCTGAGAGTATGGTATATAAAATTTGTTAGTTTTAAAAAAGTAAATTAAGTTAAAAAAAGTTGTTATAAAAGAAATACAAGCTCAACTATTATAACTTATCATAAATTATTATGATTGTATAATCTGAATACTTAATACGGCGTATTCTAAAAGTCTCCATCTGTTATCATCCAGCAACACCCTCTTGTTAAAAATGAGACTGTCAGCAAATTGCAATGCAAAATGTAAAATCCTAATTATCTGGTGTTGCTTAATCGCAGATTTACTTATTTGTTCCCATTTATTTTCCCAATTTTAAAAATGAAACATTCCAAATGGTCTTTGCGTCGCTTTAAATTTCCCAACGTAAAATTAAAAAGGAATTTAAAAAAAAAAAAAAAGAAAAAAGAAAAAAGAACATGTTTGTTTTATTTGAAATTGTAAATTACAGAATGTATTTTAGTAATTTTTAATTCGTGCTATCCCCGGCCTCCTAATTTACACAGCATCAGGTGAATTTCTGGCCATACTTAGATATTTTCCAAATCATGTTTTTGTCACTTTTTTGTCATCAAATTAATGTAGATATTCTAAAGATTTTTATAGGCAAATCAATGTAGATATTTTTATTTATTATTTTTTCAATTGAAACAGTATTATATTGATTGTTATTGTATATTTTTGTAATATTTATTGTAAAGACAACAGTAAAATATCTTATTATAATGGAGATTGTGTGTTTGTCTGTCTGTAACCGAAACTAAATCACTATTCAAGTCATAATTCCCTTAGTTATTGACGTCACATTTACCATGAATTTATTTTTATTTAAACCTCAATTATTGATAAAATTGTTATATCTTATTAATACTGTTGACCATATCTACCTACTAATAGCATGTAATTGTATTTATATATACAACAAAATAGCAGTTTACAGTGTGAACGAGAGGGCTAATTTGCATATTGATATTTAAAATTTGATTTTAATAAATATATGCTTAGTATTATTGATTTCTAATTGTTTGGTTTTCTCTTAACGAATCTGAGCAAAAATCTCGGGGATAAATCTTAAAAGAAATCCATAAACAAGACGAAAGAACTGTAATTTTTAAATACTTCATAATCTAACTAAATAGATAAATTAGGAAAAAATGAAAGACGGGAGTGATGGGAAATGATGGAAGAGTTAAATCTAAAGCTGTTCTATTTTTTCGATTATACCCCCTCAGTTTATCATTTTCTAAATAGTTTATAATTTGATACAATATTTTATAACATCAAAACCTAAATACTTGCATCCGAAGGGTGCATATATTTGCTAGTATATGTATATTTGGTGTACAATTGAGACTGAATCTCTATTAATAGATTAGATATGTTATGACTTATAAATGTTATTTTTTTTGTATATATCATACACATTGCATATTGGTGATGTATATTAACTATTTATCATGATGTTGGCCAATATCTAATCCCTCCAAACCCTTGGAGACTGTTCCAAGTGCTCCAACTACAACTGGTATCACCTTTACCCTCATGTTCCAGTTTTTTCCAGTTCTCTGGCAAGGTCCAAATATTTATCTATCTTTCATTTTACTCTGTTGTCTGCTGGATTGGCAAATTCCACCAAATCCAGACAGGAAAAAAACAAAAAAAAAAAAAGAACTTTCATATGGTGGAATTTGCCAATCCAGCAGACAAGAGTAAAAATGAAAGATAGATAAATATTTGGACCTTGCCAGAGAACTGGAAAAACTGGAACATGAGGGTAAAGGTGATACCAATTGTAGTTGGAGCACTTGGAACAGTCTCCAAGGGTTTGGAGGGATTAGATATTGGCCAACATCATGATAAATAGTCAATATGCATCACCAATATGCAATGTGTATGATATATACAAAAAAATAACATTTATAAGTCATAACATATCTAATCTATTAATAGAGATTCAGTCTCAATTTGTAACCAAAATTACATATACTAGCAAATATATGCACCCTTCGGATGCAAGTATTTAGGTTTTGATGTTATAAAATATTGTATCAAATTAGAAACTATTTAGAAAATGATAAACTGAGGGGGTATAATCGAAAAATAGAACAGCTTTAGATTTAACTCTTCCATCATTTCCCATCACTCCCGTCTTTCATTTTTCCTAATTTATCTATTTAGTTAGATTATGAAGTATTAATAAAATTACAGTTCTTTCGTCTTGTTTATGGATTTTCTTTAAGATTTATCCCGAGATTTTTGCTCAGATTCGTTAAGAGAAAACCAAACAATTAGAAATCAATAATACTAAGCATATATTTATTAAAATCAAATTTTAAATATCAATATGCAAATTACCCCTCTCGTTCACACTGTAAACTGCTATTTTGTTGTATATATAATACAATTACATGCTATTAGTAGGTAGATATGGTCAACAGTATTAATAAGATATAACAATTTTATCAATAATTGAGGTTTAAAAAAATAAATTCATGGTAAATGTGACGTCAATAACTAAGGGAATTATGACTTGAATAGTGATTTAGTTTCGGTTACAGACATACAAACACACAATCTCCATTATAATAAGATATTTTACTGTTGTCTTTACAATAAATATTACAAAAATATACAATAACAATCAATATAATACTGTTTCAATTGAAAAAATAATAAATAAAAATATCTACATTGATTTGCCTATAAAACTCTTTAGAATATCTACATTAATTTGATGACAAAAAGTGACAAAAACATGATTCGGAAAATATCTAAGTATGGCCAGAAATTCACCTGATGCTGTGTAAATTAGGAGGCCGGGATAGCACGAGATTAAAATTACTAAAATACATTCTGTAATTTACAATTTCAAATAAAACAAACATGTTCTTTTCTTTTTTCTTTTTTTTTCTTTTAAATTCCTTTTAATTTTACGTTGGGAAATTTAAGCGACGCAAGACCATTTGGAATGTTTCATTTTTAAAATTGGGTGAAATAAAATGGGACAAATAAGTAATCTGCGATTAAGCAACACCAGATAATTAGGATTTACATTTTTGCATTGCAATTTGGACAGTCTCATTTTTAACAAGAGGGTGTTGCTGGATGATAACAGATGGGAGACTTTAGAATACGCGTATTAATATTCAGATTATACAAGTCATAATAATTTATGATAAGTTATAATAGTTGAGCTTGTATTTCTTTTATAACAACTTTAACTTAATTTACTTTTTTAAAACTAACAAATTTTATATACCATACTCTCAGAGCTGAAGATACTGGAATGTACACCTGCATAGCCGAAAATGATGCTGGTAGCAAGAGAGCTAACATTCAACTTAATGTACAAGGTAAGTAAAAAGATTAATTACATCATTTTGTTAAATGATCCAAAATTTGGTGATTAAAGTGGGGTTTTTTTATTATTACACTGGACTGCAATGTTTTCAAGATTGAATAAATAATACCTGATTTTATAAGGCAGTTTTTTTTTTAATGCTGAATCCAAAAATCATATTCATTTTTCTAATCAGATCAAATTTTGAAGATACAAGCCCTTACTTGAAATGTATAGAACAGTATTATATTTATATTATTATTTATTTGTGACAAATAGAGTTGATAGACTTTTGAATACGTGTTATTATGTACAGCTTGTGAAGTATTTAAGCACATCTTAAAAACCAGACCTGACCAAATACAACGAATGTTATTTTTTAATTCAGCATAAAATGGCTATCATATATCACTTGGTAAACCTTTGAGCTTTGGAAAAAATTTTTTAACAGTGATATCAGGTTATATAATGCTTTTTTTTTTTTTGGGGGGGGGGTTCTTAGTTGTGGTAAAAGCAGTATTGTGGTTTAATCATATTGGTGTAAGAATAATGGGTATAGGTTTATAACCAAGACTAGGTGTGACGAGACTGAAAGGCAGCCGTATGAACAAGCAGATTCCCAGCCCCCACAAACAAAGCGCATCAGGATATGTTTGACCTGTGGCGAGCGGCTGCAGATACTCGAACTCGCTACCTCCTCGTAGCTGAGGTGTTGTTAGTAGAGACCCAAATAAAGTATATCCGAATTTGCATAAGCGCATCCGAACGAGCAGAAATAAAGACGGACTGTCGCTGACAGGGCGAGTGAGGAAGAAAGTGTTTGGACGGCAAGTGAAATCTGACGACTGCTATTTGATGTGAGAGTGGCATATTCAGTTGGGAAAGGAATTGCATTTCGTTTGCTGGAGAGACTTTCAAAGGATTGATATTACCTTGAATTTTTGGACCCCTTTCAAAAGACTAGGTCCTTATGATACATTAGTGCATCCATGGATACACTAACATTGAATATTCAGCAAGGAAAGACAAACAACTAACTCACATGAATAATGCATATATGAAATGTTTAAGAGATACACATGCAACAACAAAAATAACATGTGTCCCAAACAAACTGTATATACTGTTCCATGAACAAAGTATAAGAAAAGGTAAAAGTAAAAATGGTGTGAAAAGATTTACTTGGTTTTCATGGTAAAGGGGAAAAAAAATGCTATGCCAAAGTTGGAGACAAATTGTGTCTATTCTGTTCATAGAACAGAAATAACAAAAAACATGTTATTTTCGCATAATGAGCATGAACTGAAAAAGATAGGTCTTATCAATTCGAGGAAAAGAAAAGAAAGTTTTAAGTTTTATTTTGGTTCACTATGTCTATTTCATACAATAATAACCATTACAACACATACCTCCACTGTAAGCAACCAGATTCCCCTGTTCATAGAATTAAAAAAAACAAAAAAACATGTTATTTTCTAAGAATGAGCATGGACTAAGAATGGTCTTATCTGTATCATGGATGGAGGGGAAAAAAAAAAAAAATTTTAAACTGCACAATTATTTTGGTTCACTATGCCTATTTTATGTAATAATAACCATTACAACACATACCTCCACTGTAAGCAACCAGATTCCCCTGTAGACAATGATATATCTTAGTTATCCCGTTCTGACACCAGTGTTATATCTTAGTTATCCCATAAAGCGTATGGTTTGCAAGGAAGAATAATGGACAAGATTAATTGGATAAAAAATCGTTTATTGAAATAACGAGTGTGAAAATTGTTGTTGTCGCCGTAGATAACGGTAGTAGTTCTCTGGGGTGGCCGAGGGGTCGTAAGTCATGAATGGCCCAGTGGAATAGTGATGGTCAGGGAAGGTAGTAGTGGGCGAGGGAGTTGAGTTCGTGCCGGTAGGATACCGTTGTAAGGGATACGGTCACTTGGTGCGGGAAATAAGTCAGGAATATCTCAGTAGTTGTAGTGGGTAGCGTATGATAATACATCAGTAATCTCTCTTTGGCCTGGTGCAAGGCGTGAGGTAGTAGAAGTTGAGTTGATACGGTCACTTGGTGCA
>CM042165.1:6629824-6639824 GCA_023376005.1 Doryteuthis pealeii
AAAACTCACGACAACATTTTTGTCCTCATCACTGTTTTTTTTAAACCTTACATCTCTTTATTCTTCTTCCTCTTCTTTTCTTAATAGTAGTTCTCACAAAACTCAGGATTTATCCCCATCTTGTTTTTTTTACTACACAACAACAAAAATCAGAAAATAATATTTACCATACTTGATAAAGATATCAATAATGTTCTTTATTTTCATTATTATTTTTAGTTCCACCAAACCTTGTGTTAAAGAAAAACTGAATATGTTGCTCAACAAGATTAAAAGTGTATTCTTCAATGTCGTCCAGAAGGAATACCGCAGTCCAGTTATCAGATGCTTAAAAATGGACAAAATATATCAACAGACAATTTACAAATATGTTTTTTCTTCATCAGGATGGCTTTTCTTACCCATTCCCAGGTAAGAGGATACAGTTTTTTTTAAAGTATCATTTAACTTAGATTTTTTTTTTTTAAATACTGGGATTTTGATATGAAACAGATTACCAAATCCAGACCAGGGGAAAAAAAAAAAAAAAAAAAAAAAAAAAAAAAAAAGAAACTTATCATATGGTGGATTTGCCAATCCAGGGCAGACAACGAGTAAAAATGAAAGATAGATAAATATTTGGACCTTGCCAGAGAACTGGAAAAACTTGAACTATTTTGAGGGTAAAGGTGATACCAGTTGTAGTTGGAGCACTTGGAACAGTCTCCAAGGGTTTTGGCAGGATAGATATTGGCCAACATCATTGATAAATAGTTAATATACATCACCAATAGTGCAATGTGTATGATTATATACAAAAAAATAACATTTATTAAGTATAACATATCTAAATCTATTAATAGAGATTCAGTCTCATTTGCTAACCAAAAATCTATTTGGTCAAAAAGACAGTATTATATTCGATTGGACTATTCTAGCTATACCAACTACCTACACACACACACACACACCACACACACACACACACACACACACAAGACCACACCACATATACACACATAATTATTATTACAATTATATAGCAAAAT
The DNA here is from genome assembly GCA_023376005.1 of Doryteuthis pealeii. Taxonomy (NCBI): domain Eukaryota; kingdom Metazoa; phylum Mollusca; class Cephalopoda; order Myopsida; family Loliginidae; genus Doryteuthis; species Doryteuthis pealeii. The sequence continues at coordinate 6,630,853 of CM042165.1, forward strand.
ATGCACCCTTCGGATGCAAGTATTTAGGTTTGATGTTATAAAATTATTTATCAAATTATAAACTATTTAGAAATTGATAAACTGAGGGGGATAATCGAAAAAACTAACAGCTTTAGATTTAACTCTTCCATCATTCCCATCACTCCCGTCTTTATTATTTCCTAATTTACTATTTAGTTAGATTATGAAGTATTTAATAAAATTACAAGGTTCTTTCGTCTTTTTATGGACTTTCTTCTAAGATTTATCCCGAGATTTTTGCTCAGATTCGTTAGAGAAAACCAACAAAACAAAAAAAAAAAAAAAAAAAAAAAAAAAAAAAAAAAAAAAAAAAATTTAGAAATCAATAATACTAAGCATATATTTTATTAAATCAAATTTTAAATATTCAATTATGCAAATTTAGCCCTCTCTTCACACTGTAAAACTGCTATTTTTGTTGTATATATAAATACAATTACATTGCTATTAGTAGGTAGATATGGTCAACAGTATTAATAAGATATAACAATTTTTCAATAATTGAGGTTTAAAAAATAAATTCATGGTAAATGTGACGTCAATAACTAAGTGAATTATGACTTGATAGTGATTTAGTTTGGCTTTACAGACAGGACCAAACACACAATCTCCATTATAATAGATATTTTACTGTTGGTCTTTACAATAAATATTACAAAAAATACCATAACAATCAATATAATTACTGTTACAAATTTCATTGGAAAAAATAATAAATAAAATATCTACATTGATTTTGCCTATAAAAATCTTTTAGAATATCTACATTTAATTTGATGACAAAAAGTGACAAAAACACGATTGGAAAAATATCTAAGTATGGCCAGAAAATTCACCTGATGGCTGTGTAAATTAGGAGGCCGGGGATAGCACGAAATTTAAAATTTACTAAAATACATTCGTGCTAATTTACAATTTTCAAATAAAACAAACATGTTCTTTTTTTTTTCTTTTTTCTTTTTTTTTTTTTTTTTTTTTTAATTCTTTAATTTTACGTTGGGAAATTTAAGCGACGCAAGACCATTTGGAATGTTTAATTTTTTTAAAAAATGGTGAAATAAAATGGGACAAATAAATAATCTGCGATTAAGCAACACCAGATAATTAGGATTACTTTTTGCATTGCAATTGGGACAGTTCTCATTTTTACAAGAGGGTGTTGCTGGATGATAACAGATGGGAGATTTTTAGAATATGCATATTAATATTTTACTGATTATTACAAGTTATAATAATTTATGATAAGTTATAATGTGAGAAGACCTGTTCTGCACTCTGCACTTTCGATGTACTTGTTCTAGATCCCAACGTTGTGGAATTATGTGCTGGCCATTTAAGCACAAGTCAAGAAAAACAGGCCTCCACAAGGATTAAAAACAAAATCAACAACTACAGTGTAAACAAGGACACGGATGGAAGAAGAGTGTGTGTGATGCTTTTCGCTGCTATCCAACTGGGCTTATTTTTTTTTTTTTCTGCTATCCTACTTTGGCGACTAACCCTTCGATCCCCGGGTTCTAACTGCCTAGGGCTCGAGTTTTTAAGTTGCAATTTAATGTCAAATCCCTTCCCCAAAACCATTCTTCTCCGGGACCACACAAAATGGCCAGCACTAAATAAATCGCCGACTTCTAGTCGCCATTAACCTTAAAAATTAAAGTACTTAAATATTTTTTTCAGACTACGTTCTTCAATACGTTGCATCATTAATTTTTCAAAAGAGAATTTCTTCCTAAAAATTCCTTTTTGCTTTAATACCTGGGTGCCTAAGATATTATCACAAGTGGTCCCATTTCATGGTGGATATAGGTCTCTTTAACTTTACGACCTAATCTTTTGGATTTCGTTTAAAAGGTCAGCCACCCACCTCCTTTTACTTATGCCTGGCTTTACCTATTCTCTTTTTCTTATTTATTTATTATCTGGACCATGTTCGTTCTTCAACCACAGTATCACCACAATAGTTGAGCTTGTATTTCTTTTAATTTAACAACTTTTTTTAACTTAATTTTACTTTTTTAAAACTAACAAATTTTATATACCATACTCTCAGAGCTGAAGGATACTGGATGTACACCTGCATAGCCGAAAAGAGCTGGTAGCAAGAGATCTAACATCAACTTAATGTACAAGGTAAGTAAAAAGATTAATCACATTCATTTTGTTAATTAAATGATTCCAAATTGGTGATAAAGTTGATTGTTGTTTTTATTATTACACTGGACTGCAATGTTTTCAAGATTGAATAAATAATACCTGATTTATAAAGGCAGTTTTTTTTAATGTGAATTCCAAATATATTCAATTTTCAATCAGATCAAATTTTTGAAGATACAAGCCCTTACTTGAAATGTATAGAAACAGTATGTATATTATATTATTATTTATTTATGACAAATAGAGTCGACAGGGCTTTTGAAATAAGTGTTATTATTGTAAGCTGTGAAGTATTTAAGCACATTCTAAAAACCAGACCGACCAAATACAACGAATGTTATTTTTTAATTCATGCATAAAATTGCTATCATATTATCACTTGGTAAAACCTTTTGAGCTTTGGAAAAAAATCTTTAACAGTGATATCAGGTTATATAATGCTTTTTTTTTTCTTAGTTGTGGTAAAAGCAGTCATTGTGGTTTAATCATATTGTGTAAGGATAATGGGTATAGGTTTTATAACCAAAGACTAGGTGTGACGAGACTGAAAGGCAGCCGTAGAACAAGCGATCCCAGCCCCCACAAAAAAGCGCATCAGGATATTTTGACTGTTGGCGAGCCGGGCTTGCAGATACTCTTAACTCGTACCTCCTCGTAGCCTGAGGTGCTAGTTGAGGAGAGATCAGCGACAGTCCGTCTTTATTCTGCTCGTTCGGATGCGCTTATGCAAATTTCGGATATACTTTATTTGGGTCTCTACTAACAACACCTCAGCTACGAGGAGGTAGCGAGTTCGAGTATCTGCAGCCGCTCGCCACAGGTCAAACATATCCTGATGCGCTTTGTTTGTGGGGCTGGAATCTGCTTGTTCATACGGCTGCCTTTCAGTCTCGTCACACCTAGTCTTTTGGTTATAAACCTATACCCATTATTCTTACACCAATATGATTAAACCACAATACTGCTTTTACCACAACTAAGAAAAAAAAAAGCATTATATAAACCTGATATCACTGTTAAAGATTTTTTTCCAAAGCTCAAAGGTTTACAAGTGATATATGATAGCAATTTTATGCTGAATTAAAAAATAACATTCGTTGTATTTGGTCAGGTCTGGTTTTTAAGATGTGCTTAAATACTTCACAAGCTGTACATAATAACACTTATTCAAAAGCCTGTCGACTCTATTTGTCATAAATAAATAATAATATAAATATAATACTGTTCTATACATTTCAAGTAAGGGCTTGTATCTTCAAAATTTGATCTGATTAGAAAAATTGAATATGATTTTTGGATTCAGCATTAAAAAAAAACTGCCTTATAAAAATCAGGTATTATTTATTTCAATCTTGAAAACATTGCAGTCCAGTGTAATAATAAAACAAAATCACTTTAATCACCAAATTTTGGATCATTTAACAAAATGATGTGATTAATCTTTTTACTTACCTTGTACATTAAGTTGAATGTTAGCTCTCTTGCTACCAGCATCATTTTCGGCTATGCAGGTGTACATTCCAGTATCTTCAGCTCTGAGAGTATGGTATATAAAATTTGTTAGTTTTAAAAAAGTAAATTAAGTTAAAAAAAGTTGTTATAAAAGAAATACAAGCTCAACTATTGTGTGATACTGTGGTTGAAGACGAACATGGTCAGAATAAATAAATAAATAAGAAAGAGAATAGGTTAAAGCCAGGCATAAGTAAAAGGGGTGGGTGGCTGACCTTTTTACGAATCCAAAGATTAGGTCGTAAAGTTTAAAGAGACCTATATGCCACCATGAAATGGGACCACTTGGTGATAATATCTTAGGCACCCAGGTATTAAAAGCAAAAAGGATTTTTAGGAGAAATTCTCTTTTGAAAAAAATTAATGATCAACGTATTGAAGACGTATTGTCTGAAAAAATATTTAAGTACTTTAATTTTAAGGGTTAATGGCGACTAGAAGTCGGCGATTTATTTAAGTGCTGGCCATTTGTGTGGTCCGGAGAAGATGGTTTGGGGAAGGGGAATTTGACATAAATGCAACTAAACTCGAGCCCTAAGGCAGTTAGAACCCGGGGATCGAAGGGTTAAGTTCGCCAGTAGGGATAGCAGTAATAGCCAGTTGGATAGACAGCGAAAGCATCACACACACTCTTCTTCCATCCGTGTCTTGTTTACACTTGTAGTTGTTGTTTTGTTTTTAATCCTTGTGAGCCTGTTTTTCTGACTTGTGCCTTAAATTCGGCCAGCACATAATTCACAACGTTGGGATCTAGACAAGTACATCGAAAGTGCAGAGTGCAGAACAGGTCTTCTCACATTATAACTTATCATAAATTATTATAACTTGTATAATCAGTATATTAATATGCATATTCTAAAATCTCCCATCTGTTATCATCCAGCAACACCCTCTTGTTAAAAATGAGACTGTCCAAATTGCAATGCAAAAATGTAAATCCTAATTATCTGGTGTTGCTTAATCGCAGATTACTTATTTGTCCCATTTTATTTCACCCAATTTTAAAAATTAAACATTCCAAATGGTCTTGCGTCGCTTAAATTTCCCAACGTAAAATTAAAAGAAATTAAAAAAAAAAAAAAAAAAAAGAAAAAAGAAAAAAAAAAGAACATGTTTGTTTTATTTGAAATTGTAAATTACAGAATGTATTTTAGTAATTTTAATTTCGTGCTATCCCCGGCCTCCTAATTTACACAGCATCAGGTGAATTTCTGGCCATACTTAGATATTTTCCAAATCGTGTTTTTGTCACTTTTTGTCATCAAATTAATGTAGATATTCTAAAGATTTTTATAGGCAAATCAATGTAGATATTTTTATTTATTATTTTTTCAATTGAATTTGTACAGTATTATATTGATTGTTATTGTATATTTTTGTAATATTTATTGTAAAGACAACAGTAAAATATCTTATTATAATGGAGATTGTGTGTTTGTCTGTCTGTAACCGAAACTAAATCACTATTCAAGTCATAATTCCCTTAGTTATTGACGTCACATTTACCATGAATTTATTTTTTATTTAAACCTCAATTATTGATAAAATTGTTATATCTTATTAATACTGTTGACCATATCTACCTACTAATTAGCATGTAATTGTATTTATATATACAACAAAATAGCAGTTTACAGTGTGAACGAGAGGGCTAATTTGCATATTGATATTTAAAATTTGATTTTAATAAATATATGCTTAGTATTATTGATTTCTAATTGTTTGGTTTTCTCTTAACGAATCTGAGCAAAAATCTCGGGGATAAATCTTAGAAGAAATCCATAAACAAGACGAAAGAACTGTAATTTTATTAAATACTTCATAATCTAACTAAATAGATAAATTAGGAAAAATGAAAGACGGGAGTGATGGGAAATGATGGAAGAGTTAAATCTAAAGCTGTTCTATTTTTCGATTATACCCCCTCAGTTTATCATTTTCTAAATAGTTTATAATTTGATACAATATTTTATAACATCAAAACCTAAATACTTGCATCCGAAGGGTGCATATATTTGCTAGTATATGTAATTATGTGTGTATATGTGTGTGTCTGTGTGTGTGTGTGTGTGTTGTGTGTGTGTGTGTGTGTGTGTAGGTAGGTTGGTAATAGCTAGAATAGATCCAATCGATATAAACTGATCTTTTTGACCAATAGATTTTGGTTACAAATTGAGACTGAATCTCTATTAATAGATTAGATATGTTATGACTTATAAATGTTATTTTTTTGTATATATCATACACATTGCATATTGGTGATGTATATTAACTATTTATCATGATGTTGGCCAATATCTAATCCCTCCAAACCCTTGGAGACTGTTCCAAGTGCTCCAACTACAACTGGTATCACCTTTACCCTCATGTTCCAGTTTTTCCAGTTCTCTGGCAAGGTCCAAATATTTATCTATCTTTCATTTTTACTCTGTTGTCTGCTGGATTGGCAAAATCCACCATATGATAAGTTCTTTTTTTTTTTTTTTTTTTTTTTTTTTTTTCCTGGTCTGGATTTGGTAATCTGTTTTCATATCAAAATCCCAGTATTTAAAAAAAAAAAAAATCTAAGTTAAATGATACTTTAAAAAAAAAAACTGTATCCATCTTACCTTGGGAATGGTAAAGAAAGCCATCCCTGATGAAGAAAAACATATTTGTAATTGTCTGTTGATATATTTTGTCCATTTTTAAGCCATCTGATAACTGGACTGGGTATTCCTTCTGCACGACATTGAAGAATAACACTTTTATCTTGTTGAGCAACATATTCAGTTTTCTTTAACACAAGTGTTGGTGGAACTAAAAAATAATAATGAAAATAAAGGAACATTATTGATATCTTTATCAAAGTATGGTAAATATTATTTTCTGATTTTTGTTGTTGTGTAGCAAGATGGGGATAAATCCTGAGTTTTGTGAGAACTACTATTAGAAAAGAGAGGAAGAAGAAATAAAGAGATAGTAAAGGTTTAAAAAAAACAGTGATGAGGACAAAAATGGTTGTCGTGAGTTTGACCGGGGCGTGACCCCCCGAATGGAGAATTGAATGTCAACCGGAAGTTTGGGTGTTGACCGGAACCGGAAGTCACGTGGTGACGTGGAACGACAAAAAAAAATACTGGCCTCTTTTTTGCTTTGAGAGTCGTAGGGTATGGAACGGACCTTGGGTCCCTTGTGTGGGATCACAGTAATTTAACAGTGTCCTCTCTCTTTTTTCTCTCGCCTTTCCTCCTCTCCGACACAGCCTACGAGACTAGCCCTGGAAATAAAAACTAAGCAGCTTGTGAAGATATATTTCTCGCATTGTATTATTTCATCGACAAGATGACCGCCACGTGCCGAACACTTTTTTAGTGTCGTGAATTTGGAGGCACGTTGACAAGACCCGCTATACAACATACATCGCTTTTGGTACTGTGACCATATACCGCCACGTTACAATTGTGTCCGAATTTAAAGTGTAAGTGATAATATAGTGTAGATATATATATATATATATATATATGCATTATTTTATTGCCAGATTAAGGGAGTAAAATCGCTCATGTAAATTTTTTGGGGTAATTTGATCTGTGTGGTAAAGTAGGGAGCTAACAGTAGTGTGGCACTCCACCTAAGCAAAAACACTCTCTCTGGTCTAGTGCTAGTGGAAAGGGAATAGTTGTATTTTTTCATCGACAAGATGACCGCCACGTGCCGAACACCTTTTCAGTGTCGTGAATTTGGAGGCACATTGACAAGACCCGCTATACAACGTATATCGATATTAGAATGTTATGTATATCCGTTTTGGTACCGTGAATATATCACAACATTACAGTTGTCCAGTTGGACACAACAGATATAAGGGTTGAGTTAATATAATTCTAAGTGATAAACATCTAGAGGTTACGGGTTCAATCATAGCCAAGGGCAATATCTTATTATAATGGAGATTGTGGGTTTTTCTGTCTGTAACCGAAACTATATTACTATACAAGTCACAATTCCCTTTGTTATTTACATCATATTCTCCACGATTTTATTTTTATTTAAACCTCAATTATTAATAAAATTGTTTTACATTACTTACACTGTTGACCATATCTACATACTAATAACATGCAATTGTATTTATATATACAACAAAATAGAGGTTTACAGTGTGAATGGGAAGGCTAATTTGCATATTGATCTTAAAAAATTGATTTTAATAAATATATGCTTGGTATTATTGATTTCTAATTGTTTGGTTTTATCTTATTGAATATGAGCAAAAATCTCTTCAATAAATTTTAAAGGAAATCCCTTAACAAGAAGAAATAACTGTAATATTATTCTTTACTTCCTATTTTAACTAAACAGTTTAAGAAAATTTACCAATGAAAGACGGGAGTAACGGAAAATGATGGAAGAGTTAGTTTCAAAGTTGTTTTATTTTTCAATCATACCCCCCTCTGTTCAAAATCTTTTTATCTACATTCTTATTCAGTTTCATTAGCCTTTCTAATTTAATATGATATTTTATTATAAAATTTAACTAAAATACTTGCACCCGAGCGTGCATATATTTGCTAGTTAATATAGAATACTTGTATCTGTTCATGGTTAACAGAATGAGAACATTTGACCCTTGTGGATTGAATAAAGGGTTTGATTTGAAGTTCTGTGAACGCTCTTGATTACAACATGAAGATTGCCAAGTTTGAAGAGAAGGTTTCTGAATTTGACAAGAAACACCTGAAGAAGGCTAGACGACACATTGGTTGAAATTTTGTAAAGATAAGGACGATAGTCTAAATGATCCAAAAAATACATATGGTAAATAGTTTGATTTAGAATGAGGTATCAATTCTCACCTACGATGTATAAGATGCAGAGCAATTTTTTGAGTCAAAATTTTGGAAAAAAGTGTGTCCTATATGCGGTCAAATATGGTATATAAAAAGATTCAGCATTAAATAGCCCATAAGGGTTGACATGTCATTAAAAGAAAATAACAAACCAGCGTAATTATTTTTACCATGAAGTTAATAAAATATCTGATATAAAAATTGTTTCTACCAATTTATTAATTCACATTAAGTTAAACAAATCATATATTAAAAAAGTACAGATCTTTATCGATTTGAGAAGAACTAGGGTTAAAAATTGGGGGTTTCCCTTTTTACTTCAAAATACCCTGATGTGGTAATCCATTTCATAATATTTTTTTTTTTTTACAAACAACACTTAGTGTAACTGTCCCGTGTGAAATTAACTCGTGTGTCAGCTATCGTAAACTTTTCCATATTCACGCACTT
>CM042165.1:6644824-6727968 GCA_023376005.1 Doryteuthis pealeii
GACTTTAACCATTACACCACGTGCTTCCACTTACCAATTTTTATATATAATCACTTTATATGATTAATGATTAATAGACCTTGTTGAAGGTTTAAATAAAAAACGAATTGATATAGTTATTTACTAAGCTTAGCTTAGATATGCTACAAGACCAGAAGTGTGGGGCGCCCAGTGAGAATCAAACTCATTAACAATGGTCTGCTAATCTAGCTTGCTAACCATTACACCAAATGAGGTGCCCAAAAACGAATTGATATAGTGTCGGCTTAAGAAGTGACAATTTTCGACTTAATTCATATTCTTTCACAATTTCTATATGTTTAAACTTTGTGTATATAAATAGTTGGCCATGGTTAGGTCTAGGCCAACTGGTACAAGGCCTACAATTTCCAGCTGAAAAAGTCAACAAATAGTCCCAGATAATTATTGAGAGGGGCCTGGATAGCTCAGTCGGTAGAGCATTTGGCTAGAAACCACAAGGTTCCTAGTTCGATACCGGCCCTCGCCAACTCGGCGTATGAGTAGCACAGGGATATGTGTGGTAAAGTAAAGAGCTGATGGTAGGTGTGGCGCTCCACCTCAGACGCCGAAACAATCTCCTTGGTCTAGCGCTATTGAAAAGGGGATAGACTCCCTCGCTAACTGGCTGATACCGACTTTAGGCCGCCCCGACGACTTTACTTACTTACTTACTTACTTATTGAGTATATACAGGGTTGGTGCTGGGGTCCCCCCCCCCAATCTATTGTATGGGGCTCTACTACATGTCAATTTTCATAAAGTAGTATTCATAGAAAATATATGAAGCCCACCCTTCTGGGAACCCTAACCGGGCTCCCCGCAACTCGATCAGGGGTATTAAGCACTGGCCCCAAGTATATACAGTATTTAGGATAGAATGAAGGATTCTAAGCATTTCATCGTTAAGTTTTTATCAAGAATCTAGATCAGTGGTTCTCAACTGGGGGCCATATGCCCCCCCCCGAGATTATATGTTTTAATTTGTTCTTTACTAGAATCATTCTACTAACTTTGGACATTAAGTGTGTACTCTCTGAATGCTTCTCCTGCGTTGTTTTTCACGATGCATTTATACTCTCCAGAATCATCGACCTGCACTTGCATGAACTCCAATGTTCCGCTATGCTGCATACGATAGTGACCACCAACTTTGGGGAATGGTGAACCATCTTTTTCCCAGTTGATAATCGGTGTTGGAATACCGAATGTGTCACATTTGAGTAAAGTATGGGAATTAAGTGTTGCGGCAATGTTTGTTGAACCAACATTTTCAATTCTTGGTGGAACTGAAAAATAAAAAAAAATAAAGAATTAGTGAAAAAAAAATTTGTAAAGAAAAAGAAATTACAATGTGGTCCGAAAGTCTTGTCACCCCAACACATAGTTTTAACTGTCATTATTTTTTGCAGTATTTTTAGGTTTTGTCATCTTGGTCTCCTGCCCTAATTTATGCTATGTTTTGTCATCTTGGTCTCCTGCCCTAATTTATGCTATGTTTTGTCATCTTGGTCTCCTGCCCTAATTTATGCTATGTTTTTTCTTCAGTTTTTTGTTTTTGTTGCCTTTTTATCATAATTGCAACAAAAAAGAAATACTATTTCTCTGAATGTTTGAGATGAGGCTTGATGATTAGTATTATCTGCGTTATTCGGACTATTGTCCTCATCTTCATTGTTATCCTGAGTCTGAGAAGGTTCCCGAGTCTCAACAAGAAATACCTGAAGAAGGCCAGAGGGCACATTGGCCGAAACATTGTACAGATAACAATGAAGATGAGGACAATAGTCCGAATAACGCAGATAATACTAAGAAGAAATATTTTACATGCCCCCAATTTTTTATTGTCAAGTCAATGTAAATATTTTACCCCCTCCTTTAAAAATTTTTTTTTTTTTTTGATTGAAAAATCAAAATTTATCCAAGTATACAAACACAAATTTCAAAACAATTTTTATTTTGTTTTGTTTTTACAAACCTACCCCCCCCTAAAAAAAAAAATACAAACTTGGACAATTTAGATATTTTTTATTTTAATTCAAAAAAATATCACTTTTTTTTTTTTTTTTTTTATAATTTAAACTTATTTGAGTTTTGAAAATCAAAACCATCAATACACATTAAAGAACTTAAAGAAAGTCAATAAAAAAAAAACGGGGGGGGGGGTCTATAATATTGCTATCTTGTATTAATTACTACTATCTGTGAGTTTTAACAAGTACTGACTAAAGTGAATTTCAACAACAACAACCCCAACCCAAAAACAAAACTAACAAACCCAAAATTAATTTCTCTGATAAAATAAAATTGGGAATTTATCCACGCTGTTGCCATTTTAGTACTACTGTATGGCTTCACTACTTGGTCCTGGAGAAAAAGCTAGATGGGACTGACACAAGGATGCTGTATGCTGTTTTGAACAAATCCTGGAAGCAGCACCCTACAAGACAGCAGCTGTACGGCCACTTACCTCCTATCTCACAAATCCTCCAAGATGAAAAAGGCATTCTGGGCAGAGCTGGAGAAGTAAGGACAAACCCATGAGTGACTTTCTCCTACACGGACACATTAGTGTTGGCCAACCAACAAAAACTTATGTTTGGACCCTAGAAAGCCTTGTTGGCTAGGGCTTTAGAATACCCGACTGCACCTCTGCAGAGGAGTAAGACCCTTCCAATGGGGCCACATGTTGGCCATGGGAGGCTTAAGGAACCCTGGTGGCTGAGCAGTCCATGACATGTATCACTCTACTTTGGGCCTTACTTAGACTAGACAGGTGATTGGAGAGGCTTCTTCCAATCAATCGGCTGGTCACGTCAAGCCCTAGCACCTATATGATTTATCCCAACCCTATTGCCCTTATAGGAAGCCACCAACCCATTTTATCATATATATACTAGAAGGCGGTGGCTGAGAGTCTTAGTGTCCTGGGTATGATGTTAAACTACATTTAATGGTGAAGTTCTAATTCTGGAGCTCTGGAGAATGTAGAGTACCCCTTCATTGCCATTGCTCTCAGGTCCACTCTGACCTGGATTGGTGCTACCTTTTAGGGTCTCATTGAAAATAGAAAAAAAATGAGTTTAAAGAAAATGTGTTCAAAAGGAAAAATTGAGTTTCTAAAAAAACAGAATACCCATCAAGAATGAATAAAACAAAAATGTATGCCGTAAAAAATAACCAACCAACAGATGCCGTCTAGATGACCTTCCAAGTATAATAGCCGATAAGAACGGATGAGAAGAGAGATTCAAAGGGACCCATACTGTTGACATTCCTTGATGAGGATAAAAAAGAAACAAAGATATTGTTACATAATCTATGCGGTTGCATAAGATTATTGTCAATCCCCTGTATTTCTAAAGGGATGGCCCTTTTCATATCACGGGCGGGACTTTCCATGGAATAGTACAGAAAGCCCGCGAAATACGTGAAGTCACGTGGGACCTGGTTGGGTCTTCAGTTTCAGTTTGGACGTCGGGCAGAGAAGATGCCCTACCTTAACTGGAACTCACTGCATACGCGCGCTATGTTAGTCAGATGTTTAGTTACATGAAATGTTTAGTTAAGTAAATAAAAGCTTAAGAAAATAACACGGTTTTGTGGTTGGTAAATGTCTTGGTAACAAGACTGATCTAGATGAAGAAATGAGTTAAGTGCGACCGACCACCAAGACGAAGTCCAGACGCTAGAACAGACGCTAGAAGAACTTAAGATAGAAAAGATGAACAGCAGAAGAATAGAAGAAAGTAAAGAAAGGGTATACAACAATATAAAATAAAAAAATGGAAACATTGTAACTCACCAAAAACATTCACTAAAAATGTCTTCTTTGTCTTTCCTGCAATATTGACTGCTTCACACATATATTGACCAGCATCGTCCATATGAGCTTTTGGCAAAAGTAATTCCTTGCCTTGTTTCAAAATACGTCTTTTAGGATTTCCAAATATTGGAATGAGGACATCGTTTCTGTACCAAGTGATGGTAGGAGTTGGAATTCCTTTAGCTGGGCATGAAAGACTTAATCTCTTTTCACTCAATACATCGAATTGTTGGCTTCGTGAATCTTCAATTGAAGGAGGAACTTGAAATAAAAAGATAAAAATAGGATAATTAAAAGTAACACAAAATAATTTTGACTGGTTCCCACTAGATCAGGGATCACCAAACTTTTTTCATGGTAGGCTGGATGATTGAAAAATAATGAGTGTGGGCCAGATAATTGAAAAATAACGAGCGCAAGCCACACTATTATTGTGTTCAATACTTGCTAGCCAGAATGAAAGCCCTGTGAAAAAGATGTAAAACAACATTTATTTTTCCATGTTATATATTCATGGATGGCTGGCGTAAGATGCACAAAAACAAATTTAACCAACATGTTTATTTTCAAAACGTTATCAAAGAACGCAACATTAGCAGAAAAGTTTAGAGAGATTTGTGAAACTGGAGTTTGCCTTTCAAGATATTGTTAATGTTTGGTTTGGAATTGCTACATCCAATCAAGAGAATTGCTTTCAAATGTTTATCAGTCAATGAATAATTTTAACAAACAAATTCAATTACTGTCAGTGGGCCTGATAAAATGCCTTTGCGGGTTGGATCCAGACTGTGGGCCATAGTTTGGTGACCCCTGAGCTAGATTGTATGAGTTAGGATGACAAAAATATATCAGCATAAAACTCTTCAAATTCATTGCTTTCGTTCTCAAACTATGAAAATGACATCCGTTTCCTCAGAATATCAAGGGTTTTATTTCCCTTGAGATGATAACGGTCAGAAGATTAAGGAACAAGAGTATTAATACATTGATAATTTTTGATGGGTATTATCCTTCCTCTTCTTGATTCTATCAATTCTAAATATTGTTAATATTTTGTTTGGAATTGCTACATCCAATCAAGAGAATTACTTTCAAATTTTTATCTGTCAATTTCGTTTGATGGGTTGATTCCGAAGTCATTCCATTAAGATTTAGTAAACTTAACATATTTGAATTGTATCAGAACGTCTCACGTAGGTTTTAATAAACAAATTCAAGTACCATCAGCAGGCCTGATAAAATGCTTTCGCAGGCCGGATCCAACCAGCAGGCTGTAGTTTGGTGACCCCTGCACTAGATCACTGAAGTTAAGCAGTGATGAGCCTATTCAATACTTAATTGGATGACCACTTAAGCAACAGCAAGTAATGTAAGCAATTCAAGATCTTTGTTTATCAAAATGACTTAAATTGGCATTAAATGACCCAAAAAGGGTTGATATGCCGTAAAATAAAACAATCAACAAACAAATAAATGGATTTGAGTACAAAAAATCATGAGTATTTTTTTTTTCCCCCATTGTATTTTGGAATCAGGCTGAATTTTTGAGCAGATAAAACATTTCAAGATGAATCCAAACAATCCTCAAGTTTTGGATTAATTACTGTGATTATTTTTGGCAATTTTTCTTTTACTTGATTTTTTTTTTTTTGTAACAAATTTTGTTGTACTAGCCAACTTAATTTGTTGTACTAAATAACTAACTTAATTGCCACTCCATAGTGCGGTCTTTAAGCTAGTTATAATTCTTATAAAAAAAAAACTTTGATGGGAGTGGGATTCCCCATGAGGTAGTGGTTAATATTCTACACTGTAACATTGTAGTAAACAAATTCAAACTCCCATCATGCTATTACATTAATTTGTGGACTAATACCCTTGTCTTGTCAAGACACCCCATTTTAGGTAGGTCTTACCACTCTGCAAGAGATACAGTCAGCGTATTCTAAGCCCTACCTAAATCAGCACTCATAACAGGAATTTGTTAAGTTTTTAAGGGCCATAATTGGCCAGTTGATTCTAGGTAGAGAGTCCTCCGATTTGGATCCTTTGGTAATCCTCTCAGGTAGAGATTCCTAGGTTCCTTTGCCGAATGTCGCGAGTAGACTGAGAAAGAATCAGCGCTTAAGTAATATATCAGCCACGCAGTATGGCCAGCGATTGGCTAAGGAACAGACCACATGATCTCGCCCAGTCTATAAGTATAGGCGTGGAACTAGCACACACCTTATATCACAAAAATCCTACAGAATTGTGTAAATAAATGTTTTACTTCCTTTGTTTAATGGCACATCAATGGGTTATTTAATGCCAAATCATCCTTGTAGAAGAACAGTAGTGGTACTATTTAACCCATAGCTGAGAGGATGGGTGATTCATACCTTTCCCAAGGGTATTAGTCCATAAATGAATGTAATAGAATGATGGGAGTTTGAATAAACCAAAACATCTTCAGCATAAAATAATCCAGCAAGGGTTGATATGCCGTAAAATGCAACCAACCAACCAATTCCTTCATACCAACCCAGGAATCTTGAGATCAAAATGTTCATGTGGAACACCAAATACAGTGAAGCACATTTTGATGGAATGCTGAAATTTCGGCCACCCTCAAAGAAAATTCTACAACATAGAAAACATGAAAGAACTGTTTGAAACAACAGATCCTAATAATTTCCCTCCTGAAAAAAAAAAAGGGTCTGCCTCCAATGAAGAATATAGGTCCATAGACCAAAACCTCAACTACAAATAGATACCCCCATATACACTCTTGATATTTAAACCCTCAGCAGAAATGCTGACTTGAGCAGATAACTACCAAACCCTTACTACCAAATTACCAACAGAAGTAACACCTGAAATAATATACAAATACCGGAATAAATAACAGCCATACTCAACAAACAGCCCTGTCGCCTGGGGCTTTAGAATACACAGACTGCACATATACAGAGGGAAAAGACCCCTCCCCTCAGTGGGTCCACCTGTTGGTCATGCTTAAGGATGGAATCCTGGTGGCTGAGCAGTCCATGACTTGCAACACCCCACTTTGGCCCTTACGTAGGCTAGATGCACGGTTGTAGAGGGCCCCTCTGATCAATCAGCTGGTCACGTCAAGTCCTAGCACCTATATGATTGTCTGACCCTATTGCCCTTATGGCAAGCCCCAACCCTTTTTATCATATAAGTGGCTAGAAGGCGGTGGCTGAGGGTCTTATTGTCCTGGGTATGTATTATTAACAATGTCTATGAAAATCTGAGTTAGATTTGCCTCAAAACAGCCCCTGTTATTAATGTGTTTAAAATCCTGCAATGTGTCTTATATATCACTAAGAAATAAAGGTTTACATAATATATTGTGTGGTTAATTTACATACTGGTTTTAACAAACCCAGGATTAATAAATAATTACTTAGTGTTATTGATCTCTAATATTATTGTTTTATTATCCAATGTATTAAAATCAATCCTATAAATGATTTTATATAGAATCCAATTAAAATATAATTAAAATAATTGTAATCTTTCTATGTGCATTCTTATTTAATTTTGTTAGTCTTTCTAATTTAATATATTGCATTACATTAAAACTTAAATACTTACGCCCAGACGGTGCATATTTTTGCTAGTTCTAATAATAGAAGTTATCATTAAATCATTTTTCCTAATATTAAACTTTAAAAATCATGCAATATTCACACACAACTTACTTACCATGGACAGTAACATCAAAAGTTTTCATGGCTTCCCCTGCGGGATTTTTCACCTGGCATGAATAAGTGCCCGTGTCTTCCGCTTCCGCTCTGATTACCTGCAAAAGTGCACGGTTTTTATCCTGGATTGATCTCATATGAGAATTGTCCGAGTAATCGATTAACTGGTCGTTCTTCATCCAGGTAACCTCTGGATCCGGAACGCCGGAGATGACACATTCCAGCTGTAGCGGCTTGTATTCAATCACTTCCACTTTCACAGGAATTTGGGAATTCCGGATCTTTGGAGGAACTGCAAGTAAACAAAGAAATCCAGTATGTTTATTTTTATATTCACAATGTTTAACCCTTTCAGTGTTTGAGACAAATTAGAGGTGTCTACTCACATGTATGGGATTTATTAATAAATAGTGGGTTTGATCTTTGTTGGATGCCGTATATTTGTGTCACATCCTACCCATGACAAATGGGTTAGGTAAATACCTACCTTAAATAATTGGCAACAAATTTCTGAAATTAAGAAAAAGCATTGGCCTATGCATTTCCAGAAATAAATAGCATTTGTAATACATTTTTATAGTAAAAGTCAATTCCAATGTATTTTTATAGTAAAAGTCAATTTCCAATGCATTTTTATTTAAAAGTCAATAATGCATTTTTATATTAAAAGTCAATTCCAATGCATTTTTATAGTAAAAGTCAATTCCAATGCATTTTTATAGTAAAGTCAATTCCAATGCATTTTTATAGTAAAAGTCATTCCAATGCATTTTTATAGTAAAAGTCAATTCCAATGCATTTTTATAGTAAAAGTCAATTCCAATGCATTTTTATAGTAAAAGTCAATTCCAATGCATTTTTATAGTAAAAGTCATTCAATGCATTTTTATAGTAAAAGTCAAATTCCAATGCATTTTTACAGTAAAGTCAGCATTTTTAAAAGTCAATTCCAATGCATTTTTACAGTAAAAGTCAATTCCAATGCATTTTTATAGTGCTCCATATTTCTGGCCTTGTGCCTAGTTAAGCTCATTGATAAATGAGTACCAAACTCATAAATTTATTTATACTATATTAAAATGATATCTATATAAAACTATTAAACATGCATTTTTAGATCATTGATTGTTTAAAAAAGAAGTTAAAACTTAAATAGATTTAGCTGTCAAATTTGTTAAACTTCTTTTTACTGAAGATTCAGCGTAGTTCCACTTTATAGAATGTTTTTACAACACAGGTTCGTTGTGGCAAAAGTATTTGTAAACATTTTTTTTTGTTATACAAATAGTTTTAATGTTTACAAAAATAAATTAATCCACCCAATTTTGGAGAGCCATAATTTAGTTTTATTACTCATTTTATTTCCTATTTGACTAACTTTTTAAAAAAACATTTAGTAAACATATTAAATATTGCAAATGCCAACTTGCATTGTGTGTGTGTGTGCACGCATATATTTGTGTGTGCATCTAGAGTTACACGTAATGGGATCATTTCCTGCGGTGTTTTTAAAAAAAAATTTTTTAAGATCATTCACATTTGGTAGAAAATGGTGAGAATGTCAAAGTTTAAAGGTTGTTGAAGTCTCTCCAGTAGTTTATCTTAGTCTTTGATTGTAAACACAAATTAAATTAACTTAATTAATAATCTGGTATAATCTATGTATTAACACTCATGCTCCTTAATTGTACGACCGATATTAGGTCCCATGTAGCAGACCACTTCATATTAGAATAAGAAATGAAAAAAAAAAAACTGGTAATTTATGAGGAAGTGTGTCCCGGTCTCCTGCCTCAGAAATTGCTACCTGGTGACTATTAAAATAACGTCCCCAGCTATGTCGGTGTTACTTGAAAGAAAACAACCAACTTAAAGTGTTAAATGTATTTTAGAGGGGGGGCTTCTCTTTTTTGTTGTAATTCTTATTTATTTATTGTAATTTGTTGTAATTCTTGTTTATTTATCGTAATTTGTCGTAATTCTTGTTTATTTATCGTAATTTGTCGTAATTCTTGTTTAGATATGAAGATGGATATATAGTTTGGAATAGACTGAGATAGATAAAATAATATAGATAGATACGAACAAATGGAGATAGATATTTTCTACAAGTAAATGTATTTGTGGGGTGCCGCTTCTTTTTTGTCGTAATTCTTGTTTATTTAAACTAAAAACAAGACATTAAACAAACATGAATAAAAGAAAATCTGAAATGACATAGCTGGGGACGTTATTTTAATAGTCACCGGGTAGCAATTTCTGAGGCAGGAGACCGGGACGCACTTCCTCATAAATTACCAAAAAACTGATAGGATTTATTTTAGTTTTGTTGCTTAAATAATAACGTGCGAGGATCTATATATTATTACTTGTGCTCCTTAATTGTATAACCGTTATCATCTTGCAAAAACCTCTGGCTAAAAATGAGACCTTCCAAATCGTCCAAGATGAAATACAAAAATGTAAATCCTGATTATCTGGTGTTGCTTATCCGCCGATTTTGAGTTTCTTGTATTTTTGCATTTTTTATCCTTTGAAAAAATCAAAAAATCTCAAAATCACAAACACTGAAACGGATAAAATACATGAAAAAAAAATCAAAATTACTTTCTCATAGAGAGGAAACCAACAAACTGTCTCCATAAGCCAGTCCACAAAACCAACATTCTAATTAATCACTCAATACTCCGCTTACCCCCCCCCACACCTAAAATTGTGATCTACCATACATCTGTGCCCACCCCTTTTACCCCCTCCTTCCCTATCTCCTTTCTTTGTCTCATCCTTTTACCTTTTCATTATGTATTTATATCTTTCTCTTTTAAAATGATAAAGATTCATTCTGATGAAGCTTCTAAAACCAACAGAGGAGAAATATTCATTGAATGTAATTGTGTTCTGTTATTCACTTTTTCCTTAATTTTTCCTCACCTGTTATTTTCTTCATACATACATACATACATACATATGAGAGTAAGTAAATAATGTGTTTATTTGATATGGCTTTTAGTCGACAATTTTTGAGGATATGTGCTTAATTGAAGTCATACCTAATTTTGATAATTAATTAGTTAATAATTAATGAATTTAGATATGTTCAAATGTATGGCTAAACAAATTGAGAAAATGTCAATCCCTGAATGTACATTTCGACCTATTAGGTCTCATGTCTATAACCTTGCTGATGAGACCTAATAGGTCGAAAATGTACATTCAGGGATTGACATTTTCTCGATTTGTTTAGCCATACATTTGAACATATATGTCCGCCTAAATTCATTAATTATTAACTAATTAATTTTCAAAATTAGGCATGACTTCAATTAAGCACATATCCTCCAAAAATACATATATATAGGCAAACCCATGTGTAGCCTACTTGTAAACATGTTTTTTACTAAAACATGCTTCTCTGTACACATCACACATTCTTCTCTAAATTTTCACATGGTTTGCACTTCTCAGCCACCCAAAATTTGATGATAGACCTCTGTTCAAGCCTGGAGCACTCTGATTTGCCACTATTTTGAATAGTCTCAAAGTAAATTTTTCTCTGGGATTAAAATAATTATTGGTATTTTTAGAACATATTCTAAAAAAGAAATTATTTTATTATTAAAAAAATCCCCTTATTTACTGAATGACCTTTGTATCTATCTGTCTATCTATCTATCCTAAAAAATGGATGGAACACTCTCTGGTGGAGTTTACATATATACATATGTATGTATTTATCAGTTAAAATCCAGTCTGTAAGTGCTGATGGCTGAGTGGTTAAGAAGCCTGTCTGATGATAAATCAATCGGGTTTCCATCCCGGCTAGATGTAGCCTGCTAATGTTTAGACAAACTGAAAAGACGTGATATGTTGAAACACTGTGTGGATGACTGTGTGTAGGAGTCATGTCTGTTTTGATATGTACATGTCAATTTAGTTTTTGATTTTTACTGATTAAATAATATAAACCAATAATTACAAATCAATCAATTAGTACAACTGTTCAAAGTTCTTTAGTATGAAAACTCGACTTTATAAAAATAAAAACATTATGTTTGAAACTGCCCATGAGTTTAGGGTTACATTTAAAAAATAATAATTTGAATGTAAACAAAAAAAAAAAGAAACAATTCCTAGAATAAACAAGTATTAGAATATTTGAATTCTTAGCTTCTTTTATCATTAGAATTAATTTCTCTAACTCCTCTCTTTCCCCTTTGTCTCTCACTTTCTAGTGTTCCTAAAATCTTTTTAGTCTGGTCATGAACTGGGCACTACTACTAATATATATATAAAAACAGTGAGTTATAATAAAAAATATTTATCACAAAGTGAACATTTGTGAAAATCCAATAATGAAAAAAAAAAAGAAAGAATTCTTCAACTTACCCTGAACTTGTAAAGTGAATATTTCTTTGACTTGTCCTGCAATGTTTGTAGCTTGGCACGTATATTTTGATGAATCTTTTACTTTGGCGTGAATAACTTTAAGTCTTTGTCCTTCATTAACAACTTTTAAATCTTCATAGGGAAAATCTAATAATGGTGTTCG
This sequence comes from Doryteuthis pealeii, assembly GCA_023376005.1. NCBI lineage: Eukaryota > Metazoa > Mollusca > Cephalopoda > Myopsida > Loliginidae > Doryteuthis > Doryteuthis pealeii. The sequence goes on from CM042165.1 coordinate 6,656,931, forward strand.
ATCTTTCAACCAAAGGATACTGGGGAATGGAATTCCATCCACTGGACAATTTATATGAACAGTTTGGTTTTCAACAATTGTAAATTCTTTCTCAAGACCTTTTTGCTTAATCACTGGCGGAACTGAAATTGAATACAAAAGAAATTAAAAATTATTGGACATTATTGAAAAAAAAAAAAAAAAAAAAAATTAAATTGATGTTTCTTATCTATCAGATTATTTACCTCGTACCCAGACAATATAAGTAAATTTAATCAGACTAGCAAGAATATGCACCCTCTGGGTGTAAGTATGTAAGTTTTAATGTAATAAAAAATATTAAATCAGAAAGACTAACCAAATTAAATAAGAATGCATATAAAAAAATTACACTTATTTTAATTGTATTTTGATTGGTTTCTATATAAAATCTTTCATAGGGTTGATTTTTATATGTTGGAGAATAAAACAATAATATTAAAGATCAGTAACACCAAGTAATTATTTATTAAACCAGTTTTTGTTAAAACCAGTATGCCAATTAACCACCCCATATATTATGTAAACCTTTATTTCTTGGTGATATATAAGACACATTGCAGGATTATTAAATGCACTGATAACATGGGTTGTTTTTCGAGGCAAATCTAACTCAAATTTTATATAGACATCATTAATAATAAAATTTTTTCCATGAATTAATGGTTTTGACTATGACTATAAATTAAATACTCATTGATAAACTTATGCAATTCCTGAGGGTATTATGATGTAAGCAGTGACAAGTTTTGGTTATAGACACACAGACACACCATATCTCCATTATAATAAGATATAAAAGTAAAGTCGTCGGGGGTGGCCTAATGTCGGTATCAGCCAGACAGCGAAGGAGTCTCTATCCCCTTTTCAATAGTAGCGTTATTGAAAAGGAGATTGTTTTTGCGTCTGAGGTGGTGCGCCACACCTACCATCAGCTCCTCACTTTACCGCACATATATCTGTGCTACACATACTCTGAGTTTGCGGGGGTTGGTATTGAACCAAGAACCTTTTGGCTCCTAGCCGAAGACTCTACCGACTGAGCTAAACCGGCCCCTAATAATAAGATATACTTACCGTATATTTCTAGGTTGAAATTTCTTTGAAGTTCTCCAGCTTCATTTTTGGCAATGCATGTATATTTTCCTCGGTGTTGAACCATTGCTAATTCAATTCTCAGAATCTTGGAATTGTCTTTTAGTTCCATTCCATTTGGCAATTTCTCAAAAGGCATCGATTCAAACAACCACTGAATTTTGGGTTGAGGAACACCAGAAACGGACATTCTAAGATCAAAGTTCGATTCTGGACAACTTTTGGATCGTAGACAATGTTAGATTCATCGATTGATGGTGGAACTGCATAAAAGAAAAGAAAAATTTTTAAATGATTAAAAAAAAAAAAAAAATAATGAATTAATATTTGTTCATTTTATTGACAAAATAAAATATATCTGTTCCACCTTCATCTGAGGTTCTTCTTCTCCTGTTGGCCAAGGGTGGTGGCATATAATGTCAGAGGACAGGATGTAGTGGCTGAGTGGTTTGTGACGCACATGTGTACTAAGTAGTTTTGTGACATGTAACACTCCCCTTTGGCCTCATCCAATCAATTGGATGGTCATTTCTCCTATTGTCCAAGTAGTGTCTGAGGACAGGATTGTAGTGGCTGAGCGGTTTGTGACCCACTTGAATACTAAGTTGTTCTGTGACGTGCAACACCCATTTGGGCCCTTGGACTAGATTGAGGGTTGGAGAGGCGCCATCCAACCAATTAGCTGGTCATTACCAAGCACCTATATATATTACCAACCCCTCTGCACGAGCAGGATGTGACACAAGGTCAATTTCTTAAGCGGAGTTTAACAGGTTTGAATTCAGATTTTTCCTTTTCCTAGACCGGTTGCCTAACTAAGGTTAAAGGCCCAGTCTGCCCTACTATTTACCTATAGCTGGTGGGAGAGTAGAATTCAACCTTTCCCAAGGGTATTAGCGCTAAGTGAAATGCAATTACCACGTCCAGGATTTGAACTCGGGGCGACGAGTCCATTTCCTATGTCTTTAACCATTACACCACACGCTTTTTTCCTGTATGATTATCTTGACCATATTCTTTAAATTGCTCTTATGGCAAACACCCAACCCTTTTCATCAAATGGATACTAGAAAGTGGTGGTTGAGGGCCAACCACCACTTCATTAATTCTGCCAATTTATTGATACACATATAGTTAATGAAAATTATTTCTACCAATTCATAAAACCAAGCCAAACAAAAATATTTACATACAAATTAGGGATTAAAATCATATATACAAAAAAAAGAGCAAATGGACATGTGGCACAACGGATATAAGGGTTGAGTTAATACAATTCTAAGTGACAATCATTTCTAGGTAGCAGGTTCAATCCTGGCCAAGGGTGATAATAACATAGAATAATTAATATAGCTTAACACTTGTACCCGGTCATGGTTAACAGTCTACCCCTGTGGATTGATTAAAGGGTTCGGTTTGAAGTTCTGTGAAGGTTCCGAGTTTGACAAGAATGTTCCCAAGTTCAAAGAGAAGGCTACTGAGTCAGACACAAAACCCCTAAAAATGCTGGAGAGCACATTGGCCAAAATGTTATATAACAATGAAGATGAGGACAATAGGCTGAATAATCCAAATGATACAAATTATCAAACCTCATCTAAAAATTTCAGAGAAATAATATAAAAAAACAATACAAGATTTGGCATTAAATAGTCCACAAGGGTTTGATATGCCATTAGACAAAATAACCAAAACAATACAAAAATAAGATTTGGCATTAAATAGTCCACAAGGGTTTGTATGCCATTAAAACAAAATAACCAAATAACCAATAATAAAGATATTGCATCAAACTTACCCAAAACCGTGAGATCAAATTTTTCCGAATCTCTTCCAGCTGGATTCTTTGCTAAACACGTATATTGATCCGTATCCGATTCGGTTGCATTTTGGATTTTTATTTGCATTCCATTGGAAATAATTTTGACTCTTGAATTTGGATTTAATTTCTCGTATCCTTTCTTCCAAGTAATATTTGGAGGTGGAATTCCAGAAACTGGACAACTCAGGGTGATTGAATGACCCTTAATAATCTTGTATTTTTTAGAAATATCTTGTCGATCAATCTTTGGAGGAACTGAAATATAAATAAAATATATTAGGACATGAAAGTGAAATAAAACTAGAAATGGCTACTGAAGGTGTCATCTGAGTAGAACGGGAATAAAAAGTTAATATTGCAAATCCATTAGGACTGAATTATGAGTTGGATCTTTAACTCTTAACATCCTATACCGCCTCATTCCGCCTGGCCAGAAGTCACATTCGTTTTCCTAATCTGCCCCAAATGATAGCCTTTGTTTAAATGTAATTTTAAACATTTTTAGAAGTCATATTAAAGGGAAATAACTCCGGTAACTTTAAAAGAAAATACCATTTTTAGCCATTTTTTTAAAAATAAATCCTTATAGGAATGGGGCTCTGGACTTAGAAATTTCTCAACAGGATGTTAAGAGTTAAGGATACTCCATTAGGTTTTCTTTTTCAATTCATGAACATAAACCAAATCTTTATCATTTTTGCTCAAAAAGCAAGATATGATGATAGTGAATGTGTATATATATTTACTTTGTCATTAATTTTTTTTTTTCTGTAGTTTCATCCGGACATACATACACACACACAACTGCCCTTTACATATGTATATATAGATATATAGATAGATGTATCACTTGACAATAAAGATAACATCTTTGATTCATTTATATCAAAAAATAAAAACTTAGTTGGCAGTCTCAAATCTGTTTCTAAAAGGAGGCACCCTGTTTGGCTGGAGCAGTAGAATGCACCAACTGCACCTCTGCAGAGGGGTAAAATTCCCCTCAAAAGGACCACATGTTGGCTGTTGGTGGCGACCCATGATGCTTAAAGACAGAATCCTGGTGGCTCAGCAGTCCATAACCTGCAACATTTCCCTTTGGCCCTTATTTAGGCTAGACGAATGGTTGGAGAGTTCCCCTCCCCAATCAGTTGGCTGGTCACATCAAGCCCTAGCATCTATATGATTGTCCTGACCTTATTGCCCTTATGGCAAACCCATAACCCTTGTTATCACATATGTGCTAGAAGGCGGTGGTTGATTAGAGTCCTGGATATGACATTAAATTGCATCTAGTAGTGAAGTTCCAATTTTGGAGTTTTGGGGAATGTGGAGTACCCCTTCATCACCATTACTCCCAGGTCCACTCTGATCTGGAGTGGTAGTACTTGTTTGTAGCGATTGTCTTCCCTTGTTAGGATGGAGTTGAGTGAAAAAGAGTTATCTTCCCTTGCCGCCAGGACTTGCCACTAGATGTAATATGTAATTTGGTAACTTTTTTTTTTTTTTGCAGTGGGCTAAATGAGCTTGCTTAGTTTTGTTGAATTGTTTGATTTTTTTGATTTAATTTGTTCTTGTTTACGGCATATCAACCTCAATGGGTCATTTAATGCTGACTACGTTTTTGAAATGAATTGGTGATAATGTTTAATTTTCTAAAGGTTTTTTTTTTCTTTTGTGAATGAAACTTTTAGATGTTTTTGTTAACATATATTTTGTGTTTTCATTTTTTTTTTTTTTTTTGGAATATTTTTAGATTTTGTTTTAGATGTGTGCTTCTTTTATGTATCCAAGTAGTTTTTCTGGGTTTATTTGGTAGAATATCTGTTTTAGATTTGTTGTTTGGTAGTATTTTTTTCGTATTTGTTTTAGGTTGCTATATTCTGTTAGTATGTGTTTGATTGTGTAGGGTTTTTGGCATTGAATTGTAGTTAGTCCAATGTTGAATTGAACAACAACAACTGACTAAGCATAACTAAATTTATACATGTAGCAGTTGGTATTTATAGCACTCAGGAATATTCCATTATTGCATCTGGGTGATCCCATTCCTTGGGTCTTGATTGGCTGCTGAACTCAGTGTGGTTATAGTGCTAAATAAATAATTCACCATTCTGCACTATGCCTGCAGCAATGCAAGGACCGTATTGAGTTACAGCTTGGTTGTTGCCTTGTCTGCAAACTCGACGGTAATTGGAATCCAGTTGTGATGGTGAGTATTGCTTCTACAAGGTTTACTTTGAGTATTTGTTATATACCCTACCTATTGTAGAATATACATCATACTCACCTTCACGGGAAAGGTGTAACTAGCATCCAGTCACCAGACAAAAAAAAAACAAAGACAGTGCATAACTGAATACACTATACCAGCTGCCTGAATACAATCAAATGTTCAGAATTTATGTATGAAAATGATCACCTTAAAACTAGCAGCCAATGAGAATCCAGGAAGTGAACTTGTCCAAATACACAAGTGGAATAGCCCAACCTGTTATTTAAACCACCTACCAAGTCTGGATTCTCAGAATAGACTCAGCTTGCAACACAGCTGGATACTGATCACTTCAAAAATTTCTACACCTACGAACATTAATGGATATGTCACAATCCTCATAAATATGGGATTATTATGCTGAGTAGTCTTATACCACAAGCAGTGGTTTATCTTCATGATGATGGCAGGTATTGTATTTTGTTAATGTTATAAAGATTCCATTTCATTTCCAATCCCTGTTTGGTTATTTCTCATTTAGTAATCGTTGTTAGGTCACAACATTTTGGAATCTTATACCACTAGCAGTGGTTTACCTTCTTCATGCTACTGGCGAGTATTGTATTTTGTTAATGTTATAAAGATTCCATTTCATTTCAAATCCCTGTTTGGTTATTCCTCATTTAGTAACCTTTGTTAGGTCACAACAGTATTAAAAAAAAAACAAACAAAGAAACCAAAAAGACAATACTTACCCCAGACAGTAAGATCATAATATCTGGTGTTCTTTCCTGCAGCATTTGTGGCCACACAAGCATATGTGGCCGAGTCGGATATCTTAGCAGATTTAATGATCAAGTTTTTATTATCATCATGGAGTTTAATATGATCATAATAGGCAAGGTTTAATGGTTGACCATCACGCAGCCATTTTATAGTTGGTTCAGGAATTCCATAGGCAGGACAGGTAAGAATTTGGTTGTTTTTGATGATTACATTGGGGGTTTCAGTTGAACCGTCATCAGAAAACTCTGGTGGAACTAAGGAAGAAAAGAATAATTGTATAAGATATCTGTGCCATAAAAAAACATAAAATAAAATAATTGCGATATTTAAGTAATCTGTAGTTGCATTAACCCTTTCACGGGCATGTGTTGCATACCTCTTTCCTTACTTCTATTCTTCTAGCGTCTCTTCTTCGTCTTGTGGACTTCGTGTCTGGTCTTCCATTGGGGGTTTCTCTTTATCAGAAGCCCTGTGTCATTGGTAATTTTTAGATAATAACACAAGACTTCGATTTACTTAGATCATATTTTATTTCGAAATCCCCATCAGACTACCTGCGCAGATTGAGTCGGCACCGTGCATAACATGACTTACCACCGTCATGGTTTTTGGCCTTTCTGACTAAAACTCTCTCTAATCTAAACTGGAAGAGGGTCTTCTCCACCGATTCTCACGGTATCCACCGGAAGGATCAGGATGAGGTCAAGCCTTGTCATTCAATCCCTCAAGGCCGCCGGCTGAACTTATAACAGTCATTTTGGTTTCTACACTACTGTACATAAATATTAGGAATCTAATAATTATGTATCAGAGGTTTTAAAATCCTTGTAGAGTAGACAAATTATTTTCAGAAAATTTGAAAAATATAATGTATGATCAGACAAGTCAATTATATATATATATATATATATATATATATATATATATATATATATATATAAAAGAACAAACAAAACAATAATTTGATCACCAATTTTGTGTCAACTTACTCAAATGAAACCAATAAAATGCTCACTTTTATATATATATTTGAAAAATAACCTTTACAAAATCCTACAATACAGTAGGGCCTCCTAGCAATGTTTCTATATATTAACGTTGTATTGGTCAATGAACACTCAATAGAAAAATGCCTTACATTGAGCTATCACTTTGCTGTTGGCTACAAAAATATTGCTCTGCCAGTGTTGGTAAAAAAAATGTTACTCTGTCTATCGTTGTCAACAAAAATGTCTGCCTGCAAAAAGGTTAAGTAATTTTGTAGCTGTATTAATAGGTCAATTTATATAGACTAGTTTAAAAGTCACCCTTTGGGTGGCAATTAAGTCAACTACTATGAAGGGCTCAGATTTTGCAATTAATTTTGATTATTCACAAATTTATTTCCAAGTTATAGAAATTATTTTACAAAAAGATTGCTGCAAAAAAATCAAATAAAACTTTGGAATCCAAAATTTCAGGATTGCTTGTCCAGATATAGCCTAGAATGTTTTTAATTTACTTCTGGAGTCGGCCTGATTTTAAAATGGTATGATATATTGGGCTACTGCCTCTAGGAGTAAAGCTGAAAAAATGTTACACACTGTTTTTTTAATTTGTTCACAGTTGGCCTGATTTCAAAATGGTATGATATTTTGGGCTACTGCCTCTAGGAGTAAAATGGTAAAAAGGCAACACAGTGACATTCACATTTATTATCAGAGATTTTAAAGCTTTTTTTTGTTTTTGTTTTGTTAGCTTACCTTGGACTTGTAGTGTGAAATGCATTTCTGCTTCTCCTGCTTCATTGATAGCATTGCACGTATAAAGACCTGCATCATTCGTTTCAGCATTATCTACCTTCAATTGTCTCCCATTTTTCTGGTATTCAATACGATTGGCCCTTTCATTGAGTAAACGTCCATCTTTTAACCAAACAATACTTGGAAATGGAACACCAATCACACGACAATGGATTAAAACGGATTGGTTGACCTTCACTTTGGGATTCAAATCCGTATTTGTATTATCAATTGCGGCAGGGACTGTAAAAGAGAAATTACAAGTGGACAAACGGTGAATTAGTATGATAGATATTTTCAGAAAGAAAGAAATATGTTTATTTTCACACATTTTTTACAAAAGACCCACAACAAATGAGTAATGTGTGGAGGATGATCACTAATTAAGACTGAACCTATTCTAGTAGTGGTCACTTCTGCTATTTCAAATTTTAGATTTATCTTTTTAATAGCCAATTTAGATTTATATTATTTTATTTTAGATTATTTTAGATTTATATTATTTGGATTATTCAGACTATTGTCCTCATCTTTATTTTTTTAAAAACCCACAAAAAATGCAATATGAGTCAAGGTAAAAAAAAATTATACATAAGTATAAAGGTAAATATTCTAGGTAAAATAGAACATCAGGTTATAAGTTCAAAAAAATTCACTCTGAATTGGACACATGGTGTAGTAGATATAGGTGATGTAATGGTTAGCATTCTAAAAGATGATTATCGAAATGTACTTCTGCTTCTACCAAAGACACCGTAACACTTGTGAAGATCTTGAACAAAATAAGTTCGTCGTCTTTTGCCCCCTCCCCCCACTGTTCTTTTATACTCGGTCTGGCCGAGACACGTCACAACTCTCATCTCGCCAGATACGAGACTTTCCACTATAAATCAAGGACATTCACGATTTTACCTCCACAACTAGTCGGACTCATCACATGTTTTTCTTCGCCCACACGTGCAATATGCCACCCGCTGTCTCTTCGATCGACGGACCGTTGTTGGTTCATCACAGGTTCGTGAGTTTTGCCATTCGATCTCGCTACAGTTAGTGAATTTGATTCTCACTGAGCGGCTCATATTTCTGGCTTTGTGCCACGTTTAAGCTAGGTTTAGTAAATAATTATAAGATTTGAATGACTAAAGCTGATAATCTCTGTCTCATGATAATCTCATAAATAAAACAGTTGTCAACATTGATATCATATCATATCATATCATATAGGTAACAACATTGATATCATATCATATCATATAGGTAACAACATTGATATCATATCATATCATATAGGTAACAACATTGATATCATATCATATCATATCGGTAACAACATTGATATCATATTATATAGGTAATGTATAAGTAATAACATCACTATTATTATATAGGTAACAACATTGATATATTATATCAGTAGCATATAGGTAATATATATGTAAGTAACAACACTGATATAATATTAGTAGCATATAGGTAATAATGTTGATAATATATCATTAATATGATATATGATATCAGCTACATATGTTACCTATATAATATTATTATATAGGTAACATATGTAGGTAACAACATTGATATCATATTCCCCCTTAAAAAAACAATTTATTTGAACTGGATTGATTTTTTTGGGTGGGGTGGGGTGATATGCATTCATAATAAATCTATAAAATGTTAATATTTGGTGAGTATGGGTAAATATGCTACCAAATATGGTTATATTTAAATATAACAGTTTCTTGGTTGTATGACTGTTAATCTGGGATTGAATTAACAGATCATCTTTCTTTTTATTTATTTTATACTAAATAAGAATTTTTTTTTCTTTTGAAAATAATACAACATTTATATCATAGAATGAAAATGAATATGTATTGCATTTAGTTTTTATTAATACTTTTTTTTCCCCCTCATTTTTTCCCTCTTTTTTTAGTTGAACAAAAAATGGCTAAAGATTATTTTATGCTGAGTTGTCAACTATTATGGATTGAATTTCCATTTTATTTTCCTTTTTAATTTTATCCTTTTTTTTTTTTTTTTTTTTTTAATTTTCAAAAAAATTGTTTTTTCATTTCTGAAACCTATATATATATATATATATATATATATAATATATATATAATGTGTGTATGTATGTATGTATGTGAGTGTTGTTTTTTGGTTGTTAATAATATTTTTTATGGTTTTGGAGGAATTTGTTACCGTTTTTATTCCTAAATTATTAAGGTTTTTTTTCAATAATAGCTGTGGCTGAGTTGTTGGGGAGAATGATGTATCTGTTTATGTAGTTGTTGTTGGGGGTATTGTTTATTGGATACCCCCAATAATAACTACATAAACAGATACATCATTCTCCCCAACAACTCAGCCACAGCTATTATTGAAAAAAAACCTTAATAATTTAGGAATAAAAACAGTAACAAATTCCTCCAAAACCATAAAATATATATATATATATATATATATATATATGTGTGTGTATGTACCAGTGATTCTATTAGTTATCAAACACTATGATACAGACTAAACAACATTCTATTATGATTATTGAAATATTCTGCTACTTGGTTACAGAAATGGAAAAATAAATAAATAGATAACTAAAATAAATAAATAACTAAAATAAAAAAAATGTTAATGCATCCAGCCAGAAATCCGGGTTCATTTGACTATTTTCCATTAGACGGATTTAACTTTTTCTTTGCCTTTTATAAAAATTGATAGAAAAACTCTAATGGCTGACATGACTATTATCATTTAGTCTCAAACAGACCCGCATGGTCAGTTTACAGAAATATTTTTAGCAGAAACAAACATGAAGTAATATACAGAAATAATAGCGTGGGTGGGGGGCAAGCAATGTTCATTCTAATTTGTACACCCACAAAAAAAAAAAAAAATTCTGCATAGTAAATTTTAATAGAAAATTTCAGATAAATAAAAGAAAATTTAAAGAATAGAATTGATTATAAAACTACATGTCCAAACAACTCCAAAATTCTTTCATTTTGATACTAATTTCATTATTTTATCTAGTCTACAAATTATTTTATATAATGAAGACTATTATTTTTCTTAATGTCAAAACTTCTATATTGTTATTATTGTGGAGAAAGGTAGACAAACACGGGATGTTATGAAAACTGGATGTTTATTGTCGACGATGCAACGTTTCGGTCTCTTATTAGACCATCTTCAGGACCTGGATACAGTACTCGCTTCAATGATGAACATTCTCAAAATGCTCAAACAGAAGGTCGCCAACCTCTTCCCTTGGCGACCTTCTGTTTCAGCATTTTGAGAATGTTCATCATTGAAGCGAGTACTGTATCCAGGTCCTGAAGATGGTCTAATAAGAGACCGAAACGTTGCATCGTTGACAATAAACATCCAGTTTCCATAACATCCCGTGTTTGTCTACCTTTCTCCACATACTGTTGGAATTAACCTCCTCCCATTTCTCCATTGTTATGATTATAATTCGAGTATCAGAGTTAACAGAGAAATAATAGGAAGAAACAAAATTGGTATTAAGGATAGCAAAAAAAAAGATTTACTGAGCAAAGATATAAGGTGAACAGAGTAATTAGCAATTGCTAGGTTGAATTAACAAGGCATGTAAGATCTTTTTGTTTATCTCTTCTGAGGTTTCATCAACATAGGAAAAAGAAATGATTCCATTCTCATTATTTAGGTACTATATGACAATTATAAGGTAAAGGTAAAGTCGTCGGGGCGGCCTAATGTAGGTGACAGCGAGGGAGTCTATCCCCTTTTCACTAGCGTTAGACCAAGGAGATTATTTTAGCATCTGAGGTGGAGCGCCACACCTACCATCAGCTCCTTACATTACCGCACAGATTCCTGTGCTACTCATACGCTGAGTTGGCGAGGGCCGATATCGAACTAGGAACCTTGTGGTTTCTAGCCGAACATTCTACTGACTGAGCTAACCCGGCCCCTGACAATTATAAAAGGTGTCAACTGGATATGACACTAAATTGCATCTAATGGTGAGGCTCCAGTTCTGGAGATTTGGAGAGTTTGGGTTATATCCCTTCATTGCCATTATTCCCAGGTCAATTACTAGTGAACAATTAATGGTTGGTTCATCTAAGAAATTCAAATAACATTACAACAGTTATCTCCCTTGAACACAAATTATGGTCTGTGATAGTTGTGATAAAAAGCAAATCTTGTTATAATGGAGATTTGGTGTATGTCCGTAACTGAAACTAAATCACTCCTTACTCTCAGGATTTGCATAAATTTATCAATGAGTATTTAATCTTTAGCCAAAATCATTAATATCTAGAATATATCTTATTTATTAATGATGATCATCTGAGTTAGATTTCCCTCAAATCATGCCCCTGTTATTAGTGCATTTAAAATACTGCAATGTGTCATATATCACTAAAAATAAAGGTTTATATGATACTAGCTAAAGTACCTGGTCTAAAAAAAATTTAGGAATACCAGAGAATATTTTCAGACATATTTACATTTAAAGGTAAATAGTTATTGAAATTTCGTAAAAATCGGACCATTAATTGATTTTTCATAGAATTTAAAAAAAAAATCTTGTCGTAACTTGTTTTTGGCTATGTTAAATTTCAGTTGATTTTTCAGACAAATTTGTCAACTTCAAATTACCAGCAGCGGCGCCATTTTACTGTTGATACAGGCAGCAGCCAGCGGAATTTTTTTATATTAGCAGCAGCAGCTATGCCACGATTATCGCAAAGCATTTGATTTTGTTTGATTAGTTAATTATCTCCCTTAATCAGTAAAAATCAATAACCAAATTTGGCGTGTTTCTTAGTTAGACGAATATTAATGTATATGCAAGATTTCAAATCTGAGTGATCTTGCGTTTTGGAGTTATACATCGACACGTACATACCAAACTTTCTTTTTATATATATAGATATGGTTTGGTTAATTTACATACTGGTTTTAATAAAATTGAGTTTAATAGATAATTACTTGGTGTTATTGATCTCTAATATTATTGTTTTTTTCTCCAACATATTAAAATCAATCCTATGAATGATTTTATATAGAAACAAATTAAAATAAGTGTAATCTTTTTATATGAATTCTTATTTGATTTTGTTAGTCTTTCTAATCTAATATATTTCATTATATCAAAACTTAAATACTTACACCCAGAGGGTGCATATTCTTGCTGGTCTATTAATAATGGAAATTTGGTCTCCATTTGTCTGTAACTGAAACTATGTCACAATACTGAAAATCATAAATGCTGTAATCAGTTTAAAAAATTATTTTTTACTCTCCTTTTTTCAATAACAAGAGCTTAACTAAAAAGTTTACAAATGAATAAATACCTTTTGATTTTGTCTAAATTCTATATGTAAAATATTCAAAATAATTATTCAATCAATAATTAATAGATGCACGCAACATTTTATTTGAGGGGCACAGAACTAAGTTTCCATCTCAAATCGTTTTATTTTTTTTTACTCCTTTTAAGAAATTTGATTTTAGTTACTTATGATACAAATTTGTTTAACATTGTGTTTTTAAGTCCAACCATTCTCAGGCAATATCTTTAAAAAAAACTAATTTTTACACTGCCCAGACGGCGTTTTTTTTTTTTTTGCAAGTTAGATTAATATTGAAAGTGGAAAATTGATAATAAATGAAAATGGAAGTCAATAGATTTCACAAGAAAAAGAATCTTTTTTTGTTTTTTTTGTTCAATACATACCAATTATATTCAGCTTATGTTCCATCTTGTCTGTTCCAACTTTGTTTGTTGCAATACAGTATAAATTCCACTGCTTGACACCTGTACCTTGTTGAATCGTAGCTGCCTTCCTTCAGAGAGACGTTCAATGGCTCTTGTGTTAAATGTCAGATTTTTACCATCTTTGAACCATTCAATTTTTGCTTTTGGTATGCCAACCACTTCACAATGCAGAAGAACGGTTTGATTAGCAATTACCTTAGTCTCTTGGAATTTCTTTTCTTTCAAGATTTTGGCAGGAACTGAAAAAAAAAAAATGGATATTTTAATGAAATTGTTGCATAATTGATGGGTGTACTATCAATTATGATTATGGTTAGTGTAGAGAAAATTATTTGGATTCAAGTCTTAGATGGTTAGAGATTTTGATGGATGTCTCATAACCTTAGTTTTGACCCTTTTCCATTTGCCAGTGCAAGTATGAGTTAATATAGTTAGTTCAGTCAGTCTTGCTAGCTGTTACAATTTTATGGGCAAGCACTTGTCCAGCGGAAATCCTTTTGTAAAGACTCCTTTGGTTGTTCCTCAGTATTACAAGTTACTTGTCAATGATTGCAAATGAACGTCGGTCAGTATCAGTGTTTAAGTAGTCAATCAGCCACACGCTGTTGATTGGCGGAGGAATAAACCACATGACCTTGCCCAGTCTATAAATTTAGGTGGTGTATTGTAGGACACATTATTTATAAAATAATGGTGAAATGGACTCGTAGCCCCGAGTTCAAATCCTGGATGTGGTAATTGCATTTCACTTAGTGCTAATACCCTTGGGAAAGGTATGAATCCTACTCTCCCACCAGCTAAATAGTAGAGCAGACTGGGCTCTTTAGCCTTGGTTAGGCAACCGGTCTAGGAGAAGGAAAACTCTGAATTCAAACCTGTTGAACTCCGCTTAAGAAATTGACCTTGTGTCACATCCTGCTCGTGCGGAGGGGTTGATAAATATATATATATACAAAATAATCCAACACTGGAGAATGAAAATGTAATGGCTGGCAGTTAGCTAGGCTCTCACCATGGTTGAAGATCTGGTTCCAAGGTCCAAGGAAAAGAAATAAAGATGTAAATTCATAAGTGTCTTGAGTTGTCACTAAAAACAAACAACAACCAGGACATTTCAACCAGAATCTTAAGAAGAAGAAACTAGACAGATCCGGAATAAGAAGTTACATAAGAACAGCATGTATTTTTTTTTGTATTTAATATTCTAAATAAGAGACATTAATTTTTCTTTTTAGAGTGCACTTTTTTTCTGATGCCCCACCAATTTGGATCAACGCAAGGTCTTTTTTACATAAGGATTTTAATGGGGCATCCTGCGAGGATCGAACTCATGATTTAATAATAATGGATCCGTGCCCCCCCTCTCTACCTAGAAACGCTGGGTAGTCGCTTCTAGTCATATGTATATATATATAAGTTTTTTAGATTTAATTCTGAATGTTTCCATACTTACCCAATACTTCTAGTTTCATGGATTTTTCCTCGTCTCCAGCCGCATTTGTCGCTACACAAACATAACGACCACTGTTGGTAGATTCAACAGACTTTATTTCAAGAATTCTTCCATTTTTCAGAATGGAAATTCTGGAAGTATTTCCTTCAATTAATGTATCATAAAAGTACCAGGAAATCTTTGGTGGTGGGATTCCTGATGCTTCACAGTTGAATTTAGCAGTTTTCTTTACAAGAACTTCTTTTTCTTCCATATCGTGGGAGTCTTTGATTTCTGGAGCAACTGAAATACAGAAATATTCGAAAATTACTTATCTGAAAAATATTTTAAAACATTTATTGGTATCTTCTTTGAAGCATGAGAAGATTTTGTAATATTTTTGTAACATGAGTCACAATTTGGCACATCTGGAGAAACAGCCATACAAGAGTTGGAATTTTTTAAAAGGGTCACTCAATCAGTAACCGGGCAGAAGACAAGTAAGGAGATTAAATTTTGAGCTAGTGAAACCACTCTCCTCAATTTAGGGTGGGCTACAAATTTTGGTAACATGAGTCACAATTCAGCATCTCTGGATGTTTTTGCAAAGAAACGTCATACAAAAGTAGGAGATTAAATTTTTGACCTAGTGAAACCACTCTCCTCAATTTAGGGTGGGCTACAAATTTTGGTAACATGAGTCACAATTCAGCATCTCTGGATGTTTTTGCAGAGAAACGTCATACAAAAGTAGGAGATTAAATTTTTGACTAGTGAAATAGGGTGGGCTACAAATTATGGAACAATAGGATTTTTCCTTTATCAACTCAAAAATACCACATTGCACCTTCCTATATTGAGACCAGACTGGGGGAAGGTTAAAACCCAGTAAGAAAGTGAGTGGTATTTTTCTGCTACCACATATCTGACATTTTCCTTTTCTATGAATTAGTTGTCATCTCTTCATTTTGTCTTTGCAAATTTCCTTGAACCCGGCAATGAAACACTACATAGGATCAAAGTGTAGTATCTGTACCCCTAAAAACCTGAAAAGTTTTTTTAAAAACTGTTTGATATATGCTGATGAAATTAGTTATTGTTTTAAAGAATATAGAATTTGATACTCCCCCCAAAATACATGCAACTTGAGAAAACTATATAGATATAGGTATATAAAGTAAAGTAAAGTCTGGGGTGGCCTAAAGTCAGTATCAGCCAAACTGCAAGAGAGTCTATCCCCTTTTCATACTAAGGAGATTGTTTTTTGCATCTGAGGTGGAGCGCCACACCTACAATCAGCTCCTCACTTTATTGCATGGATCCCTGTGCTATTCATACACAGAGTTGGCGAGGGCCAGTATCAAACCAGGAACCATACAATTCCTAGTCAAGTGCTCTACCGACTGAGCTAAACTGGCCCTGTGGCACTTTGACCTTAGAAGGGTGCGCAGATACTACATTCTAATCCTAGTTGAAGTTTATGGAAATTCCTTCATTGTTTACATCTGTTATGACTGACAATGGATATATCAGCTACTTTATTCTCTTCTATTACTCTCCTTTACATCTGCTACCCTACAAAAGTCCCACCCTTTTGCCTGGGGCAGTAGAATACACTGACTGCATCTCTGCAGAGGGGTAAAATCTCCCCAATAGTGCCTCCTGTTGGCTGTGGGTGGTGAGCCGTGGTGCTTAAGCTGATAGCTGAGCAGTTTGTGACTTGCAACACTCTACTTTGGCCTTGGGCTAGATGGTCGGTCGGAGAGGTCCCCTCTGATCAATTGGCTGGCTACTTTATAGGATCTCAATTTATAGCAGATCATCATACAAAAATAATCCAGTTACCTTTGCCAGGTGCAATAAATGTAAGGGTTTACTATAAATTTTTTTTTCATTGTCAAACGTCTTTTAGCGGCTATTCTTGGTGGTTGTACCAGAGTTTGATCACCTCTGATAGGGTCAGCAAGGTGAGGGAAGTCTGATGTTGGAAGACCCGAAACTTCCCAATGAACCCTGCGGATTACATCACTGACGACAACCACCAGCACCCCAAATGTAGGAGCGTATATTTAAAGTATATAAAAAAATGAGAAAAATCAAGTATCTGTAATATTAGTATAATAACACCCTGTCATCACCTCGGATAAATAATGGACCAGTCCATTTTGATTGCAAGAAAAGGAAGAAAAAGTTCACAACATGTCAGAGAAAAAAGAAATCCAATTTTGAATAGGATCTATGTTGTCTTTTTTTATGTACATTTTACAAATCTGAGTGATAACACTATATCAGAAGCTTATCATCTGCTTCAATTTAGAGAAGATAGTGTGAAATAGAAGAGATAGATTGAAATGAGAAAAAGAAGGAAATGAAGAATACTTATTTTAAAATCTGGTATTTTTAAATAAAATAATGAGATATTTCATAAATGATAATAAAATCTTCTGAATGTCATAACATTTTTGATATTCTGTGATATATTGGTTAATAAGAAATGGAAGCAGCGATTTCGGACATCTTTCAGTTGTAATAATAAAAAAGCGGACCAGATTACGTACAACTGGATTACTTGTGTTCTTTATTTGATAAGCAAGCTGCGACATATTTATTCATTAAAATATAAAAATAAATTGAATATTTGATTTGATGGGGTAGAATTACACATTTATCTGCAAGGAAATGAGTAATGACTATTAACACTGGCCTTTGTTAACAAATTTTTTTTCAAAGGTCAAAGGTTTATCAAGTGAAATATGATCATCATTTTATGCTGAATTCTAAAATACCATTCATTATGTATAGTCAAGTCTGGTTTTTAAGATACTTTACAACAAGTTGAACATAATAAAAATACTTATTCAAAAGCTTGTGGACTCTACTTGTTATAGCTATAATACTGTTCTCTACATTTCAACTAAGAACTTGTATCTTAAAAATTGATCTGATTAGAAAAAATGTGTATGATTTTTGGATTCAGCATAAAAAACTACCTTGAAAACATCACAGGCCATTGTAATAGATAAATAATGATAATCTATAAAATAATTTATATAAAGATGATGATAAAATGTCATTTAAAGAATTCATTCTTTAATGAATGTTGAATAACAGACCTATAAGGAAGTTTGGAAAAAAAGATGGAGGGGAACTACACAAGGATTCTGTGTGTTGTTTTGGACAAATCCTGGAAGCAGCTCCCCACAAAAAAAAAATGCAGCTCTTAAATCCTATCACACAAACCATCCAAGTAAGACAAACAAAACATTCTGGACACTGCTGTAGAAGTAAGGACAAACTCATAAGTGATGTTCACCTGTGAACACCTATATATGGACACACCAGTTTTGGCCGATTAGAATAAACTTTCATTATCTCTGTGCAGACACTTGATGCCATGTAGAAGACTCGCCAGGAGTCATGGGAATCAATGCTGTCAGCACAACTTGATGATGAATGACAAAAATTACTATTACAGATAAGAAATATATATATATATATATATATATATATATATATATATATATATATATATAATGTTAGTTTGGTTGGTGTTGTTAATCAGCATTTTTGATCAAAGCACAAACTATAAAATCTTCTTAGTCCAGGTTAAAAGTGTGGTGACCAGGGATTTGGAATTGAAACACAAAACCTTCAACTTTTTTTTTTTTTTGCAACTCCGACTCCTCTTTATGTAATTAATTGATTATTGCCTACAAATAAAAATAAAATCATGATTTTTTAGAATCTATTTTTAAGGATTGTACATTGTATAACTTTACAGACTAAACTAGGGACATATAATGTGTAAATTCAACTGGAGTCAGAGTTGGAATAGTTTTACTGACCCCGACTCCAGTGACCCCTTAACTCTTAAGATCCTGTTGAGAATTTTTCTAAGTCTAGAGCCCCATTCTTATAAGGATGTATCAAAAAATGGCTAAAAATGGCTTTTTTATTTAAAGTTACCTGTTATTTCCCTTGAATCAAAGACTGATAAATATGTTTAATATTACATTTAAACAAAGGCTATTGTTTGGGGTGGATTAGGAAAATGAATGTGACTTCTGGTCGGGTGGAATGAGGTGGTATAGGACGTTAAGAGTTAATTGAGTTTGACACTGACTCAGACTCCAGTGACCCCTTAATTGCATCCACAACTCTGACTCCAAAGCCCTGGTGGCAAGTGTAAGCCGAAGTCAAACTTTTTGGAGGCCTAATTTTTCTGATGCAGGCATCATTTGGGGTTATCCTTAAAAGTAAAATTGGTGGAGTGGCCTATTGTTGGTATCAGCTAAACAGCAAGTGCTAGTGCTCGACCAAGGAGATTGTTTTGGAGTGCCACACCTACCGTCAGCTCCCAGATGCTGCTTTACTGCACAGATCAAATTACACAAACTGTGCTACTCATGTGCTGAGAGGACAATGACTGGTATTGAACCCGGAACCTTGTGTTACATAGCCGCTCTCTATAGTATAAGCGTATATACCTGTGGTTGTATTTCTCATACTCATCTTAATCTTATTTTCTATTTCTTCTTCTTAAGATATCTTGATCTGAGTAATTCTTCTAACTTGGTCTGTCTATTTTCTTAAGATCTGGTTGAGATGTCCTGCATTGTTTATTTGTTCTTAGTTAACAATTCAGAAGATATTTCTTTCGTAAATTCACATTTTTATTAAAGTCTTATTTTTCTTTCTTGGGTCCAGACCATTCAACCGTGCAGTGAGACTCTATCTAACCGCTATTCATTGTGTCTTCATTCTTCAAAGAAGAAAAAAACTGATTAGAACTAAACTATCTTTCATGCTTGTCGAGTAAACAGAAAGAGATGTCACACAAAAGGTCAAGAGATGCCCCTCAAAATCTCTGTAACCAATGTTAATGGTTAAGTTTGAATTCAAACAAATTCTCTACATTAACCATGAATAATTCAGAGATGCTGATAGGTATGCGTCCTGCATCCCTGATGCATAAAAATCTAAAAGGACACAGAAGAATCACCGCCCTGTTGGCTGGGGTGTTAGAATGTACCGACTGCACCTCTGCAGAAGGGTAAGACTCCCCCAATGAGGCCACCTGTTGGCCGTGGGTGGCGACCCGTGATGCTTAAGGATAGAGCCCAGGTGGAAGAGCAGTTCATGACATGCAATACTCTACTTTGGCCCTATCTTGGGCTAGACGGGTGGTCGGAGAGGCCCCCTCTGATCAATCGGCTGGTCACGTCAAGCCCTAGCACCTATATGATTGTCCCAACCCTATTGCCCTTATGGCAAGCCCCAACCCCTTTTTATCATATGGGTACTAGAAGGCGATGGCTGCGGGTCTACATGTCCTGGGAAGGACGTTAAACTCTATCTGATGGTGAGGTTCCAGTTTTGGAGGTTTGGAGAATGTGGAGCACCCCTTCATCATCATTGCTCCCTGGTCCACTCTGACCCGGAGTGGTAGTACCTGTTAGGGTCCCATCTATGGGTTAAATAGAAAAATGTATTTATAAAAAAATTGTATTATCCATTAAGAATTGATTTATTTCAAAACTTTGTTGGCATTAAATAACCCACTGAGGTTGATATGCCGTAAAACAAAACAAACCATAAACCATTGGAAATGAATTACATAAATGGAGTACAAGGTAGGAGTTAGATGACTTTAGTTGTTCATAGATAAAAACTCTACAATTAAAAAGAAGCTTTAGTTGGAAGGCATCAAATTTCCTGGTGACTCATTTAAATCAAATCCATGCATCCCAGGATGTACTAGATTAAAAAGATAATTGGTAGTATACCCAACAATTATGCAACACATACAATTCTTAGGTGGATGAACTTAAAACCCTTAACAACACTTTTAACCTGGACTAACCTAGTTAAAAAGAAAACTTGAAATATAAAAAGTTGATTAAATAAAGTAGAATTAGAAAATTCTTAAAGGATTTTTACCATGAATATTTACATCAAATTGTTTGTTCACTTTTCCCGCTTCATTTTCGGCGACGCATCTGTAACGTCCTTTGTCGCTGAGTTTGGCATTGGCAATCCTCAGGCGTCTATTCCCTCCAAGCATTTGAATATGTTTCATTGATTTAAAGTCGATTGGTTCTCCATTTTTTAACCATGTGACTCTAGGTGGTGGTATACCAGTGGCAGGACAGTCAATAAACAGATAGTTGTCAAGAATCACAGAAAGGTCACTCTTTGACACAGAATTTGGTCCGATTTTGGGAGGAACTGAAAAATAAAAAAAGATTCAGAGTGAATGGATGATGCAATAAATAGAAAATAACCTTTGACACTGTAAGCCCTGATTTTTTTGGGTGTCCAATTGTGGTGTAACGGTTAGTCTCACAAATCTATTACTACTATAAGAATGGTTCAAAGTTATATATACTTTGGATATACAAAACTCCGACGAAGGTTAACAGACAAAAACATTTAATATATGTACAGCACATGGATATGACGAGATACAAAGTACATAGGTAAAAGGGTACATAAACAAGGAATACATAAATAAAGATGAAGACACATTCATGAATGGTACAAGATAACATATAAAAGTACAAACATGAGACTAGGGATAGTCCATGCTGTGTAGAACTTACAGTAATGTAAGTGGGGCGAACGCCCCAACGAGACGGGGTTAGACCTTAACTAACCCATGGTGTCTTGTAGTATCAGGCACGGAAAAGAGGCCGAAAGGGTTTGAACCCGGCGCTTAAATACTATAGCCCCCTAGCGGGCACCAGCAAACTAAATCAGGAGGACAACTCTCCCAGGCAAATACGAAACTAACGCTACACTACTAAATAGCAAGTTTGATTCTTGCTGGATGCTCCGTACTTGCAACACTGTAAAACTCTTCCGCACCCTATTGGCAGGGTTTAGAATACCCTACTGTCCCATTGTGGTGTAATGGTTAGCAAGCTAGTCTTGCATATCCATTACTATGGAATAGTAAATTTGATCTTCACTGGATGCCCCATACTTACAATACTGTAAGCTCTTCCTCACCCTGTTGGCAGGCTTAGAATACACTGTCCCCTTGTGGTGTAATGGTTAACAAACTAGTCTCACAAATCTATTACTACTGAATAGCAAGTTTGATCTTTGTTGGATACCCCATACTTGTGATACTATAAGCTCTTCCTCGCCCTGTTGGCAGAGTTTAGAATACAATGTCCCATCGTGGTGTATTGGTTTGCAAGCTAGTCTCACAGATCCATTAGTACTGAATAGTGAGTTCAAGCCTTGTTAGATGCCCCATACTTGTATACTGTAAGCTTTTCCCCACCCGGTTGGCACGGTTTAGAATACACTGACTGTCCCATCATGGTGTAATAGTTAGCAAGCTAATCTCACAGATCCATTATTATTTAACAAGCAATTGGAAATACCTAATTGAAAGGAAACATAACTCCAACAAAAGAATTGTTAATTGAAACAGTGGAAAAATTTGTTAGCAATATATGTAACAATCTAATTGGGTCATCTCATCATAGTATTGTAGCGTTAGTTTCGTATTTGCCTGGGAGAGTTGTCTGCCCGGTTTAGTTTGCTGGTGCCCACTAGGGGCTATAGTATTTAAGCGCCGGGTTCAAACCCTTCTGTATCTTTTCCTGTTCCAGTAACCACGAGACACATGGGGTAGATTTTGGTCTACCCCTTTCTCGTTGGGGCTTTTGGCCCACCTTACATTACTGTAAGTTCTTCACACAGCATGGACTATCCCTAGTCTCATGTCTGTGGCTTTTATGTATATCTTGTACCATTCATGAATGTGTATTTATCTTCCTATATGTAACTTTGTTTTACCTATGTATTATGTATCTTGTTATATCCATGTGCTGTACCATATTAAATGTTTTGTCTGTCAACCTTCGTCGGAGTCTTGTATTCAAGTATATATAACTTTGAACCTTTCTTACAGTATAATTGTTAGCAAGCTAGTCTTGCAGATCCATTACGACTGAATTGTGAGTTCGATCCTCGCTGGATGCCACATACTTGAAACTTTGTGTCATATCCTACTAGACTTAATCGTGGTGTAATGGGTAGCAAGCTAGTCTTGCAGATCCATTACTACTGAATAGAGAGTTCAATCCTCGCTGGATGCTCCATTTATTGGGAAAATACCTAAGCTTAACTGTTTCACCTGCAGAGGGGTGTCTTGGGTATGACACTAAACTGCATCAGATGGTGAGGCTCCCCTTCTGGAGAGTATGGAGTATCCCTTCATTGATATTATTCACAGGTCTACTTTGACCTGGAATGGTAGTATCTGTTAGGGTACCATCTATAGGTCAAATGGATCTGTTTATAATTATTCATATATGATAGGAATGTTTGCAAACAAAAAAACTCTTTAAGAAATAACTACACAAATATGTAAATATGAATGTGATTCCCTGACCTCTAGGCATAAAATGACTCGTGACTGGTTGACATGCCATTAATTTGATCAATCAGCAAACTTTGTATCTATACATATGAATATATACAAGGTGTGTCAAAAAAGTATGAAGATTTTTTGACACACCTTGTATTCTGAAAAAAAAAATGTTCCATTCATTGTTCATTTCTATCTTGGTAAATACAGCTTCAAACTCGATACTTTTATGACATACCTTGTATATTTGTATATAATATTACCTTGTTGGATATATATTTGAATGTAATATTACCTAGAAGCATTTATACATTTAACCTACCTAGAAGCATGCATATATATATATATATATATATATGTAATCTTACCTAGAGACATGTATACATTCAAATGTAATCTTACCTAGTAACATATATATATATATATATATATATATATGCATCCATGCACGACTCGCCATGCACTTCCGTTAATTGGTGATGAATTTCATACAGTCTTTTGTGTTAAAAAAACCGAAAAACTGCATGAACTTCATACCTGGCAGTATCGTCAATTGGGAGCTCCATCAGAAATGACTGCAATGTCACCAAGGCAGGGGCAGGCACAGGTGCATACACAGTTTCCCTGTGTCCTCAGCACTTTAAACCTTACTTTTGGGATTACCCTGATATATCTGAATGTAATCTTACCTATAGGCATGTATATATTTGAATGTACTCTTACCTAGTAACATATATATATTTGAATGTAACTTTACCTAGAAGCATATATATATATATATATATATATATATATTCAAATGTAATCGTACCTCGTAGCCTAGATATATTTAAATCATGGCAATTCTTATAACAGTCCTGGCCACCATGCAACATGCCTATAGGTAAAAGTACATTCAAATATATACATGCCTATAGGTAAGATTACATACAATTATATACATGCCTATGTGTAAGATTACATACAATTATATACATGCCTCTAGGTAAGATTACATTTAAATATATTTTATATATTATGTATCATTGGCATTGCAGTCTCGGAAGACTGTATAGTTCTTGTGCCCCTGAAGTTACAGTGCCTCCTGTGATTGTGAAGTCCAATGTTTGAAAAACATTCTCGACCACATAGTATCAGTTACAGGTCAAGAATATATATATATATATATATATATGTATATATCTTCTTATTATAATGGAGATTGTGTGTTTTTCTGTTTGTAACCGAAACTATATTACTACTCAAATCACAATTCCCTTAGTTATTGACATCACATTCTCCATGATTTTATTTTTATTTTAACCTCAATTATTAATAAAATTGTTTTATATTATTAATACTGTTAACCATATCTTCATACTAACAATATGCAATTATATTTATATATACAACAAAATAGCGGTTTACAGTGTGAACGAGAAGGCTGATTTGCATATTGATATTAAAAAATCGAATTTAATAAATATGTGCTCAGTGTTATTGATTTCTAACTATTTGGTTTTATTTCAGTGAATATAAGCAAAAATCTCTTCAATAAATCTTAAATGAAATCCATTAACAAGAAAAAATAACTGTCATTTTATTCTTTACTTCTTCTTTTAACTAAATACTTAAATTAAAAAAACAAACAATGAAAGACGAGTGATGAAATAGTAAGTTTCAGTTGTTCTGTTTTTCGATTATACCCCCTCTGTTCCAAATCTTTTTATCTGCATTCTTATTTAGTTTCATTAGCCTTTCTAATTTAATATAATATTTTATTACATTAAAACTTAAATACTTGCACCCGGAGGGTGCATATATTTGCTAGTATATACAAAGTTTGTATTTATTAGATATTTCCTCTTCTGTTGAATAATTTTTTCTTCTAAAATAGCTTGTGATATACAAAAGAGACATTTTAATATCTTTAGAGATCTTAGTTTCAAGGTAAATTATCAATTGTTTCGTATGCAATTTTATCCAGCAAATATCCACATTTTGAGAAATTATGGCCTGGATAAAAGTCATATTCTTTAACATCAATATTCAATTTAAGAATTACTGTATTTGACGGCATATAGGACACACTTTTTTTCCAAAATTTTGGCTAAAAAAATTGCCCTGTGCCTTAAACATTGTAGTTGAATTTTGATACCTCCCGTAAGCCTAGGCTAATCTTCTCTATGATGCTCACTAACACAGCTTACGCTCAGTACTTTTACCTACCCTAAACTGCCAAATTGCTTTTATACAGCTATGTTTCTGCTTTGTAATACACAGCTAGACTGTTTTCAACAATAATATGCTTAAATACACTAAAAACTTTTTTTCCTGAATCTGAACTGCTGAAATAGTGGTGTGTCTTATATGCCGTCAAATACGGTAGTTTAGTTTTTTTTCAATATGAAATTTTCAATAACATTTTGAACTGTCATTAAATATGTATAGCCAGAACTTTGTCTAAATTTTCCAAATTCACTTTTTAAATAATCTGTGGTAAATTTACCAAGCATAACAAAATTAAATTGATTGTGTAAAAATTAATTTTTGCCACGCTCTTTCATAAAAAACTGTAAACAGATCTTTGAAATTTTCTATTTTTTTTTTTAATAAAAGACATAAAAAAATAATTTTGGTGTCAAAATTCACATAAATATATTTTCTTTTTAATAAAAGTTTCTAACAGTTAAATTCAACTTAATTTGAATATTAAAAGTTTTTCTATTATAGGGTGTCAAATGAAAAAAAATATTAGTTTTGTTTTACGACAGACAATAATCAAAACCGAATGCTTTTATTTTTCACCGTATAATAAAATATAAATTATCTATTAATATCAACAAGATT
Organism: Doryteuthis pealeii; assembly: GCA_023376005.1. Classification (NCBI taxonomy): domain Eukaryota; kingdom Metazoa; phylum Mollusca; class Cephalopoda; order Myopsida; family Loliginidae; genus Doryteuthis; species Doryteuthis pealeii. The sequence goes on from CM042165.1 coordinate 6,683,071, forward strand.
ATATTATAATCTTATTAATATTAATTAATAATTTTAGTTAATATAGTTTTTGAATATATATGATTATGGAGGGCTATCTCCAAAACCCTAGGAGGAGTTCATAAAAACCCCCCAGAGAGGAACTACTACTTTATATATATAAGATGTAATCTTACCTACAAGCATATATATATTTGAATGTAATCTTACCTATAGGCATGTTTATATCTGAATGTACTTTTACCTATAGGCATATATATAATAGTATGTAATCTTACCTATAGGCATGTATATATTTGAATGTAATCTTACTTAATGGCATGAGACATGATACGTCGAAACACAGTGTTTGTGGATGACAAAATATATATGGTCCCAACTCCTTGCTGGTTGAGCACTCTAGGGTAAAAATTTGATTGTCAGTCATAAATTAAGCTTAAAATTGTAAGGCTCTCCTGTAAACAGGATGTGAGCTCTCTAACAACTGTAACATACATACCTATGTGTGTATTTATCTGTTAAAATCTACCCCTTCCCTGCAGGTGACTGATGGCCAAGTGGTTAAGACACCAGACTGACAGAAAATCAGTGGGGTTTCTAATCTGACCAGAGGTAGCTTGCAATGTCTAGCCACACTGAGGAAACATAATTCGTCAAAACACTGTGTCTGTGGATGTCAATATATATATATATATATATATATATATATATATATATATATATATTAAGAAAGTTTGATGTGTACGTGTCGACTTATAACTCCAAAAAGAGAAGTCACTCAAATTCAAAATTTTGCATACACATTAATAATCTTCTAACTAAGAAACACACCAAATTTGGTTATTGATTTTTACTGATTAAGGAATATAATTAATTAATTAAACCAAAATCAACCGATTTGCGAAACTGGACATATACTAGCAGATGTTAATAATAAAATATTGCTCGCTACCTGCTTTAGCGATACCAGCAGTTTAGTTTGATTTTAGTAAACAAAATCTTTAAAATATTTATTTGGTTCAAAAGAAAATAAAATAATCTTTCTAAATATGTCATTTATATATGTGTTTTTATCCATTGAATAATTTTTTTACAGCGAATTAAAAAAACAAAATAACAAATTAAAAAACATTTAACGATAACACTTTTTTTTTTTTTTTAGTCCAGTCATGGGCCGGGTACTTTTGCTGGTATATATATATATATATATATATATATATATATATATATATATATATATATATATTTGAATGTAATCTTACCTATAAGCATATGTATATTTAAATGCAAACTTTGTAACTCTTTATATAAGTATGTTTATTTCAATGCAATTTTTGTATCTATGCCCATAAGCATATATATATATATATATATATATATATATATATATATATATATATATATATATATATATAATGTGCATGCGTAATATATAGAAATGGTCTTAGCAAATTTTTAAACGATTACCTTGCACTTGAACATCAAATGTTCTGTCTAATTCACCAGCAATATTCGTTGCAACACACATAAACCTTGCAGTGTCGTCAATAGTTGCAGATTTGATTGTCAGGGATTTCTTATCGGCAGAGATTGTAATCCTTTTCCCAAGTTCCCGGGGTTGTATCTCTTTTCCGTCCTTTAGCCATTCAATCTCAGGTGTTGGATCACCTGTGGCCGGGCAGTATAAAGTCAGGGATTCATTCACAATCACTTTGGGAGAGTCTAGGTCGATTTCTCCGGAACCTTCATAAGGAAATTCTTGGAAAGTTGGAGGAACTGGAAAGGAAACAAAAATGCTAAGATCAATGATATTTTTAAATTTATTTATCTATTTTTTTTTTTTTTTTTTTTTTTTTTTTGCGGTTGAAATGTCAATCTTTGATTTTTTTTAAAAAAATTTGATGTTTAAAAATTTTTCTTTTATAAATTTTCTTTGTTCAAAATTTTATTTTTTTTATTTTTACATGTTCTCTTTTGTGATTAAAGTGTGCTTTCTTATTTTATTCCATTTTTTAAAAATCTGCGAATTAAAAAAAAAAAAAAAAGGATTTCATTTCGAACCAAGACTGGAATGACCCTAAATCCCAGCTTCAACAATGCTGCTTAACTCTTCGAGAACAGGATGGCGGAGAACCTGATATTCCTATTTACAAGTAAGTCTTATATCTTATATCTATTAATAATGGAGATTTGCTTCCGGTTTTTGTCTGTAATAAAAACTACGTCATAGCTCTACAGCACAGCTTACGTCACAATATTCTTATGCTATATACACCCAAAATTTGAGTAAGCAAATGAAAAAAAAAAAAAAACTTAGTGAGAAAGTTGATATTTATTTACTGCGGACCATTTATTTCAGGTGCCAAAAATTTTGTGTGTCTGTCTGACATAAGGTTGATGTTGCTCTGTTGGCAGGTGGTTTATATAGACTAGAGCTTTGGGTTATTCCATTATGAACTCTGGCAAGTTCACTTCCCGGGTTTTGATTGGCTGATTTTATTCAGAAATTTGGCATATAAGGTGTGTGCCAGATGGCCACTTGTACTTATAGACTCGCCGACAACCATGTGACCAACTTCTTGTCCAATCACTGGCAGTGCTCTGCTGCTGATATTATTATTTATACTGGCTGTTCTGGTCATACCTGTTCACAATGCTTTCAACCTTCGTGGACGACGGAGCATAGGATTATATCACCTTTGACACTACGTAGGATTATATAACCCAGGACTTATTCACTTACCAAAGGATTCTATAGCTCAGGACTTACTTACTTATTTACTTTAAGTTCTTTACAACTGGCCAGATACTTAACAATTTTCTTCTAAATAAAAAAAAAAAAAAAACTTAGTGAGAAAGTTGATATTTATTTACTGCGGACCATTTATTTCAGGTGCCAAAAATTTTGTGTGTCTGTCTGACATAAGGTTGATGTTGGATTTTATCAAGTATTCAGCTCTGTTACAAGTTGAACTCTAAACAACATCTAGAGTGTTGGCAGGTGGTTTATATAGAACTTTGGGTTATTCCATTATGAACTCTGGCAAGTTCACTTCCCGGGTTTTGATTGGCTGATGGTATTCAGGGTGAGTAATGATATGGATAAGTACCCACTCTTCAGTCTGCACTGTGCCAGCGGCATGCAAGGACTGTATTTAAGTTACAGCTTGCATGTTGTTCTTGTCTGCTAATTCGACGGTAGTTAGAATCCCACTGCGACAATGAGTATTGTTTTGTTTCTATATCCGGGGGATAACTTCTACAGTTGAGATGTAGGTATGTTTGGGTAAGGTGTAGAAATGTCAACAGATGTTCTCCCTTAATTAGAAACCCGTGATGTTTAAGAATGAAATCTTGGTGGCTGCAACACTCATGTGCTAGAAGGTGGTGGCCGAGGGTCTTAGTGTCCCTGGTATGATGTTAAACTGAAATCTATTGCAAAATAGTTCAATATGCAAAAATGTATAATAATCTTGATTTAACTCTTTCTCATTCTTTTTTTCTTCTTTCTTTCTTTCCTTCTTGAAACAGATTAGTGTTATTGCTTCCACATGCTCATCCACTCTCTCTATCTTTCCCCTTACTCTTTCTTTCTTATTATATTTGTTCTGAATAGCATATCCTTTTTCTTCTCTTTCTTTCTTTATAATAGAAACAGATTGGTTCATTATTTAGCTGAGCTAACAACACTCATTTGGATGGTTTCATTTTTAACCAGAGGGTGTTGCAAGATGATAATGATTGTACATTTAAGGAACAAGAGTATTAATAGAAGTAATTTGATAAATAATATTTATAAAGTTTATCAATGCAATTTCATCATGGATGGTATACAAATAATAATAAGATTTATTTTCTTACCTAAAACGGTCAGTCTAGTTTGGTAAGTGGTACTTCCTGCAACATTACTTGCAGAGCATTTATAGACTCCATTGTTTGTAACTGTTACACCAGAAAACTCCAAAGATCCATCATCAAGGAAATTAACTCCATTTACACCTGGGACCATTCTTGCTCCATTCTTTTGCCAATCAATTTTTGGATCTGGTGTTCCTTTGGCTGGACACGAAATGATCACTGGGTTTCCGATGATGATTTCATAAGATTTTGGCAAATCCAGTGGAAGAGTTGGGATTTCTTTAGAAAATAGAGAAAAAATAGTTTTAAACAAGACAAAAAAAAAAGGAATTTCAAGGATTTTTTAATAACAGGTTTAAAAGTATTTCTTTTTGGACTCTGGAACTTTCTTGTCGTAATCGGGAGCCATCACGGAACTTTGAACCTAACTCTTTATTTAGTTCCTGAGTCCGACAAGAAATACCTGAAGAAGGCCGGAGAGCATATCGGCCGAAACGTTGTACAAATAACAATGAAGATGGGGACAATAGTCCAAATAACGCAGATAATACTGATATTATTTTTGTTTTCACAACTGGGACCTTTCTTGCATTCTTTTAATTTAAAAAAAAAATCATTTCTTGTTGCGGGCACACATTGGTCAATCCTAACGAGTGTGTGTGCGTAATAGTGTGTATGTATGTCTGTCAGGATGAAACTACAAAAACAATACAATTAATGGCAAAGTAAATATATACACATTAAATATCATCAATTCTTGCATTTTGTGCAAAAATCATGAAGATTTGACTTATATTTTGTAGAATAATCATACAAGTCCAATTACCGTTGAATTGGCAAGACAAGACAGCAAGCAGTCGTAACCTAATACGATTCTGGTATGCTGTAAAGACCACTGCAAAGTGGCAGGATTTATGGAGCCTCAGAGGTTCATACTAACCAAGCAGCCAATCAGGACTCAGGGAATGGAATCACCCAAATGCATGAGTGGACTGTTCTGAATTCCCATAAGTAACAGTTGTCTTGACACTGGTTCAGTTGTGATTGGCCAGTCACATTGTTCAAACCAATTGTTGACTGACTGACTGACTTCAATATATTTGAAGATATTTCGAAATTAAAATATACATAGAAATAGCATTGAAATTCTTCTTAAAATATCCAGCATTTGTAAATCTCAAAAGTAAATAAATCAATATACCAGAGTTTTTGCCCCTCCCCACTACCCAGTTGATGCTGGGTAGTCGCTTCTAGTTTTCTTATAAAAAGAAGAAAAAAAAGAAATATCCTTACCATGCACTTCTAGCGTATACCTTCTTGTCGCTATTCCTGCTTGATTTGTGGCTATGCATGTGTAAACTCCATCATCAATTAATCTTCCAGATTTTATTTTCAGTGTTCCTTGTTTGTTCACTGTATAATAATCTCCTGCAAGAGTGTTTAGAATTTTCCCATCTTTTCTCCATTCTATGGTTGGCGTTGGGTCACCTGTTGTATCACATCTTAACTCAGCACTTTCACCGACCAATTTTGAAATCTTTTTTTTGCCAGTTCCATCGATCTTAGGAGGCACTGAAAAATAAAATAAAAAGGAAATAAAAATAATTCAGTTTACAGGAACGTATATTAAGTCACCTATTTAATAGAAAACAGTCCCTGTGGACTTATACTAAGTCAGAACTTAGAATAATTTTTTTTCCGGAGTGGTGGACAATTGGGATTTTATATAATAAATAAAGGAATTTAAAAAAAATTCACCCAAAACCTTTTGTATGTGCAATTATGAGATGAGGCTTAATATATATATATATATATATATATATATAATATATAAAAGTTAAAAAAAAGTAAAGTCATCGGGGTGACCTAAAATCAATATCAGGCAATCAGCGAGGGAGTCTATCCCCTTTTCACTAGTGCAACACAAAAGATTGTTTTTGCGTCTGAACTGGAGTGCCACACCTACCACCGGCTCCTTACTTTACCACACAGATCCCTACTCATATGCTGAAAGCTGGTATCAAACTAGGAACCTTGTGGTTTCTAGCTGAATGCTCTACCGACTGAGCTAACCCAGCCCTATATATATATATATATATATATATATATATATTATATATATATATATATATATATATAGTCCTTTGTTAGAATTGGAGAATTGAAATAAAGTGCTTGATTACGTGTGTAAGAGCTGTATTTATTTATTTATTTATTATAGTGTACAATACATTTAAGGTGCCATTGTTACTATTGGTTTCCAGATATATATAATATATGTATATATGCACACAGTGTGTGTATGCATGTATGTATCTATATATATATATATATAATATAGGTGTGTCAAAAAAGTACAAAAATCTCAATGACACACCTTGTATTCTAAAAAAATAATGTTTCATTCATTCTTCATTTCTATCTTGGTAAATACAGCTGTAAAGTTGGTGCTTTTTTGACAAACATTGTATTCTGAAAAAAATTGATAAATGGAACGTTATTTTTTTTTTCAGAATACAAGATGTGTCAAAAAGTACAAAAAATCTCAATACTTTCTTGACACACCTTGTGTGTATGTATATATATATATATATATATATATATATATTTTTTAATGTGTTAAAATGAATAAGAATATACTGACCTTGAACAATAAGCACAATAATTTTTGTAGCATTTCCTGCCACATTTGCTGCCATACATTCATAAATGGCTTGGTCTGATTCTTTGGCATGGAAGATTTCAAGTCCTTTGTTTGTAATTTCATGTCCATTTCTATGAGGAAGAAGTGTGATGAAGTTTTTCTGCCATTTAACAGTTGGTGTTGGAATTCCGCTGACAACGCACGGTAAAAGAATTGAATTTTCTATGATCACTGTCAGTTGCTCTTCAGCTTCACCTTCAATCGTTGGAAAAACTGAAATCAAAATATTTTATTCATTATCTGACACAAGAGATATTCTTATCATATTCATAAGTGAAAAATGACTTATGCGTCTTATTATAATAGTGACTGTGTTTTTTTTCTGTCTGTAACTAAAACTATATTACTACTCATGTCACAATTCCTTTGTTATTTACATCACATTCCCCATGATTTTATTTTAATTTAAACCTTATTATTAATGAAATTGTTTTACATTATTCATAGTGTGACCATATCTACATACTAGAAACATGCAATTGTATTTACATATACAACAAAATAGCACTTTACTGTGTGAACGGGAAACTATATTACTACTTATGACACAATTCCTTTGTTATTTACATCACATTCTCCATGATTTTAATTTTATTTAAACCTCGATTATTAATGAAATTGTTTTACATTATTAACAAATAGGTTGATCTGCTGTAAAAGAAAACCAACCAACCAACCAACAAAACTATTTTTACTAGATTTTCTCTGTTACTTGACAGAGGTGTGGCCAAACACACAGAGAGACCCCCCCCATATTTTATATATATATATCACTACTGCAACGCTCGCTCGAACCACTACCATTTCTACAACCTATGGTTATTACCTCCCACTTCTAATTCCTTGCTACTACTCGTTCTCGTTAAAAACGAGATACAAAACCATATCATCGTTTCCTACCTGAGGATGGCAAATTGTATTGCCGAAAGTGCTCGTTTTGAAACCTTTGGGGGACTGTTATACCAGTTACACCCCGACACCAGAAAGATGGCCCGAAAATTGGAACGGATCAATCAAAAACTTGTCTGAGAGGAATTGTCTGTACAGTTCAACAAAACTTGTATAAAGAAAAAATGCTGCCAAAATACAATTATATATATATATATATATATATATATATATATATATATATATATACATACACACATCCCTTCTAAAAATCTTGTTTTTTTATCTAGCCTACTATTTCCATATTCCATCCTGTATCCTGTGCCAGAGAAAAAACAAACTATATTTATATTTCCTCACTTAAGCATATTTACCGATTCTTCTGTTTAATCTGGCAAACTATTGTTTGTGTTATTCCTTTAAATAAAGAAAACTCTTATTATTTACACTCTTATTGCCATTATCCAACATAATTCCTTTTTCCTCTTTTATTTCTATATTTTTCTCTCCTTGCTACAATGATTCTTTTTATTTTCATAAGACATCACAGAACATAAGGTTGGATTTAAGATTTGGTCATTAAAATCAGTAAAAATACACAGATTTCTTTTTTACCTCATCCATCAATGAAACATATCCATTTATTTTAATAATGATTTCTTGTTTTAACATTCTTATTCTAAATACTTTTGAATTATTAATAATATTTCGTTTGTGATCCTAAAGAACAGATGGTGTCCAAATCAATGGAGAGTTCCAGACAATTGTGTGTGTGTATATATATATATATATGTATATATAATGGACTCTCCCGTCGAGGGTTCATACACACAATGAACTCCCACACGGGGATTTGTTTATAGTGGTGAAGGCTTGTGTTGGACCATCCACACTTTTTGGCGCAGTCGATAGGAAAGAATTGGTACATCAAAGGTTGCCACAAACCCAATCAACGACCGACCTCAGGAATTTTGAATTCAGAGTTATCCCTCTCCTAGACTGGTTACCTACCCAAGGCTGAAGAGCCCAGTCTGCTCTATTTAACCCATAGCTGGAGGGAGAATATATGGATTCATACCTTTCCCAAGGGTATTAGCGCTATGTGAAATGCCAGCAGCTTCGTCTAGGAATTGAACTCGAATCAACAAGTCCATTTTCCACGACTCTAACCATAGCCCATGCGTATATATATATATATATATATATATATATATATATATATATATGAAAGCCTCGTTTGATCATTTGTTTTTTTCCTGTTTTGTAATTTGTATTAGAATAAAATAAAATACCTGTGAACAATGTCAACAGCAGAGATTTGTAGAGACTGCAAGTGTGTCTTAAAGATTCCAATTATTATATTAATATTTTGTTTGTGATCTTTAAGAACAGATGGTGTCTCAATGGACAGTTCCAGACTATTATGTGTGTGTGTGTGTATATATATATATATATATATATATATATATATATAAAGTTTCATGGATCATTGGTTTGTGTTTTTTTCTTGTTTCATAATGATTTGTATTAGAATCAAATAAAATACCTTTGAACACAGGAGATCCACAATATCAACAGCTGTGATTCACCGACATTGCAAGGATGTCTTAAATATTCAAATTATCCAATTAATGATATTAATATTTTGTTTATGAACCTTAAGAACATATGGTATCTAAATCAATGGACACTTCCAGACAATTGTATATAGATATTTACCAACCGCTCTGCACGATCAGGATGCGACACAAAGTCAATTTCTTGTTGCATTCAAAATTCAAACATAATGAGAAGATGAAATGTAAACATTTGCCTCAAAACTTAATTCCATCAATCAATGATAATATTTGATTCCAATTCATTAAAAATTTGAAAGATTATTTAAAAAAAAAATCTGTCACACTCTATTCAACAAACTTTAACCCAAACATTGCTTTATATTTCCAAGACAATTTCAATCACCTTTAATAAAAACGTTGGTATGTCTTTCAATTTGACCGACACTGTTTACTGCATTACAATTATAACTGCCAGTATCTTCAGGGTCAGCATTAAAAATGTCCAAGTCACCATTTTCTCTTAGAAAATAATGCGGATCAGTTGGAGAAATTAGATGATCATTTTTGTACCATGTTACATCGGGTTTTGGTATTCCTTTTGGCTTCACAGGGAAGAACAAGTCTGCTGCCTTGAACGGTACTGATGTTTTTTGGTGTGTCTTTTATCACAAATTCAGGATGAACTGCAATAGAAAATAAAATACATATATTATTAATAAAAGTCTTGTTTTTTATTTCAAACAATTATAAAATTTAAAGTTATGTTAAATAACGGTTGTATCAGTTATTTTAAGAGTAAAGTAGAATTAAAAAAGTGAATTGAGAAATCGTACTTAATACAAAGTCAATTTCTTATTTAACAGGTTTGAATTCAGTTTTTCTTCTCCTAGACTGGTTGCCAAACCAAGGTTAAAGAGCCCAATTTGCTCTACTAATTTACCCATAGCTGGAGGGAAAATAGTTGGATTAATGTTTCCTAAGGATATTAGTGCTATGGGAAATGCAAACAGCATTATCCAGGATTTTAACTCATTTTGCTGTGTCCATTTTCTAAGACCATAACCATTAGACTATGAGTGCCTCTTAATATAGATGGTTACAAGATCAAGTGTTCTCAAGCAAACCTGTGGTATGTGGCATAGTGGTTGTTAAAATGTGACTACAATATTTTAAGGTTTAAGCTAAGAATTGTAAAATAGTATAAACTATAAATCAATGTGTCATAAACATTTTTGTGTCAAAACACCTTTATGAATGTAGCAATGGACATTCTAGAATAATGCCAATTTATCAAACAAATGATTATACATTACTTTTAAGCAAAGAGAAATATTTCCTAGACCAATATAAAATAATATAAAATATCACAAATTAGACATGAGTAAATACATACCAAGTACATCCACATCATAATGTTGTGTTGCATTGCCTCCAGCATTTGTAGCTAGACAAATATATTTTCCTTTTTGTGAAGTCTGGATATTTTTGATTGTCAAAATCGAGCTCTGATTCTTTTGTTGACTTTCTAAAATTTCTCCATCTTTCATCCAGACAATGGAAGGTTTTGGTGTTCCAAGCAGAATCTTACAATGGAGTTCCAAATCTTTGCCTTTCGGAATTCCCACAGATGGTCGGATATATCCAAGAACTGGCCTTGCTATAAGGAGCAGAAAAAAAGCAAGAAAAATACAGAAATACAAAATGGTTAAAAATATTTCAAAATTTTTATTTTTATAGAAACTTTGTGGATTTTTGAGAATGGATGATAGCCAAACTTAAACAGATATATGAAGGTCATTCAATAAATATGGGGAACTTTTTTAAAAAAAGCAAAATACATTTTTTTTTTCAGAATTTTTTCCATAAATGTAAACTCTGAATTGTTTGGAATTGGTTTAGAGCAAAAATTATTTTAGTATCACAAAAATATTTATTTTGAAGCTATTCAAAATGGTTGTAAATCAGAGTACTCCATGCTTGAACAGAACTCTGTCATCAAAGTTTTGGTGTCTGAGAAGTGCAAACCATATGAAATCTACAGAAGAATGTGTGATGTATATGAAGGAGAATGTTTTAGTCAAAAAGATGTTAGAAATGGACTAAACATGGGTTTGCCACTACAAGTCTGAATTGAAAAGACAATTCATGGAGAAGAAACATGCTGATTTGCCAGTAAAGAAGGTCATGCTGACCGTCTTCTGAGATATAAAAGGACCCATCACTATTAATTTCCTTGAAAAAGGTGCAACTGTAAGTAGTGCTCCTATTGCCAATTCCTTAGTCAAAATTCATCTTATTTATTGAATGACCCATTTTGATTGAGCCGCTCGGACTATCATCCAATTTTGTTATTGGAATTTTTATACGAATATATTTAGCTCTTTTTGATCTTAACCATTATTATTATTATTATTAGTATTTGTGTGTTATTTTGATCTTAAGATACTCAATAACCGGTAATTATGAACTTTTTTTAGTAAATTAAGGTGTCCCAGAAAAAACAGAACCCACAAATTTTGTAATGAGACTGTTAATTTTAACTAGGTGGGTAGAGTTAGGGTTTAGGTACAGGGTGACCCAGAAAAAAAAACAGAACCCAAATTATTTATTTATTTTCCCATTAAACTAACCCTAAACCCCCCTAAATTTAAGTTTTATTACAAAATTTATGGGTTCTGTTTTTTTCTGGGACACCCTAATTTACTAAACAATAGTTCATAATTACCCAATAACCATTATTATTATTATTATTATTATTATCAGTGTTTGTGTGTTATGCCTCCTTGGATATTTCCCCTTTTTATTATCTTTTCACAGAACATATACAATATTAATACAATATCTCTATATTGCTTTATACAGATCAAATTCTTCTCTTAAATAATTCATCTGATAATTCCTAAAAATGTTTCAGTTAATTTCTTTTTCTTGCTATTTTTTCTAAAATTATCCAATTCAATCTTTAAATTGTTTACACTATTGCTGTTTTTTTTGTTTTTTTAATCTGATTAGCCAATTTGTTCCAAAAATATATTAATTAGCTTTTAAAATCTATTTTGACAGTAAATTTTCAGTTTGAGGAGAAATATTAAAAAATGTCTCCCATAATTTGAAATTCCATTAATTATTTTGAAAGTTTAAATTTAATCACCTCTCATTCTTCTCTTGAGTAAAGTAATTAATCCTAATTTACCCAATCTTTCCCTGCAATCTTTTACTCTTTTTATTAGTTTTGTCACTCTTCTTTGCATCAATTATTTAGAAGTTTCAATTTAATCACTTCTCATTCTTCTTTTAAGTAAAGTAATTAATCCTAATTTGCCCAATCTTTCTCTTTTTATTAGTTTTGTCACTCTTCTTTGCATCAATTATTTTGAAAGTTTCAATTTAATCACCTCTCATTCTTCTCTTGAGTAAAGTAATTAATCCTAATTTGCCCAATCTTTCCCTGCAATCTTTTACTCTTTTTATTAATTTTGTCACTCTTCTTTTCTTATGATTTATTATGTCATTTATTTATTGAAAATATTTTGGTATTTTATTCCTTAGATATTTCATCATTGTTAGAATATAAATGATTCAATCTGTTTAATCTATTAAAAATTTTACAAATGCAAAATGTCAATTTGGTAGAATTCTATAAAAATACAAAATTTTTATCTTTAATGAATTTTTTGTTTCCTTACTAATTCCGGTTATTGTTAGAAAAGCCGATGATTCAACTGATCCAAACTGATTCTGTGCGATACACGTGTACATTCCTTCGTCATCAAGTTGAGAATCTGTAGAAAAAAGAAAATCAGAAAAATTATATCATTTAATAAAAAAAATTGTTATAAGTAAAAAAACAAAAAACAAATCCTATTAAGAATTTTTGATTGGCCTAGTAAAATTGTAAGAAACATTATTATACTATTTCAGACATGCTAATGGGTACGCATCATGCATCCCTGACGCACAAAAACCTAAAAGGACGTGATATAATTGTATCGATGCATCCTTGTGTTTTTCTTTTTTCTTCCCTTACCATTTCAAACTAACTGTAAATACATTTCAATAGTTTCTTAGAAATTAATTTTACAGGATAGTTTACAAGGTAGGAGTTAGACGGCTTTATGGGACTCATAAATTTTCCCAGGGACTTATTCAAAGCAAATATGTGCATCCCAGGATGCACTAAATCAAAAAGCTATCAGCATCACTGCTATTTGATAACTTCTAATCTCAGAGGGATTATTTATGCATCTGAGGTGGAGTGCAGCACTTACCATCAGCTCCCCACTTTACTGCATGGATCCAAGCTGTGCTACTCATGTGCTGAATTGGTGAGGGCCGGTATTGAACCTTTAACTGCCTCTTACGCAGATACATTACTGGCTGAGGTCAATGTCAAAACTGTTGAGATTTTTGTATATAAGGCATGTGTTAAAAGCCCACTCTTATTTATAGACTCGGCGATAATCATGTGACCATATTCTTGGCCAATCACTGGCAGTACTCTGCTGCTGATATTGTTATTTATACTGGCTGTTCTGGTCATACCTACGCACATTGCTTTTGAACCTTCGTGGACGACGGAACATAGGATTATATCACTGGACCTTTGACACTACGTAGGATTCCATAACGCAGGACTTATTCACTTACCAAAGGATTCTATAGCTCGGGACTTACTTACTTTAAGTTCTTTTTCAACTGGCCAAGGATGGCGGTCAGAAACTTAATAAAAACAAAGTTCCCAAAACTAATTCTCTTTTTTTGGAGGGGTCGGGGTTAATGGGAAGGATGAGAATTAGAATTCTTCAAATGTTACTTACCTATCACCTGAAGATGTCCTGTTGGAAGAATTTTAAATCTTTTTGTAAAATCTATGTATTTTCCATCTTCGCGTTTCCATGAGATTTCTGGAGTTGGTAGACCTGACGCTAAACACACCATGCTGGCATTCTTTTCAATATGTACATTCAAATTCACAGGTCGCTGAACAATGACAGGTCCTGCTATAAATCAAGGAAAATAAATATAAAAAATATATTATTGTGATATTATAAAAATAAAGAATTGATAATCACTTGTTAAATGTTAATGAACAGATGCACGATGCAATGAGGTGCATGCATGTGAGCAATTGTGTGTGGTGTGTGTGTGTGTGTGTGTGTGTGTGTGTATAGATATATAGAGGTAATATTAAGTTTGTTTTGTAGATATGTAGGCATGAGCCAAAGTGGGAAGTAGATAGGATCAGCAATAAAAACTGACCACCAGGGTACAGGTCTCTTAAACAAAGAGATTTCAAATCATGCGAGGGTTGACAAAATCTCAAAGGAAGAGACTTAGAAACAAGATTTGAAAAATAACAGGAAATTTGATAGTGAGGAGTTAGAGTTCGGAGTTGACCAGTGAAGTATTTCAAAGTTCATTATCTATTCACCTCAGAAGTCATTTTATTCAAATATAGTACTATTATTATTATTGTCATCTGAGTATTTCTGCTCAATTAAAATGAACTAATCATCAGTTTTTGTACTTTGCTTGGGTATGGCATGTATAGAAACAGGAGAGCTGCTGTGAGCAGTTTAAAGTAGGCAAACGGTTAAAGCTGAATTGATAAAAGATACAGAAAAGGTTAATGAATTTTCAAAGCCTCCATGCTTCCTGTAATCCACCAACACTATAACTGATACCCCCGTACGTGCATATATATTATTACTGTGCGCTGTTCATGTTCCCGACATTAATACATTATTCTGTGTACTAGACATGAGACTTTGATGAGTTGTGGTGCACCTGAGCACTGTACACAATAAATTTCATTATTATTATTAAGAATGGACTAAGATAGGGTAATTTATAAGGAAGTGCGTCCCGGTCTCCTACCTCAAAAATTGCTACCCGGTGACTATCAAAATAACGACCCCAGCTCGTTGTAATTCTTGTTTATTTATCGTAATTTGTTGTAATTCTTGTTTAGATATGAAGATGGATATATAGTTTGGAATAGATTGAGATAGATAGATAGATAAACAAACAAAATAATATAGATAGATATGAACAAATAGAGATAGATATTTTCGACAAGTAAATGTATTTGGGGGGTTGGTCGCTTCTTTTTTTGTCATAATTCTTGTTTATTTAAACTAAAAACAAGACATTAAACAAACATGAATAAAAAAAATCTTAGTATTTAAAGTAGTATAGATAAATATGAACAAATTGAGATAGATAGCTAGATATGAAGATGGATAGTTTTGAATAGACTGAGCTGGGTCGTTATTTTAATAGTCACCGGGACGCACTTCCTCATAAATTACCTAAGATAGTTCTATTACCCTCTAAATCAAATCTCATTATGATTCATAAACTTTTCATTGTTGTCAAAAAATAGAATGTCCCATCAATTGTACAAAGAAGTGAGTGTTTGACTGGAGGATATAGCAGTGATCAGTCACATGACAAGGAATTAAGCACCACAGACTGAAATTGTAGATGCTTTTTTTTTATCCCACTAAATAACATGCAGCATTCCACAAATGGGCAGTCCTCATTCTTACATCCCCCCCCACCTCCACATCTTCAACAGACAGCTTACCTCAACAGCCAGGTATGGATAACACTCAGCAACGAACACTCTTGTACATATAAATGTCTATAAATTTCACTTCATTTGTTGATTCTATTGTTGTTTATCTTACTGTATTTCTTCCACTCTTGCTAATTAGCAGGCAGTAAGACATTCCTGGTTAGCAAGTTTTCCCTTCTTCCACTCTCTCTCTCTCTCTTTCTTATCTCCTGCATTACCATATGTGAATGTGAATATAACACTAAGTGTAGATTTGGAGATGATATGCTATTTCCTGTAATTTGCGACCACCTACGTTTTATTGTTGGTACTAGCAAATATATGCACCCTCCGGGTGCAAATATTTAAGTTTAAATGTAATAAAATATTAGATTAAATCAGAAAGACTAATTAAGAATTCAAATAAAAAGGTTTGAAACGGAGGGGGTATAATTGGAAAATAGAACAACTGAAATTTGCTCTTTCATCACTTCCGTTTTTCAATGCTAAATTTTCCTAATTTAACTATTTATTTAAAATAGGAAGTAAAGAATAAAATTACAGTTATTTCTTCTTGTTAATGAATTTCTTTTAGAATTTATTGAAGAGATTTTTACTCATATTTATTAAGATAAAACCAAACAATTAGAAATTAATAATACCAAGCACATTTTTATTAAAATCAGTTTTTTTAATATCAATATGCAAATTAGCTTTACGTTTACACTGAAAACTGGTATTTTGTTGTATATATAAATACAATTGCATGTTATTAGTATTTAGGTAAGGCCAACAGTATTAATAATGTCAAACAGTTTTATTATTAATTGAGGTTTAAATAGAAATAGAATCATGGAGAACGTGATGTCAATAACTAAGGGAATTGTGACTTGAGTAGTAATATAGTTTCAGTTACAGACAGAAAAACACACAATCTCCATTATAATAAGATGTAAACTGATAGACAATATGATTTTTTTATGTAATGTACTGCCACCAACAACATTTAAAAGGGAACCTTATTGTGGTGTAATGGTTAACAAGCTACTATTGCAAATTAATTACTACTGAATAATGAGTTCAATTATCATTAAGTACTCTTTACTATTGGCCTTGTGCCAAATCTGAACTCAGCTTAGTTTTGGGTTGGTTAGGTTTTACATCATGTCAACCCTTGTTGGGTTATTTTATGTCAGAGATGTTTTGTTTTATTCATTCTTAATGGGTATTCAAATTCTTTTTAAACTCAATTTTTAAAAAACTCATATTTTTTCTATTTAACTCATAGAAGGGGACGCTAAAAGGTATTAGCACCCTGGGTCAGTTAAATTATTCTGATCTATGTATCTATCAGTTTACACTTTTATCTATATGCCTAGGGTGGACCTGGGAGTAATGCTGATAAAGGGGTACTCCACACTCTCCAGAACTCCAGAATTGAGAAGCACTTCTAGAACAAAACACTTCTAGAAGAAATTTCAATTTCAATTTGTCTAATTCTTGAGAATATCATTTTTCAAATAGAATTCTTTTTTTATAACTGAAATTTTGACTTTAATATTAAATTTCATGTTGACAATTTTTTGAAATTTTGTCCAAAATTATCAAAGTTTTTCCCAAAACAAATAGATAAATTAATACAATAAACATAACAACTGTTATGAAAAAAGTTGTATTATTTTGAGTATTAAATAATAAGAAAGAAGAAAGAAGAAAAAAAGAATGTCTTTTGAAATCTGGTAGTACTCCAAACTGTCTACCAATAAGTGGTTTCAAGATTAAAATGCAGGAAACCGGTCTTAAGAGAAAAAAAAAATGGGTACTTACAGCCAACTTCCAGAGTGACAGTTTCTGAGTCTTCTCCTGCTTCATTTTCTGCAATACAAGTATATTCGCCTGCATCTGCTTCCTGAGTGCCAAAAATTCTGAGTTTACCATTTTCATCAATTTGAATGTAGGACAATTCTTGGAGCTAAAATAATAAAAAACACAAACATTAGGTGTGTCCAAAAAGAAACTAAGATAAAATGAAACATTATTTTTTAGATGTTTTGACCGCTATATAATCTCATCTTCCTCAATCGTTCCCTGTGTACCGAGCATAGTAATGACCCAACCTGGGAAATCATTTTTGATAGTTTGACTGTTGATCAAAAACAGTGACATCATTATTTGAATAAGGTCTTCAAATGTTTTTTGATGCCTGTTTGATCTTTTTAAAAATTTATTTTCTTTTATATTAAAGATCACTAATTAGAAATGAGCCTATTCTAGTAGTGACCATCCCAAGTGGATTTAACAGGTTTTAATTTAGAGTTTTCCTTCTCTTAGACTGGTTGCCTCAACAAGGTTAAAGAGCCCAGTCTGACTGACTATTTACCCATAGCTGGAGGGAGAGAGTAGTTGGATTCATACCTTTCCAACTACTCTCCCTCCAGCTATGGATCAACAGTTAAACTATGAAAAATGATTTCCCAGGCTGAGTTATTACTATACTCGGATACACAAGGAATACCTGAGGAAGGCTGGAGGATACAGTGGCCGAAACGTTGTGTTTACACATACCCCAATAATTTTCTTATTCCTTCTACTTTTCTAAAAAACTCAGACAATTAATACTTTGCTCGTCTTTTAAAACAATGGTATTTGTAAGGAATACATCACACATTTTCAACATTTCCATGTGTACCACACGTTTTGACTTTTGACCTCGCATGTACCAATCACGTTTTGACTTTTGACCTCGCATGTACCAATCATGTCTTAACTTTTGTCTTCACGTGTACCAATCACGTCATGAACTTTCAATATGAACGCTGATCAATTAATGGTTATGAGCTGTTTTCTCCATACACATTTCCAACTCGAGTCATTTGAAAATATCCATCACCGTTTGAACCACAAAAAATCTTTTTCTCTTCTTTTTTAATATATTGTCCTGAAAAAGGTTTTACATAAACCGAAACATTTAAGTGTCGACATAAACATTCATAATAAATTCATCTTTTTTTTTAACATTTTGTTTTTCTTATTTCTATATACCACAATAAAGATGAGGACAACAGTTCAAAACATGAAAATTATTATCGGTTTGGTGGTTGGTTTTGAAGGCTATCACAATGCAAGTTTTGAGGATGTGCAGGACATCAAAAAGACTGTGATGACAGAGCTATGGAAAATCCCGAAGAATCTTTCCAGGAGTGCATGCAAGCATGGCAGAGAAGGATGGAAAAGTACATTAGACTCCAGGGGGATTATTTTGAAGGGGATAACTTGTAGTTTGGATTTGAAAAAAAAAAATTTGTGACACCAGTCCTGGAACCTTTTTGACATATCTAGGGGCTGTTTTACCTCAGTTGGTAGAGCACCCGTGTAGAAATTTCAAGGTTCTGGTTTCGATATTGGTCCCTGCCAACTCAGCATATGAGTAGCACAGCTTGAGTAATCTTATTTGTACGGCAAAGTGGGAAGCTGATGGTAGGTGTGGCACTCCACCTGAACTGATCAAATGCTAGCAAAAAGGGGATAAACCCCTTGCTGTCAGGCTGATACCAACAATAGGCCACTCGGTAATTTATGAGGAAGTGCGTCCCGGTCTCCTGCCTCAGAAATTGCTACCCGGTGACTATTAAAATAACGTCCCCAACTATGTCGTCTCGGTGGTGTTACTTGAAAGAAAACAACCAACTTAGGGCGTTAAATGTATTTTTTGTCGTAATTCTTATTTATTTATCGTAATTTGTTTAGAAATTTATTTATAGAAATTTGTCGTAATTCTTGTTTATTTATAGAAATTTGTCGTAATTTTTTGTTTAGATATGAAGATGGATATCTATCTATCTATCTATCTATCTACCTCAATTTGTTCATTTTTTACTTTGTTTATATATATCTATCCACCCATCTCCATTTGTTCATATCAAAAAAGAGAAGCCCCCCCCCTCTAAAATACAGTTAACGCCCTAAGTTGGTTGTTTTCTTTCAAGTAAAACCTCCGAGACAACATAGCTGGGGACGTTATTTTAATAGTCACCGGGTAGCAATTTCTGAGGCAGGAGACTGGGACGCACTTCCTCATAAATTACCGGCCACTCTACAAACTTTTTTTTTTTTTTTTTTTTATGTCTAGAAGAATTTGTGGTTTGACATATTTTTGTTGTTGATATATCAATACTGCACATGTGTGTTTACATAAATGCAGTAATTGTGAAATTGCTTTTTCAGCAGATTTTATACATTCTGTTGGTGGTGCACTATGGGTGGCTCAGAATGTGCACTTGTTATAAGGATATTTTGTATAAGAAACTCACAGTGCAAAATAAATAAATAAAATTTAAAAAATCTGATCTTTTAAAAAAAAGAATGGAAGAGAAAAGACCTGATCAAAATAAATGTATAAAAAATTTATGAATATCTTTTTGTGAATTTAGAAAAAACAATGAAAACAGGTTATTCAGTTCATTAGATTTCTAGGACTGGTTTAACTCAGTCGGTAGAGCGTACTTTGGCCCCTACTTAGACTAGACAGTTGGAGAGGACCCTTCCGATCAATCGGCTGGTCAAGTCAAGATCTAGCACCTATATGATTATTCCAACCCTATTGCCCAAACCCTTTTTATCATATGTGCTAGATGGCGAGAAGAAACATGTAAACAATGACAGCCATCTTTGATTCAACATAATTTTCACAGAGAAAACACAAAGCTTTTCAAATCCATTTTAATGCACGTTTTTAACTCCAAAATATCATAAAATGTGTTTTTAATAACAATTAAGTTCATTTCAAATAATGCACAAGTACAATTTTATGGTAGAATTTAGTCACTTAAAGTTCAAGATTACCGATTTTTTGTGCCAGGGACGTAGGGCGTGTGTGTGTATGTGTATATATGTATATATATGTATATATATATATATTAAAAATTTATGGTAAAATGGATGAAATAAAAATGAATGAAATGAGAGGGATAAAACAACAAGATTCCTGGTTCGATACCGGCCCTTGCCAAATCAGCTTATGAGTAGCATAGAGATCTGTGCAGTAAAGTGAGGAGCTAGTAGATTATAAATAGATTTATGTATTGTAAAAATCTCTCCAATGTTTTTCTTTACTTTTGTGGTTGTGGTAGAATGTGTTTTATCACTATCAAATAAATTCTGCCATAACCATGAAAGCAAAGAACAACATTGAAGAGACTTTTACAATATATGAATCTAGTTTTTGATAAGATTTTTAAGTAATTATAATCTGCTAGCAGGACCTGTGGATATACCGCAGTATGATAATTTAATTATTACGTTTCATATTTTTACTTAAGAGCAATTACAAAATAGTTCAATATGCAAAAATTATAATAATCTTGATTTAACTTTCTCTTTTTTTTTTCTTTTTTCCTTCTTTTCCTCTTTTTATTATGTTCAATTGAAACAGATTAGCTTTATTGCTTACACGCGCTCATCCACTCTCTCTACCTTCCCCGACTTTCTTTCTTATTATATTTTTTCTTTGTAGCATGTCCTTTTTCCTCCTTTTATTTCTTTGATAAAAATGGAATTGTCCATTATTTATCTGAGGTGACAACAATAGAAATAGGAATTTGGTGGATGAGCAACACCAGATAATCAGGATTTGCATTTTTACATTTCCTCATGGACAATTTGGACAGTCTCATTTTTAGTCATAGGGTGTTGCAAGATGATATGTTGTACAATTAAGGAACAAGAGTATTAATATATAGATGATACTGCCAACATTATCTAAATATTTTCTCCCCCCCCCCGGTTCCAAAAGGAAATAATTGTCCTCATTCCTTTCTTCTTTTACCCTGTGATTGAAAGAACCAAAAAATGGTCTCTTGGAATTGCTCTTGGAATCACTAATCAGAGAAAATGTCAGGAATATAAACTTGGTAAATGTTGGTTTAGCAGTTCTTTAAGTACGTAGACACAGTATGTTCAATCAATACATCTACTTGTGCCATCTGTTTTTTGCTTTTAGTGGGGGGGGGGGGTCCTCTTTTAGGGGGGGGGGTCCTCTTTTAATGACCACTGACCTACCCAACACTTAGAAAATGATTTGTTTTATTTTAACCACTTAGAAACGGATGAGGAAATATCTTAAGTGTACCTTCTTTGTCCTGGAACAGCTGATAAGATATTTCTCTCTAAGGTGACATAGTGTAGTGCCAGGTCCTGTAGATTCTTAAAATACGGTAACTTAACCTTCCCACTTTGGTAACAAACTTTTGTTTTATCTATTCTTAAAAACTTATGACATTTATGGTTACCTTTGAGGAGGCGCTTGTAGTATAATGGTTATCGTCATGGAAAATGGACATAACGACCAACTTTAATTCCTGGATGAGGCTGTTTGTATTTCACATAGTGCTAATACCCTTGGGAAAGGTATGCATCCAACTATTCTCCCTCCAGCTATAGGTAAATAGTAGAGCAGTTTGGGCTCTTTAACCTTAGTATGGCAGTCAGTTTAGGAGAAGAAAAACTAATACTAAAGAGCATCAATTGGTGAGGCTACACTTCTGGAGAGTGTTGAGTACCCCTTCATTGCCATTACTTTCAGCTTCCATCTGACTCAGTGTGGTAATACCTGTTAGTGTCCTACTATAGGTTAAATAAACCTGTTTAAAAATTATTTATATTAGATAGGACTGTGTTGCAAAAATCATCTTTAGCAACAAAATATAAAGAGGTGACCATGGTGTAATGGTTATCTAGTAGGAAATGGACACGACAAACAGAGTTTAAATCTTGGACAAGGCTGTTTATATTTCACATGGTGCTAATACCTGTAGAATAATACTAAGTCCAATTACTGTCGAATTGACAAGACAGCAAGCAGTCGTAACTGAAATACGATTCTGGTTTGCTGCAAAAACTACTGCAAAATGGCAGGATTTATGGAGCCTCAGAGGATCCTACAAACCAAGCAGCCAATCAGGACTCAGGGAATGGAATCACCCAAATGCATGAGTGGACTGTTCTGAATTCCCATAAGTACCAGTTGTCTTGACACTGGTTCAGTTGTGCTTGGCCAGTCACATTGTTCAAACCAATAGTTGACTGACTGACTGACTTACTTCAATAATACCATTGGGAAAAGTATAAATCCTACTATTATCCTTCCAACTATGGGTAAATAGTAGGGCAGACTTGATTCTTTAACCTTTTTATGGCAACCAGTCTAGGAGAAGGAAAACTCTCAGTTCAAACCTATTAAACCCCACTTAAGAAATTGCCTATATGTCACATCCTGGTTTAGCTCAGTCAGTAGCACATCAGCCTAGCAATTGCCAGATTCCAGAGTCTATACCACTTCCACCAACTCAGCACATGAGTAGCACAGCTTGGGTAATTTGATCTGTGTGGTAAAGCATGTGGGAGCTGATGCTAGGTGTGACACTCTATCTCAGCTAAACAATTTTCCTGGTCTAGTGCTAGTGAAAAGGGAATAGACACCGTCACTGTTATGACTGATACTGACAATAGGTCACTCCACAGATTAAAAATAGTACCACTACTGTTCTACAAGGATGG
This sequence comes from Doryteuthis pealeii, assembly GCA_023376005.1. Lineage (NCBI taxonomy): Eukaryota > Metazoa > Mollusca > Cephalopoda > Myopsida > Loliginidae > Doryteuthis > Doryteuthis pealeii. The sequence goes on from CM042165.1 coordinate 6,706,172, forward strand.
CTGTGGCATTAAATAACCCATGAAGGTTGATGTGCCATTAAAAACAAAGAAACCAAACCAGACCATTAAAAACATGTAAGTGTTGTATTTATTTTTCAGTTTCAAAATGGTTGCTGATGTTGCTAAAATAAAAAGTTCCCTTTAAAATACGAGATTATATTTCAAAAAGAAAAGAAAAATGTTGGTATTAAATATTCTTACCTCAGTGCTACCTTTGAACCATTTCATTTTTGGCATTGGAATTCCTTCAGCTTTGCATGATAGTATAGCTTCATCTCCACTTGCTACAAGAATTTTTCTACTTGACCAGACAATGTGCGGCGATTCTATAAAGAAAGAAACCATGAAATTGTAATAGAATTTTCTTTGTTTTGCAAATCTTTAATTCTCAAAAATAAATCTTTAAACATTTTTTTTTTGTCAAAATTATTTTAGCTATAAATCTCTCTTTGATTATAATCTATCTATCTATCTATCTATCTATCCATATATAAGGGCAGTTGTGTGTATATGTATGTCCGGAGGAAATTTTGAAAATAAAACAATTAATGACAAAGTAAATATATATACACATTAAATATCACCAGGGCTTGGTTTTATATACATATATAAAGGGCAGTTGTGTGCATGTGTATGTCCGGAGGCAACTTTGAAAATAAAATAATTAACAACAAAGTAAATATATATACACATTAAATATCACTAGGGCTTGGTTTTTGAACAAAAATAATAGTGATTTTATTTATATTCATGAAGATAATTAGAAAATAAAATTTAAATGATAACAGCATGGATTTTTTTTTTCATTTAATATTTTAGATAGTAGACATTAATATTTCTTTTCAGAGTAGCTGGATCATTGGAAGGTCTATTTTTTTTTTCCATAGGGATTTAAATGGGGCATCCCATGAGGATTCAACTCACGATTCAGTAATAATGGATCTGCGGGAATAACTTAAAAAAAATCCCTCTCTACCCAGGCAACACCGGGTAACCACTGCTAGTTTTTTAATATATGCTTTTGATATTATTGGAAATTCCATAACCAATTATCTCCCCCTGCCGCTAGGGGGCGAATCACCATCATTATATGTTGGCGTCAATACCAAAAACTTATCACGGAGCACCCACTGAGGGTAGTCACGTAAATAGCGGTCCCTACACTTTATTCATCACTTAGCCCAAAACCAGGGCTTACTTATCGCATAGCAGTATTGGAGGAGAGACGTAAAAACACCAAGCTCTCATTACCAAGCCCAAACCAGGGCCCACTTATAACAGAACTCTACAACCAGCTCACTTCTAAGGCATTGTATCAGCATACGTTAAAAGGCGGGTACAATAGCACATGAAGCGTCTTATCAACATTTCCTACCGACGAAAAGAATACCCTGTTATCACCATTACTCCAAGAAAATTACTTAACTCGGATAAGTCTCATAGCAAATACCATTAAAATTTGCAACAATTTTATATAATTTTTGTCAATACAAGTGTCTGCAGTTACTTTCGTGTTTGTTCCTTCTTTGTCCAACAATTCGCCTACAACTACGGAGAAATAAGAGCTCCTTCGAAAACCGTAAATACTCTTAATATCCCTAAAGCTCAATATGGTTGATATATCATTAAACAAAGGAACCAATCAAAATCTGTGATTTAAGATTTGAAAATATGAAAAACTAATTAGAATCTTTCATTTCTGAATAATGTCCTGGGTATAAATGTTGAACTGCATTTTTTAAAACATATTTTTTATGTACTTAATCAATAGATGGAATAGTAATCAAAAAATTTATATACCCAACGAATGTGAATAAAACAAAAACATCTTCAGTATGAAATAACCCAACAAGGGTTGACATGCCAACCAACATCCTTTCTGACTAGTAAAAAAACAAATTTCAAGAGAATAGAAAACATTTTTTAAAAATATTATTTTATTGTAAAGTTAAATGCAGATTGCTGTTGTGTATTTTACAGAATTCCTAGGGAAAAATGAAATAATCTTTCATCTTGTAACTTAACTATTTTATGTTAAAAGGATTCAAAATGTTGGTTTTATGGTGACAAATCTTTGCCACAAATGTAAGTAAGTAATGTTGCTGGGAGGGGGGGCTAATGTCGGTATCAGCCAGACAGTGAGGAAGTCTATCCCCTTTTCACTAGCACAAGACTAAGGAGATTATTTTTGCGTCTGAGTTGGTGCACCACATCTACCATCAGCCAGACCCTCTGTTGGTCAACACATTCTTCGTCTAGCAGCTGGAAAATCCGTAGTAGTAGTCAAAATAATCTTTAGCAGTTCAAAATCACATTTCCTATTTATTTTTGTTTCTGTTCGACTAAAATCCATTTCTTTACTGAAAAGCGCTTCGTCGTCAACTGCTTCTGCTGACCGCCCAGTGCTTGACTCGTTATTTTATGGGCATATTAGCCAAACATCCGGGTACATCAGTCGAACCTCGTGTCCGTCCAGTGCCCAAAACGCATTTGTTTTTGCATGCGGGGGGACGTGAGTTCGATCCCAGCAGGCAAGACAATGTCTTGCTCTTTTTCCTTTCTTGTTCTGTCACAAGCTGTGAATTATGAATGTCCAGCATTTATAAATTTCAAAAGTAAGCAAATCAATACACCAGGTTTTCAACCCTCTACTAAGAGAACGCTGGGTAGCCGCTTCTAGTAAGAATATAATGGCACCTCCGACTCGCTCTCGATCACTCTCTGACACTCACCCTCTCTCTCTCTCTCTCTCTCTCTCTGTCTATCTTTCTCTCTCACTCTCTCTGTCTATCTTTCTCTCTCTCTCTTTGAACAACAACTAAGCCCAAAACAGCTGGTATTTATGGAACTCAGGAATACTCCATTCATGATTTTCGTGATTCCATTCCTTGAATCCTGATTGGCTGCTTGGTTACTATCGTGTTATGGTGCTTGATAAATAACCTACCATTCTGCAGTAGGCTTGTGACAATGTAAGATTCGTATTGAGTTACGGCTTCCTTATTGCCTTGTCTTGCCAATTTGATGGTAATTGGAATATTGCTTCCACGGTTGTGATTGCTAAGTATCTGCTATTACTTGTCTGTATTTTTAAGATGAGGCTTAATGTGAATAATTTTGTGTTTTGGACTGTTGTCCTCATCTTTAATGTGGTAGGTATACTATAAACATGTTTTGGCCACTGAATAATTACTATGCTCAGATACATGGAACACCTGAGGAGTAAAGACATGTTGAAAGTGCTGGTTCCCACTAGATCACTGAAGTTAAGCAGTGATGAGCCTGTTCAATACTTACACAGGTGATCATTTAAGCAACAGCAGGTACTGTAAGTTAACCAGATATCAAAAATGACTTGATTCGGTATTAAATGACCCGAAAAGGGTTGAACCAAAATGAAATATAACCATTAATAACTTAATCAAGCCGATAAGAATGTACTTCGTTGGTGATTTTTATCTACGATTTCAAAATTAATTTAAGATGCAAGATAATTCTAGTTGAAATGAATAATTAAAAAAATAGAAGGGTGTTACTTATGAGTTGATCCTTACTTCTCCAACAGAGTCCGGTATTAAATGACCCGAAAAGAGATCATACACCATAAAACAAAACAATCAACCAACCAACTAAAGCATGAATCACTGTGCCACGGGACGACACGCTAATACATAGATGAGTGACCATTTAAGCAACAGCAGGTACTGTAAGTAACCACATATCAAAATGACTCGATTTGGCATTAAATAACCCGAAAAGGATTGATATGCCATAAAACAAAACAAAACCTTAGGAAGGCTGGAGGATACAGCTGCTGAAATGTTGTGTTTATACATACCACAATAAAGACGAGGACAACAGTCCGAAACATCAAAATTATTCACCTGCAATTATGTAAATTTTTGGGTAGATTTGTTCCATGAAAAGAATTTTAATATCAAGGTGTTTTTTTTTTTTTGTTTGTTTTTTTTTTTTTTTTCTAATTATTTGCACAAATAAAATAACACTAAAAAAAAATTTAAAAAATGGACTCACGTATATAATTCAGAGTTGCAAATGCTGAATATTCTCCTGCTGGATTCACTACGGAACATTCATATTCTCCTTCATCTCTTTTGTTCATATTTCTTATGGTAAGATTCCCTTCATGGATGGTTATCCGATGGTCAGGAAGAATCAACTTCCCATCTCTCAACCAAAAAAGATCTGGAACTGGATAGCCAGTCATTACACAGATGACATCTACAGATTGTCCGACGACAAAATTTTTTGTTGCTGGAATTACCGTAGATGTGGGAGCATCTATTTTTTTTTTTTAGGAAAAAGAAGAAAAAAAATTATATTTTGAGATAAAGAGAAAAAAGTTTCATAAAGTGATGTATGAAAAAAAATAACTGATTTGGGAAATCAATTTCCCAACTGCAAAAGTCAAACCAACAAAGTCTTTCTGATCTATTATTCACCCATAGCCCATAAGAATATTACAGCAGTCTTTAATTATGTTTCTATGAAGCCTCTTGCCTGGAATGGTCTCTCTCAACCTTTGCTGAATAACAAAGCAGGTGGTCATCCTTCATCCAGGTGCCCATTTGTCGGCTGGGGCGTTAGAATGCACCAACTGCACCTCTGCAGAGGGGTAAGACTCCCCCAATGGGGCCACCTGTTGGCTGTGGGTGGCGACCTATGATGCTTAAGAATAGAGCCCAGGTGGATGAGCAGTTCATGACATGCAATACTCCACTTTGGCCCTATCTTGGGCTAGATGGGCGGTCGGAGAGGCCCCCTTCGATCAATCGGCTGGTCACGTCAAGCCCTAGCACCTATATGATTTTCCCAACCCTATGGTAATTTATGAGGATGTGCGTCCCAGTCTCCCGCCTCAAAAACCGCTACCCGGTGACTATCAAAATAACAACCCCAGCTCGTCATAATTCTTGTTTATTTATCGTAATTCTTGTATAGATATGAAGATGGATATATAGTTTGGAATAGATTGAGATAGATAAACAAAATAATATAGATAGATACGAACAAATGGAGATAGATATTTTCGACAAGTAAATGTATTTGGGGGTGGGTGGTCGCTTCTTTTTTTGTCGTAATTCTTGTTTATTTAAACTAAAAACAAGACATTAAACAAACATGAATAAAAGAAAATCTTAGTATTTAAAGCAATATAGATAAATATGAACAAATTGAGATAGATATGAATATGGATAGTTTTGAATAGACTGAGCTGGGTTGTTATTTTAATAGTCACCGGGCAGCAACTCTTGAGGCAGAAGACAGGGACGCACTTCCTCATAAATTACCAAAATTCTTCCAAGTTGTTGATGTGTTAGTACTACTGTATGGCTGCACCACTTGGACTTTAATGAAACACTTGGAGAAAAAGCTAGATGTAAACTACCCTTTGTAGGCTGTATGCTGTTTTGAATAGATCCTGGAAGCAGCCACTTTTTTCCCATCTCACAAACCATCCAACGAAGACATGCTGGGTACTGCTGGAGAAGTAAGGAAGAACTCATTATGTTCTCTTATGGACGCCTACACAAGGACACACCAGTGTTGGCTGACCATCAGAAACTTACAATCTTCAAGCTCTGTGCAGACACTCGATGCCATCAAGAGGATTTGTTAAGAGTGGTGTGGAGAAGGTTGTAATAAATGTTCCTTGGCATGCACTGGACATCACTTTCTCATGAATGTTTTTGTATCTGATTGATACTGTAACACCGATATTCCACTATGTGTCACTCGCTATAATTTTGACTTGACACACCGAATCAAGTTTGAAATCATCATAACTGCTGATGAGTTATTCACCCCGACCCCTAGCCGAACAAAATTGGCAGATGGTGTCATCACACTAGTTGTGGGGTGCGGGGGGAGTTTTCATCCAACTATCTAACAATGTCACTCTACCTTGGTACAGAGCAGAGGAACCTTTACCCACATGTTCAGTGTCATGAATTGATTGTACATATACGCTGCCCTGTCTGCTGAGGCTGTAGAGTACACCAACTGCACCTTTGCAGAGAGGTAACATGCCCTCAAGGCTACCTGTTAGCTGTGGGTAGTGACTTGTAATGACTGAGGACAGGAATGTGGTGGCTGAACAGTCAATAATCCAGTACTAAGTGGTGTTGTGACATACAACACCTCACTTCGGCCTTTACTTGGGCCAGACAGTCAGTCAGAGGAGCCCTATATGATCAATTGGCTGGTTGTGTCAAACCCTAGCAACTATATGATTGTCCTGACTGTATTCTTGAGATTGCTCTTCTAGCAAACACCAACCCCTTTTTGTCATATAGGTGCTAGAAAGTGGTGACTGAGGGGCAACCACCAGTATTTATTAATACACATGAAGTTAATGAAAATTATTTCTACCAATTTATTAATACACATGAAGTTAATGAAAATTATTTCTACCAATTTATTAATACACATGAAGTTAATGAAAATTATTTCTACCAATTTAGTAATACACATGAAGTTAATGAAAATTATTTCTACCAATTTAGTAATTCAACTTTTCTTAAAATAAAATAAAAATAAATGCAAACCTTGAACTCTGAGGTATGTTTTGTTTTTGGAAATTCCCCCTTCATTTATGGCTTCACAAATATAAAGACCTTCATCATCTCTGTCTACATTCCTTTATGTGAAAAAGAAAAAGAAAATTAATATTAATTCTATACAATAAACAAACATTAAAACAATACGATTGAGTGTGGCATTGCTCAACCATGAAAAATTAAAAAGGAAAAAATGTCAAGTTTAATAACAATTGAATTTTCTTTGTTATTGATACTAAAAATCTAAAAAAAAAGAAAAAAATCAACCCACAAAATCAGACCATTATAAAAGTTCATCACTGTGGGTGTAGCAAGATGGGGATTATCCTGAGCGAGAACTACTATATTAGAAAAGAGAGGAAGAAGAAATAAGAGATAGTAAAGGTTTAACAAAAATAGTGATGAGCACAAAACAGGTTGTCGTGATTTTGACTGTGGCGTGACCCCCCGAAGGGAGACTTGAATGTCAACCGGAAGTTTCGGGTGTTCACCGGAACCGAAAGTCATGTGGTGACGTGGAACAATGAAGAAAAATACCAGCCTCTTTTTGCTTTGAGAGTCGTAGGGTACGGATCAGACCTTGAGTCCCTTGTGGGATCACAGTAATCTAGCAGTGTTGTCTCTCTCTCTTTCTGTGTGCCTTTCCTCCTCTCCGATACAGCCCACGAGACGCATGAGATGAGCCTAACCTGGAAATAAAAGCTAGCAGCTTGTGACAATATATTTCTCGCATTGTACTTTTTTATCAACAAGATGACCACCACGTGCCGAAGACCTTTTTAGTACGGTGAATATATCGCTACTGCCAGGTTACGTATATCAGCTTTGGGTATCGTGAATACAACAGATACCGCTACGTTACATGGGGCATCTAATGAAGCTCAAACAATAGCCACTTTAGATGAATGTGCCTTATATATATGTGTGTATGCGCGCACACACACACACACTAATATATATATATAGGGTCCATACGCTAATTCCACCCTGATATTAAAAAGATGCCCAGACAATTAGAAAGGGTTGAAAAAAAAAAACTTGTCAGACAAGAATTGTTCATCGAGTTCAACAAAATCTGTTTAAAAGAAAAAATGCTGTCAAAATATACTTATATATAAAAGGAATGACTTTCTGGGTTAGTCTCAATATTTGGTTGGTGTAAGTATTACACAAATAAGTCAGCGTTATAACAAATATAAAGTGCTCAGTACGTTAGTAGAGTGGATTTAGTATTATAGTGGTACAGAAATAACCTACTAGAGTTTCATCATAAGGATCTTCAGGGTTAAATCCACTGAATTAATCAAGATAATGTTTGATTTTTAAAAAAAAATGTATATTTAAAAAAAATTATATATTTTTAAATATTCCATGTTAACATCCATATTTATGACATATTAACATGTTTGTCATTCAACTTCAACTGAACAGGAGGCAGCACAAGGTCAATTTTTAATAAGAGTTTAACAGGTTTAAATTCAGAATTTTCCTTCTATATCATCCTTGTCCTGGATTGGAACTTGATAGTTAATATGACATGTCCATTTCCAATAGATAACTCTCTCTCTCTCTACATATACATATATATATATATATATATATATATATATATAATAATGGACTCTCCCGTCAATTATTGACGTATGAGGGTTCATACACACAATGAACTCCCACACAGGGATTTGTTTATAGTGGTGAAGGCTTGTGTTGGAACATCCCCACTTTTTGGCACAGTCGATAGGAAAGAATTGGTGCATCAAAGGTTGCCACAAACCCAATCAACGACCAACCTCAGGAATTTTGAATTCAGAGTTATCCCTCTCCTAGACTGGTTACCTACCCAAGGCTGAAGAGCCCAGTCTGCCCTACTATTTAACCCATAGCTGGAGCAAGAATATATGGATTCATACCTTTCCCAAGGGTATTAGCGCTAAGTGAAATGCCAGCAGCTTCGTCTAGGAATTGAACTCGAATCGACGAGTCCATTTTCCACGACTCTAACCACTAGCCCACGCGCATATATATATATATATATATATATATATATATATATATATATATATATATATATATATATATATATATATATATATATATATATATATATATATATATATATATATATATATATATAATGTGTAATTGGTAATTTGCTTGAAGCATTGTTAAGTATGTTATAAAATAATAAAATTCGAAGGCAATACAATGTGTAAAAATTAAAGACAAAAAGATGTTTTATATGTCTAATCGATTTCAAAGCAAAGCTTTATCATCAGAGATTTTTTCAGAAAAAATTTAAAAAAAAAAAGATTTTTTCTGAAAAAATCTCTGATAAAGCTTTGCTTTGAAATCGATTAGACATATAAAACATCTTTTTGTCTTTATTTTTTACGCATTGTATTGCCTTCGAATTTTATTATTATATATATATATATATATATATATATATATATATGAAAACGTGTGGACAAAATCAGCACAAACAAGCAGTAAATTTAGTGTAATATTTCATCTTACATTGAGTGAAACATCATCAGCCTTTACTGAACATTGGTACAACATACAATTGCTTTTATAGTGAATTCCCCTTCGATGAATCGTCTGGTCACGTCAAGCCCTAAACTCATGACATTAAACTCATTTATAGTTACTAGCAAATATATGCACCCTCCGTAGGGTGCAAGTATTTAAGTTTTAATATAATAAAATGTCATATTAAATTAGAAAGGCTAATGAAACTGAATAAGAATGTAAATAAAAAGATTTGGAACAGAGGGGGTATGATTGAAAAATAGAACAACTTTGAAACTAACTCTTCATCATTTTCCGTTACTCCCGTCTTTCATTGGTAAATTTTCCTAATTTAACTGTTTAGTTAAAATAGGAAGTAAAGAATAATATTAGTTATTTCTTCTTGTTAGCCCCTAACAAGAAGAAATAACTAATATTATTTCTTTTAAGATTTATTGAAGAGATTTTGGCTCATATTCATTAAGATAAAACCAAACAATTAGAAATCAATAATACTAAGCATATATTTATTAAAATCAATTTTTTAAGATCAATATGCAAATTAGCCTTCCCATTCATACTGTAATCCACTATTTTGTTGTATATATAAATACAATTGCATGTTAGCAGTATGTAGATATGGCCAACAGTATAAGTAATGTACAAAAATTTTATTAATAATTGAGGTATAAATAAAAATAAAATTATGGTAAATGTGATGTAAATAACAAAGAGAATTGTGACTTGAATAGTAATATAGTTTCGGTTACAGACAGACAAACCCACAATCTTCATTATAATAAGATTTACATTATATTCTCAATGGTTATTAAATAATCATTATTTAATCTTAATTAGCATCTTATTTATTAACAATGTTTCTATCAAAGTCTAGCTGAGTTAGAATCACCTCAAAACAAGAAATATGATTGAGGTGTTTAAAATTCTGCATTAAGAAATAAGTGTTTACATAGTGTATGATGGAAGTAATTTACATACTGGTTTTGATAAAACTGTGTTTAATAAATAATTACTTGGTGTTATTGATTTCTAATATTATTGTTTTATTCTCAAATGTGTTAAAAGCAATCCTGTGTATCATTTTATATTGAAATCAGTTAGAATAAAATAAAAATAAGTAATTTTTTTTGTGTTCTTATTTAATTTCATTAGTCCCCAGATGGCACATTTTTTTTTGCTAATATTTAGAATTATTAAAAAATCACATATAATAAAATAAATTGGAGGTGTGTGGGGTAATGGTTAGAGTCGTAGGAAATGGACCCGTCAAACTAAGTTCAAATTCTGGATGAGGCCGTTTGCATTTCACATAGCGTTAATATCTTAGGGAAAGGTATGCATCCAACTATTATCCCTCCAAATATAGGTAAATAGCAGAGCAGATTGGGCTCTTTAATCTTGGCTAGGTAACCAGTCTAGAAGAAGGAAAACTTTGAATTTAAACCTGTCAAACTCTGCTTAATAAATTGACCTTGTGTCACATCCTGCTCGTGCAGAGGGGTTGGTAGATATCTAATAAAATAAATAGAGAATTTTATTACTGACCTGATTAAATCACGTTCAGATTTATTCTTACCTGATATGTAAGGTTCCATTATGAAAAATGGTTACATCTGGATCAAACATAAGTTTCACAATTGCATCTGCTCGGTACCAAGTAACATTATAATCTGGCACTGAACTGTAGACAAGACATTGAAGAATTTTGTCTTTTCCTGGAATCGCTGAGACATTGGCAGCGGTACTCACTTGGGGAGCAGGTTCTTTAAAAAATAAAAAAAAATAAAAATTCATAAATAACATTTGATAAAAAATTTACCATAATTTTGATTTTTCAAACTGTTGTCCTCATCTTTATTGTAGTATGTCATAACACAATGGTTAGGCCACTCTATTCTCCGGTCTTCTTCAGGTGTTTCCACTGTATCCCAAGCATAGCAATGACCCAACCTAGTAAATAATTTTGAATAGTTTGACTGTAGATCAAAAAAGGTGTTGAAGAACTTTTGAAAATCTCATTCAAATAACAAACGTCATTTTGTTATATACTGGAGTTTTCACAGTACCAAATCTATATAATGTTGTATACCCTTCTTACTTCTTACTCTGGTCGTCTTTTCTTCTGGCCGGCTTTGGTTCTATCTTCTAACATCTTGGTCTGGTATATCTTCTAAGGTCTGGTCTTCTGTGGGATTCCGGGTCTGGTTTCTGTTGGGGATCACTCCTTATCAGAAGCCCTGTGTTATTGTTAGTTTTTAGGTAATAAACACAAGACTTCGATTTATGTTGATGTTACTTTATTTGTAAATCCCCAAACCAGACAATCTGCGCAGATGACAGGATGCGCATAGAAATGCGACTTACACCAGACGATAGAAAAGACGTCAGAAGAAGAATGTTGCATACTGGCGTTTTCACCCTACCAAATCTATATAACGTTGTATACCCTTCTTACTTCTTACTTCTAGTCATCTTCTCTTCTGGCCGGCTTTGGTTCTATCTTCTAACATCTTGGTCTGGTATATCTTCTAAGGTCTGGTCTTCTGTGGGATTCCGGGTCTGGTTTCTATTGGGGATCACTCCTTATCAGAAGCCCTGTGTTATTGTTAGTTTTTAGGTATTAAACACAACACTTCGATTTACGTTGATGTTACTTTATTTATAAATCCCCAAACTAGACGTCTGTGCAGATCCTTACATATTGCTAGCTCGGCTTCTAACTTCTAACTGACTAACTTACTCCTTAAACCGGAAGAGGGCCTTCTATGGGGGTTCCGGTTCTCACGATTCATCCCTGCAAGGCAAGGTCAGAGTGAGGTCAAGCGCTGTCACTCACTCTCAAGGCCATCAGCTACACTAATCGCCATTATGATTTCTACAATACCTTATAAAAGCATTAGGGATCCAATAATTATGTAACAATTTTGTATGCCTATCATTCTGAGATGCATCACAAAAAATATCAAGTCCCATCTATGGGTTAAATAGAAAAACATGAGTGGCCCCATCCGATCAATCGGCTGGTCATATCAAGCCCTAGTAACTATATGATTACCTCAGCCTTATTGCCCTTATGGCAAACCCCAACCCTTTTTATCATATGGGTGCTAGAAGGTGGTGACTGAGGGTCTACATGTCCTGGGAATTATGTTAAACTCTGATGGTGAGGTTCCAGTTTTGGAGGTTTGGGGAATGTGGAGCACCCCTTCATCACCATTGCTCCCTGGTCCACTCTAAAAAATATCAAGTCCCACCTATGGGTTAAATAGAAAAGCATGAATTGATAAACAAAATCGTATTATCCATTAAGAATTGATTTATTTCAAAACTTTATCAGCATTAAATGACCCACTGAGGTTGATATGTCGTAAAACAAACCAAACTAAAAAATATCAGGATCATTTGAAAAAAAGAAAATAAAAGAAATAGAATGATAGGAGTGCAAAAACATTGATGTCATTATTTGAATGAGATTTTCAAAAAGTTCTTTGATTCTTTGTTTGCTCAACAGTCAAACTATTTAAAAGGATTTTCCCAGTTTAGATCATTGCTATGCTCAGATAGACCAGGGAACACCTGAGGAAGATTGGAGGATACAACTTCTGAAATGTTGTGTTTTTACATCCCACAATAGAGATGAGGACACAAGTCTGAAAAATAAAAGTTATATACATTAAACTTCATCTATAAAATTCAGAAAAATAGAAATGTTCCAGTATTACAAAATTATGATTATATATTTATATATCTTCCATCTTCCATTTAATTTTTCTGTATCTAATCCCAATTTTGTCAATAAGTTTGGTACCATTTATACTCTTGGAGTGCCATTGTGTGAGCAGTAATGATTAAACTCCAAAACTGTGATTGAATTAATGTGTAATCATCTGAAGATGACTTATTTTAAGGGAATTAAAATAATAAATAAAAAACACCTAAAACAAAACCTGAGTTTACGCTAGCCTGAACATTGTATTTATACACAATAAAGATGAGGACAACAATCTGAAATATCATAATTTATCATACAATTTGTTTTATTCGAGCAATACACTTAAAATAATCTAATTTATAGAATAAAGCAATGGGACATGTATTCTCACTGAATATTATTTAATTATTCAAATTCTTGATATAACTGAAATGCTAATTAGAATCCTTTACTAAAAAACACCCAAAACAGAGCAAGAGGTTACAATGGCCTGGATGTTGTGTTTATACATATTAAAGATGTGGACAACAGTCTGAAATATCATAATTCAAAACCAAGTGTTGACATGGCATAAAATAACCCAATAAGTGTTGACATACCACTAATATCCAACTGTGTGTGCACACTGCTTGGTCCAGCACTATTTTGAGCTTTACATGTATATATCCCTTCATGTTCAGGTGAGGCTTGAGGTATTTTATAGGTTGCATTACTTGAATCACTGAAAAAAAAAAGAAGAGAAGATAAACATTTATATTTAAACTGTGACAAGTTAAGAATAATAACCAATGTTATATAACTGATAGGTAACCTATTAATTATGTACGATAAGTGTAGTTTAATTCAAACTAATGGTTGTGGAAAAACACAGGAAAAATGATCGACAGATTTTGACCTGTGTTTGACCTCTCTTCTGATTTGCCAAAATGAGCCATATGAAAGTTAGTTTAGAGAAGTCAGATTTTACTGGTTGCAATGGCTGTTGAAACTAAATTATTGCATGCGTGCTTGTTTATAAAATAATAAAAGAGCTCTAAGAAAAAAAAACAGTCTTGTGTTCGTTTACTTAGACCAAACAAATGGCCAAGACATACTTGTCAAAGCTATATTTTTGCCTGTTGTCAGGATTGAACCTGCAACCTGCAGATGATTGTCACTTAGAACTGTATTAACTCAACCCTTATATCCATCCTACTGTTGTTACATAATCTATGCGGTTGCATAAGATTATTGTCAATCCCCTGTATTTCTAAAGGGATGGCCCTTTTCATATCACGGGCAGGACTTTCCATGGAATAGTACAGAAAGCCCGCGAAATACATGAAGTCACGTGGGACCTGGTTGGGTCCTCAGTTTCAGTTTGGACGTCGGACAGAGAAGATGTCCTGCCTTAACTTGAACTCACTGCATACGTGCACTATGTTTAGTTACATGAAATGTTTAGTTAAGTAAATAAAAGCTTAAGAAAATAACAAGGTTTTGTGGTTGGTGAATGTCTTGGTAACAAGACTGATCTAGAAGAAGAAATGAGTTAAGTGCGACTGACCACCAAGACAAAGTCCAGACGCTAGAAGAAGACGTAAGATAGAAAAGACGTCAGAAGAAGAATAGAAGAATAGAAGTAAGTAAAGAAGGGTATACAACACTGTACGGGGAGTGGGGGGAGATTATTTATAAAAATACAACAAATAGGGAATGTCTAAGAAAAGTATAGAAAACAGTTATTGTAGGAGACTGTTGAAAAGTACCACCATCAGTTTTCAGTCACAAAATTTGGAAGACTGTATTTCTATCATCATTCATTCTACTCCAAGATTTTCATTGGATTTTCTTCTTCTGAGAAGAAAATAACAGGAAGAAGACTGTCGTATTTCTATTATCATTCATTATACGCCAGGATAGATTTTCATTGAACTTTGTTTTGTTTTTTGAGAAAGAAATAAATGCAACGAAAGAAGGTGTGTCATTTGTTCTCAGAAATCTGACCTGCATGGGAAAAGGAAAAATTGGTAAAGGAACTGATGCAATCAACACAAAGAAACACATGTGCATCACTGCATGTTCCAAGAAATACCACATCCTGTTAGATGCAATACTTTTTTCTAATCAATTCTCTTTGTAAAGATCCTATAAATAGACTATGATTTTTAACATATTTATTTTAATATATTATTTCCTTTTTTTTTAATTAGCCCCCCCCTCCCTGTTTTTGCTTCAAACTTGTTGCATCTTTGTGTGTAAACAAGTCTGTGTGTTTACTCTAAATACTGTGTAAATTTTGTGTTTTAAGACAATGTAAACTATATAGATTTTTATTTTCAGTCATAGTTGTATGGCCACTTGCCTCCTATCATACAAACTATCCAAGTAAGACAAACAAAACATGCTGGAGATGCAAGAGATGCAAATTCTTAAATGACATTCTTTAGTGGACAACTACAGATGGACACACCAGTGTAGGCTGACCAGCAAAAACTTACATCAATCAGCTTTGTGCAGATTCTGGATGCTGCATGGAGGACCTGCCAGGGGAGATGGCTAATAGTGATATTTAGAGAGAGAGAAAAGGACTTATTTTCATGGAAATTTTAGGTGTTAACTTTATTGTTTTTTTCTGATAGATTTCCATGCATAGATTGCATTGATACCAAAGAAAGTGCTTAATTCAAAGTATTGGCGGAGAAAGGAGCCTTTAAAAAACCACTATTTTCATGCAAATTTTAGGTGTTGATTCTATTGGCTTTTCTGATAGGTTAAATTTAGATGCTACAAATTCTTAAAAAGTCAGTGCTTATTATACACAATTATTTATTTTTCCAGAATTCTGTATTACAAAGTTCGGTAATTTATGAGGAAGTGCGTCCCGGTCTCCTGCCTCAGAAATTGCTACCCGGTGACTATTAAAATAACGTCCCCAGCTATGTCGTCTCGGTGGTGTTACTTGAAAAAAAAACAACCAACTTAGGGCGTTAAATGTATTTTAGAGGGGGGGGGCTTCTCTTTTTTGTTGTAATTCTTATTTATCATAATTTGTCATAGTTCTTGTTCATTTATAGAAATTTGTCGTAATTCTTGTTTATTTATTGTAATTTGTCGTAATTCTTGTTTAGATATGAAGATGGATATATAGTTTGGAATAGACTGAGATAGATAAACAAACAAAATAATATAGATAGATATTAAGAAATGGAGATGGGTAGATATATATATATATAAACAAAGTAAAAAATGAACAAATTGACGTAGATAGATATCCATCTTCATAGCTGGAGACTTCATAGCTGGGGACGTTATTTTAATAGTCACCAGGTAGCAATTTCTGAGGTAGGAGAACGGGACGCACATCCTCATAAATTACCCAAAGTTCTTAGTGCATCTTATATACACATAATTACAGTAATAAAAACAACTAAATTCAAAAAAGGTTTCAGGGGTTAAAAGGAGCCGTTTGCAGCAATTCTAAAATTAGAGGTTTCATATTATAATCTAAAATAATAGAATATTGAAATGTCCAAGATCTTGTTCTAAGTACCAAGCTTATCACCAAACTCACATAAAAGAAGGAAAATTAAATCTGACAGTCTGATGAATTCCTAAAAGAAAGCCAGTCACAGAATTACTTCCATGCAATATATACATGTATACAGTGATGCTGATAGCTGTCCTTGGATGCACATATTTGCTTTGAATGGGAAAATTTTTGGGTTCCAACTAAAGCCGTCTAACTCCTATCTTGTAACCTATCCTGTGTAATTCATTTCTAAGAAACTATTGAAATGTGTTTACAGTTAGATTGAAATGGTGAGGGAAGAAAAAAGAAAAACACCGAGATGCATGGATATGATTTTACTGCATCCTTTTAGGTTTTTGTGCATCAGGTACGCATATATGAAAAGTTGGTGACTTATCTGGGAATATAATAATGAGTTAGTTGCAACTTTGTTGATAAAATAACCAAATAAGTCAAGGTTATAAAGAATATAAGAGTGCTCAATACGTTTTTGGAGCGGATTTAGTAAAATGTTATATAATCAGATAACATATTCAAGTTTCACCATGAGGATCATCAGGATTAAATGCAATGAATTAATTAGATTAGTTGATTAAGTAAAGCAGAAGTAAACATAAATTATTTATTCTTATATATATATATATATATATATATATAATTCTAAAAATCTAAAAAAAAAAGCAGATGTGAACATATATCATTTTAAAAAATCTTTAAAAAAAAAAAGCAGAAGTAAACACGCACGCACACGCACGCACACACACACACACACACACACACACACACACACATATTATAATATATATATATATATATAATATATAAGTTAATAGAAAGGAAATGAATCCGACAATATGAGTATAGAAAACAACACAATATGCTGTTAAAGTGAATATGATATAAAATATTTTCACTTTAACAGCATATTGTGTTGTTTTCATATCCTTTTATCTATACTCATATATATATATATATATATATACATATATACACACATCTCATTCTAAAAATAAATAAAAAAACAAAAAAAGAAATATTCCAACCTAAAATAACTTCGAGTTCCTAATTCAACTCCTTCTCTTAACCATTGCACATTATAAGGTACAAGACTGATGACTTCACATTTAAGAACGGCTGTTTTGCCAAAAAATCCTTTTGTAATTGTCGGCATGTAGATATCCGGAATTGTAGGAATCTGTGAGCTGATGGCTGTTGGGGTTATTCTTTGGAAAGCATATCCTTTCTCATCAATTCCATAAATCTGAAAATATATTAATTTTAAACACATTAATTAAAATACCAGTAACAAAAACCAAATAATCTTTATTAAACCAGTTCACATACCTTGGTAGCAATATCTCATCTTGTTGAGAAATTTTAGTTATAAGGTGTGTGTTAAAAGCCCACTTCTATTTATAGACTCGCCGAGAACATGTGATCAAACTCTTGGCCAATCACTGGCAGTACTCTGCTGCTGATATAATACTTAAACCAACAGTACTGGCCATAATTGCTTTGAACCTTTGTGGAAAATGGACATAGGATTAAATCACTGGACTTTAACAATACGCTGGATAGGACTTATTCGCTTACCAAAGGATTCCATAACTCAGGACTTACTTACTATAAGCCCTTTTCAACTGGCCAAGGATGGCATTTAAAAACTTAACAGAAAGCGATGTTAATATATGCATAGGAAAGACATGGACTGCTATAGACAGATTATCTATACATATATAAAGGGCAGTTGTGTGTGTGTATGTATGTATGTATGTATGTCCGTAGCATCAAATTTTATCATCTGACTCATCTGAATCTTCTCATTCATTGGGGAGGAAGTCTTTTCAATGTCATATTTGCATCAAACTTTGTGGATCTGCAGCAGGTTTGATGAGTCATTTGAGGGCTCATGCAAGGAAGGGTTCTGGTGGTGGAGTTGTGGGATTGTGAGGGACGGCAATGATCTGTAAAGATTATGCTATTGCCATACCATGTCCGTAGGAAACTATGAAAATAAAACAATTAATGACAAAGTAAATATATGTACACACTCACAATTACCAGAGCTTGCTTTTTTTTCAAAAATAATGAAGATTTTATTTATATCTTGGAAGATATTTAAAAATTAGGATTTGAATATTAAGATAAGGGAGAAGTTATTGGTGGCGTTTGTGATCAAAACAGAAATCAAAACAATGGATCTGCGAGACTAACTTTTTATTATTCCCTCTCTAGCCAGACAACGCTGGGTAGCCGCTTCTAATCCATCAAATGGAAATCTGATCTCTGAAAAGATAGTGTGATTCTTTCAGGCTGTAACAGTGTCAGTACTACTGTATGGGTTGCACCACTTGACTTTAATGAAACATTTACAGAAGTAGCTAGTTGGGAACTGTGTGCTGTCTTGAACAAATCGGTAATTTATGAGGAAGTGCGTCCCGGTCTCCTGCCTCAAGAGTTGCTGCCCGGTGACTATTAAAATAACAACCCAGCTCAGTCTATTCAAAACTATCTATCTATCTATCTATCTATCTCAATTTGGTCATATTTATTTATATCACTTTATACTAAGATTTTTTTTTATTCATGTTTGTTTACTGTCTTGTTTTTTAGTTTAAATAAACAAGAATTACAACAAAAAAAGAAGTGACCCCCCCCCAATACATTTACTTGTCGAAAATATCTATCTCCATTATTTTGTTTGTTTATCTATCTATCTATCTATCTCAGTCTATTCAAAACTATATATCCATCTTCATACCTAAACAAGAATTACAACAAATTACGATAAATGAACAAGAATTACGACGAGCTGGGGGTGTTATTTTGATAGTCACCGGGTAGCAATTTTTGAGACAGGAGACCGGGATGCACTTCCTCATAAATTACCAACAAATCCTAGAAGCAGCACCCCCCACAAAAGAGCCGCTGTTTGGCCACTTACCTCCTATCACACAAACCATCCAAGTAAGAAGAACAACACATACTGGGTTTGGCTGGAGAAGCAAGGACAAGAATTGTCAATTGAAACAGTGGAAAAATCCAATCAGGCATTCCCATCATGCTGTAATGGTTTGCAAGATAATCTTGCAGATCTATTACAACTGAATAGTGAGTTCAATCCTTGCTGGATGTACCATACTTGTGACCTTGTACCACATCCTACCCACGGTGAATGAGTCGGGTAAAGAAAAACATGTCTCGTATATCCCTTACTACTGAATAGAAAGTTCAATCCTCACTGGATGCCCCATATTTATAACCTTGGGTTATTTCCTATAAGTCTAACATAAACAAAGGGGAACCACTCTTGACTGGTAAATTATTTATTTTCCCATTAAACTAACCCTAAACCCTATCCCTAACCCCGTCTTCTTTTTTCCTTGTAGATCAATAAATAAATAAATAATTTATCAGTCAAGAGTGGTTCCCCTTTGTTTATGTTAGACTTATAGGAAATAACCTACAACCTTGTATCCCATCCTACCTGTGGCGAATGGGTTGGGTAGATACCTACCTGTCCAAGATTTTACTTAACAGTCTTCTGACTTGATAGAAATTTGATGAAACAAACTTTTAGTAGAAAGAAATAATGTTAATATTTCTAGCAGTTTATGGTATATGTTCGCAACCTTGCTGACAAATTTCTGTTAAAATTGAGAAAAATCCTTGGAAAAAAACATAACAATAAACCTAACCATCTCTTATAATTTACTGCTTGGTATAAAATAACTTGAGATGGGTTGACATGCCATTAGAATCAATCAATTAATTAACAACCTTTTTTTTCTCCTATGAACATCATGTGTAAGAAAACCATATAAAAAGAAGGGCAGTTTTGAAAAAAAAAAACCCCAAAACTCTTAGTATAAAGAAATGAAGTTTATATTTCTAGCAGTATATGTTGGCAACCTTTTTTTAATTGTTGACAAATTACTGTCAAAATCAAGAAAAATCCTTTGAAAAAACATAATAAATCTAACCATCTCTCACAATTTATGCTTGGTATAAAATAACCCTAGATGGGTTGACATGCCATTAGAATCAATCAATCAACAACCTTCTTTTTCTCCTATGAATATCATATTAAGAAAACCATATATAAAAAAAACAGGCAGTTTTGAAAAAAAAAAAAAGAAGTATGTAAAGAAATGATGTATACGTTAGTATTAAGTATCTGGCCGCCATCCTTAGCCAGTTGTAAAGAACTTCAAGTAAATAAGTAAGTCCTGAATTATAGAATCCTTTGGTAAGTGAATAAGTCCTAAGTTTTGGAATCCTACGTAGTGTCAAAAAGGTCCAGCGATATATGATCCGTCGTCCATGAAGATCCAAGTGGTTGTGAGTACCTAAGATTAGAATCAGTCAGTATAAATAATAATAACAGCAGCAGAGCATTGCCAGTGATTGGACAATAGGAATCCTTCCCAGGTCACGTGCTTATCGGTGAGTCTATAAGTAGAAGTGACCATTTACCACACGCCTTATATCTTTAAAAAGCCAACAGTTAGCATGTCAGAATTTAACCTTTCTTTATTCTCTGAACCTCATGTGTAAGAAAAAACATAGAGATGAAAAGAAGGGCAATTTTGAAAAAAACCTCAACAAAAAAAAACCCCAACTCCTCTTAGTATGTAAAGAAATGATGTTAATATTTCTAGCAGGTTTTTTCTGTCTCTGAGAAAAATATGAAAATAGGACATGTGAATAAGTTAGGGAGTAAAACAACAGAAGTTGGAAGTCAAGTGTAAAATGAATCACAACAAAATGTTTTTCACGTTAAAGAACATCTTGATTTCTTTTGTGAAAAACAATTTAAAAACATTTAACATTTTACTTCCGGAAAAAAACAGCGAAAAAACAATTTTCCCCTAAATTTTCAAATTTATGCAAAAATCGCCTTTTGTCGATTCAACAAAGATTTCACGGTTCCTCTTTTAACCAGACTTAATGATAAACATCGGTTTCATTTTCTTTTTCTTTTTTTTTTTCATTAGTTATCACTTTACAGTTTTTAATTTTAAAATACTAAATGCTATTAATCTCTTTGATAAAAAAAATAAAAGTAAATTTTAAAAAAGCGGCAAAGGCTGAAACTGATTCTGTAATACCAAAAGTAAGGTCTCCAAAACACTGGGGATGCAGGGAAACTGTTTGTGGGGCTATTGGCAACACTGTTGTGTTTGTTGTGCATATGAAGGTAATCCCAAAAGTAAGGTCTCCAAAGCACTGGGGATGCAGGGAAACTGTTTGTGGGGCTATTGGCAACACTGTTGTGTGTTTGTTGTGCATATGAAGGTAATCCCAAAAGTAAGGTCTCCAAAGCACTGGGGATGCAGGGAAACTGTTTGTGGGGCTATTGGCAACACTGTTGTGTTTGTTTGCATATGAAGGTAATCCCAAAAAGTAATCTCCAAAGCACTGGATGCAGGAAACTGTTGTGGGATCTCTTTTTTTTTTT
>CM042165.1:6728068-6808068 GCA_023376005.1 Doryteuthis pealeii
AGAGAAGATGATAACAGCATAGATTTTTTTTTCATTTTAAATCATTTAATAGTAGACATTAACATTTTTTTTTCAGAGTCTGGATGCAATGCAAGGTCTATTTTTTTTTTTTTTTACATATGGGATTTAAATTGGGCCATCCCCGAGATTCAATCGCGGATTTAGTAATAATGGATCTGCGGGACTAAACTTTAAAAAATCCCCCTCTACCCATGTGACGCCGGGTAGCTGCCATTAGTGGGTATATAAGTTATAAAATAGCATGACTGGAGTTTAAACTCACTTACTACAATGTGAAAATCAACATGAACCCTTGTATTTTTTGTACTTTTTGACACACCTTGTATTCTGAAAAAAAAATGAATGTTCTATTCATTGTTCATTTCTATCTTGGTAAATACGGGCTTCAAACTCAGCACTTTTATGACACACCTTGTATATATATATATAATATATTATATATTATATAATATATATATATATATATTATATGTGTATATATATATATATATATATATACACTTCTGCAGCTGTCATCAAACTAATATGTTTCTGAAACCTGAATTTCAATCAGTTTTTGCATTTTCTATCATCTTGATACGCCTGGGATATTTAATGACTTTTACTCAATGATAATTCTTGTACAGCTGCCGTTTTGGGTTACAGTTTTTAATCAATGTGAATCTCTAATCTTTCTTTAGATCATTTTGAAGAAAAAAAAAAAGTCTTTATATCATTCTTCTATCCACCCTCGTATGTAAATTTATCAGTAAAATATTTCTCATTTGATTTCCTTGATAAAAATGAATGTGAATTTTACTTATGACACCAGCAGCTACAAATATATGTGACATGCCAGTCATGACATTTTTTGGTCAACATATCTGACACAAGGTCATATGTCTTTCCCAAGAATATTAATTGGTTAATTTTACAGCATTATAAACCTTTACTGTGAATTATTCAACAATGAATTCAGTCTTTATTGATCTTTGAAAGAATGGGGCATCCAGTGAAGATTGAACTTGCTATCTATTAATAATGGAGATTCGCTTCTGGTTTTTGTCTGTAACAAAAACTACGTCACTGCTTATATCACATTATCCAAAATCGTCATAACATAGAATAAATACACTCAAAATTTGAACATGCAGCATTAGACAGACCTCATTGTTTTTAAAACAAGTTTTAATAAATACATGACTGGTATTATATATCTATATATAGTTTGTTTTATTTTAATACATATTTTAAAGTTTACATTTCAAATTGTTTTATTTTTTAATCCTTTAATGAATTCGATGATTTTACTTACTTAGGGTACAACTCGCTGACATTGAATTTTTTACTCCACCCCTCAGGCAATATGTTTCAAAAATCTATTTTTACATCGCCTGGAGGGCGTTTTTTATTTTGTACTAGTTCAGTAGTAATGGATCTATGAGACTAGGTGGTTAACCATTATGATATGATGGGACACCCTTGGGAAGTATGCTGGTATCTTAATAATCGACTAGCCGAACTTGTGGATATACAACAGTATGATAATCTAATTATTACAATATTTGATACATTTACTTAAGAGCTATTGCTAAATACTTCAATATGTAAAATGTATGATAATCTTCATGTAACTCTCACTTTTTCCCCCTTCTTTTTCATCTTTTCATTATTTCAATTGAAACAGATTAGCATTATCACTTCACATGCGCTCACCCCCTCATCTCTGATACAACTTTCTATTTCAAGACAGGATCATCTCTGATACAACTTTCTACTTCAAGACGGGATAACATCTGAGATCAACAGCTTTGAGGACAGATCAATAGACAAGGATGAAAACCGATACTATATCTTTCTACTTCAAGAAAGGATCAAACTTTATACCACAAATGATCTCCACTGTAAAATATCTGCAGCCTTAAAATGTTATATACACAATGTTTTGGCCAATAATTGGGATCCTTCACGCAATTGCGAACCAAATTATATTCGAGAATTCTTCGCGTATATGACTCGCATTTGTTAAGCAATTATATCCCTCTACCCAGGCAATGCCGGGTAGCCGATTCTAGTTCAGTAATAATATATATATATATATATATATATATATATATTCTTTCCCCTAGTCTCTTTCTTTCTTTCTTTCTTTCTTATTATACTTTTTCTGTGTAGCATGTCCTTTCTTTATAATAAAAACAGAATGTTCCATTATTTAGCTGAGGTGACGACACTCATAAGAAATAAGAATTCGTTGGATAAGCTTACACCAGATAATCAGGATTTACATTTTTGCATTTCATCTTAGATGATTTAGGCAGTCTCATTTTTAACCAGAGGGTGTTGAAAACGGTTGTACAATTAAGGAACACGAGTATAGTGATTTTTATTTCTAGTATTCAGCAGATGAAAAGTACAGGCAGGTAGGTATCTACCTGCCTGTGGGTAGAATATGACACAAAATCGCCATAATGGTACATCTACTGTGGATGTTGCTATTCATGGATCTATAAGACTGGCTTGTTAACCATTACGCCATGATGGGACGCCCTTAGTAAAAATGCTTGTATCTTAATCCATAACAATTTTTGATATTTAGCAGATGAATAGTACAACTCTCTTTTTCCTTATCAAAAAGAGATGATCTTGAATGCTACTTAACTACAAGGTATGCTCTTAAAGAGCGGCATATGTATTTATACTTGTGTAGACAAGAGAAATGTTTATTGTAGCATTGGACAACTTATCTTGTTACAATTGAATTCTGATAACTCCAGTCTGTCACGAATGGGATGTTGTTCTAAATTCTCATCTCCTTCAAGTGTTTTTTTTTTTGTTTTCTCAGACATTTTTTTCTTGAGGATAAAAAATAAAAATAAAAAGTAGGATTGATTCCTTGTGCCAACATTAAAGAATTTGGTTGGTAATGATGTCTACAGATGATGTCTCCTATCACACGAGAGGAACAACAAAATAAAAGCAAAAACAAAAACTTAAATCAACTGATACATCTGATAAAGAACATATGATTTCTCATTAAATAGTTTTGCACATAAAAATATACTTATAAGCTGTATGTTTCCTTTTTCTTTATTTTAATCATAATTATACATATATATATATATAATTATATATATATATATATATATATCTTCACTTGGTCTGATAATGGCATAGGCATGAAACTGTCAGTTACCAAGCACCATTGACTGTATCTATGCTATGCCAAATTTGATACATATGCTCTATGACTAATATTAAACACACTTCTTTGGTTGTGAATATAGCAAACTAACTAACTAACCAACTAACTATATATATACATATATGTGTGTGTGTGTGTGTGCATACACACACCATTCTTTACAAGGATGGCTTTGGCATTAGATAACTCTTAAGGTTTTATA
Source organism: Doryteuthis pealeii (assembly GCA_023376005.1). Taxonomy (NCBI): domain Eukaryota; kingdom Metazoa; phylum Mollusca; class Cephalopoda; order Myopsida; family Loliginidae; genus Doryteuthis; species Doryteuthis pealeii. The sequence goes on from CM042165.1 coordinate 6,731,476, forward strand.
TGCCATTAAACAAAAAAGCAACAAGCAAACAAATCAAACCATACGTTAAAAAATTGGTTGTGATATAGCAAACTAACTATATATATATATATATATATATATATATATATATTATATACACAATTATTCTACAAGGATGGCTTTGGCATTAGATAACTCTTAAAGGTTTTATATGCCATTAAAACAAACAAGCAAACAAATCCTCTACTAATCAGTATTTCTTACCATTATTCTTAATCATGCATTTTCTGAAGTGATGTAAATTCAAGTTATATTTATTTTGTATCAATTTGTTAAATTTCAGTCATTGATATTCAATAATGGTTTCTTTCTCTTCAAACAAAATGTTGGCCGGTGTAAAACACTTGTTTTTATTATTTTTTTTTTGTTTATTATTGTAATTAATTGAGTATAGGATGACAACTTTGTTCTGCTCTCTTGACTGTTTTGTACATTAAATATACAAGATTGATGTATACAAATTTCAGTCAATGATATTCAATAGTGATGACTTTCTCTTTGGCCTGTGTAAAACACTTGTCTTTTTATATTGTAATATTTTACTACAGCCATGATTATTATATAGTATAGTGTGACAATACTCTTCCCTCCTATAAAGTACAAAATGTGTGTTGTTCAGACGTCAAGAATACAATTGCAAATGGCTGACTTCTGTCTGTATATTTATAGTATATCTGGTTAAGGGCACCTCTACCACTTTGTTGTAGAGTAGCTAACACCTATTCAGCACTCTACCAGATGGACTGGCTCTGTTGTAGAGTAGCTAACACCCCTTCAGCACTCTACCAGATGGACTGGCTCATATACATAAAATAGCCTACCATTAAAGTAGATTAACTAGCTGAATATATTCAGACTGACTTTGCTATACCGAACTGACCCTCCTCTTTTAGTGTAAGTTTGTCTTATTAATTGTTTGTACTTATTTGTTCTTTGTTTGTATGTATCCATTTAGAACTGGATACTGGTGCTTAATAAATGTGTTAAGCACAACATTCATCTGTGTACCCTTCCACCTTGCGCTACAACACTCTTTCATTCTGTTCTGGCCTTTGCCCTCTCCTTCACTATGCTTCTACTTTTCTTTCTCTCTCCTCTCCTTATCCCTTATCCCTTTTTTCCTTACTTATATACTAATTTGTATAAAGAAATACAATCATTCTGAAGAGGTTTCTGAACTAATAGAGACAGAATATTAATTGAATCAATTGTCTGTGTTGTGTTATTCACTTTCCCTGTATATTGTTTCTCATTTTATTTACAAATTTCAGCCAATGGTTACACCCTTATCAGAAAAGGTGGCCTATGTAAAAACTTTTGGAAAAATTAGGAATTAATTTATTAATTAATTACTAAAATATTAATTATAATTATGTCCAAATTGATTTCCGTGACTTGTCACTTGTAGTGTTGAACACATGGCAGCAAGATGTCTAAATCCAGTCTCTCCCAAAACTTAAAGGAACTTGGCAGATAAGTCTGGCAGCAAACACCATTAAGTTTGCAATTTGTACCTTTTATGAATATATGTTTTTATATTCATTTATTTGTTGTCTTCTTCATCCAAATATAATCTTTTTATTTTAGTGAGTCCTAGGATGTACATATTTGCTTTGAATGAGTCCCCAGGAAATTTGATGGGTCCCAACTAAAGTTTTTTAATAAATTGCAGTGTTTTTATTTATGATAATAATATTTATGACAACTGAAAGCCGTCTAACTCCTACCTTGTAAGCTATCCTTTGTAATTCATTTCTAAGAAACTATTGAAATGTATTTACAGTTCGCTTGAAATGCTGAGGGAAGAAAAAAGAAAAACACTGGGATGCATGGATATGATTTTACTGCATCTTTTTAGATTTTTATGCGTCAGGGATGCAGGACACATACCTATCAGCGTCTTTGTAATTGCCTATCTTTTAACCAAGTAAAATATATGATGCCCAGCAAAAAAGACCATACAACTTCTTTTTATTTATATTGTAATATTTAATTATTGAGTATAGGATAACAAGTTTCTTTTTTTGAATGTTATATACATTAACTGTTCAAAAAACTTTTAGATTGATGTATACAAATTTCAGTCAATGATATTCAGTAGTAATTACTTCCTTTTCAGAAAAGGTGGTCTATGTAAAAAAAACAAAAACAAAGAAAAAACTTGTTTTTTTATATTGTAATATTTCACTCCCTGTTATGATTATTGGGTATAGGATGACAACTTTTTTTTCACTCCCTTGAATGTTTTGTACATTAAACATACAATAAAAACTACTAGATTATTATATACAAGTAAAGAACTCGACTGTTCACCCCACAACCAATGGAAAACCAGATCCTATTGGTATTACTTACATGAGCTTCTTCAGATGCTGTAAATGCTAACAAAAATGAATAACATTCAAGAGTCTCGTCCCACAGTAACCTATCAGTTTGTAACGTGAAAAATCACAAGAAGTCTGTTGGAATCGGTCCAGAACAAGAAATCATCTCTGCATGTAACATCATCTGTTCTGCTACATTTAAGAAATGTTCAACGTTCTTATATTCACCGCTTACACGAGTGTCGTAAAGTCCAACGATGTCAATTTGAACATTTTAGTGTAATAACTTTTAAATTCATTTTTTTGCTGAAAAAAATCTCAGACTTTTTTTTTTTTTTTTTTTTTTTTTTTTTTTGAGACTTATTTAATTGACTGATATGAATTAGAATTGAATAAAAAAAAGATGTTTTTAATTAAGTGTTTTAATGCTCTATCTATTTATTATTACTCATGTTCCTTAATTGTACAACCGTTATCACATCACATGTCCATTGGTCACATGACAATGCAAGCCTTTATCTGTATAAATTGTTATTCTGCAAAAGTTTCTGATAATTATTTCAAAGATCCAAATAAATGATTGAATAATTTGGATGATGATTGATGGTTATTATATAATGATAATAATACTCGTGTTCCTACAAAATACAATCATTATCATCTTGCAACACCCTCTGGTTAAAAATGAGACGTCCAAATTGTTCAAAATGAAATGCAAAAATGTAAATCCTAATTATCTGGTATTGATTATTGGCCAAATTTTTATTTCTTATGAGTATCATCACCTCAGCAAAATAATGAACCATTCTGTTTTTATTATAAAGAAAGAAAGGGAAGATAAAGGACACACTACTCAGAAAAGATATAAGAAAGAAATAGAGTAGAGGAAAGATAGAGAGTGAGTGCGCAGATGCGATAACACTAATCAGTTTCAATCGAACATAATGAAAAGCTGAAAAGAATGAAAAATAGAAAGAAAAAAAAGAGGGGCTGGGTTAGCTCAGTTGGTAGAGCGTTCGGCTAGAAACCACAAGGTTCCTAGTTCGATACCGGTCCTCGCCAACTCAGCGTATGAGTAGCACAGGGATCTGTGCGGTAAAGTAAGGAGCTGATGGTAGGTGTGGCACTCTACCTTAGATGCTAAAAAACAATCTCCTTGGTCTAGCGCTATTGAAAAGGGGATAGACTCTCTTTGACTGGCTGATACCGACTTTAGGCTGCCCCGTCGACTTTACTTTACATATTGAACTATTGCAGTAGCTCTTAAGTAAACATAACAAAACATTGTAATAATTAAATTATCATACCATGGTATATCAACAGGTTCTGCTAGTTAGAAATAATTACACTTCTCTCCCTGTCTAATGTGTGTTTTCAGCTTTCCAAAAAGAACTGTTCATAATTGTTATAATAATAATCCATAGGCTTGATAATAATAAAAAAATTCCACTAGATAAGCCCATAAATGTTGATATAAGCAAACAGGAAAGAAAGTTCCCAAAATTTATCCTGGTCAAGGGTGACAGTAACATAGACTAATGAATAACACAGCTTAACAATTGTACCCAGCTATGGTTAGCGGAATGAGAACAGGATACCCCCGTGGATTGAATAAAGGGTTAGGTTCAAAGTTCCATGATAGCTCCCAATTATGACAAGAAGGTTCCTGAGTCCAACAAGAAATACCTGAAGAAGGCCGGAGAGCATATCGTCTGAAACGTTGTACAAATAACAATAAAGATGATGAAAATAGTCCAAATAATCCAAATAGCCTCATCTCAAAAATTCAGAAAAATAGTATTAAATACACACATGAACATGGATACATACAACTCAGGGTCTGATGTTGGGGATTGATAAATAAATAAAGTTTAAAATATGAAAATAAGACGAATAATAAAATAAGAAATTGAAACGCAATATTCCACAATTTCACTTCTGCCAAAAGTTTAATTTCCAACACCAAAAATAAGAAGAGTCTTTTCATACATTGACACAGCTTAACACTTGTATCCAGCTATGGTTAGCGGAATGAGAACAGGATACCCCTGTGGATTGAATAAAGGGTTAGGTTCAAAGTTCCACGATGGCTCCCAATTATGACAAGAAGGTTCTCGATTATGTCAAGAAGGTTCTGAGTCCAACAAGAAATACCTGAAGGCCGGAGGGCACATCGTCTGAGACGTTGTACAGATAACTATAAAGATCAGGACAATAGTCCGAATAATACTAATTATCAAGCTTCTTCTCAAAAATTCAGAAAATAGTATCAAATACACACATGAAGATGGATACATACAACTCAGGGTCTGATGTTGGGGATTGATAAAAGAATAAAGTTTAAAATATGAAAATAAGACGAATAATAAAATAAGAAATTGAAATGCAATATTCCACAATTTCACTTCTGCCAAAAGTTTAATTTCCAACACCAAAAATAAAGAAGAGTCTTTTCATACAAGAAATACCTGAAGAAGGCCGGAGGGCACATCGTCTGAAACGTTGTACAGATAACTATAAAGATCAGGACAATAGTCCGAATAATACTACTTATCAAGCTTCTTCTCAAAATTCAGAGAAATAGTATTATACACACATGAACATGGATACATACAACTCAGGATCTGATGTTGGGGATTGATAATGAATAAAGTTTAAATATGAAAATAAGACGAATAATAAAATAAGAAATTGAAACGCAATATTCCACAATTTCACTTCTGCCAAAAGTTTAATTTCCAACACCAAAAATAAAGAAGAGTCTTTTCATACATTGCCAACCAAGTAGATAGCATCTATTTGCAGCCTCCCAAAACGAGTTATCCATGCTCTGTAGATTTTTATGATAATAATTCATGGGTTAATGAAAAAACATTCCACAAAAGTTGCCCATAATATATTACTGTAACATAGATATGATATATGATAGTGAAATTTCTTTTATTGCAATAGATGCTCTCAGTGCGTCTCAAATTGTCTGATGTGGCATACTGATAAGATATTTTTCCAATATGCCACGGTCTGGTACCATACTTGTGCTGTATTATTATTTGGTTGTTGGGTTTTACAGCATATCAACCCTTTTCAGGCCATTTAATGTTGAATCAAATCATTTTTATAAACAATAGACTCAGGTTGCTTACAGTACCCTCTGTTGCTTAACTCTTAACATCCTATACCGCCTCATTCCGCCCGGCCAGAAGTCACATTCTATTTCCTAATCTACCCCAAACGATAGCCTTTGTTTAAATGTAATATTAAACATATTTAGAAGTCTTTGATTTAAGGAAAATAACTGGTAACTTTAAATGAAAAGACCATTTTAGGCATTTTTTGATAAATCCTTATAGGAATGGGGCTCTGGTCTTTGGAAATTTCTCAACAGGATGAGTTAAGTGATCATTCAATTAAATATTAACAGGCTGATTGTTGCTTAACTTTGGTGATCTAGTGGCAACCGGTGCTTTCAGCATGATTTGACTGTAATAGAGAGAGAGAGAGAGAGAGAGAGAGAGAGAGAGAGAGAGAGAGAGAGTAGGTAAACAAGGAGAGAGGGGAGCAGTAGATAAGAGAGTATGGTTGGTTGTTGTGTTTTAAGGCATATCAACCCTTTTCGGGTCATTTAATGCCGAATCAAGTCATTTCAATTAACAAAGGACTCAGGCTGCTTACATCTTGATTTAACTCTCACTCTTTTTTTTCTTTCTTTCCTTCTTTTCATTATGTCTGATTGAAACAGATTAGCATTATCCCCCCTTTCTCTATCTCTCTCCTACTCTCTTTCTTTCTTATTTTTCTGTGTAGTGTGTCATTTTTCTTACCTTTCTTTCTTTATAATAAGAACAGAATGGTCCATTATTTAGCTGAGGTACACACACTCATAAGAAATAAGAATTCAGTGATTAAGTGACACCAGATAATCAGGGATTTACAATTTTGCATTTCATCTTGGATGATTTGGACGCTCTCATTTTTATCCAGAGGGTATTGCAGGATGATAACGGTTGGAAGATTAAGGAACAAGAGTATTAATATATAGATGTATAATTCAATAATTTTCATCTAAATTTTCCATTTTTATTATACAGATTGTTTGTTTTTTTTTGTCTATTTTTTATGTTAGAATAAATGACATTTCATAGCAAGATTTTTATTAGTTCAATAGCATTAAAATATTTCAACTTGGAGAATACGAGGTGTGTGTGAAAATTAATGAGACTGTTGTCACAAACAATTCATTTAAAATCAAAACAACAAACTAAATGTGGTGAGGTTCCAGTTTTGGAGGTTTGGGGAATGTAGAGCACCCCTTCCTCACCATTGCTCCCTGGTCCACTCTGACCCGGAGTGGTAGTACCTGTTAGGGTCCCATCTATGGGTTAAATAGAAAAATGTATTTATTAAAAAAATTGTATTAAGAATTGATTTATTTCAAAACTTTATCGGCATTAAATGACCCACTGAGGTTGATATGCTGTAAAACAAAACAAAACCAAACCAAACTAAATGTTTTCGGTTAAATCCTACTTAACGGACATAAATTCCACCATCGTATGTCCCCCTGCCGAAAGAAAAAAAAAATAGTAAAATCAAGGAATTAACCAAATTTAATGAAATTTTCAGTGTTGATATATTAATGAATAAAAGATATAATGCACCAGTTATTTTATTTAAAAACTTTTACATTTTTTCAGGTCAATTAACTTTGAACTACATATCTTTGAGGCACAACACAGATTCACAAACATATGTGGTTCAAAGTTAATTGACCTGAAAATAGGATATGACATCATAGAGAGCTTAAGGGTCGCTTTGAGTAGCCTTTAAGCAAGTTTTCTTAACTGATAGATTTACAGAATTCTATAAGCATGAAATGTCTTCATTGAGAATTTAGAGGTTGCATTTGGTTGCTTTTAACCCTTTATCTATCACTGCCATCCTCAATAGTGTGGTAAAATGGTTAACAAGTTAGCATCATATCGCTAATCCTTTACAACTTAATAGAAATGTATTTATTTAATTCATTTCTCTTTTCTTTAATTCTAAACCATTTTCTAAGAGCTGATGATCTTGGACATTTTCAGGGGTGTCTGTTTTTTTTATTTTGACCGTAGGGCAGTTTGGGGGTGTTCTGCTAGATAAAGGTTTATGCAAGTTTTCCAAGTTGTGAGAGATTTACAGAATTCTATAAAAATGAAATTTCTTCATAGAGAATTTAAAAGTCGCCTTTGGTGGCATTTAAGCAAGTTTTCCAATCTTTGATAGATTTAGAGAATTTTAAGTACTGACCTTGACATAGAAGAAGACAGTTGGTGGATCAACATTCTCTATCCCATAGATTGCACTGTTGTAAGGTTGTTGGACAGCACGGAATGTTTCTAAAGTTCCTCCTTTTAAGTTTAACAGTTCTATCCTTTTTAAACCTCCTGCCTCGACATTGCTGACATTGACGTAGACATTAGTTGGGATACCTGAAAGTAAAAAAAAAAAGATTTGGATGAAATTTCATAAAATTAAGAAAAACACAAAAGCATTTAATGGGGAAGTGGTTGTGTTGTTTGTTCTATGTGGTTTAAGCTCATTCATATTAGTGTATAATCCCCAATATAGTTTCCGGTGTTAGAATGCACGGGCCATTTTGCAGTAGTCTTTGCAGCAAACCAGAATCGTATTGGATTACGATTGCTTGCTGTCTTGTCCTGCCAATTCAATGGTAATTGGACTTAGTATGATTATTCTACACTTCTTTGAGGGGAAAATATTTCCCAAGCAAGTCAATAGGTGTTTCTCTTGAAAGTCTTGGAGTAAATTTGTTTTACTTTTGTTTTATTTATTTTTATTTGGTTCAATTTTATTTTTGTTAATCCCCACATGTAACATAAGAATATATTTTGAAAACCAATAATTAAGATATTTAAAAAGAAAAAAAGAAAAGAAAAAGAAGAAAAAAATTGTTTAATGAATGACTATAATGAGAGAGAGGGGGGGGGAAAGAAAAACAGAAGAAAAAATGAAATATAAGGGTGAGAAAGAAAGAAGTTAAAAGAGAAACAAAATCCGAGAAATTACGTGTTGTGTGGGGTGTGGGGGTGTGTGGGGTTAAATATATAATGTAACCAGCATTGTCATTGTTCTGCAGTGTTGCATTTTTATCTTCCATCAAAATGTGCATCATGTGTATATGTGCATATTTACATCTGAAGAACAGACAGAGGAAGAATGTAGGAATTTAAAAAAATGTTTTTCTTTGTTTTATGAAACAAAGGAACATAAATGAAAGATAAAAGAATGTAGAAAACATCTGAAAAATTTCGAGTTTCAAATGTTTTATCTACGTCTCAAGTCATTTTTCAAGTACAGTACATTTTTGTTTTTATAACATTAAACAAAGTTAATTAAAGTCATTCAAATAATGGTGTGAAACTGGCTTGTCCTCTCTCTTTGGTGCCCACTGAAGGGCACTGGTTAGTAAGCTTGGATATATTTACCCAGTCCCTCTACTACAAGCAGGCTGTGATGCTGATAGCTTTTTAATTTAGTGCGTCCTAGGACATATGTATTTAATTTGAATGAGTCCCTGGGAAATTTGATGGGTCCCAACTAAAGCTTCTTGATAAATTATAGTTTTTATTTATGAACAACTAAAGCTGTCTAACCCCTACCTTGTACCCCATACAGTGTGATTTGTTTCCAAGAAAATATTGAAATGTATTTATTGTTAGATGGAAATGCTGGGGGAAGAGAAAAAAAGACTGGGATGCATGGATATGATTTTTCTGAGTCCTTTTAGATTTTTATGCATCAGTAACGCAGGACGTGTACCTATCAACATCTCTGGACAGGATGTGACATGAGGTCAATTTTTAAGCGGAATAAAGCTGATTTGAATTCAGAGTTTTCCTTCTTCTAGTCTGGTTGCCTAATCAAAGCTCAATTATTCACCAATAGTTTTTTTTTTTGGGGGGGGGGCGAAGAACAGATAAATTCATCCCTTTCCCAAATGCATTACCTCAAAGTGAAACATTTACAGTCGTGTATTATGTTATTTTCTGAAACTTCAATTTTATTCTAATATTAGGGGACTGTACCATATGCAAAATACAAAGTGTGTGTGTGTGTGTAAGTTGTTAGCCAAGTCTAGACCTATGCCAACTGGTATGCATACAATTACCAGCTGTAAAAATCAACAAATAGTCCTGGTTAGTATCGGACAATAATTGAGTATATAGTAGCATTCCCAGTTGATTTTTTTTATTTGTGGTTATTGTTATTTAATCACATTAGTGATACAGAGCTGTGAAAATGGAGTTCAGAACTGTTTGAATTATGCAAATATTCCCAGTGGTTCAAACGTTATGAGAATTTAAAGCCCCGAAATTGGGGGTACAAAAATGGACATGATTTTGTTTAAAAAAATGTCAAATCACGGACCAATTCAAAACATGAAATTCTGTAATTTCTCCATTTTTTTAAATTTTTGGGAGCAATTTTGATAAAACTTGGAATTTTATGTAAAATTATATGTTCTTTCTGATTCTGCACTTAAATTTTATTTATCTTGATGCTAGAACCCATTATTTGGGGAATAAAAAGTAGGGATATCAAGATTTAAAAAAAAAAGGGTACCATAAGATTATTCAACATTTTCATTTTAATACGGCATATATACACATATATAGTATTAATTTATATAAATAACATCATTTGGACTTAACATACCTTTTTAAATACCTGTTATGTTGTATATGGTACAACTTTTGTTAAAGTTTAAAATAGATCTATTATATTTACCATATATACTCATCTATCATGTGACTTTTGAGAATGTAGATTTTAGCATCATATTAGGGAGGAAGTTGTACCATGCACAAGATGCAAATTTTGTGTGTGTAGATAGTTGGCTAAGTCTAGGCCTAGGCCAACTAGTACGTCTACAATTTTCAGCTGCAAAAGTCAACACATGATACTCTAGAACCGGCATGTCAAAAATGCAGCCAGCAGGCTGCATGCACCCCTCAACTGCACCCCTCAGCTAGTGCAGGTGTGGCACACACACACGCAGACTGCACTCTCATACAGCAATTTTACAATACCCCAAGTTTTAAAAAAACAAATTTTTTCCAAAAATTCTTGGGTGAAACCGGTAATTTATTTTCATTAGGGCAATGTGTTGTTAAGAAACAGTCTGTTAGCAACACATTGTCTCTCACCCCTTCTTTTGAGTTACAGAAGGAGGAGGCTAACTCAATCAATGAAAGGGAGTAAGTCTTTCTTCTTGCCTTCTCCTGCTTTCAATCAACATAATTACAATTGAAAGTGACTGTGACACGTATTATTATTTGAACTTGGTCTTTTTTTCTTTCTTTTTTAACAAAATTTTTTTTTAGATTTGTATTCATTGGCATATAGTTGATAATAAAGAAATTAATGATAGCAATCATCACTTTGTTCTGTTAATGTAGAAGAAAGATTTAAAGACTTAGTTGTCATGTACGGCCCTAATGACAGATATATGTAATCCATGTGTGGCCCTCATGACATACATATGTAATCCAAGCAGTCCTATGGGCTACTCAGTTTGACATGCCTTGTTTGTTTTTATACTATTTAAACTATATTGGCATTGTGCAACAGTCACAATTCAAACAAAGATGATTATATATACTAGCAAATATATGCACCCTCCGGGTGCACGTATTTAAGTTTTAATATAATAAAATATCATATTAAATTAGAAAGGCTAATGAAACTGAATAAGAATGCAGATAAAAAGATTTGGAACAGAGGGGGTATGATTGAAAAATAGAACAACTTTGAAAGTAACTCTTCCATAATTTTCCATTACTCCCCTCTTTCATTGGTAAATTTTCCTAATTTAACTATTTTTAAAATAGGAAGTAAAGAATAATATTAGTTATTCCTTTTTGTTAATGGATTTATTTTAAGATTTATCCCCGAGATTTTTGTTCATATTCAAAAAGATAAAACCAAATAATTAGAAATCAATAATACTAAGCATATATTTATTAAAATCAAATTTTTAATATCTATATGCAAATTAGCCTATTCACACTGTGAACCGCTATTTTGTTGTATATATAAATACAATTGCATGATCTGTGTATGTAGATATGGTCAACAGTCTTAATGATGTAAAACAATTTTGTTAATAATTGAGGTTTAAATAAAAATAAAATCATGGAGAATATGATGTAAATAACAAAAGGAATTGTGATTTATATAGTAATATAGTTTTGGTTACAGACAGACAAACACACAATCTCCATTATAATAAGAAGATATATATATATATATATATATATATATATATATAATGGTTATCGTCATAGAAAATGGACAGAGTGAGACAAATTAAAATCTTGGAAAATATAGCGCTAATACATTTGTGAGAGGTATGCATCCACAGAGATGCTGATAGGTACGCATCCTGCATCCCTGATGCATAAGAATATAAAAGAACAGAGGAAAATCCTATTCATTCATCCCAGTGATTTTTTTTCTTCCCCCTCCATTTCCAGCTAACTGTAAATACATTTCAATATTTTCTTGGAAACGAATTACACTATATGGGGTACAAGGTAGGGGTTAGTCGGCTTTAGTTGATTATAGATAAAAAAAAATGCAATTTAGTAAGAAACTTTTATTAGGACCCATCAAATTTCCCGGGGACTCATTCAAATCAAATCTGTGCGTTTTCAGGATGCACTAAATTAAAAAGCTATCAGCATCACTGCATCCAACTATTATCCCTCCAGCTATGAGTAAATAGTCGGATGAACTGAGTTCCTAGGCAAATACTCTACCCTGACCTAAACTGGCCTCTCTGTATGATATTCTTTTGGTTTTTGGTTTGTTTTTTGTTTTACGGCATATCAACCTCAGTGGGTCATTTAATGCCGATAAAGTTTTGAAATAAATCAATTCTTAATGGATAATACATTTTTTTTTAAACACATTTTTCTGTTTAACCCATAGATGGGACCCTAACAGGTACTACCACCCCGGGTCAGAGTGGACCAAGGAGCAATGGTGATGAAGGGGTGCTCCACATTCCCCAAACCTCCAAAACTGGAACCTCACCATCAGATAGAGTTTAACATCATTCCCAGGACATATAGACCCGCAGCCACCACCTTCTAGCATCCATATGATAAAAAGGGGTTGGGGTTTGCTATAAGGGCAATAGGGTTGGGAAAATCATATAGGTGCTAGGGCTTGACGTGACCAGCTGATTGATCGGAGGGGGCCTCTCCGACCGCCCAGATAGGGCCAAGGTGGAGTATTGCATGTCATGAACTGCTCATCCACCTGGGCTCTATCCTTAAGCATCACGGGTCGCCACCCACGGCCAACAGGTGGCCCATTGGGGGAGTCTTACCCCTCTGCAGAGGTGCAGTCGGTGCATTCTAACGCCTCAGCCGACAGGGCGGGAATCTTTTTTAGACAATTCCTAGGCAAATACTCTACCCTGACCTAAACTGGCCTCTCTGTATGATATTCTTGTGTAATATCAATACTCATGCACTGAATTGGTGAGGGCCGATATCAAATGAACCTTGTGATTCCTAGGCAAATGCTCTATCAACCAAGCTAAACTGTCCCCTTTGTATGATATTCTTGTCTAATATCAAAGCTTGTATTGGATCCTTTCAAAATATTAAGAGCAAAATAATGTTTGCTTATTTTAATAACATTTATTCAGATTCTTTGCACATGTACACGTCACGCTTTAGAGCAGATTCTTTTTTGTTGTAAGGTAGATGTAGTAAGCGTAAACTAATTAGTCGGTATAATGGATCCACTGTAAATAAATATTTATTTGTGTGTGTGTGTGTGTGTATATATATGTATATATATATTTATTTAGCTTATCAGGGGAAAAGCAGAATGTTGTTAACAAATCCAACACAAACATCCTTTTTTTTTGTTTCTTTCTTTGCTTGATGTCTTTTCTCATTGGGCGTTCCTTCCATTCACATGCTAACAAAAAGTTTTCTCTTGACTGATAGAAATCCCTGTGTTTTATGGCTCTCTTGCCAGAAATGCATGATGACCATTGGCCAATACCTGACCAGCACCATTCCGGATAGATTTTGAGGTGAGTGCAAACACTCTATAGGCACGCAGATACTACACTCTGATCATAACAGAAGTGACAGGAAGATAAATAAAGAAACAAATAGAAAAAAATCATACTTTTCATAATATAGATAGATTTTGAGGTGAGTGCAAACACTCTATAGGCACGCAGATACTACACTCTGATCATAACAAAAGTGACAGCAAAGAAACAAATACAAAAAGTCATATAGATGAATAAAATAGAAAGAATGAAAATCTCGTTTTTATAATTTCTTGAAACTTGAAGGATAAAAGCAATGACCATGTGTTACGCAGTTTTTAGTTAGAGAAGGAATTCTGCAAAGCAAATTACCTACATTGGCGTGTTTCAGTGTTGCCTCCCTCCCCACCCAGCCCCATTCTGCTATACCCATCCCCATCCACCTCTCCCAAGAAAAATCAGATCATCCCATTATAAGAGGGGAGTCTTCCTTTCTTTCTTTCTTTCTTTCATTTTTTCTTTCTTTCTTTCTTTCTTTCTTTGTTTCATTCTTTCTTTCTTTCTTCTTTAATCATTATCATCATTCTTCATATTATTCTCATTTTTCCTCTTCTTTTCTTTTTTCTTTCTGTTTTTCTTTTCCTTCTTTTCTTATTCATGTTCTTATTTTTTGTATTCTTATTCTTCTTTTATTATTATTATTATTATTATTACTACTACTACTACTTGACCTTGTGTCACATCCAGCACTGTGCGAATGGGTTGGTATATATCTATATATATGATTTCAATTATTCCTATCTAATACTAATAATTTTCAAACAGATATGTTTGGCTCCTGGTTAGGATCCAGACTGGTGCTACCTCGACGAGTAAAAGTGGACGTCTGAGTAATGACAACGAATGAATGGCTCCACACTCCTCATGGCTCCAAAACTGGATTTTCACCACCAGATACAGTATACTTTAAGTAATGGGCTGAACTTGCACAAAGATGTCAAAATTAGGGTGACCCAGAAAAAACAGAACCAAAATTATTTATTTATTTTCCCTTATTTATTCATGCTTTTATTTTTCAAATCCTTTTGTTCTCTAAGGTGTGTCCCCCGACAAACATTCTTAAAAAAGAAGACACACCAAACTTTCTTTACGAGATTGTGGGAGGATGTAAGAAAAGAAGTCTTGTGTTGAGCAGCAGAATCAGCATAAAGGCGATGACATATCATTTCCAAGGGTTAACCCCCCTACCCTACCCCCGTCGGTGTCCCTGGCAGTTGATTTCTTGTGACATATGTTCCTTTAATATGCACCGTTTTTTGTTTGAATTTTGAGGGTTTTTTTTGAGAGTGAGATTGAGTTTATAAATCCCAGATTATAACATTGTAAGATTGAAAGAATTAAGGTCAAGTCTTAAAGATTTTTCCAAAACCAGGGTGTACTACCCCTGCCCCCCCCCCCAATTGGGTGGGGCCCAAAAGACTACTTAAAAATATGAATACTTTTTTTTTTAAGTCAACAGGTGGCCTATTGTCGGAGATTGTTTTGCATCTTAGATGGAGCACCACACCTACCATCAGCTCCTCACTTTACCGCACAGATCCCTGTGCTACTCATACGCTGAGTTGGCGAGGGCCGGTATCGAACCAGGAAACTTGCAATTCCTAGACAAGTGCTCTACCGACTGAGCTCTCGGTCAGTAGAGTGTTCGGCTAGGAACCACAAGGTTCCGGGTTCGATATCGACCCTCGCTTACTCAGCATATGAGTAGCACAGGGATCTGTGCGGTGAAGTGAGGAGCTGATGGTAGGTGTGGTGCTCCACCTCAGATGCCGAAACAATCTCCTTGGTCTAGCGCTAGTGAAAAAGGGGATAGACTCCCTTGCTGATACCGACTTTAGGCCACCCTGATGACTATGGATACTACTTTATGAAAATTGACTTAAAGTGAGGATTCATATATTTTATATGAGGGTTTCACTCCACACTAATTCTCTTTGGAAAGGAATGATTCCATATCTTCTCCTCTTAGCTATGAGTAAATAGTAGGGCAGACTGGGTTCTTTAGCCTTAGTAAGGCTAAAGCACTGGACTTCAACATTGTGCTATTACATTCACTTTTTGACTAATATTCTTGGGAAAGGTATGACCCCCCCAAGCTATGGGTTAAATAGTACCACCACTGTTCTTCTACAAGGATGGCTTTGGAATCAAATACCCCACAAAGGTTGATATGCCATTAAAACAAAAAATTCAAACTAATTTCATCTGATGATAGTGTCATGAGACAAAAGTAAGAAGGTGATATCCTAATTCCTTTAAGTATAGGTATGCCCACCTAATTAATTAATTATTAATTAATTAACTTTCAAAATTAGGTACGACTTCAATTAAGCACATATTCTCCCAAAAATTGTCAGCTAAAAAATAGCCATATCATAAACACATCGCTTGTGTATTTACTTCTCATACTGTCGTGTAGAAAAAGTCACTATAAGAGGAATAATAATCTACTTCTAAACAAAACGAAAAATCTAAGAAAGTCCGGTTGGTGTAGGGGTTAAGATGCTCGCCTGTCAGCTTGACAATCAGGTTTCGAATCACGCACAAGGCGGTCTTTCTATCTATAGCTCTGCTGATGAGGCCTAATAGGCTGAAATGTACATACAGAGATTGATTTTTCTCGATTTGTTTAGCCTCACATTTGAATAGGTATGCCCGCCTAATTAATTAATTATTAATTAATTAACTTTCAAAATTAGGTACAACTTCAATTAATCACATATTCTCCCCAAAATTGTCAGCTAAAAAAAAAGCCATATCATAAACACATCGCTTGTGTATTTACTTCTCATATATATATATATATATATATATCAATCTCGCCACATATGTAGGAGGTGACACAAGGTCAATTTTTTAAGCAGAGTTTCACAGGTTTGAATTCAGAGATTTCCTTCTTCTTGACAGGTTACCTATCCATGGTTAAAGAGCCCAGTCTATCCTACTATTTACCCATAGCTGGAGGGAGAATAATTGGATTCATACCTTTCCCATGGATGTTAGCACTGTGGGAATTGCAAACAGTCTCTTTCAGGATTTGAACTTGTCCTGTTGTGTCCATTTCCTATGACAATAACCATTACACCACACACCTCCATATTACGGTGCACCCCCCCCCCCCCAATATTAGGCTAAAATTTAGATCTAAGAAAGCCACACGATACATGAATATGTACGGTATATAAAAAAAAGCCACTTCACACCATTCTTTAGATTAACTTTTTTTAAATGTTATAAAAACAAAATTGTAGCGTTCTTGAAAAATAATGCCGTTCTTGAAGAATGTCTTGAAACACAGATGAAAGCACTCAAAGACTCCCAGGTTTTCACATTTTTTCTGCATTCTTGCAATTTTGATTTACGTTCCTTTGTTTTGAAACGAGGAAAAACTATTTTTTTTAAAATTCAAACATTCTTCCTTGTCTGTTCTTCAGAGACAAACAAACATTTTTGCTTTAATCTAATTTCAAAAAAATGCAGTATTTATATTTACCAGCAGAACATGGGGATATACCACAGTATGATAATAATTTAATTATTACAAAGCTTGATATGTTTACTTAAGAGCTATTGCTAAATAGTTCAATATGTAAACAGTATAATAATCTTGATTTAACTCCCTCTTACTCTTTTTTTCTTTCTTTTCATCTTTTCATTATGTTTGACTGAAACAATTAGGATTATTGCTTCCACACACTCATCCCTCTCTCTATCTTTCCCATACTCTTTCTTTCTTTTTTTTCATCTTTCATTATGTTTGACTGAAACAAATTAGGATTATTGCTTCCACACACTCATCCCTCTCTCTATCTTTCCATACTCTTTCTTTCTTTTTTTTCATCTTTTCATTATGTTTGACTGAAACAAATTAGGATTATTGCTTCCACACACTCATCCCTCTCTCTATCTTTCCCATACTCTTTCTTTCTTTTTTTTCATCTTTTCATTATGTTTGATTGAAACAAATTAGGATTATTGCTTCCACACACTCATCCCTCTCTCTATCTTTCCCATACTCTTTCTTTCTTTTTTTCATCTTTTCATTATGTTTGACTGAAACAAATTAGGATTATTGCTTCCACACACTCATCCCCTCTCTCTATCTTTCCTACTCTTTCTTTCTTTTTTTTCATCTTTTCATTATGTTTGACTGAAACAATTAGGATTATTGCTTCCACACACTCATCCCCTCTCTCTATCTTTCCCATACTCTTTCTTTCTTTTTTTTCATCTTTTCATTATGTTTGACTGAAACAAATTAGGATTATTGCTTCCACACACTCATCCCCTCTCTCTATCTTTCCCATACTCTTTCTTTCTTTTTTTTCATCTTTTCATTATGTTTGATTGAAACAAATTAGGATTATTGCTTCCACACACTCATCCCTCTCTCTATCTTTCCCATACTCTTTCTTTCTTTTTTTTCATCTTTTCATTATGTTTGATTGAAACTAATTAACGTTATTGCTTCCACACACTCATCCCTCTCTCTATCTTTCCCATACTCTTTCTTCTTTTTTTCATCTTTCATTATGTTTGATTGAAACAAATTAGGATTATTGCTTCCACACACTCATCCCCTCTCTCTATCTTTCCATATCTTTCTTTCTTTTTTTTCATCTTTTCATTATGTTTGACTGAAACAAATTAGGATTATTGCTTCCACACACTCATCCCCTCTCTCTCTTTCCCATACTCTTTCTTTCTTTTTTTCATCTTTTCATTATGTTTGATTGAAACAAATTAGGATTATTGCTTCCACACACTCATCCCCTCTCTATCTTTCCCATACTCTTTCTTTCTTTTTTTCATCTTTTCATTATGTTTGACTGAAACAAATTAGGATTATTGCTTCCACACACTCATCCCCTCTCTCTATCTTTCCCATACTCTTTCTTTCTTTTTTTTCATCTTTTCATTATGTTTGATTGAAACTAATTAACGTTATTGCTTCCACACACTCATCCCCTCTCTCTACCTTTCCATACTCTTTCTTTCTTTTTTTTCCATCTTTTCATTATGTTTGATTGAAACTAATTAACGTTATTGCTTCCACACACTCATCCCCTCTCTCTATCTTTCCCATACTCTTTCTTTCTTTTTTTTCATCTTTTCATTATGTTTGATTGAAACTAATTGACGTTATTGCTTCCACACACTCATCCCCTCTCTCTATCTTTCCCATACTCTTTCTTTCTTTTTTTTCATCTTTTCATTATGTTTGATTGAAACTAATTAACGTTATTGCTTCCACACACTCATCCCTCTCTCTATCTTTCCCATACTCTTTCTTTCTTTTTTCATCTTTTCATTATGTTTGATTGAAACTAATTGACGTTATTGCTTCCACACACTCATCCCCTCTCTCTACCTTTCCCATACTCTTTCTTTCTTTTTTTTCATCTTTTCATTATGTTTGATTGAAACTAATTAACGTTATTGCTTCCACACACTCATCCCCTCTCTCTATCTTTCCCATACTCTTTCTTTCTTTTTTTTCATCTTTTCATTATGTTTGATTGAAACTAATTAACGTTATTGCTTCCACACACTCATCCCCTCTCTCTACCTTTCCATACTCTTTCTTTCTTTTTTTTCATCTTTTCATTATGTTTGATTGAAACTAATTAACGTTATTGCTTCCACACACTCATCCCCTCTCTCTATCTTTCCCATACTCTTTCTTTCTTTTTTTCATCTTTTCATTATGTTTGATTGAAACTAATTAACGTTATTGCTTCCACACACTCATCCCCTCTCTCTACCTTTCCCATACTCTTTCTTTCTTTTTTTTCCATCTTTTCATTATGTTTGATTGAAACTAATTAACGTTATTGCTTCCACACACTCATCCCCTCTCTCTATCTTTCCCATACTCTTTCTTTCTTTTTTTCATCTTTTCATTATGTTTGATTGAAACTAATTAACGTTATTGCTTCCACACACTCATCCCCTCTCTCTATCTTTCCATACTCTTTCTTTCTTTTTTTCATCTTTTCATTATGTTTGATTGAAATAATTAATTATTGCTTCCACACACTCATCCCCTCTCTCTATCTTTCCCATACTCTTTCTTTCTTTTTTTTCATCTTTTCATTATGTTTGATTGAAACTAATTAACGTTTGCTTCCACACACTCATCCCCTCTCTCTATCTTTCCCATACTCTTTCTTTCTTTTTTTTCATCTTTTCATTATGTTTGATTGAAACTAATTAACGTTATTGCTTCCACACACTCATCCCCTCTCTCTATCTTTCCCATACTCTTTCTTTCTTTTTTTTCATCTTTTCATTATGTTTGATTGAAACTAATTAACGTTATTGCTTCCACACACTCATCCCCTCTCTCTATCTTTCTCTCTTTCTTTATTTCTTATTATATTTTTTGTGAAGTGTGTTCTTTTATTGCCTTTATTTCTTTATGATAAAAATGGAATGGTCCATTATTTATCTGAGGTGACAACACTCATAAGAAATAAGAATTCAGCAGATAAGCAACACCAGATAATAAGGATTTACATTTTTGCATTTCATCTTGGATGATTTAGATGGTCTTATTTTTAACCAGAGGGTTTTGCAAGAAGATAGCAGTTGTAATTTTACGAGTATTGATATATAGATGAAAAAAAAAGAAGATTTTGAAAAAAAGTATTTTACTTTAAAAAAAAAAAGAAAAGTTCCCTTTATATATTGAATGATCGTTATATTGCAAAGAGAAAGATTTATTCAGGATATTGGTGTTTCATTATCAATTTTAGCCAATATACAACCAGCTCATAACCCTACAAGAAGGATCTTAACATCTCCACACAAGATTTCACTATGTGTCCTGAAGAAGGATGCAAAAACCGAAATGTTATCGGGACTACGTTACCGTCAAGAATAAATAGCCATCCTTTGGAACACTTTGTGTTTTTCTATATTTTTTCCACATACTGTTGGATTAATTTCCTCATTTTACTCCGATATATATATATATATATATATATTATATATATATATTTTTTTTTTTTTTAAAGAAAACTGGAAAAAATATCCATACAAAAAATGAAAAAGAATACTCTGTGTTATTCAATAACACATGTCTTACGTATATATATATATATATATATATATATATAATATATATATATAATGGATAGAAGTAACCTACTCGAGTTTCATCGCTTGAATTGTCAGGGTTACATCCGCTGAATTAATCGAGTTTTCGATTAATGTCAATTGGTACCATGTATGACCGTTGAAATGGGTCTTATTTTTTTTATAGATGAAAAATAAAAAAAATAAGACCATTTCAACGGTCATACATGGTACCAACTGACATTAATCGAAAACTCGATTAATTCAGCGGATGTAACCCTGACGATTCAGGCGATGAAACTCGAGTAGGTTACTTCTATCCATTATATAAATAAATTTTTGCTCTACATTGTATTGAGCACTTTGTATTTGTTTTTTCTCGGTCTTAATCCCTGGATACTGTGCACTTCCAACGATCGTACTCGTACCCACCAGTAAGCCACTACTCATACATTAACGTATATATATATATATATATATATATATATATATATATATGTATCAGTGTCACAAAATCAGACATTGGAATCAAGCTTATCAAGTAACTAGGCATTATGAAAAGAGAATAGACTCCCTCCCTGTTTGACTGATACTGACAATAGACCACTCTACACACTATACTACTTACTATAAAAAAAAAAGGCATGTCTAGATATTTCAGCTTTCGACTACAATGTTCATGATATCGACTTTGTCAAGAAAGATTCAGTGTCACAAAATCAGACATGGGGAATCCAACTTGTCAACGTAACTGGGCGTTATGAATGATTCCAAAAATAATCTGTGTTTTGTTGCTTGGTTCTGATAATGTAATGAGGAAGTTCTTGAACCTAGACTAATTGTTTAACAAAATTACTGGGTTGAACAAAATCCACTTGGGAAAGTTTGCTGTAGGGTTTATCAACATAAGTTAGTTCCCAGCAGGAAAAGACGCACTAAATTGAGAGCTAACCTTTTTATAAAGCTTTACATTGTACATTATATTTCCTTTCTTTTTTAATTGCTTTCTAACCTTTTTGTCAAACAACTACCACATTTATTTAATTCAATATTCAGCCGACCCTTATAAACATTTTCAAAAGTCGAAGTGTCCTACAGATAAATTTCTAAATAAAGTTTACTTTATTTAGAAATTTATAGAAAATGATATAATCTTTCTGAATATTTCTGAAATATAAATATGATATAATAAGATTATAGAAAATGATATAATCTTTCTGAATATGTAATTTTTATGTATTTTTATTAATTGAATTATTTTTTACAGCGAGTTAAAAAAAAAAAAATTGGCTTCAGAGAGCTGATATGTATAATTTTTTTTTCATTCTAAATTTCAAGAAAAAAAACATTCTTTTTTCTCGCCTATTTATGGTTCAATCTACTTTAAGATATTTATATGGTTCGAAAGAGAATGAAATAATATCTCTAAATATGTAATTTGATCGAGTTTTTATCAATGGAATTATTTTTTACAGCGAGTTAAAAAAAAAATTATATTTTGCTTCAGTCAGCCTAGAATTTGTAGTATAATTTTTTCATACTTAAATTTTAACATAAAATCAAATCTTATTTATCGCATATTTCTGTTTCTATCTTAAAAATATTTAAAGTGTCCTAGAGATAAATTTCTAAATAAAGTATACTTCAGTAGCAGTCCTTCTTTTAGGCATGTTTTATTAAAGGTAATAGACGACTTAAATCTATTTAATCTTTTTTTTCTCTAATAAACTTGTTTTCATTTTTAGCATTTCAGTGTAGGATTTGAAAAACAAAATACTTATATTTAAGAAATTCAGAAATAATGAAATGTTTAGATTAACCCTTTATCTACCAGAGAACCCCAAACTGCCCAATGATCAAAATGCTAGACTGCCCAAAAATGCCCGAGATTGTGCACTCCTAAAAAATGGTTTAGACTGAACGCCCATGAAATTGGAATTCCCGAATTGATCATTTGTTTACATCCAGGATATTGTAAGCGTCTAATGTCGGCCAACTTTGAGAAAGAAAAAAACAAAAACAGATTTTTTTTTTTGCATGGATTTTGAAAAGTTCTCTTCAGAATGGCTGACGATTGTAACGATCGTTTGTTGGGGATTTTTGGTGATAATAGTTTGAAGGATTTAGATGGGGATACGACTCGGAAAGTTGAGGCAGATCAAAATGCATGTATTTTACATGTTTGAGAGTGACGAGGGTGGGAGTGATTTTGAAGGTTCCGAGACCGATAATTTTATGGTGAATTTTGATTTTTCTGAAACTCATCATTTCTATCACAAAAACAATGGTAATTATGAAAAATGGCTGGAACATGGCTGTTGTGAATGGCAGTGGTAGATAAAGGGTAAAGTACATTGAAGTTTGTTTGAAATTTAAATCAAGCTCCTGTATCATGCATAACTATAATTTTCCCTATAAATATATTGTCTGTTAGAGTATTAGTTTCAGCCTATTTTGCATATATCTATTAATAATGGAGATTCTTTTCCGATTTTTGTCTGTAACATAACTACGTCATTGCTTATGTCACATTACTTGTCATAAATCGTCATAACAAAATAAATACACTCAAAATTTGAGCATGCAACATTAGACAGTTCTCATTGTTTTTTAAAACAAGTTTTAATAGATACATCCCCAGTATCATATATTTATATATAGTTTGTTTTATTTTAATAGATATTCAAAGTTAATAGAACTTAGTTTCGATTTCAAATTGTTTTATTTTTTTTCTTACTCCTTTAATAGATTTGATGATTTCATGATTTATGGTTCAAACTCTCCGACATTTAATTTTTAACTTCCACCCCCTCAAGCAATATCTTTCAAAAATTTATTTTTACATCGCCCGGAGGGTGTTTTTTATTTTGTACTAGTAGATATAATTTAAATTTCTTGACGAAGCAAAATATTATTTCTTTACAGTTAGTCGTGTACTTTAGAAATACAAAAAAGAATCAAATGTATAGATGAAGAACATTGAAGTTTGTTTGAAATTTAAATCCCTTGTATAAGTCATACTAACTAACCTGAAAATGTTTAGGTTTTTAGCAAAAAAAAAAGTCTTAAAAAAAGTTTAATGTGTGTCACATTCACAATCACAATTGATGTTTTCTTTTAGTCAATAATTCTAAAGTGAACGCACAAAAACGTTTTTTTTTTTTAATGTGGGTCTACAGATCTTAAGATTTGTAGACATTTTACTGTAGAAACATCTGCTTGTGCTGTCTAGCATGGCTATTTCCGGAGCAGAATCGGTTGTAAACGTGTCCCTCCCTGACATATTGCACCCAGCTGAATACTGAGTAAAAGACCTTACAATATAAAAAAACAGTGTCAGCTCCACAGATGTCACATGGATTCACTAGAATGTATCGCTATTATCGTAACTATTTTTTCCTTAACATATATTTATGGGATGTGGGTGGTTGATAAAAATAAAATCATAGTCTTCTTATTCATTGTTATAGGTGCAATGTGTGTTCACACAATTATATATATATATATACACATATATTATATATATATATATATATATATTAATTTTTAAACTACTTAGTGTATTGAGCACTTTAACATATTCAACTTAGGCAACTCTTTCGGTATTTTTTCTTTTGGCCATTACACTAGTGCCGGTTTATTATTTTCAGCTGGTGCAGATGTTTTGGTCTTTTCTTCTTTTTATGTATTTTCTCCAGGCACCGATTTGTATTTTGTACTTACAAATTATAGTGTTGGGAGTTTTTTTCCACGCCATCAGAGTTAAAAAAAAAAAACCCAAAACCCCCCAAAACAACAATAATGATAGAAGTATCCAAAGTCACAGAAGGCACTGCACTCGAACATAACTTCAGGTCCCGCGAAATCTATTGTCTTTCGAGACTGCCATGTCCATGAGTATCTGTGTATATGTGTGTGTGTTTTTATCGAACAGATTTTGATTAGATACAATGAATGCTGGATGGGACAATAGGTCAATTTTTAAGTGGCGTTTAACAGGTTTGAATTCAGAGTTTCCTTTCTCCTAAGCCATTTGCAATACCAAGGTAAAAGAACCTAACCTGCACTTCAATTTACCCATAGCTGGAGGGAGACTAATTGGATTCATACATTATAAGATATTACCACTTTTGGAAATTCAAACATTTTGTGCAGGATTTGAACTCAGTTCGCCGTGCCTATTCCAACAATAATATATATATATATATATATATATATATATATATGTCCCCCCAGGCAACACCTGCCCCCTTGATTTAAAGAGGTAGGGCTGGGCTTATTGCCCAATGCCTGAGGTGCCCCCCATGAGAGGGAGTGCTGACGGGATCAACGCATTTTTTGCACCCACCACCCATGAGTCTAAGCTCATGGGTGGGCCCACACAAAAATGTCCTTGTGTCACACCCTCATATGTGGAATGAGCTGTAAATACCCTTACACTCTACCTATATACAGTATCACCCATAAATAAGTGCTTCCTTAGCAGATTTTATTTACACATACTTATGTAAATAGCCAAGTCAACTTTGACCCCCAAAAAACGATTGTGCTATCTAAGTGAGTATCACAGTGACAGTGACCCCCTTTTTCATTTCCTCTCCCAAACTTTATCATAAATTCTTCTTAATGTTTCACTTTTACATAGTCCCTATCTCGAGACAGTATCACCCGTAACATTTTTTTAGAAAAAGGTTTTATTTTATTATTCCTAGACGAACATTATACAATCAAAACTGATATTATCAGTGTATCATACATAAACAAATATTTTTATAAAAAGCAAATTTTCTTCTAAATCAGAGGATTCTGACTTCTCACTTGTGTTGCTTTTTTCATGTGAACATGTCCTTGTATTTGCTCTAAACACTATGTATATTTTGTGTTTTTAATCCATAAAAGAGTGGATTATCAAGGGAAGAGGATGACTTCTTCACACATGTACAAGCAGTACACATGTAAGAGAGAAAAGATCTATCGTGTTTCACTGAAAATAAGACCTACCTACAAAATAAGACCAAGTGTGATTTTTCAGGATGATTTTAATATATGCCCTCCCTTTAAAATAAGCCCTAGTTGAGAGTGGCAGACAGATGAAAGAAATAAGCATTCTTCACAATTATACACCACAAACACTTGACATCCCCTGAAAATAAGCCCTAGTGTTATATCTTAGAGTGAAAATTAATATAAGCCCCCCCCCCCCCCGTCTTATTTTCAAGGAAACACAGTAGATGAAGGTGTTGCAGGTGTTTTGTTTTGACTTAATTAGACAATTATTTAGAAAGCAACTTTTTCTTTTGAACACAATATGATACAATGTGTACACTTTGATGTTCGGATTTTGAAAATCTTTTTTTCTATTTTTTTTTTTTTTTCTTCCAGAAAGAAAAATGTGTGTGTGGGGCAGTGTGCATATAACGAAAAACAAAACTATTCATGAAATTAACAAATAATTCAAATAATATTTGCAAATTACCTTTGACGGGTCTGAAGTCAGTTGAGGCAAACTTATTTGTTGGTCTTCTTGAGAATCCAGTAGTGAAGCCAAGAGAGCTCAAACCTGTCACTCGTATTGTGTGTTGATCAGAACTGGAAACCTTAAGGGTCCACATTCCAGGTTCAGGTTTCTCCACATTGTAGATCCGAACATTTTTCAAATTCAGCAATTCCTTTAACCCTTTTCCTTTCCTTAATTGTCTTCCTGAAAGAAACAAACAAAAAAAAACAGTGACCAAATGTAAACATTTTTATGTAGCATTAAAAAATTCATAATCAAAGATGCTGATAGGTACGCGTCTGGCGTCCCTGACGCACAAAAATCTAAAAGGATGCATTAAAATTGTATACATGCATGCTGATGTTTTTCTTTTTTCTTCCCTCGTATTTACAGTTAGCTTGAAATGATGAGGGAAGAAAAAAGAAAAACACTGGCACATATGTATATGATTTTACTGCATCCTTTTAGATTTTTGTGCGTCAGGCACGCTTCCTGCTTACCTATAAACATTTCTGATTATGCATTTCTGATTATGCATTTCAATAGTTTCTTAGAAACTAATTACACAGGATAGATTACAAGGTAGGGATCAGACAGCTTTAGTTGTTTCCCCAGATCATAAAGAAAAACCCTACAATTTATTAAGAAACTTAAGTTGGGACCCATAAATTCTCCCGAGGACTCATTCAAAGCAAATATGTGCATCCCAGGATGCACTAAATCAAAAAGCTATCAGCATCACTGCATAATAAACGTATATTTGTGTGTGCGTATCTCTCTCTCTCTCTCTCTCTCTCATATATATATATATATATATATATATATATATATAAGTAAAAATGTAAAGTCGTCAGGGCGGCCCAAAGTCGGTATCAGCCAGTCAGCGAGGGAGTCTATCCCCTTTTCACTAGCGCCAGACCAAGGAGATTGTTTTTGCGTCTGAAGTGGAGCGCCACACCTACCATCAGCTCCTTACTTTACCGCACAGATCCCTGTGCTACTCATACGCTGAGTTGGCGAGGACCGGTATCAAACTAGGAACCTTGTGGTTTCGAACGCTCTACCGACTGAGCTATCCCGGCCCCTTCTTTATATACATTTAACAGTGGACATGAATTACTTTACCTAACAATACAACAAAAAATATTTATTTTATTTTAACAATTTTCAGACTTTCTAAAAGATTCCCACACTTAAAGTTCCATCAATAAACCAATGATTTCTGAGATTGATATTTCATCATCACAATTTGAATGGGAACGCTATTGTTACATAGTGTTTTTTGATTTGTATTTTTCTTACATTTTGATTATCAACATCATTTAAACATCTGCAACACTCCACTAAGGCTAAATGGGCGGTCGGAGAGGCCCCCTCTGATCAATCGGCTGGTCATGTCAAGCCCTAGCACCTATATGATTGCCCAAACCTATTGCCCTTATGGCAACCCCCAACCCTTTTTATCATATGGGTGCTAGAAGGCGGTGGCTGAGGGTCTACATGTCCTGGGAATGACGTTAAACTCTATCTGATGGTGAGGTTCCAGTTTTGGAGATTTGGGGGATGTGGAGCACCCCTTCATCACCATTGCTCCCTGGTCTACTTTGATGTGGTCGTACCTGTTAGGGTTCAATCTATGGGTTAAATAGAAAAAAAATGTATTTATAAAAAAAAATTGTGTATCCATTAAGAATTGATCTTTCAAAACTTTATCGGCATTAAATGACCCACTGAGGTTGATATATTGTAAAACAAACCAAACCAAACCAAGCCAAATCTACTTGCTGTAATCAGTAAACTCTATTCGGAAAAACAAGGATTAATTATCTGCCCTTGGCAGTAAGGATAAATGCACTACTGTAGATTGGCACCCAATTTGACTTATTTTAGAGTCTCTTGTAGTGCTGAACATCCCAGCATCAAGATGTTTTATCCAGTCACTCCCAGAACCAATATCGACTTCAGCAGATAAGTCTGGCTGCAACGCCATTAAGTTTGCAACTCTTGTATTTTTTAAATATATATTTGTACTTTCTATTGTTTGTTGAGTCTTCTTCAACCAAATTTGAATGCCTATCTGTTAAAATGAGAAATATATGGGTTTGGTTTGGTTTGTTTTACGGCATATCAACCTCAGTGGGTCATTTAATTCCAATAAAGTTTTG
Organism: Doryteuthis pealeii; assembly: GCA_023376005.1. Lineage (NCBI taxonomy): Eukaryota > Metazoa > Mollusca > Cephalopoda > Myopsida > Loliginidae > Doryteuthis > Doryteuthis pealeii. The sequence continues at coordinate 6,759,706 of CM042165.1, forward strand.
AAATAAATCAATTCTTAAATGGATACTCAATTTTGTTTATCAACTGTTTTTCTATTTAACCCATAGATGGGACCCTAACAGGTACTACCACTCCGGGTCAGAGTGGACCAGGGAGCAATGGTGATGAAGGGGTGCTCCACATTCCCCAAACCTCCAGAACTGGAATCTCACCATCAGATAGAGTTTAACGTCATTCCCAGGACATGTAGACCCGCAGCCACCGCCTTCTAGCACCCATATGATAAAAAGGGGTTGGGGCTTCCCATAAGGGCAATAGGGTTGGGAAAATCATATAGGTGCTAGGGCTTGATGTGACCAGCCGATTGATCGGAGGGAGCCTCTCCGACCACCCGTCTAGCCCAAGATAAATATATGGGGCCCAGCCAAAAAAGAACATAACTCTACTACCATTCAAGTTTCTTGTTTAGACTGCTGTTTTTTTATTCAACACAATCACTAGAACTTGATTAAAACTGCATCCACAAAAGCCAAGTGTGCATTACAGTTTTTGTTTCATCAATCATTCAATGAAACATTAAAGCATTTTGTTTTTCATTCAGATAAAAATCATTTTCTCACACTTCTCACTTAATTATCACGTTGCACAGTTTGACATTTCCAGTTTGGTGCCAGATAAACCAATGAACAAAATAACTTTTCTATTATTTTATGAAGAGAAAGAGAGAAATGAAAACAAAGTTTTTTTAAATTCAATCTGTAAATGTGTGATACGATCAGCGTTAGTGGGTCTCTTATCATTGGTGCTGAGTTTGCTTAATATTTACCAGTATGCATTCAAGCAGGTTTGTCAGTGTAGGGACTTAGAGCCTCTGTGCATGAGAGAATACCTCCTAGAAAGCCTATTATAGATTGTAAGAGTCTAGAGAAGATAAAAATCTTCAAGGAATGTCTCTGATATTCACCAGTCAATTTTAAGAAGTATTGTCTATGTTGTAAGAGCATTGTGTATTAGAGTACCTTCCAAACTGCCTATTTCACTGGCCTGCAATGTTTTCAAGGTCGAATATATAATAGCTGATTTTAAGACAGTTTTTTTACGCTGAATCCAAAAATCAATTTCCAATTGTACCCATGGCCTAGTGGATAAAGGAATTAGGTTAAACAGTTCTAAGTGACAGTTATCTCTAGACTGCAGGTTCAATCCTGGTCAAGGGCAGCAGTAACATAGAATAATAATTAACAGCTTAATGCCTCTACCCCAGCTATTGTTAGCGGAATGAGAACAGGATACCCCTATGGACTGAATAAAGGGTTAGGTTCAAAGTTCCGTGATGGCTCCTGATTATGACAAGAAGTTTCCCGAGTCCAACAAGAAATACCTGAAGAAAGCCGGAGGGCACATCGGCCAAAACGTTGTATAGATAACAATGAAATTGAGGACAATAGTCTGAATAATGCAGATAATACTAATCATCAAGCCTCATCTCAAACATTCAGAGAAATCAAATTTTCTAATCAGATCAAATTTTTAAAGTCTTACTTGAAATGTTTAGAACAGTATTATAACTTTATTTGACAAGTAGAGTCCACAAGATTTTGAATAAATGTTATTATTATGTGTGAAGTATTCAAACACATTTTAAAAACCAGACCTAACCAAACACAATCAATGGCATTTTTGAATTCGGCATAAAATGATGATCCTATATCACTTGACCTTTGGAAAAAATTTTTTTTATTGAAGGCTAGTGTTATAGATTGTAAGAAGAAGATAAAAATCTCAAAGAAATGTCTCTACAAGTCACTTTTAGCCAGTCTTTCCTGCGTTGTGAATAAGAACCTGGTTGGACATTGATTTAGTACTAATCTTGAGACAAGCCAAGACGTGACCTAAAGACTGGCTATATAATACCTATGGAAGTGCGTGCTGTAATGGTTAGAGTCATAGGATATGGACACATTGACCTGAGTTTAAATCCTGGATGAGGCTGTTAGCATTTCACATAGTGTTAATACCTTTGGGAAAGGTATGCATCCAACTACTCTCTCTCCAGCTATGGGTAAATAGTAGGGCAGACTGGGCTCATTAATCTTGGCTTGGCAACCAGTCTATGAGAAGGAAAACTCTGAATTCAAACTTGTTAAGTTAAACTCCACTTAAGAAAGTGTCACATCCTGCTTGTGCAGAGGGGTTGGTAAATATATATAACAACCCGGACTATTGAAAATATGGGTTATTATAAATTTTGTTTTGTTTCTTTGTTCAATGACATATAAACCTGAACGTTTTTTTAGTGCCAAAACCATCCTTGTAGAAGAACAGTAGTGGTACTATTTAACACCTAACTGGGGGGTGGGGGTGGGTCATTATAAAATGGAGAGTGATGCTGTAATAGCATTGTAGAACTGAAGAATAATCTGACAAAGATTTGGGTCAGCAAAATGACTCTTAAACTATGTTGGAATTTGGTAACATCTGTTCCAAGCCGAATTGAAGGGATAATTGAAAAAATCTGTAGGTAAGGTACTAAATACTTTCAGTGAATTTGTGATGTAATTTGCTTTATAAGAAAGTGCTGAAAAGTTCTTGGCCAACCAAAATGGGAATGACTTTTCTTCTTTTTTTTTTCTTTTTTTTGTATATTTAACTCTTAACATCCTGTTGAGATTTTTCTAAGTCCAGAGCATTCATATAAGGATATATAAAAAAATGGTTAAAAATGACCTTTGCATCTAAAGTTACCTATTATTTCCCTTATATCAAAGATTTCTACATATGTTTAATATCAAATTTAAACAAAGGCTATTGTTTGGGGCTGATTAGTTAAAACTAATGTGACTTCCAGCCGGGTGGAATGAGGTGGTATAGGACTTTAAGAGTTAATACTTCAGAGAAATATTTATACAAGACCTGCTAGACCAGGAAGATTGATTTTTGATCTGAGGTGGAGTGCCACACCTACCATCAGCTCTGCTTTTAACTGCACAGACCCAATCTGTGCTATTCATGTGCTGAGTTGGATGCTCTACTGACTGAGCTAAACCAACAGCAACAAAAGATTCCATACTTCACAATTGGAGACTCACAATTTGCTGAAATTTACTATCACACCCAAAACTCCCAAGAATTTAAAATTTTCCCCAAAAAATGTAATCTTGCTTATATATTTTTATATAACAACTTTATCTCGGACAAAAAAAGTCTTTTACTTGATAAATGTTAATTGGTTCAATAAACACACAAATGAAAATGCTGTTCAAGCAGTTTGTGACCAAAATATTTTGGGGTTGACAAATGAGTTAATGTTTTGGATGATATGGAAACGTTTTTTTTGGCAAAACATTCAACTTTTTGGGTTAAGATGAAAGTTTCCATCTATTCAGTAATACAATCTCTTTTTTCTGGAAAAATTGACATTTCGTACATAGATTATTTTTCTTATTTATTCTTTACATTACATATTTATTCTTTCATTACATATTTATTCTTTACATTACATATTATTCTTTCCATTACATATTCATTCTTTCCATTACATATAAACTTTGATTTAAAATTTCTTCATCTTTTCTTTTGTGTAGCTCAGTTGGTAGAGCATCTGTCTAGGAACTACAATATCAAAAATGATACAGGCCCTCGCCAACTCAGCATATGAGTAGCACAGTGATCTGTGCAGTAAAGGGAGGAGCTGATGGTAGGTGTGGCATAGAACCTCAGATGCAAAAACAATCTCCTCGGTCTATCACTAGTGAAAAGGAGATAGACTCCCTCGCTGTATGGCTGAATACTGACTTTAGGCCACCCCAATGACAACTTTACTTTTACTTACTAGCAGGACCTGTGGATATACCACTGTATGATAACACAAATATTACATTTGATATGTTTACTTAAGAGTTATTGCAAAATAGTTCAATATGTAAAAAGTATAATAATCTTGATTTAACTTTATCTCACTCTTTTATTTTCTTTCTTTCCTTCTTTTTATTATGTTTGATTCAAACAGATTAGCGTTATTGCTTCTGTGCACTCTCCCCCTCTCTCTATCTTTCCCATACTCTTTCTTTCTTTTTTTTCTCACTATATTTTTTCTGTGTAGCATGTATTTTTCTTCCCTTTCTTTCTTTATATTTCTATTGAAGTCAGTAAGTCTACTGTTGGTTTGAATAACAGCAGCTAACTAAGTACAACTTAAGCAGTATCCAAGACAGTTGGTATATATAGAAATCAAGAATGACCCATTCATGAATTTGGGGGATTTGGGTCATTCCATTCCTTGAGTTCTGATTGGCTGCTTGACTGCTTGATTTGAATGACATTGTGGAGTCTTTCAGTCGGTAGAGCGTTCGGCTAGAAACCACAAGGTTCCTAGTTCGATACCCACCCTCGCCAACTCAGCGTATGAGTAGCACAATGATCTGTGCGGTAAAGTAAGGAGCTGATGGTAGGTGTGGCACCCTACCTCAGACGCCAAAACAATCTCCTTGGTCTAACGCTATAGAAAAGGGGATAGACTCCCTCGCTGACTGGCTGATACCGACATTAGGCCGCCCCGATGACTTTATATATATCCTGTCATTCTGCAGTAGACTTTGTGACATTCGGGTTTGTATTTCAGTTACAATCATTTGTTGCCTTGTCTTCCCAGTTCGACGGTAATTGGAACTTTAATTATTCTTCACTTTATAATAAAAATGGAATGGTTAATTATTAGCTGAGGTGATGATACTCATAGGATCTCATCCTTGTTGCCAAAATATTGTAACCTAAAAAGTTTACTAAATGAGAAATAACCAAATGAAATGGAATTTTTACAACATTAACAAAATACAATACTCGCCAACGGCATGAAGAAGGTAAACCACTGCTAGTGGTATAAGACTACCTAGTCAGCATAATACTCTCATATTTATGAGGACTGGGCCATACCCATTAATGTTCATAGGTAGGGGATATAGATGGGGATTAAAATGAAAAAAAACAATAAACTCCCATGAGGAAGAACCCTTCAAACATGTGCAGGAAAAAGGACCCACTTGTGATCCCCAAGAGAATCTCTCGGCCATTCGAGTTTAGGCCTTAACTGTGTCTAGCCACTACTACTGGACAAGAAATGCCAATCCAAATATTTTAATTTAAACTTTAAAAAATTTTTAAAAATTGAAAATAGATCACTAAGTAGGATTGATCCTATTCTTGTAGTGACCACCCCAAGCGAAGATTTAAGAGGTTTGAATTTAGAGTTTTCAGTCTTCTAGACTGGTTGCCTAACTATTTACCCATAGCTGGAGGGAGAATAGTTGGATTCATACCTTTCCCAAGGGTATTAGCGCTAAGTGAACTGTAGCTTCATCCAGAATTTGAACTTGGATCGATGAGTTTATTTCCTACAACTCTAACTTGTACACCACCGATAGTAAAATTATCTTCCCCTGCCGCTAATTCTCCATACAATGAAGACATAAAACCTAGCACTATTACGATGAAATACAGTGGTGCTTTGTCTTTTGAGTTTAATTTGATAGGTTTCGACCTATAAGTCATGTCTGTCCTTGACCAACAAGGATGGGTCTAAACAGAAAGTAGGGGTATATGGACAGACAGGGATAGGTCTAAATTATGCTGTTAATTATGTAGACAGATAAAGGGCTTATGGGAGTTTGTTATTTTTTATTTGTTATTTTAACTAGCAAATATATGCACCCTCCGGGTGCAAGTATTTTAGTTAAATTTTATAATAAAATATCATATTAAATTAGAAAGGCTAATGAAACTGAATAAGAATGTAGATAAAAAGATTTGGAACAGAGGGGGTATGATTGAAAAATAGAACAACTTTGAAACTAACTCTTCCATCATTTTCCGTTACTCCCGTCTTTCATTGGTAAATTTTCCTAATTAAACTGTTTAGTTAAAATAGGAAGTAAAGAATAATATTACAGTTATTTCTTCTTGTTAAGGGATTTCTCTTAAGATTTATTGAAGAGATTTTTGCTCATATTCAATAAGATAAAACCAAACAATTAGAAATCGATAATACTAAGCATATATTTATTAAAATCAATTTTTAAGATCAATATGCAAATTAGCCTTCCCATTCATACTGTAAACCTCTATTTTGTTGTATATATAAATACAATTGCATGTTATTAGTATGTAGATATGGTCAACAGTGGCTTCGGCCTCTGGACCATTGATATAATTAACGGCGTCGATCCCAGGGGGCCATCCCCCCAGGCAACACCTGCCCCCTCGATTTAATGGGGCAGGGCTGGGTTTATTGCCCAGTGCCTGAGGCGCCCCCCTTGAGGGGGAATGCCGACGGGGTCGACGCAATTTTTCACCTGCCACCCCATGAGTCTCGGCTTGTGGGTGGTCCACATAAATAGGGCCTTTGTGCCTGACCCGTACAAGTGGGGTACGTGAAAATATCATATAGATATGGCCAACAGTGTAAGTAATGTAAAACAATTTTATTAATAATTGAGGTTTTAAATAAAAATAAAATCATGGAGAATATGATGTAAATAACTAAAGGAATTGTGACTTGTATAGTAATATAGTTTCGGTTACAGACAGACAAACCCACAATCTCCATTATAATAAGATTTTGTTTTAACCCCCCCCCCCCAACTATGTTAATATTCCAACTATTCTTCTAATCTGAATTTTCCTCTTTAGTGTCCTTCAGTTTAATGCTATAACCACTGAGCTGCAACACTTCACAAGAATATTCTCTTCTTTGTTATTTGTCTCTTATCAAATTTCAAATTGTTGTTCTGTAATTGACTTTGTTGTACTAAGTGAGTATCCCCACCGCAAGAGACACCCGTTTATCTAGGGTAAAGCTATCACTGACTTGGGGGTCCGATTCAAAAGAAATAGGCAACAATAAACAAGCAGCACATATGGAACTAGAAATTATAGACCCAATTAGTAAACTAAGCAAAGATCTACTTTTACAGTTACTTATGTTTGGTAAACTATACAACTAAAAAGATGAAGAACTTTTATCATAGATGAGCTAGAAGGCGGTGGCTGAGGGTCTTAGTGTCCTGGGTAAGATGTTAAACTCTATCTGATGGTGAATCCCAATTTTTGAGCTCTGGGAAATGTGGAGTACCCCTTCATCATTACTCCCAGGTCCACTCTGCCTGACTTGGTAGTACCTGTTAGGGTTCCATCTATGGGTATGGAGAGAGAAACCACGAACGTAGTGGTTCGAAGCATGCATGGCTGTGTTTGGCATGCAGAATGAGATCAGAGGCGAGTGGGGAGATTGAACTCGCATCCTCCTGATCGTGAATCGTGGCCTGACGCATGGGAATTGCTAACTGTCCAGAGTGGCCAGGAATGTGAAGGATTGATGCGTGCTGATTAGTGTCGCACGTGCTGCACGGGTAGGTCAGAGTAAGGGGCCGGATGAACACTGTAATTGTGTATTTATTGACCAGCCCTGACAAACCAGGGGGAAAAGCTTGCAGTAGCATTTTGGCTGTGACGACGAGTGGACGATAGACAAGATATTTTGATAGTGTTGTTGAGAAGAGTGCAGCATTGCTGAAGACAATTTTTCAGACTGAACACTTGGTCAGTTGGGAGAGTAAAAGCGTCGGACTTAAACTTAGAATGGGTTAAATAGATTAAAAAATGAGTTTGCAATAATCTGTTTTTTTTTTTTTTTTTTAAATTGAGTTTTCAAAAATTGAGTACCCACGAAGGATGAATAAAACAAACGTCTTTGTGGTAAAAATGTAAACATCCTCTAAGTGTGCTAATTCATAATTTTTGTCATCAGCCAGGTTGTTCTGTTTTATCAAATCTTTTCCGATGAGTTAATGTTGAATGAAGTCATTTTGATAAACAAAGGACTCTTGCTTACAGTACCTACTGTTTCTTAAATGGTCACCCAATTAAATATTGAACAGGCTCATCCTTGCTTAACTGCCATGATCTAGTAGAAACCAGTGCTTTCAATGTGATTTGACCGTAAGCCCCTGATGGGTTGTATGATAGAAGTCAAGTGGTGTTGTAAATAACATTTGACAAAGCAAAAAAAATAATACTGACACTTTACGGATTTCTGAACTGAAATTAAACATTAAACATTTAAAAAAAAAATTAATTTAATCAATTTAATTAATTTTTTTGATTTCCAACCGTCTATGAAATTGTCAAAATAAATCATTTAACCCTGTGTTAGTAGCATGGGAATGGCAGATATTATCAAACCCTGGCAAAAACCTTCAACTGCAACTGCTGTGACCATGTCTGTCTGTTTGTCTTCAATCAGCCTTATTAGGCATAAACCTGCCTGCATTGAATGTGGACCACCCCCTTAATCTTCATTCACGAGTCCAAGCCGATGAAGATGTTACTAAGTAAATAACTTGTAACAAAGCAACAAAAAAATATTAAAGCAAATTTGACTGAACAGAAATTAAATGTGAATTTTTTAAAAACTTAATTAATTTTTTTTTTTCAACTGTTTCTAAAATTCTCTAAGTAAATCATTTAACCCTGTTAATACCATGGGATAGGCAGAAGCTTCAACTGTAGCTGCTGTGACCATGCCTGTCTGTCTTGCATCGGCCTTATAAGCCACAAACATGCCTGCAGTCAATGTGGACCACCCCCTTAACTTTCGTTCATGTGACCAAGCGATGATAATGGAGATCTTACTAAGGAAATAACTTGTTGAACTTTTTAAAAAGTTTTTTTTTTTTTTCCCAACCGTTTCTGAAATTCTTTAAGTAAATCATTTAACCCTATTAATACCGTGGGATCGGCAAATGCTATTAGTACTTAAGCATGTTTCAAAACACCCTGAATTTAAATGTAATTATTTTTAAAGTAGTGACATTTTTATATTTTTACTTAACATATTTACAGACAGACAGACAGAGTGTGTGTGAGTGAGAGGGCGGATGGTAGCGGAGAGAGAAGGAGTCAGGCAGAAATTGAATGATTGAGATAAGAGAAAGATTAATGGCTATAGACAGGCTGAGATAGATAGATAAAAATACATATATAGCAACAGCAATAGCATAATCTTTACAGATCATTGCCGTCCCTCACAATCCCACAACCCACCACCAGAACCCTTCCTTGCATGAGCCCTCAAATGACTCATCAAACCTGCTGCAGATCCACAAAGTTTGATGCAAATATGACATAGAAAGGATGTCCTTCCTGTTGTATCAGATGATAAAATTTGATGCTTATGCACCACCATGTCTTTTAAGACCAGAAGCCAACTTACAGACATATACATACATAATATACATACATACATACATACAGAGATGCTAATAGGTACGCATCCTGTGTCCCTGATGCACAAAAATCTAAAAGGATGCAATAAAATCATATCCATGCATCCCAGTGTTTTTTTTTTCTTCCCTCACCATTTCAAGCTAACTGTAAATACATTTCAATAGTACTTAGGATAGGTTACAAGTTAGACGGCTTTAGTTGGGACCCATAAATTTTCCCAGGGACTCATTCAAAGCAAATATAAAAAGCTACCAGTATCACTGTACGTACATACTCTTCAGATTCTCTTCACCAGAATAGGGCAATACCTTTGGTGTGGGGACTAACGTACTGGACTGTGATATCATAGTAAGTTATTTCAAACTCCAGTCCCACTATTACATTCACTTCTGGACTAATACCCTTAGGAAAGGCATGAACCCCCTCATCCCTCAGCTATAAATTAAAAATTACAACTAGTAAGGATAACTTTTGCATTAAATAACCCATAAAGTTTGATATACCATTAAACAAAGAAAACAAATCTAATGATCTGTTAGCCATTTTTTCACTCCAGTAGTAATTAGGGGTCTTTACCAAAGTCTAAAGGGACGGTTTAGCTCAGTCGGTAGAGTGTTCAGCTGGGAATCTCAAGGTTCCTGGTTCAATACCAGCCCTTGCCAACTCAGCACATGAGTAGCACAGGGGTCTGTGCAGTAAAGTGAGGAGCTGATGGTAGGTGTGGTGCCACGCCTTAGACACTTAAAACAATCTCCTTGGTCTAGCACTAGTGAAAAGGGGATAGACTCCCTCGCTGTCTGGCTGATACCGACTTTAAGCCACCCTGACAACTTTACTTACTTTTACTTTACCAAAGTTCAAGTGACAGTAACTCTTCTCAGTACACCCTAACATACAGTGGGGGTTAAATAAGTATTTCATCCCCTGCTGATTTTCTGAATTTGCCACCTTACAAAAATAGGAATGGTGTATAATTTTCAGGTCTGAAAGTGAGAGATAGAATATTAAAAAGACTAGCAAATATATGCACCCTCCGGGTGCAAGTATTTAAGTTTTAATGTAATAAAATATTACATTAAATTAGAAAGGCTAAAGAAACTAAATAAGAATACAGATAAAAAGATTTGAAACAGAGGGAGTATAATAAAAGATTTGAAACAGAGGGAGTATAATAAAAAATGGAACAACTAAAACTTACTCTTCCATCACTCTCGTCTTTCATTGTTATTTTTTCTAATTTAAGTATTTAGTTATAAGAGGAAGTAAAGAATAAAATGACAGTTATTTCATCTTGTTAATGGATTTCATTTAAGATTCATTGAAGAGATGTTTGCTTATATTCATTAAAATAAAACCAAACAGTTAGAAATCAATAATACTAAGCACATATTTATTAAATTCGATTTTTTAATATTAATATGCAAATTAGCCTTCCCGTTCACACTGTAAACCGCTATTTTGTTGTATATATAAATATAATTGCATGTTATTAGTATGTAGATATAGTTAACAGTATTAATAATGTAAGACAATTTTATTAATAATTAAGGTTTAGATAGAAGTAAAATCATGGAGAATGTGATGTCAATAACTAAGAGAATTGTGACTTGAGTAGGAATATAGTTTCGGTTACAGACAGAAAAACACACAATCTCCATTATAATAAGATATAATTAGAAAATCACTTTCTATCAATTTTTGAACATTTATTTGTATTTATTGAAAAAAAAAAAAAGTATTTCACCCCATAGCAAAATATAACTCGGTACTTGGTGATGAAACCCTTGTTGGCAAGCACAGCAGTCAGGTGTTTCCTGTAGTTGGTTACCAAGTTTTTACAGATAGTATTATAAATTTTAACTATAAAACTATAAAGATGCTGGACACTGCTGGAGAAGCAAGGACAAACTCATATGAGACGTTCTCCTGTGGAAGCCTGCACATGGGTATGCTAGTGTGAGTTATCCAGAAAAGACCTACATTGATCAGGTCTGCCCGGATTCTGGATGCCGCACAGAGAACCTCCCAAGGACGATGAATAATAGGAACGGTTGGTAAGAGATTGTCATGGATATCCGTGCTGCAAGTGTGACCTGATGAGGATGATGAACGGATTCTAATTAGCATTTCATAGTTGGTCCAAGAATCTAGCTTGTTAACTGTCACAAACAATTCATATCCATTGAATTAGATTATTGAACTACCAACAATAAAATTCGTTATTCCCTTCACTGGTATTATATTTCAACATAACCTTAGTGTCTCTTGTCGACACATTTCCCTTAATAGTTTCTTTTAGCTTTTTGGAATCTAATTCAAATTCAAATATAGTTAATTTGATCTCCTTCTGTCACTAAATCTGACCTCTAATAGGTCAACCAATTTGTGTACCAATCAAACTTATCTGGAGATGAATTTAGTGAGAATATTTGCATAAATTCAATATTGACCAAGTTCGATTTTCCAACTGTTGATATATCGATGTTAAATTGGCGCTTTGTGTAATAAATCAAAATTTATTAAATATACATATGTCAATTGTCCGAGTGATATTGTTCAGAAATCGATTAATTGATTGGCTCATTTTCTTGACTTTTTCTTGTATAAAATTAAAGAACACACACCAACTTATTAGCATTTCATCATCATCATCACTGTTATTTGGAGGCACATGGTGTAATGGTTATAATCATAGGAAATGAACAAATGAAATGAGTTCAAACCCTGTACAAGGCTGTTTGAATTACACATAGCACTTGATACCCTTGGGAATCCAACTATTCTCTCTCTAGCTATAAGTAAATAGTAGGTCAGACTGGGCTCTTTAACTTTGGTTAGACAACCAGTCTAGTGTTGTATACCCTTTCTGACTTCTTTACTTCTTATTTGCTTCTATATCTTGGACATCTATTCTTCTGGCCGGCTTTGCTATTCTGATTGTCTATCTTGGTCTGGAATCTTCTAAGGTCTGGACTTTCTTGGAGACTTCGGGTCTGGTTTCTGTTGGGGATTTCTCGTTATCAGAAGCCCTGTGTCATTGTTAGTTTTTAGATAATAAACACAAGACTTCAATTTACTTTTGATCTTATTTTATTGTTAATCCCCAAACCAGACGTCTGCGCAGATACTTACATCCTACAAGCTCAGCTTCTAACTTCTAACTCAGTGAGTTACTTATTATCCTTAAACCGAAGACAGGGTCCTCTATGCCTTCCGTTCTCATGATTTATCCCAGGAGGCAAGGTGAGAGTGAGGTCAAGCGCCGTCACTCACTCTCAAGGCCATCAGCTGCACTAATCGCCATTATGATTTCTACACTATTGCCATAAATATTAGGTATCTAATAATTATGTAACACTAGATTGGTTGGTTGTTTTGTTTTATGGCATATCAACCCTTTTCGGGTAATTCAGTGCTGAATCAAGTCATTTTGATATTTGATTTCTTGTTGTTGGCATCCTTCCATCTACTAAAGATCCACTTTTTTCTTTTTTTATCTGCAACTGCGCGAGTGGCTGAACAGACCAATTTTTGAATGGCAATCTCTGGTGCAGTGACTGCAAACAAACTGATGATTGCTGGAGTTGCTGTTGTCTCTCCTTCCTTTTGGTCTTTTTTCTGCGCGGCTTCTTTCCTTTCTTTTTCACTCCTTTTCGTTCCTTGCCTGGTCGCACGGTCTTCTGCACAAGCCTCCCATGTGTTGGTGTTGATGTGGTATGCCTTCATTCTTGATTTCTTACAGCACTTGCTATTGGTTAAATGGTCACCCATCTAAGTATTGAATAAGGTCATCGCTGCTTAACTTTGGTAATCTAGCAGGAACTGGTGCTTTCAATATGACTTGACCATAGGCAACAACCAGTCTAGGAGAAGGGTAACTCTGAATTCAAACCTGTTAAACTATGCCTAAGAAATTGACCTTGTGTCACATCCTACTCATGCAGAGTCGTTGGTAAATATGTACTTGGCAACTCACTATAAATATACTAGATGACCTTATGGACCTTTTTTTATTTTATATATTTGCTTCAAGGTCTTATTAACAAAAATGTATATGATGGGGGCGTACGTATGGAATGTACGGGAAATGATTTTCTGTTTTGATAGTTTTATAGAAATTCTACACTTTATAAAGTTGGTGTTTTTTTTAGCATCAGTTGAAATGATTAAACAGTTTTATCCGATCAAATATGGAACTTGATTTTTTTCTTTGCACTCTGTGACATGTTATAAATATGTTTTTCTTTCTTTGTTGGGCTTCCATAGAAAAATATTGATATTTTTATTAATTGTTTGCTCAGTTTTTTGTTTTGGCTAGAATTTTTTTTTTTTTTTGCTTGCAACATAAGAATTTCAGTATGTATCTATATTTTGTATATATATGTATATATATATATGGTAATCTATGTATGTATCTATATTTTGTGTATATATATATATATATATATATATATATATATATATATATGAGGTAACTAAATGACTGGTAAGTAGGGATGATTCTATTTGTGATCATTGAAATCATACTGTATGCTCTTGTAGGTGTACACATACTTATTTTAGGGATTTTTATAAATCCCTAAAAAGAGCTTAATGTATAATAATCAATAATAAATTATACACAGAACAATATTCACTGTCGCTAACTAAGCTTATATATATATATATATATATATATATATATAGTTAGGGTAGCAAAGAAAAAGTCAACGGAGCTTTGTAATCATCAATTTCTTGCCTATGCGATTTTCAAACTAAGTTGGTTTGAAAATTGCTTAGTTACCAAGCGCCATTGACTATCTTCGCTAACCTAACTTAGATATATACACTCTTCAATGATATTGAGCTCTATTTATAAATATAGCAAACTATATATCTTATTATAATGGAGATTGTGGGTTTTTATGTCTGTAACCGAAACTCTATTACTATACAAGTCACAATTCCTTTGTTATTTACGTCACATTCTACATGATTTTATTTTTTATTTAAACCTCAATTATTAATAAAATTGTTTGACATTACTTACACTGTTGACCATATCTACATACTAATAACATGCAATTGTATTTATATATACAACAAAATATAGGTTTACAGTGTGAATGGGAAGGCTAATTTGCATATTGATCTTAAAAAATTGATTTTAATAAATATATGCTTAGTATTATTGATTTCTAACTGTTTGGTTTTATTTTAATGAATATAAGCAAAAATCTCTTCAATAAATCTTAAAAGAAATCCCTTAACAAGAAGAAATAACTGTCATATTATTCTTTACTTCCTATTTTAAGTAAACAGTTTAATTAGGAAAATTTACCAATGAAAGACGGGAGTAACGGAAAATGATGGAAGAGTTAGTTTCAAAGTTGTTCTAATTTTCAATCATACCCCCTCTGTTCAAAATCTTTTTATCTACATTCTTATTCAGTTTCATTAGCCTTTCTAATTTAATATTATATTTTATTATAAAATTTAACTAAAATACTTGCACCCGGAGGGTGCATATATTTGCTAGTATATATATATATATATATATATATATATATATATATATATATATATAGTGTGTTTGTGTGTAGAAAGTTTGTAGAAAAAACAACAAGATGTTAAAAGTTTTGCTGACAGAAATCTGTTTCGACCATATGAAGAGGTCTTTATCAAAGCAACATTGTAAATGGAAAGACGAAATAAATTTTTTGAAAATTCTGTACTGATCGAGAGCGTTTTGTGCCTCGTGATTAATGATATATTTATTTTGTCTTTCTGTTTACAATGTTGCTTTGATAAAGACCTCTTCATATGGTCGAAACAGATTTCTGTCAGCAAAACTTTTAACATCTTGTTGTTTTTTCTCAAACTTTCTACACATATTGTCAGATTCATATCCATTTTACCTTTCATATATATATATATATATATATAAGAATGTAGTTTGCTATATTTCGACTTCAAGAATGGGAATAAAATCTTCCAGCCATTAAAAAATTAGACAGATAAAACATTAAACATATTAGTTTAAGAGGGGGGGGGAGCTCTCAAAGTAGTTTTTGTTTAACAAGAAGAGGGCCCTTTGGTTTGAATTCAGAGTTTTCCTTCTCCTAGACCAGTTGCCATTCCAAGGTTAAAGATTGCAGTCTGCCCTACTATTTACTGATAGCTGCAAAGAGAATAGTTGGATTCATACCTTTCCCAATGTATTAATGCTGTGTGAAATTTATGTGCAATTATTATATGGTTTCAAGTATTTCTATTTAATACTAATATTCTATGCTCAATTTTATCATTTCAAGTATTTCTATCTAATACTAATAATTTATACACAATTATATGGTTTATAGTAACAATATGTATATGATTAATGAGGATGTCTGCAAGAAATGATTTCAGATGCTTTGGCATTGCCCCTTTCCAGCTGGGAAAATTTGGCTCAGGACCGCCCTCAGTGGCAGCAGAATCTCCATAGAGGACTGTACATGTCAGAAGTCACCCTGACACAACAACACCATGAAGCTAAGAGGTCCAGAAGAAAGCAGCGGCAACAAAGCACCGGAACATCAACATCTTCAGGGACAGCCTTCACATGCGATAACTGTGGTCGAGAATGTTTTTGAAACATCGGACTTTACAGTCACAGGAGGCGCCGTAACTCTTTTTTTTTCTTTCTTTTTCTTCTTTTCATTATGTTCGATTGAAACAGATTAGTGTTATTGCTTTTGTGCTTTCACCCCATCTCTCTATCTTTCCCTACTCTTTCTTTCTTTCTTATTATATATTTTCTGTATCGCATGTCCTTTTCCTTCCCTTTCTTTCTTTCTAATAAAAACAGTCACAGGAGGCGCCAGTCTTCAGGGGCACATAAAAACTTTATCATAGTCTTCCGAGACTGAAATGCCTATGAATGAAATGATGATATGGTTTATAGTAACAATATGTATATGATTAACTCTTAACATCCTGTTGAGAATTTTCCAAGTCCAGCCCAATTCCTATAAGGATTTATTAAAAAAATGGCTAAAAATGGTCTTTTCATTTAAAGTTACCTGTCATTTCACTTAAATCAAAGATTTCTAAATATGTTTAATATTACATTTAAACAAAGGCTATCATTTGGGATAGATTAGGAAAATGAATGTGACTTCCGGCCGGGTGGAATGAGGCGGTATAGGACGTTAAGAGTTAATAGGGTTCTTTAGCTGGAAATCAAGATAAAATATTTGCATTGTCCTGAATTTTAATGTGTCCTCTTTGTGTGGCAAAGTTTTCTTAAATGTTAAACCACAGTTGTCGCATGTGAAGGCTGTCCCTGAAGATGTTGATGTTCCGATGCTTTGTTGCCGCTGTTTTCTTCTGGACCTCTTAGCTTCATGGTGTTGTTGTGTCAGGGTGACTTCTGACATGTACAGTCCTCTATGGAGATTCATTTGCATGATATGGTTTATAGTAACAATATGTATATGATTAATAGGGTTCTTTAGCCATAATTTTAATGAGAAAGTTATTATGTGAAAAGATTTGAAAGCCCTGACATGTACAACAATCCTTTAGCTCATTGTCCTGAATTTTAATGTGTTCCTCTTTGTGTGGCAAAGTTTTCTTAAATGTTAAAACTCGTCAAAAACTGGAATAAAAAAAAAAAAAAAAACTCCATCCTGGTGACGCACTTCTTTTTTTTTTGCAAGATGAATTATATTTACACTTAAAACTGATCTTACCCCCCCCAGGGTTAATACTTATAATGTATACATATGGACATAATAAGGAAAGATGAAAGGAAAATTCTTATTTGAATCCGAGAGAATAAAACAAAGCTTATCAATTTTGCTATACACAGTTTTATAATCGTAGTCACCAGATGGGAACAAAAGGTTTTTCTTTTTTTGCGGCTTAACTGATGCAATGTTCCTTATCACTCAATGGGTTTAGCTCAGTCGATAGAGCATCCGCCTAGGAAACACAAGGTTCTGTTGTTTGATTACCAGCCCTCATTAACTCAGTGCATGAGTAGCACATCTTGGATCTGTGCCGTAAAGTGGGAAGCTGATGGTGCTCCTCTTCAGATGCAGAAACAATTTCCCTGGTCTAGCACTAGGGAAAGGGGATAGACTTCCCTGCTGTCTGGTTGATACCAACAATAGTCCACTCCACCAACTTTTTTTAAGGATGACTGATATGTTGGTGAGAGAGAGTCATAGGAATTTGTGCTGTTAGTGTGACCTGATGATGATGATGATGATGATGATGATGCCACCATTCAGGAGAGTTGATCTGTAATGCGATCCTGGAGAATCTGCATTTATTTATATACAACTATTGTCGTGTCTATAGTTTTGAGAAGAGTCAAGGGTAATTCATTTCATTCAAAGGATTATATGATCAATTAACTTTCTTGTTTACATCTTTCAACAACAAGTGCACTCTTTCATCTTAGGCAAAAAAAAATCCTTAAATCATCCCACCCTTAGGATATGAGGTTTATTAACGGTCCACAACACCATTGACGCTGATTTCTTTAACACAATGCTTTGATGTTATTGGGAGATATATATATATATATATACACTGTTTGATGTTATTGGGAGATATATATATATATATATATAGCTTTGACCAATAGAGGGAGAGAAAAATATATTTTATGTGTAAAAAAAGATTTCAACAAGCTCTGTTCATTGATATAATGGGTTTAAACTAGCAGTAAAAATTTGCTGAGTATTTATTTATCATGACACCAAGTTGTCTTAATATTGCATGTTTACATCTTTCAACAAGTGCACTCTTTCATCTTAGGCGTGACTGAAGACAAAAAAAAGAATCCTTAAATCACCCCACCCTTAGTATATGGGGTTTGTTAACGGTCCACAACACCATTGACGCTGATTTCTTTAACACAATGCTTTGATGTTATTGGGATATATATATACATATATATATATATATATATATATATATATAAAAAGATATAATAATATTTATGATATGATATAAACTTTATATGACTTTTGTCTCCGCTCTTAACAACACGGAGTATAAACAAGCTCTGATGACGATTTTCATAAAATCGAAATATTGTTCAATATCAACTAAGTTATATAATGTTTTCACTTTAACAGCATTTTGTGGTGTTTTCAGCTAGTGTAGTGGTTAGAATGTCCGCCTGTCAGCCTGACAGGTAGGATTCGAATCACGCACAAAGCACTACCCTGTCTATAGCTCTGCTGATGAGGCCTAATTGGCTGAAATGTACATACAGAGATGACTTTTTCTCGATTTGTTTACGCTTTACATTTAAACCGATATGCACGCCTAATTCATTTAGTTATAATTAATTAATTAACAAAATTAGGTATGACTTTAATTAAGCACATAATCTCCCACAAATTGTTGGCCTTCACCATTTTCAAACACACTGTTTGACTACTTCATATCTTTTTATATATACACATACCGTCGGATTCATTTCCTTTCTTTTAATATATATATATATATATATATAAAATATAAATATAGCTTTGATGAATAGAGGGAGAGAAAAATATATTTTATGTGTAAAAGAAAGATTTCAACAAGCTCTGTTCATTTATATAATGGGTTTAAACTAGCAGTAAAAACTTGCTCAGTATTTATTTATCATGACACCAAGTTGTCTTAATATTGCATGAACTGAAGAAAAGAACTTAAAAAAGAATCTGGAATATACACAGTTTGAACGATGCACTTTGTCCAACAGAAGGTGGGTGTCAAAGTTCAGGTACTGGATATGTATGACAAAAAAGGAGGGGGGTCTCCTAAGCAAGAAACGGGTTATTGTAAAAAGTACCTGATACCTCTTAGACAATAAAAAAAATAAATAGAATTATTCTAATTAATTATTATTCTGATAGCTCCATTGCATGAGCAGGATCTGACATGTGAGCA
The DNA here is from genome assembly GCA_023376005.1 of Doryteuthis pealeii. Lineage (NCBI taxonomy): Eukaryota > Metazoa > Mollusca > Cephalopoda > Myopsida > Loliginidae > Doryteuthis > Doryteuthis pealeii. Next base: position 6,778,862 of record CM042165.1, read on the forward strand.
GTTTCTTAAGTGGAGTTTGAATTCAGAGTTTTCCTTCTCCTAGACTGGTCCAGTCTGCTGTACAGTTTACCCATAGTTAGATGCATACGTTTTTAAAGAGTATTAACACTATATGAAATGTCAACAGTCACCAGGATTTGAACTTGTGTCACCAGATTCATTTCTTTTGATGATAACCATTACACTATGCGCCTCCACTGAGTAAAACACAAAATAGGCCTCAATTGTTGTGGACTGTAAAAATGTATCAAGACTGAAGCTGTATTTATCAAGAAACAAAAGAATGAAAACATTAATTTTCTTCATAATAATCTTGATTTATATATATATATATATATATTTGGAGGATATGTGCTTAATTGAAGTCGTACCTAATTTTGAAAATTAATTAGTTAATGATTAATGAATTTTAGGCGGGCATATATGTTCAAATGTAAGGCTAAACAAATCGAGAAAATGTCAATCCCTGAATGTACATTTCGACCTATTAGGTCTCATTAGCAAGGTTATAGACATGGGAGACTGATACGTGTGTGACTCGAAACCTCGACTGTCAAACTGACAGGCGAAGTCTCCAACCGTTACACTAACTTGCCAATTCCACATTCTTTGTTCGTTTTGAAACTTATTTATATTCCACTTTTTATTGACTTCTTACACGACAGTATGAGGTTAAGTAAACAAATAAATGTGTTTATTTTTATATGGCTTTAAGCTGACAATTTTTGGAGGATATGTGCTTTCGAGTCACACACGGAGCAGTCTCCCATGTCTATAACGTTGCTGATGAGACCTAATAGGTCGAAATGTACATTCAGGGATTGACATTTTCTCGATTCGTTTAGCCTTATATTTGAACATATATGCCTGCCTAAAATTCATTAATTATTAATTAATTAATTTTCAAAAATTAGGTATGACTTCAATTAAGCATATATCCTCCAAAAATTGTCGGCTTAAAGCCATATAAAAAATAAACACATTTGTTTGTTTACTTAACTTCATATATATATATATATATATATATATAGTTAAGGTAGCAAAGACAAAGTCAAAGATGCTTGATAACTGTCAGTTTCTTGTCTATGTGATTTTCAAACCAAGTCCCATATATATATATATATATATATATATATATATATATATATATATATATACACACACAGTGATGCTGATAGCTTTTTGATTTATTGCACCCTCGGATGCACATATTTGCTTTAAATGTGAGTCCCTGGGAAAATTTATGAGCCCCAACTAAAGCCGTCTAACTCCTACCTCCTATCCTGTGTAATTCATTTCTAAGAAACTATTGAAATGTATTTACAGTTAGGTTGAAATGGTAAGGGAAGAAAAAAAGAAAAACACTGGGATGCATGGATACAATTTTACTGCATCTTTTTAGATTTTTATGCATTTTAGGACATACCTATCAGCATCTCTTTATATATATAATATAATGAGAATAGCAAATATGAAAACTGTTTGCATATTATATATATATATATATATATATATATATATATATTCAATATATATAGTATAGAGAGAGAGAGAGAGAGAGAGAGAGAGAGAGTGGACTTGGTTTGAAAATCCCATCGGCAAGAAACTGACAATTACCAAGCATCTTTGACTTTGTCTTCGCTACCCTTATATATATATATATATATATATATATATATCATTATCGGAGATATTTAGGTTCCCAGACTAATACCCCCCGTCTTTGCAGATGGGGAAATATGCTGATGAGTCATAATATTCTAGGTTAGGCCGGCAGTTTTCACTGGGGAAATCAGCACCCTATTTTAAAAACAATGAAAAATTTTTTTTGAAGTATTTTTCTAAAATTTTTTTTTTTTTTTCGCTTTTGCTTGAAAGAAAAAAAAGTTGAAAGTTTTTGTGTGAAAAAACAAAAGTTAAAAAAAATTATAATGAAGGATTAGACTATTTAAAAAATCAATGTTTACTTTAATCGACAATGCAACAAAAGATAGCAATCACTACAGTACATATTAAGCATCAAGAACACTTGGTGTCAGGTAAATTCGGACCCTCATCTAAAAAATTAGGAGAAATATTAAAAAAAAAAATCTAGTCATTTGAAGTACAATCCAAATACATGGAACTCCTGAGTTCAAAATTGGCTTCACAAAAAAGCAAAAGTCTTTTGATTCTCTCGCAAAGTCCTTTATCCAGTTGATTGAACTCGTGTCACTCTCCCAACATCCTGGCTCTTCAAATGTGTGTGAACGCCACTTGCAAATCACCCTCAACAGGTTAATGCAAGATTCATGTTCTAATCCCATTTTGTACCAACAATTACACATAATGTAATGTAGCGGCGGCATCACGGTACTAAATTGCAATAGTTTTATCTTCATTGTAAGGGATGACAATAACACCAAAGTTATCCTCCAGAAGTTTATTGAAATAAATTCAAGCTTCTTAACTTCGAGAGAGAGGGTCAGTTTAATTAATATATTCAGTCTTTAGACTTTCGGTCCAATTAAATTTCTGGGTGACAAGCTTTTTCAGTTAAGGCTAGCTTTTCCAACACCAACTACACGAGATCCCGCTTGGCCAACTAACTCGCACCGACTCTCCCGATTACTGACCTCGATCACCTCACTCTCTCTCCGGCTGATTGCCTCCTGGGCTGACTGACGACTGACCTGTCTGGAGCCCTCGGTTCTTTTATATTCATAGCTACTCCTACACATTTTTATCTCTTGATCTGATAACGGGCAGTTGTTATATTTCTTTGTTTAATAAAACCGGAAATTCATATTTCCGTTTGTACAATATATAACAATAATGCATTTTGCCATTGGTGGAACATATTGGAAAAACATTGATAGGAAATTGTTTCTTTCTTTTAACTTTGTTTCTGTAATTTTTTTTTCTTATTTGAGTTAAACTGGTGTCATATAGTACCTAAATAATGAGAATGGAATTGTAAGTTTTTCCTATAATATCTGACAAAACCTCTGAAGAGAGAAACAACAGGACTTATTAATTACTCTGTTCAACTAGTATTTCTGCTTAGTAAACCTTTTTCCTTATCCTTAATACCCATTGTGTTTCTTCCTATTATTTCTCTGTTAACTCTGATACCCGAGTTACAACAACAAAAACAGAAATATATCCTAGTGTTAATAATTAAGAACAAAAATGTTCTGCAGAGTTTTTTTGATTTTTTTAGTTAAACTGTAAACTAAGAATAAAATTGAAATTAGACAAAAACTTTTCAGTCACCATTTTTTTTTTTTTTTGATTTGAAATTTTCCACTCAATATCGGATAACTCAAACTTTAATGAAATTTAAATTGAATACAGGGTGGTCCAGTCCTAAATTCAAAACTTTTAAACTCTGCTTAAAAATTGACTTTGTGTTGCATCCTATTCATGTAGAAGGGTTTGTAAATATATATATATATATATATATATATATATATATAATATGTACTATATATGCACCCTCCGGGTGCAAGTATTTAAGGAAAGGCTAATGAAACTGAATAAAAATGCAGATAAAAATTTGGAAGAGAGGGGGTATGATTGAAAATAGAACAACTTTGAAACTAACTCTTCCATCATTTTCCATTATTCCCGTCTGTCTTTGGTAAATTTTCCTAATTTAACTATTTAGTTAAATAGGAATAAAGAATAAGATTACAGTTATTTCTTCTTCTTAAGGGATTTCTTTTAAGATTTATCCCCGAGATTTTTGATCATATTCAATAAGATAAAACCAAATAATTAGAAATCAATAATACTAAGCATATATTTATCAAAATCAAATTTGTAATAACAATATGCAAATTAACCTTCACATTCACACTGTAAACCGCTATTTTGTTGTATATATAAATACAATTGTATGTTATTAGTATGTAGATATGGTCAACAAATTTAATGATGGAAAACCATTTTATTAATAATTGAGGTTTAAATAAAAATAAAATCATGGAGAATGTGATGTAAATAACAAAGGGAATTGTGACTTGTATAGTAATATAGTTTCGGTTACAGACAGAAAAATACTCAATCTCCATTATAATAAGATATATCATTGGCAATTCAGTCTCGAAAGACTATGATAAAAGTTTTTGTGAGCCCCTGAAGTTGCAGCGCCTCCTGTGACTATGAAGTCCGATGTTTGAGAAACATTCTCGACCACAGATTTTGCATTTGTAGGTTGTCCCTGTAGATGATGATGTTCCAATGCTTTGTTGCCGTTGCTTTCTTATGGACCTCTTAGCTTCATGATGTTGTATCAGGGTGACTTACACTTGTACCTTTGTACGGATAGTGAGCTTGCTGTTGTCCCACACTCTTGCTGTGAGCTTCCCAAAAGATATATATATATATATATGTGTATATATATATATATATATATATATATATATATAGAGATGCTGATAGGTATGCGGCCTGCGGCCCCAACACATAAAAATCTAAAGGATGCAGTAAAATCATATCCATGCATCCCAGTGTTTTTCTTTTTCCTTCCCTCACCATTTCAAGCTAAGTGTGAATACATTTCAATAGCTTCTTAGAAATGAATTACACAGAATAAGTTTCAAGGTAGGAGTTAGACGGTTTTAGTTGTTTCCCCAGATCATAAATAAAAATCCTACAATTTATTCAGAAACTTTAGTTAGGACCCATTAAATTTCCTGGGGACTCATTCCTGGGAACTCATTCAATTAACTATGTGCATCATAGGATGTGTGTGAGTCATTCAATGAATAAAGGGAATTTTTTTGTCTTGGAGGGACATATTTTTTTTAACGTAATGTTATTACATAACTTATATATATTATTAAAACAAAACTAGTGGGACCTATTGATATACCACAGTATGATAATTTAATTATTATGTTTACTTAAGAGCTATTGCTAAATAATTCAATATGTAAAAAGTATAATCTTGATTTAACTTTCTCTTACTGTTTTTTACTTTCTTTCCTTCTTTTCATTATGTTCAATTAAAACAGTCGGTTACTCTCTTTCTTTTTTTCTTTCTTTCTTATATTTTTTCTGTGCAGCATGTCCTTTTTCTTCCCTCTCTTTATTTATGATAAAAATGGAATGGTCCATTATTTAGCTGAGGTAATGACACTCATAAGAAATAAGTATTTTGCAGATAAACAACACCATATAATCAGGATTTATATTTTTGCATTTCATTTGGATGATTTGGATGGTCTCATTTTTAACCAGAGGGGGTTGCAAGATGATAACAGTTGTATTTTTTAGGAACTTGTGTATTAATATATAGATACATAGGGGTGATAAGACTTTCAGATCATCCTGTATTATTATTTTTTAAAGACTTTTGGCTTTTTTTTCTCTCTCCTTTGAAGTTTTTTTCTGCCCTGTTGTCTGGGGCGTTAGAATGCACCGACTGCACCTCTTCAAAGAGGTAACACTTATCCAATGGGGCCACACAAATATGTTCCTGTCCTGTCAGCTGGTGTGTTAGAATACACCAACTGTACCTCTGAAAAGGGGTAAGACTCCCCAATGGGACTACCTGTTGGCTGTAGGTGGCGACTTGTAATGCTTAAGGATAGAACCCAGGTGGTTGAGCAGTTCATGACATGCAATATTCCACTTTGGTCCTTACTTGGTCTAGACGAGTCGGAGCCCCCTCCGATCAATCGGCAGGTCACATCAAGCCCTAGCACCTATATGATTTTCCCAACCCTATTGCCCTTATGGCAAGCCCCAACCCCTTTTTATCATATGGGTGCTAGAAGGCGGTGGCTGTGGGTCTACATGTCCTGGGAATGACGTTAAACTCTATCTGATGGTGAGGTTCCAGTTTTGGGGGTTTGGGGAATGTGGAGTACCCCTTCATCACCATTGCTCCCTGGTCCACTCTGACCCGGAGTGATAGTACCTGTTAGGGTCCCATCTATGGGTTAAATAGAAAAGCATGGGTTGATAAACAAAATTGTATTATCCATTAAGAATTGATTTATTTCAAAACTTTATCAGCATTAAATGACCCACTGAAGTTTATATGCCGTAAAACAAACCAAACCAAACAAACCAATCTTTTGGTGTAGGACTTTAATTCCTTTTTTTAATTCTTGACTCTTTAAGGACTCTTTGTTGGAATTTGTGTATATATTCACCTGCGTTCTCTTTGTTGGAATTCTCTTTGTTGTGTATATATTCACCTGTGTTTGGAGGCTTTTTTGAGGCCTCCTAATGTATTATAAGAAAGTGGTTTTAGCTAGTGAAGCTAAAAAAAACCAACCTTAAATCTTATAGGAACATTTGATAATCAATCTACAACATCTTTTGCACCAAACACAAATCTTGAATAACAAAGAGTGCAACATCTGGCTAAGATAAATGCAACATGATTTCTACGCAGCAGATGGGATGTGCTATTTTTTCTATTCATTCTTGAAAAAGATATGGGCAAGTCACTTTTTATTAAGGTTCTCTTTATTCAAATATTTTGATAAAAAACATCCGATGGTGAGGCTCTAGTTTGGGTGGTATGGGGTGTGTGGTATCACACCTCCATTGCGAGGTTCACTCAGTGCTACTTCTTAGGGTCCCATCTATGAGTCGAATGAATCTGTTTGAGATAATGAACTGTTTACCTGTTTTAAGGTAGATATTTGTTCTATATAAAATTTGAGGCACATGGTGTAATGGTTATCAATGTAGGAAATGGATGCAGCCACCCTCATCTAAATCCTGGATGAGATTGTTTGCATTTCACATAGTGCTAATACCTTTGGGAAAGGTATGTATCCAACTATACACACACATCATCACTATACACTGTTCATTTTCCTGACATTAGTACATTATTCTATGTGCTATACCTGAACTTTTGATGAGTTGTAGTGCACCTGCGCACTGTACACAATAATTTCATTATTATTATTACTAGCAACAAAAACACCCTACGGGTGGTGTAAAGATTAATTTCTGAAAAATATTGCCTGAGGGGGGGGGGTTAAAAATTCAATATCAGAGCATTTATATCATAAGTAAGTAAAATCATCCCATTTATTAAAGGAGTAAAAAAGTAAAACAATTTGAAATGGAAACTTAGTCTTGTCCCCCTCAAATAAAATGTTGCGTGCATCTATCAATTATTAATTAGATAATTATTTTGAATATTTTACACATAAATTTTACTCAAAATCATAGGTATTTGTTTATTTAAAAACTTTTTAGTTAAATTCTTGTTATTTAAAAAAAGGGTGAGAGTAAGAAAAACAATTTCTAAATTTGTTTTCTCAGATTTTGAGTGCATGGGTAATTTCATGTGAAATAATCCAGACCATGTCAAACCCCCCCCCCCTAGATCTTTCTGAATTTTTAGAATTGGAAGCTCAAATTTTGGGGATTATCTAACTTTAAAATAGTCCATACCTGTACACAATTTCAGAAAAATTGAAAGGGGTAGGTGACAATTTTACTTTTTTCTGGATGATTTGACATAGAATTACCTGAATATAACACAGGGTTGTTTTTATACTAAGTATTTTTGACTATAAATTGAATACTCATTAATAAACTTACATAATCATTGAGAATATTGCGACATAAGTTGTGACGTAGTTTTGGTTACAGACAGAAATCTACCCAATCTCCATTATTAATAAAGATAAGAATGTTAAACTCGCTGCAAGGGGACAGTTGACAACCAACGCTAATAAACACAAACGCCAATAAATGTATTACGGTTGTTTATTTTACACATCCGTTCGCTTCACTTCTCAACGTTCAAGTCCGTTGCTAAGCAACGCCCTTTTCACGAAAACGCATGGGCACGCGAAAGGGTTTCATAAAAGAGAAAAATTCTCTTTGTTCCATGACATTAACATTAATTAACAAAGAAGACCCTCCTAGAAAGAAAACCCGATACGGCCCAGTGGAAGATAGAAGCAGATGATAGAGAAATTAAGAAAGAATACTATGTATTTTTGACTATAAATTGAATACTCATTAATAGACTTACATAATCATTGAGAATATTGCGACATAAGTTGTGACATAGTTTTGGTTACAGACAGAAATCTACCCAATCTCCATTATTAATAGAGATAAGAAGACCCTCCAACTAGAAAGAAAACCCAATACGGCCCAGTGGAAGTTAGGAACAGATAATAGAGAAATTAAGAATGGAATACATTGATTAATAAAGTGGTAATACCTGGAATACATTGGTTAATAAGTAAAAAAAAAAAAATGGTTAAAGAAAAATAAAATTCTTGCATTGTCATACCTTTTGGATCTTTCAAGAAAATGGCTGGTTTGGTGCCACTGACTGAAACGGTGATTGATTGCAATTTCGGGTCAACAGGTATTTTGAAAACACTGGTTTTTCCTTCAGTATGATCAATAGACATCAGATTTACTTTTCTAGCTTGAACTGCTACCCTCACAAAATTTAACACCTGAAAACAAACAAACAAAAAAAGATTTTGAAATTATAAAGAATAGATATTGAATTAAAAAAGTACAGAATCCATATTATCCCGCTCTAGAGATTGGTAAAAAAAAAAAAAAAATAATACCTAATAATATCCATTTTGATTGCAGTGATGCTGATAGCTTTTTGTTTTAGTGCATCCTAGGATGCACAAATTTTGCTTTGAATGAGTCCCCGGGAAAATTTATGGTCCCAGCTAAAGCCGTCTAACTCCTACCTTGTAACCTATCCTGTGTAATTCCTTTCTAAGAAACTATTGAAATGTATTTACAGTTAGCTTGAAATGGTGAGGGGAAAAAAAAGAAAAACACTGGGATGCATGGATTCAATTTTACTATGTCCTTTTAGATTTTTGTGCGTCAGGGACGCAGGACGCATACCTATTAGCATGTCTGTGATTGTCTAATGTTTACCTAGAAATCTCACAAATTTAACACTTGTAAAAAAACCAAAAAAAAAAAACCACACATTTATAAAATATAGATCCACCCTGTTGGCTGGGTCAGTAGAATACACCAACTGCACTTCTGCAGAGGGGTAACAGAATCCTGGTAGCTGAGCAGTCCATGACATGCAACACTCTACTTTGGCCCTTAAAGTTAGTCTAGACAGGTAGTCAGAGTGGTGGGGTCTTTCTACACAATAAGCTTGTCACAATGGGCTTTACACCATGCACTTAGTGGGTGCACTATTAAAGGTTATTCACTGGTCCCTAGTCTCTAGTCTGGGGACGTTTTCAAAGGTACGCTGCCACATGCGTAAGCTTTTTGGTTGTTTACAACACTCACAGGATTCTAGTAATCCTTTTGTTGGTCAGTGTCAAGGGAGTATCACCTTACAAGTCAAGTGGTTCTTGTTACGGCCAATTGACTTTATCTCCACGGGTGTCTAGTGATCAGGGGAATCTCATTTCATTCATAACATCTCTCATAGTATTATTTCGTAGTAAAATAAAGTTGACAACAAACTTTTCATTTCTTTTCAAATGACTTATTCATTCAATTCAATTCCGTTTTCTTAACAGAGAGAGAGAGAGAGAGAGAGAGAGAGAGAGAGAGAGAGAGAGAGAGAGAGTCAGCTTAATTAATTTGTATTCTGAAAAAATGAATGTTCCATTTATTGTTCATTTCTATCTTGGTAAATACAGCTCAATCTCGATACTTTTATGACACACCTTGTATGTATATATCTTGTTTAAAATTATTCTTATCTATCTATCTATCTATCTTGTTTGAACTTACATTTATTAAAATAAAAATATGAGTCTGGAAAAATACTTTACTAATATTGTAAGTGATACATTTAAAATTTAAAATCCCATGAAAGCTCCAAGTAATTACTGTCTGCTTGAATAAAAGAAACATTTTCCTTTATTTTCTTTCCTTTCTTCACTAAAGAGTTAAACATATTTATTTAAATCAGATGGCCAAATATTAGATTTGAAACTTCAGCATAAAAATTACAGTTGTGGGAGTATGTCTTTTAATTTTCTAAAATTATTATTAATTTCCTGCTGAGATGTGAAGGAAAATATATTTGTCTTGTCTACTGGTTTGTTAACAAATTATAAAAAGAAAAGATCTGTTTACATGTTATGTACTTAGATAAGTTTTTATTTATTTGATGGTATATAGTGCATCTATTCATAACAATTAATATCAATTTTGATATATAGTCATTAGTGTAGATATTTATCTAACCCGTTTCTCATGGGTAGGATGTGACACAAGGCTGCAAGTACAGTAGAACTTCGGTTCTCAAACATAATTCATTCCAAAATTATGTTCAAGAACTGAAACAATTTTCCCACAAGAAATAACTTAAAGTAGATTTATACTTTTTGACAATCAGATGAATGCTACTTGACAACATTAAAATAACATGCGACAGGTTGTAGTAGGTTATGTGGTATTAGCATCAAGGAACGATATTTGTTATGATTCCAAATGAATCAAGACACTCCTTTCAAATAGAATAAGCTGACGGGTTATGTTATCATATGGGTGCTAGAAGGCGGTGGTTGAGGGTCTACATGTCCTGGGAATGACATTAAACTCTATCTGATGGTGAGGTTCCAGTTTTGGAGGTTTGGGGAATGTGGAGCACCCCTTCATCACCATTGCTCCCTGGTCCACTCTGACCCGGAGTGGTAGTACCTGTTAGGGTCCCATCTTTGGGTTAAATAGAAAAATATGAGTTGATAAACAAAATTTCATACTAAATGCAAAGAAAAAAAGCCCTCAAAATCCACTCAACTACAAAACCTTGATAAATGTATCTATGAACACAAAAGAGCGATAAAGATAAACAACACACAAAATACCCTATTCACACACATAACAAACTTCAATCACACATTCAACTTCAATTGCACATCATTACTCAAACCCGTACATAGTAAGAGCTTATGCCGTTTATGCGAATCAGCGGTCATTGCAAACTCAAAAATAATAAAACAAAGGCCTGGTCTCTTTCTCACCCATTACAAAAATCGTAACTCAAGAGAACAAAATCAAAATAGACAACGGATAACTTTACCACAGCTCTGTTGACAAATAATTTCCCTTTCCTTTTCCTCATACTTTACCACACATCCGCCCTCCACTCCTTTTTCTTCTTTTTCCTCACACCTTACCATGCAACCACCCTCCCCTCCTCTTCTCCTCCCCCCAATTACCTTTTCCAGCATAAAAATAGACTGGAGTCTCAATTGTCTCAAATAAACATGATGAAGCTTCCATACACACCATGGTGAAATATCATTTAAATGAAGTTGTTTTGTGTTTTATCTGGATTTCCTCAATTTTCAATCACACACACATACACATAGTTTCTCTGAGAAAACAATATAGAATTGGAGATATTTGTTTTAGTTGGGTTTGTTTTGTTTTACGGCATATCAACCTCAGTGGGTTATTTGATGCTGACAAAGTTTTGAAATAAATTCATTCTTAATGAATATTCATACTCAATTTTTTATAAACATATTTTTCTATTTAAACCTAACAGGTACCAACACTCCAGGTCAGAGTGGACCTGGGAGTAATGGTGATGAAGAAGTGCTCCACATTCCCCAAACCTCTAGAACTGGAACCTCACCACCAGATAGTTTAACATCATACCCAGGACATGAAGACCCTCAGCCACCGCCTTCTAGCACCCATATGATAAAAAGGGTCGGAGCTTGCCATAAGGGCAATTGGGTTGGGTCAGTCATATAGGTGCTAGGGCTTGACATAACCAGCCGATTGATCGGAGGAGGCTCCTCCGACCACCCGTCTACCCAAATTAGGACCAAAGTGGAGTGTTGGATGTCATGGACTGCTCAACCACCTGGGTTCCATCCTTAAGCATCACAAGTCGCCACCCACGGCCAACAGGTGGCCCCATTGGAGGAGTCTTACCCCTCTTCAGAGGTGCAGTCGGTGCATTCTAACACACCAGCTGACAGGGCAGGGACATATTTGTGTAATTTTTTTTTTTTATTCAGTGTTAGCATAGGAACTTTTGCTACTTTTTAAAAAAATGATAACATTCAACTAATTATTCAAATTTAATAAAAAAATTTATGAACTCTTAAAAAATGATTGAACTTTGTTTTTTTAAATACATTTCCATTACATATTTCAGAGAAATATGTTTTTAATTAATTAATTTGATGGTTTATTTAAACATGGAATTTTAAAATCTCTTTGACATAAGAGAAAAAAAACTCCCCAAAATTATTTCTTTGAATTTTAGATACGGCTTGATAATTAGTATTATTTGGATTATTCGGACTATTGTCCTCATCTTTATTGTTATCTACACTATTTCTCTTAATTTTTGAGATGAGGCTTGATAATTAGTATTATTTGGATTATTCGGACTATTGTCCTCATCTTTATTGTTATCTACACTATTTCTCTGATTTTTTGAGATGAGGCTTGATAATTAGTATTATTTGGATTATTCAGACTATTGTCCTCATCATAACCATAAAGATGAGGACAATAGTCCGAATAATCCAAATAATACTAATTATTAAGCCTCATCTAAAAAATTAAGAGAAATAGTGTAGATAATAATAAAGATGAGAACAATAGTTCGAATAATCCAAATAATACTCCCCAAAATTGTATGAACTTTAATTTTTATGAAATTTCTTTGTATCCACTTTAGCTCAGTTGATAGAGCATCTGCCTTGTAATCACAAGGTTCCAGGTTCAATACTAGTCACCACTAACTCAGCACATGAGTAGCACAGTTTGGGTAATTTCATCTGTGCAGTAAAGTGTGGTGGTGACATTAGGTCTGATGCTCCACCTCAAATGCAAAACAACCCCCCTGGTCTAGCATTATTGAAAAGGGGATAGACTCCCTCGCTGTCCAGCTGATACTGACAATAGACCATTCTGCCAACTTTACTTTTACTTTTATCATATATAAGGTTATTTTTCCCTTGGGACAATGCCAGGTATCCTTGCTAGTATTTAACAGCAACCTGTATTGTAAACAACCTGAGTCCTTTGTTAATAAAAAAAATGGCTTGATTCAGCATTAAATGACCTGAAAGAAGGTTTGTTTTGTTTTGTTTTGTGGCATATCAACCTCAGTGGGTTATTTAATGCCAATAAAGTTTTGAAATAAATCAATTCTTAATGGATAATACATTTTTCTATTTAACCCATAGATGGGACCCTAACAGGTACTACCACTCCGGGCCAGAGTGGACCAGGGAGCAATGGTGATGAAGGGGTGCTCCACATTCCCCAAACCTCCAAAACTGGAACCTCACCATCAGATAGAGTTTAACGTCATTCCCAGGACATGTAGACCCGCAGCCACCGCCTTCTAGCACCCATATGATAAAAAGGGGTTGGGGCTTGCCATAAGGGCAATAGGGTTGGGAAAATCATATAGGTGCTAGGGCTTGACGTGACGAGCCGATTGATCGGAGGGGCCTCTCCGACCGCCCGTCTAGCCCAAGATAGGGCCAAAGTGGAGTATTTCATGTCATGAACTGCTCATCCACCTGGGTTCTATCCTTAAGCATCATGGGTGGCCACCCACGGCCAACAGGTGGCCCCATTGGGGGAGTTTTACCCCTCTGCAGAGGTGCAGTCGGTGCATTCTAACGCCCCAGCCGACAGGGCGGCTGAAAGAAGGGTTATATGTCATAAAACAGAACAACCAAACCTGTTAGTATTTAACATATATGCATGCATAATTTTTTTAATGTATTTCTTTATCTTATTCATACATACATGTTTGTTTTAATGCTTTGCCTACTTTAATCCACTTACAGGGCTCTCCCACCACTGCGATCATATTGTAAAACTCTGGCAGCGGCTCTTGTACATGTTACTTGTTTGGACTGAAAAATCACTATGTGAACACCCCCTACCATCTTGTGTTTTGTCTATGAACGAAACCTGAGACTGATATTTGATCATTTTGCAATAGCGGACCAACTGAATTGAATTTCGTACAGCCATGGTGGAATTTTGGGAGGCAAAGTGTTAAATGTTTTAATTTATAAAATTTAGTTCCATTTTTTAAATTTTTTTATTGCATTAAAAATGTTCCTGCTATGTGTACGTTTTATGACCCATATAGATATCACTATGCATAAATGCAACGTGCAGTAAAACATTCATCAGTTTGCAGCTGTTCCTCTTTATCAACACAAGTTCTAAAATTATCAAAATTAAATTATATGACTTATTCTTGCTAAAATGACGTAATGTCTTCTTTGTGTTGTGAGAAAAAACAAAAAAACTGTTTTATTTTTAGAGAATTGTTTCATAAACATAGACAAAGAAATAACTTTAATGCCAGAAAATAAAAAGGAATTTCTAGACCGCAAGGAACAGAAGCAATGAAAATAAGTATCCTGGGTTGTGACATTCAACTTCATCCGATGTTAAGGATCCACTTCTTTGAGCTTAGGGGATTCTGGGGGTACTCCTATGTTGCCATTTACTCTCAAGTGATAGTACCTGTTAGGTTGGGGTAGACTGTGAATTTAGAGGCATAAATTTTACCATAGTCTACTGGACAGATGTTAGTAGAATATGAAATGAAGTCCAATTTTTTAACAATTTCTCAACTGGAATTAATACTTTTAATAAAAATGAAACTCTATTTGCATTCTAGACCATGCACATCGCATATTACACCTCTTATAATCTTATTCATACATACAACATGTTTGTTTTAATGCTTTGCCTACTTTAATCCACTTACAGGGGCTCTCTCACCACTTGTGATCGTATTGTAAAACTCTGGCAGCAGCTCTTGTACATGTCACTTGTTCAGACTGAAAAATCACTATGTAAACACACCCTACCATCTTGTGTTTTGTCTATGAACAAGTGATAGTACCTGTTACGTTGGGGTAGACTGTGAATTGAGAGTCATAAATTTTTACCATAGTCTACTGGACAGATGTTAGTAGAATATGAAATGAAGTCCAATTTTTTTTTAAATTTCTCAACTGGGATTAATACTTTTAATAAAAATGAAACTCTAAGGAATACATAACTTAATTAGTATTTAACCATATTTCTATTTTAGAGTAACAATAACAAAAAAACTAACAATAATTAGAATAAAATAAAATAAGCACAACCTCTATATAAATAGAATAGTGGAATGGAACAACCCATTTTTGTATGGTTTATAAACTACCCCTGAAGATGGCCCATGATAGGACGGAAAGTACTCGGGAAATTACCTATGGCAAATATATCAGCTAATTTTCACCAGATATAGTTAGATCAATCCGGCCACTTGAAAGGACAAGGAACAAAATTGCAGAAAAAATGGCTGCAATAATATATATATATATACTATAGTGTGAGATGGTCACTGTTTCAGCTTTTGCTGGAATGGTGTACCAAAGGCAGTATTAATTGGTAGAGTGCTCAATATAAAATAGAGCTGTTATATAATATAATAAGATAAATATATAAAGGTTTTACATATCTATTTATTAGGTGACAAAGGAACAATCACAACCATATTGGTTTCATGCGATGTAATCATCAGGTCAAGATGTTTCAAATGTCTCTATATATATATCCCCCAAGATGTTTCAAATGTCTATATATATATATCCCCAAGATGTTTCAAATGTCTATATATATATCCCCCAACCTGTATATATTTATCTTATTATATTATATATATATATATATATATAAATGTTTTTTTATAATATGAGGCCAGTTAAAAAATATATATATTCAAAAGAAAAGAAAGAAACTAAGAAAGAAATAAATTGATGAGTGTTGAAGTAGAAATATCAACATGTTTTGACAATGAACTGCATGAAGGGATTCACTCGTAGTCATCCTCAGGCGAGAGAAATGGTGATAAGCATACAAAGAAGTTTTGATAAGTGGAAAGCAGCTGGTTTTAAAGACCACATTGATGGAGTGTGGGTGAGAGAGACAGACAGACAGACAGAGAGAGACAGAGAGAGAAAGGGGTGGGGTGTCGATGGTTGAGAATCTCAACCATTGATGGAGAGTGGGTGGAGAGAGAAGAGAGACAGACAGACAGAGAGAAAAAGGGGTGGGGTCGATGGTTGAGAATCTCAACCATTGATGGAGAGTGGGTGGGGAGAGAGAGAAAGAGAGAGAGAGAGAGAAGAAAGGGGTTTGGGGGTCGATGGTTGAGAATCTCAATTCTCTTTGACAAGAGAATCAAATTACCAAAATTGTCAGAAAGGAAGCACTCTAATGATTATTTTTGGTGGCGCCAAATAAAAAGAAAAAAGAAAACATTTTGACTTTGAGAATAAATCTTCAAACAGATGGCGCTAGTGTACCAAAGTTTCTTTGGTATTTTGGCCTTTTTTTGGGGGGGTTTTGTTTTTACCAACATTGATGACATCTATAATACATATTTAATAGTTTGTATTCATAGATGGAAAAACATAATAAACTTTGTTATATTTATTATGATTTGCTATTTGAGCCAATCTAGATAGAAAAGGGCAAGAACGGAATGGAAGCGCAGGGTCAATGTCATATGTGCATAACAAAAATAATAGATTTGTATTATTTAGATTTTTCAGGCAGTTGTCCTCATCTTTATTGTTATATAGACAATGTTTTGGGCACCTCATATGGTGCAGTGGTTAGCAAGCTGGATTTGCAGACCATTGTTAGTGAGTTCAATTCTCATTGGATGCCCTATACTTCTGACCTTGTGCCACATCTAAGCTACACTTAATAAATAACTATATAGGGCACTTCATGTAATGTAATGGTTAGCAAGCTGGATTTGCAGACCATTGTTAGTGAGTTTGATTCTCATTGGATGTCGGGCGGTCAGAGTGGCCCCCTCGATCAATCGGCTGGTCACGTTAAGCCCTAGCACCTATATGATTTTCCCAACCCTATTGCCCTTATGGCAAGCCCCTACCCCTTTTCATCATATGGGTGCTAGAAGTCTACATGTCCTGGGAATGACGTTAAACTCTATATGATGGTGATGTTCCAGTTTTGGAGGTTTGGGGAATGTGGAGCACCCCTTCATCACCATTGCTCCCTGGTCCACTCTGACCCAGAGTGGTAGTACCTGTTAGGGTCCCATCTATGGGTTAAATAGAAAAACGTATTCATAAAAAAATTGTATTATCCATTAAGAATTTCAAAACTTTATCTGCATTAAATGACCCACTGAGGTTGATATGACAAAACAAACCAAACAAACCAAATCATTGGATGTCCCATACTTCTGGCCTTGTGCCACATCTAAGATAAGCTTAGTAAATAACTATATATACACAACGTTTCAGCCTCTGTGCCCTCCGGCCTTCTTCAGGTGTTTCTTGTCAAACTTGAGAGCCTTCACAGAACTTTGTAATGAACCGTTTATTTAACCCATCAATTTAGCTCAGTTGGTAGAGAGTTTGCCTCAGAACCACAACGTTCTAGGTTCAATACCAACCTTCGCATTGTGTTTAAAAAACAGCTTCAATGATGATGTGGACTGTTAAACTATATATTAATACTCTTGTTCCTTAATTGTACGATCGTTATCATCTTGCAACACCCTCTGGTTAAAAATGAGATCATCCAAATAATACAAGATGAAATGCAAAAATGTAAATCCTGACTATCTGGTGTCTCTTATCCGCCGAATTCTTATTTCTTATGACTATCATTCTTATGAATGGACCATTCTGTTTTTATTAGAAAGAAAGAAAGGGAAGGAAAAGGACATGCGATACAGAAAATATATAATAAGAAAGAAAGAAAGAGTAGGGAAAGATAGAGAGATGGGGTGAAAGCATGAAAGCAATAACACTAATCTGTTTCAATTGAACATAATGAAAAGATAAAAAGAAGAAAAAGAAAGAAAAAAAAAGAGTTAGAGTTAAATCAAGATTATCATACATTTTACATATTGAAGTATTTAGCAATAGCTCTTAAGTAAGAGTATCAAATGTTGTAATAATTAAATTATCATACTGTGATATATCCATTGGTTGTGCTAGTATATAATTAAATTAAGATTTAAATATTTGCACTTAGAGGTAGGGTGAATATATTTCCGATACTACTAATAAAAAGACTTAATATAGTGACAATTCCTAGCATTTCTGACCAATCCTCAAGATTGTCCACATTTGAAATTGATAAGAGATCATTTTGGATTTTTTGGGGGGTGGGGGTGAAGGAAATACTTTTCTGTCATGGTCAAAGATCTGTGTAACCCATTTAACAATATCAGAGAGATCTTTTGTATTATTTAGATTTTTTGGACTGTTGTTCTCATCTTTATTGTTATTATTGAAGTCAGTAAGTCTACTGTTAGTTTGAATAACAGCAGCTAAGTACAACTTAAGCAGTGTCCAAGACAGTTGGTATATATAGAAATCAAGAATGACCCATTCATGAATTTGGGTGATTCCATTCCTTGAGTTCTGATTGGCTGCTTGACTGCTTGATTTGAATGACATTGTGGAGTCTTATATATATCCTGTCATTCTGCAATAGACTTTGTGACTATTCGGGTTTGTATTTAAGTTACAATTGTTTGTTGCCTTGTCTTCCCAGTTTGATGGTAATTGGAACTTTAATTATTCTTCATCTCCCCCTTCCTCCTCCTCCCCCATTGCGCGGGTGTAGTGGCCTTTGAGGGGGAATTAGTTCCTTTCGACCCGGCTGATTACAGGGGAGTAATCTTGATAATGCACATGGTATTTTTGATGGCATTGGCTTGGGGGTTGGAGTGACACTAGGCGAGGCAATTGGAACTTTAATTATTCCTCAGTTTAATTTAGATTTTTGGGACTGTTGTTCTCATCTTTATTGTTATGTACACAATGTTTCAGTTGATATGCCCTCTGGCCTTCTTCAGGTGTTTCTTGTCAAACTTGAAGACCTTCTTGACAAACTTGGGAGCCATCACGTTATAATTGAGAGTCTTCCTTAAACTTCAAACTGAACCCATTATTCAATCCACTGGGGGTTAACTGTTGCACAAGAAGGTTCCTGAGTTCAACAAGAAACACCTGAAGAAGGCCGGAGGGCACATTGGTCGAAATGTTGTATATATAACAATAAAGATAAGGACAACAGTCTGTATTATCAAACCTCATCTTAAAAATTCAGACAAATAAAAAATAAATTTATTATAATCTTGTCGTTACATCAGAACAAAATGTTGGTAGCATCTGTAGTGTAATGGTTATTGTCATATGAAATGATGATGGGGACAGGAGTTCAAATCCTGATCAATTCAGGTAGCCTTTCACATTGGAAATATTGATGATATAGTTTGATATATTTATAAGTAAGAGAGAGAGAGAGAGAGAGAGAAAGAGAGAGAGAGTGAGAGAGAGAGAGAGAGTGAGCGAGAGTGAGCAAGAGAGAGAGAGAGCAAGAGAGAGAGAGAGTGAGCAAGAGAGAGAGAGAGAGAGTGTGAGCAAGAGAGAGAGAGAGAGTGAGCAAGAGAGAGAGAGAGAGTGTGAGCAAGAGAGAGAGAGAGAGCAGAGAGAGAGAGAGAGAGTGAGCAAGAGAGAGAGAGAGAGAGAGTGAGCAAGAGAAAGAGAGAGAGAGAGAGTGAGCAAAGAGAGAGAGAGAGAGAGAGAGAGAGAGTGAGCAAGAGAGAGAGAGAGAGAGAGAGTGAGCAAGAGAGAGAGAGAATAGAATTGATAGAGTGTATATATCCCTTGGTTTGAAAATTGCATAGGTGAGAAACTGACAGTTACCAAACACCATTGACTTTATGTCTTCACTACCCTAACTTAAAATATATATATATATATATACACACACACACACACACACATATATATATATAATCATCTATGACTATCATATTATAATAATATATTCATGACTATTATATTAAGATATTATATGTATATATTAGCATATATCAATTATAACTGTGACTCTATCATAATTATATATATATAATCATATATCTATGAATCTATTATATCATAATTATATAGGAAGCGCGTGGTGTAATGGTTAAAGTCATGGGAAATGGACTCGTCGCCCCGAGTTCAAATCCTGGACGTGGTAATTGCATTTCATTTAACGCTAATATCCTTGGGAAAGATATGAATCCTACTCTCCCTCCAGCTATGGGTATATAGTAGGGCAGACTGGGCTCTTTAACCTTGGTTAGGCAACCGGTCTAGGAGAAGAAAAACTCTGAATTCAAACCTGCTGAACTCCGCTTAAGAAATTGACCTTGTGTCACATCCTGCTTGTGCGGAAGGGTTGGTAAATATATATATCATAATTATATCATAATTCTATTGTATATGTAACACTATTAGATTATGATTATATAATGCAAGAATAATCTCAAGTGCGGTGGTGGCAGGTTCTCTGTAGTGGACTGTTCATGTCTGAAGTCACCCTGGCGCAGAGGGGTAAGACTCCCCCAATGGGGCCACCTGTTGGTGCAACACCATGAAGCTAAAAGGTCCAGAAGAAAGCAGCGGCAACAAAGCACTGGCACATCAACATTTTCAGTGACAGTCTTCACATGCAACACATACAAGATGTGATCAAAAATATGGTGACTATATATATATATATATATATATAATCAATTTTAGTCATCTGTACCTTTTTATTTTAGAAGGTGCGTCATAAACCATGTGCTGGTTCAGATCTCTAACACTTTGACTAACTATTTACATCAACAATAAAGAAAAAAGTTTAAGCACTCTTTCAAATTTTGTTTAAACTCTAAATGCTTCGTTTAACAAAGTAATATCAAATGGGTTTGGATCAAATGGGTGGGGGTTGTCAAGGACCAAGGAGAAGTGTCACTAACATAAAACAAATGATTTTCTTCAAGGAGTAAAGTTGGAAAAAATGTGACTCACTGATACTTCCGTTTTTTTTTAGAGATGTCTCTTTTTCTTCCAGCTCTTTTGGACTTTTTAAAAAATATCTAGTTTAACAAAATCACCTGAAAGTGAGACACACCCGAATGATTGGTATATTGTCACAAACAATTATATTAAATATCTTATTATAATAGAGATTGTGTGTCTGTCTGTTTGTTACTAAAACTACATCACCACCAACATCACAATTCCCTTTGTTATTTACACTAGCAAATATATGTACCCTCTGGATGCAAGTATTTAAGTTTTAAAGTGATAAGATATTATACTAAATTAGAAAGGCTAATGAAACTAAATAAGAATGCAGATAAAAAGATTTGAAACAGAGAGGGGTATAATCGAAAAATTGAACAACTGAAACTTACTATTCCCCCACTCCCATCTTTCATTGCTAAATTTTCCTAATTTAACTATTGAGTTAAAATAGGAAATAAATAATAAAATTACAGTTAATTCTTCTTGTTAATGGATTTCTTTTAAGATTTATTGAAGAGATTTTTACTTCTATTCATTAAGATAAAACCGAATAATTAGAAATCAATACTACCAAGCGCATATTTATTAAAATCAAATTTCTAATATCAATATGCAAATTAGCCTTCCCGTTCACAGTGTAAACCGCTATTTTGTTGTATATATAAATACACTCGCATGTTATTAGTATGCATATGTGGCCAACAGTATTAATAATGTTTAACAGTTTTATTGATAATTGAGGTTTAAATAAAAATAAAATCATGGAGAATGTGACATAAAGAAGTAAAGGAATTGTGACTTGAGTGGTAATATAGTTTCGGTTACAGACAGAAAAACACACAATCTCTATTATAATAAGATAACATTCTTAATGGTATTTAATAATCATTATTTAATCTTAATTAGAATCTTATTTATTAGCAATGTCTCTATTAAGGTTTAACTGAGATAGATTTGCCTCAAAATAGCCCATATTATTAATGTTTAAAATCTTGTGATGTGTGTGGGGTTATTTTCGTATTTGCCTGGAGAGTTGTCTGCCCGTTTAGTTCGCTGGTTCCCGCTAGGGGCCTGGTGTATTTAAGCGGCTGATTTGAACTTCTCACTTTCTCTTTGCCTGCCGACCTATGAGACACCACTATGGATTAGACTCTGTCTACCCACTTCTCGTTGGGGCTTCGGCCCTTAACACTGGCCACTCACTGCTAGTAAGTCTCTTATACGATATATGACTATCCTTTAGTCATGTATCCGTAACTACGTTTTTTATGTACATTTAGGTATCTCTTTGATACCTAAATATCTTGTATTTTACCATTCATGAATGTGTCATTATCTCTACTCTTGTATATGTATCTATGTACTTTATGTATCTCGTCATATCCATGTGCTGTATACCTATTAAATGTTTTGTCTATCAACCCTTGTCAGAGTTTGTGTTCCAACGAGTTATGACTTTGTCATAACCTTTGAATCTTGTGATTAGTTTTATTAAGAAATAAATGTTTACTACAATCAATCCTATGAATGATTCTATATTGAAATCAATTAGAATAAAGTAAAAATAAGTGTAATCTTTTTGTGTCTGTTTTTAATTTCATTATTCTTGCTAATTCAATATAATATTTAATTCTATTAAACTTAAATACTTGTACTCAGAGGGTGCATTATTTTGCTAGTATATATATTTACCAACTCCTCCGCACGAGCAGGATACGACACAAGGTCAATTTCTTAAGTGGAGTTTAACAGGTTTGAATGAAGAGTTTTCCTTCTCTTAGACTGGTTACCTAGACAAGGTTAAAGACCCCAGTTTGCCCTGCTATTTACCCATAGCTAGAGGGAGAGTAGGATTCATACCTTTCCCAAGGGTATTAGCGCTAAGTGAAATGCAATTACCACATCCAGGATTTGAACTCAGGGCGACGAGTCCATTTCCCATGTCTTTAACCATTACACCACGTGCTTCCTACTTTTTGCTAGTATAGATAATCTTTTTAGATCAGTTGGTAGAGTGTTCACCTCGGAACAACAAGGCTCCCAGTTCAATACCAGCCCTTGCCAATCAGCATATGAGTAGCACAGGGATCAGTGCGGTAAAGTAAGGAGCTGACGGTAGGTGTTGTGCTCCACCTCAGACACCAAAACAATCTCCTTGGTTTAGCACTAATGAAAAAGGGATAGACTCCCTCACTGTCTGGCTGATACTGACAATAAGCCATTCTGTGTACTTTACTCTTTTTTTAAACTTTATAGTAGTGATTCCTAACCTAATTCCTAAATAATATTAATTACAAAAGAAAAGAATTTAATCTAAATTTGAACGGACGCTTCTCGCATCCCCCTGGAATGATGCTTGCACCCCCAGGTCAGGAACCCCAGCTCTAGAGGCATCAATTGGCTAGTCGCGTCAAACCCTACAACATATATGATTGTCCCAACCCTATTGCTCTTATGGCAAATCTTGAACCCTTTTTATCATATATGTGCTAGAAGGCGGTGGCTGAGGGTCTTATTGTTCTAGGTATGAAATTAAACTATCTGATGGTGAAGTTCCGGTACTGGAGCTCTGAAGAATGTGGAGTACCCTTTCATCACCATTACTTCCAGGCCTACTCTGACCTGGAGTGGTAGTGCCTGTTAGGGTCCCATCCATGGGTTAAATAGAACAAAATAAGTTAAAAAAATGTATTTAAAAAATTGAGTTTAAAAAAATGAGTACTCATTAGGATTGTATAAAACAAAACATCTTTGGCATAAAATAACCCAACAAGGGTTGACATGCCATAAATCCAATGTCAATGTGTCAGATTTTCTCTACAGCAATGGTTCCCAACCTTTTTCTATTCCCTCACCCTTAAAAGAGTTTTGCTCTGACCTTGCACCCCTCAAAAGAATTTTGGTCTGACCTCTCACCCCTTAAAAGAGTTTTGCTCTGACCTCGCACCCCTACAATTTATACTTTTGTTCAAAAATATAGAATATGAATCCATACTACAGTTTTATCAAGAAGATCATATATATTTTACTCTCTAAATAATAATAATAATAATCTGAAATAAAGAAACGAAAATATGAATAATGTTACATATTAATTGGATCCCTATTACATTTTTAAGGTAGTATAGAAATCCTTATGGCGATCAGTACAGCTGATGGCCTTGAAAGTGAGTGACAGCATTTGACCTCACTCTCACCTTGCGTTCTGGGGATAGAATCGTGAGAACGGAACCCCGATAGAAAGCCCCCTTCCGGTTTAAGGTGGGCAACGCAGTTAGTGAGTTGCAGTGACAGTTAGGAGTTAGAACTTAGAAGCGAAGTTAGCAAGATGTGACTCTCCGCGCACATTGTCTGGTCTGGGGTTCTGGAATAAAGTAACATCAAAAGTAAATCGAAGTCTTGTTGTTATTACTAAAAGCTATCAATGACACAAGGCGTCTGATAAGGAACGCTCCCCAGCAGAAACCAGACCCGGAATCCCCATCTAAGAAAGACCAGACCTGTAGAAGGAGATATACCAGATCCGGCCAGAAGAATAAGAAAGTACGTAACATATATCTATTTGGTACCGTGACGCCGCCGCTACGTTACAATAATATTAATTACAAAAGAAACGAATTTAATCTAAATTTTAACAGATGCTTCTCGCACCCCCTAGAATGATGTGAGCACCCCCTGGTTGGGAACCCCTACTTTATAGATAATGTTATATTCCATGATTTAAGTAATGTATTTAGGGATTTGCTTTAAGGGTTAACCCCCCCCCCAAAAAAAAAACTGAATAAGTCCTTTGTTAATATTAGCGACACTTCTCCTTGGTCCTTGACCAACACCCCGCCCCCATTTGGTATCACTTAATTAAACGAAGCATAAAGAGTTTAAACAAAATTTTAAAGAGTGCTTAAACTTTTTTCTTTATTGTTGATGTATAAATAGTTATTGTCAAAGTGTTAGAGATCAGAACAGGAACAGGACTTATGAAAACATTTGTTCTGTCTTCAAATGTTGATAACCTCAAGGGGAGGGGGGATCTCTTTTTTGGTTTGTTTGGTTTGGCATATCAACCATGGTGGGTCATTTAATGCCGATAAAGTTTTGAAATAAATCAATTCTTAATTGGATAATACAATTTTTTTTATAAATACATTTTTCTATTTAACCCATAGATGGGACCCTAACAGGTACTACCACTCCGGGTGAGAGTGGACCAGGGAGCAATGGTGATGAAAGGGTGCTCCACATTCCCCAAACCTCCAAAACTGGAACCTCACCATCAGATAGAGTTTAACGTCATTCCCAGGACATGTAGACCCTCAGTCACCACCTTCTAGCACTCATATGATAAAAAGGGGTTGGGACTTGCCATAAGGGCAATAGGGTTGGGAAAATCATATAGGTGCTAGGGCTTGACGTGACCAGCCGATTGATCGGAGGGGGCCTCTCCGACTGCCCGTCTAGCCTAAGATAGGGCCAAAGTGGAGTATTGCATGTCATGAACTGCTCATCCACCTGGGCTCTATCCTTAAGCATCACGGGTCGCCACACACGGCCAACAGGTGGCCCCATTGGGGGAGTCTTACCCCTCTGCAGAGGTGCAGTCGGTGCATTCTAACGCCCCAGCCGACAGGGCGGGAGGATCTCTTTGGCGTAGTGGCTAATGTGCTCAACGGCAATAACATAGTAAATAAATTTGAACTCCAGTTGTGCTATTACGTTCACTTTCAGACTAACACCCTTGGGAAAGGTATGAAACCCCTAATCCCCCAGCTATGAGTTAAATAGTACAACTACTGTTCTTCTACAACAGAGGTTACCAAACTATGGCCTACAGGTCTGATCTGGCCATCGAAACAATTTTATCTGGCCCGCTAACGGTATTTGAATTTGTTTTTCTCAGAGCTTTCGTTTTGGCTAGCAAGTATTGAACACAATAATAATGTGGCCCATGCTCGTTATTTTTTTAATTATCTGGCCCACTGTGAAAAAAGTTTGGTGATCCCTTTTCTGCAAGAATGGCTTTGGCATAAAATAAGCCACGAAGGTTGATATGCCATTAAACAAAGAAACCAAACCAGACCATGAGAACCTCAAGGATATGAATATTCTTAACACCCTCTTATTATGAATAATCACATCTATACAAGGTGTGATAAAAAAATATGGTGACTGAATATTTGTATATATATATATATATATATATATATATATATGTAAGAATGGAAGGGAATTGAATCCGACAATATGAAAAAATGAGTAAAGAAAAGAAATGTAGATGGATAAAAATGAATTTAATCGATTTTTTATTTTTTGAGAAATTTAAAAAAAAAAAAAAATTCACTCTGATGAAGGTCGTAAAAAAATCTCTCTGTGTACGGAATATTTTTACATTTTTCCTATTATTATTATTATCCTTATTTCAATTTCATCTGATTATTTTAATAATAATAATAGTGTAATCCGTATACATTTTGATAAACAGACCGAAACACATGTGTAAGTGATATCGATAAAATTCATTTTTATCCATCTACATTTCTTTTCTTTACTCATTTTTTCCTCATATATATATATATATATATATATATATATATATACTGATTTGAAATTTAAAGGAAGGTGTGGATGTATATTTACCAACCCCTCTACACAAGTAGGATCTGACACAAGGTCAATTTCTTAAATGGAGTTTAACAGGTTTGAATGAAGAGTTTTCCTTCTCCTAGACTTGTTGCCTATCCAAGGTTAAAGAACCCAGTCTACCCTACAATTGTCCCATAGCTAAAAGGAGAAAAGTTGGATGCATACCTTTCCACTAATCCCCTTTAGAGGGTGCTTTATACATCTAGCAATAAACTTAATCCTTGCTCTTAGCCTTATTGTTAATCTAATCACCTACTTCCGTTAGAGTGTGCTTCATACATCAGGCAATACACCCAATTCATACATCAGGCAATACACCCAATTCATACATCAGGCAATACACCCAATTCATACATCAGGCAATACACCCAATTCATACATCAGGCAATACACCCAAAACATTTGCCTTATTATAAATCAATCTATCATCCTAAGAAGTTAACTAAATTCGTTTAATGAATAAAATATATTTGTCTATAAAAGTGAACTACTTAAATAAAAAAAACTGAATCTTTAATTTTTTTCCATTTAAGTTTTTTAAATTGTAAGGCTATCTTACATATATGTGCTGTTACTAATTCAATTCACCAAATTTTGAAATATAAATTGACAATATGTTATTTGAAGATTAAATTGATGCAATTAATCTGCACATATTATTTGGATTATTTGTTTTTTTTTTTTTATTATTATTATTATTATTATTATTTTTATTGTTATTGTGTAGATAACAATAAAGATGAGGACAATAGTCCGAATAATACAAATAATACTAATTGTCAAGACTCATCTAAAAATACAGAGAAATAGTGTAAATAACAATAAAGATGAGGACAATAGTCCCAATAATCCAAATAATTAAGCCTCATCTGAAAAATGCTGCATGTATTCCTAGGAATTTTTAAAAGTACAGTTAATCTATACCGATAATTCTCTTATCTTGAACAAATTAAAATAGCTGTTTTCACCAAGGTCAAAGGTCAGAATTTGGATTACAGCTAGTTTTACAATCTTTAGTTTCAGTTAAAAATATTAACTAATGATTCACAAGGGGGGTGGGGTGCGGAGGTCCCCATGTCAGAGCAAAGAGGAGTCTCTGTGGCGTAGTGGTTAATGTGTTGAACTGTGACATTGTAGTAAGTGACCTTTAAAAATACTTTCCTGACTTCCCACCAGATTAACACAAGATTTTTCTAACGTGGTCCAGTAGTAATGGATCTGCAAGACTAGTTTGCTAACTATTACACCATGATAGGATGCCCTGTTTATTTTCATACTTATATCCTTAGGAAAGGTATTAACCTCTTACTCTTTCTGCTATGGATTAAATAGTTAAATAGTACCACTACTGTTCTTCTACAAGGATGGGTCAAATAGTTAAATAGTACCACTACTGTTCTTCTACAAGGATGGGTCAAATAGTTAAGTAGTACCACTACTGTTCTTCTACAAGGATGGATCAAATAGTTAAATAGTACCACTACTGTTCTTCTACAAGGATGGATCAAATAGTTAAATAGTACCACTACTGTTCTTCTACAAGGATGGATCAAATAGTTAAATAGTACCACTACTGTTCTTCTACAAGGATAGATTTGGCATTAAATAACCCAGTTAGGACATTATTTTATTAGTTTTAAGTGCTTCTGTAGAAAGGTAAAAAAAAAAATAAGACCCCCTTTTGGCCATGCATAGTGACCCGTAATGTAAATGCGTAAAGTAACCTGTGGTGACTAAATGGTATGTGACCTGGGTATTAAGTGGTCCTGTGACTTGTAACACTCCACTTCAACCTTTATTTGGGCTAGATGGGGGGGGGGGCTGGGTCAGAAAGGTCGGATCCAATCAATTGGCTTGAGACCATAGAATTGCTGGAAAATTATTTGTATTGTATATGAATATCTGAAACCATATAACTATGTGTAATCAATTATTATCAATTATTATTATTAAATATAAATAATTACTTGAAGCTATATAATTCTGTCCCATGGGGCCGGGTTAGCTCAGTCGGTAGAGCGTTCGGCTAGAAACCACAAGGTTCCTAGTTCGATACCGGTCCTCGCCAACTCAGCGTATGAGTAGCATAGGGATCTGTGCAGTAAAGTAAGGGGCTGATGGTAGGTGTGGTGCTCCACCTCAGATGCTAAAAGCAATCTCCTTGGTCTAGCGCTATTGAAAAGGGGATAGACTCCCTCGCTGATTGGCTGATACCGACATAAGGCCGCCCCGACGACTTTACTTTTTTTTTTTTTAATATAATTCTGTACATATTATTTGCATTAAGAATAGTCTTAACCTCGGTTAGGCAACCAGGCTAGGAGAAGGTACTCTCTGAATTCAAACCTGTTAAACTCTGCTTAAGAAATTGACCTTGTGTCACATCCTGCTCATGTTGAGAGGTGGGGTAAATAAATAATATGGCTTGTTGCCTCTGTTTAAAAAGATAAAAAATTGATAAAACCACAAGAGGCCAAAATTGCAGCCTCGTAAAAAAAAGATGAATAATTTGTTCCTTTATACATTTAGTTTAATCCCTGTAAATGTTTCAAGTGGATAAAAAAAAAAAAAGATTTTTTTTTCTTTCCCTTTAAGTAAACCCAAATGTAAGATTATAATCGAGTGTTTTGTAAATATCAAATAATTAAAAAGTTTAAATAACAGAAAGTGTAAATGTCTCGCCTCCCACATTTATTTTTATTTTTTTATTCAAAATCTTTTTCTTTTTTTTTTTTTTTTTGT